>JARQOC010000001.1:182022676-182648763 GCA_033576535.1 Allobates femoralis
AATTTATTCGTGACGCCACCTATGAGTAGTTCGGTAAGGGCTACCGACGCTGCGGAGCCCCCGGGGGATGGATAGCAGCAAGATGTTACGCTCCCCACAGGCTGAGCGGTGATCCCCGGAGGCTGGAGCTGCTCAAGATGTTGTGCGGCAGCTGCGGTTACCTTGTAGTGCGGACGGACAGTTCATAAGGAGGCACAGACACAGAAAGTCTCTATAACGGGTCTTTACTGTAACCAGTAGGCAGTACATGGCATACAGTGGTTGAGTAGTAGACCAGGTGGACTCAGCAGTGATGGTGTCACTTAGAGATCCGCAGTGTTCCTCCATTCTACCTACTTAGTTTCTTCTGCCAGCGTCGCCCAGGAATACCAGGTCGGGTACGGGGAGGCTGCTTCAATGCCCTATCCATGATTTACGTTCTGGATGCTTTGGGGAGCCTTGGGTCCCTCAGTGGGTACACCGCTGATTAGACGACTGGAAACTGGCTGGTGGTGGGGTGCTCCTGTAAAGCTGGTCCTCCACTCTTCTGGTTCGCGTGGCAGAGGTGAACTGCTGCCAGCTTCGGTACCAGTGAACCGGCTGTGAGTTGTGGGCACGGGAGTCTTTTGGGAACCCGTGTAGATAATGCCCAATCCCGGTGGTTAAGGCCTCAGGTGCTGACACCCGACCGGTGACGGCCCGGGGGCCCGCACGGGGTGCGGAGCCCCCGCTCCTCTCCAAGTTCTAGTCTTAGACCCTTCTTCTCCGAGTTCCAGACTATTCTCTTCTGTTCTCTAGTCTAGATTATTGTGTGTTCTACTACACTACCCTAACACTCCACCCCCCAGGACCTATGATTGGTCCCCTGTTCTAGGTGTTGCATGTTGGGTTGGATCTCTATGTTAACCGGATCATTGCTGAGTCAGAGGATATTGCGGCTGCTTTTGTGGCTGCAATACCCTCTTGTGACGCACTCGTTGCGGGGCGCCACACTATTCTCACAGGTGTTTGTCAATGTTCATATATATTGTGTGCCATTTTTACTGAATTTTGTCACTGAAGAAGGTTTTTACTGAAACGCGTCTGACAGGGCACATGCCTTAAGATGCTTTGAATGTTTTGAGTTTTTGCTAAATAAAGTTCATATATACTGGATTTGTGTGCCAGTATTCACTTTCCTTGGAGAGGTTAAGCTTACTGGCCACTTTCCTGTCCCCCTTTAGTGACCTAGGCCCTCCCTCATGGTCCTCCCATTGTCCCAGGGTCTACATGTTTGTGTACTGTTTGTGTTTCTTTTAGGCTCAGCCACACCATCCCAGAAGCTGGAGAACAGGGGCACTACACTCTCTAACTGCGGGAATGCAGTACCTCTGGTGGCGACTTACCCGATTGGGCGCAACAGATTTATTTAGTATGTTAGGTAAAAAAGGAGTGGGAATCCATGATGGACAAGAACAAATAGTGCATTGTGTGTCCTTTTTTAGGATCCAAATATACCATTAAGGATGTCCTGTCCTTAGGATCAACGATGCTTTGACACCCAGCACCCTGCTGATCAGCTGTTCTTAGTTTTGGCAGCAGCCATACAGTGTACAGTCATTACACAGTGCACAATGCTATGCCATTCTGAGTCCTTACACTGCTTATATGTGTTGTGCTGGGTGTCAGATCCCCACCAAACCGATATTGGGGATATATCCCAATCATAGGACAATAAGAGTATAACCCCTTTAATAATTTTTAATGGAGTACGGTATTCAAAAAAAAAACAACAAAAAACTAAGATGGATAGAACTACATGCATAGTCTTTCTATAACATGAAAAGGACTTTTAGTTTCCCAATGGGTTGAAAGCAGAATTGGTACATTGAAGTGGAAAGTAATGCATTTATTACAAATACTTTAGATATGCCATGAATATCACTAACACACTGTGTTCCAAATTATTATGCAAATTGGTTTTAAGTGTCATAGGGTTTTATTTTTTATCAATGAAAGCCATTGATGGTATTGTGTCTAAAGGCCCCTTTACACGCCACCACTGAAAGGTAGCAACTGCCTGGCATTGGGGATATTTGTGCCTGTTGCCATGAAATTGCTACGAAATGGCGGCGTGTAAATAGGGAAATTCCTGCCGGTGTCCTGCAGTTGACTCAGATGCCTGTTGCTGAGCCGTGCTCAAAAACCGAAGGCAACAGAAAGGCACAATTGCCATGGTAGTGGCGTCTAAACGGGGCACATGCATGGATGTTGCGTCGCCTAGTGATTTCACAGGGGTGTGCCACAGCGTCATGGATACCACGCCCCATCAGCGATCATTGGTGGGGGCTACTGTGTTACCATTAGCTGTCCCTGCACAGGGCGCCATATTTAAAGAGCTGACCATTCACACTACACAATTGCAATGGCGTCATGTATTAGCCAGCCTTCCTGCGCAGGCTGGCCAATCATGATGCTATTGCGTTGTCCAATCAGCGTACTAGCGTCACAGAATACACAACTCTGTCACGCCTATGTACTTGCGGCGCGAAAGATGTACGCCCATATTCCTTTGTGGTAGCGGCGTGTAAAGCAGGGAAGGTATTTAACAGGTAGTAAGCCGCAGGATCTGTCGGAACTTCTGGGGAACAAAGATACCTTCAGTTGACAACGCAATGGCGGCGTCTATATGCGGCATCAGTGATCGGTATCCACCATTAAAAACGTGCGCGTGCACGTGCGCTGGATTCCTGTTGCTAGCCACAGTGGCGGCATGTAAAGGTACCTTTAGGGTTCGTTGGATCATTGAAATCAATCTCAGATATCTGTGATAATTAGTTTGGCAGGTGAGCCCAATAAAAGGAAAACTGGGTGTTCAACAATGGCATTGTTCACACACAATTTGCGGTTTTTTTAGCACTCCTAAAACCACATGCGTTTTTTTAGGAGTGCTAAAAAATGTCTCTTCTGTGTCTGAAAGGAAATACAGCCTTTTTGGACTTTGTCATTTTTTCCTCAAAAACGCAGGCAAAAACGCAAGCGTTGACGCAGGGTGCATAAATGTGCCATTTAAAAATGCATGCGTTTCCCATAGGGCCCCATGTTATAGAAACGCATGCGTTTTTTTAACATGGGGCCCTATGGGAAACGCATGCGTTAACGCAGGTCACATATAGGCACCTGCGTTAACGCATGCGTTTCCCATAGGGGCCCATGTTAAAAAAACGCATGCGTTTTTGGGAAACCACACCTGCGTTTTTTTCCAGCACCCAAAAAACGCTGCATGCAGCGTTTTTTGGTCTGGGGGAAAAAAACGCAAGTGCAGGTGAAAAACGCATGTACACTCAAATGTACCCTGCGTTAACACACCTGTGTTTTTTTTAACAGTCCAAAAAACGCAGAGATGGGCAAAAAAACGCATGTGTGTGAACAATGCCAATATTACGCAGGGCACAGTTTTCGGCGGCCGTCACACGCTTCAATGTCCTGCACGATATCGCTTAAGCGATTTGCTTTTTGATCGCTTAAGCGATATCGTTTGTGCATCGCTGCGTGCAATCAAGCGATTTTACAATGTAAAATCGCTTGATCGCTAGATCGCAGATTTGTGAGCCGGAGCTCATATCAAGCGACAAATGCTTGTTCAATCTGCTTCATCGTGGTGTGTGACACCACGATGAACGATCTCCTAGCGGCAGAGCCTATGCTGGGAGATGGTATCTATGGTAAACGTCGGGTTACTAAGCGCCGCGCGGCGCCTAGTAACCCGATGTGTACCATAGTTACCAGCGATCTCGCTGGTTCACATTGCTAGTGAGTCTGTCTGTGTGACATCTCACCAGCGATGTGAACGATATTGTAAGCGATCGCGCATGCACGTGATCGCTAATAATATCACTCAAGATATAGATACGTGTGACGGCCGCCTTAAAGTAACATGGGAAAGAAAAAGGATGTCTCTGCTGCCGAAAAGCAACAAATAGAACAATGCCTTGGACAAGGGATGAAAACATTTGATATTGCACGAAAACTTAAGCGTGATCATCATACTGTAAAGAGATGTGTGGCTGATTCTGAGCACAGATGTGTTCGTGCAGATAAAGGCAGAATGAGGAAGGTTTCTGCCAGGCAAGTTCATCAGATTAAGAGAGCAGCTGCTAAAAAGGCCTTACAAACCAACAAACAGATATTTGAAGCTGATGGTGCCTCTGGAGTCCCTCGAATCTCAAGGTGTAGGATCCTTCAAAGGCTTGCTGTGGTGCATAAACCTACTATTCGGCCACCCCTAAACAGTGCTCACAAGCAGAAACAGTTGCAGTAGGTCCAAATATACATGAAGACTAATTTTCAAACAGTCTTGTTTACTGATGAGTGCCGAGCAACCCTGGATGGTCCAGATGAATAGAGTAGTGGATGGTTGGTGGATGCCACCATGTCCCAACAAGGCTGCGACATCAGCAAGGAGGTGGAGGAGTCATGTTTTAGGCTGGAATCATTGGGAAACAGCTGGTAGACCCCTTTAAGGTTCCTGAAGGTGTGAAAATGACCTCTGCAATGTATATAGAGTTTCCAACTGAGAACTTTCTTCCATGGTACAAAAAGCAAAAACGTGCCTTTAGGAGCAAAATCATCCTCATGCATGTCAATGCACCATCTCATGCTACAAAGAATACCTCTGTGCCATTGGCTGCTATGGGCATAAAAGGAGATACACTCATGGTGTGGCCACCATCTTCCCCTGACCTCAACCCTATAGAGGCCCTTAGGAGTATAAAAAAGCAAAAGATCTATGAGGGTGGGAGGCAGTTCACATCATAACAGCAGCTCTGGGAGGCTATTCTGACATCATGCAAAGAAATACAAGCAGAAACTCTCCAGAAACTCATAATATCAATGGATGCTAGAATTGTGAAGGTGATATCAAAGTAGGGTTCCTATGTTAACATGTAACTTGGCCTGTTAGGATGTTTTGGAGTTAAATAGCTTTTTATTTCAGTGAACGTGACCTGTTAATGCTGCAAATTCAACAAGAGAGCATTTTCAATTCTTTCAAAAATATCAAATGTTTAGAAACTCTACTGTGCCTAATAATTTGGAACAGTGCATTTAGAGTTTTTTTTTTAATTTTGAAGATTATACTGTTATCATTGGGAGGTTTCTTCAATAAAATTTGATGTATACTCTAACGGGTGATGACTTTTATTACACTGATCGTCATTTGCACTGACCGTTTAGGAAAATCAGAAGAAAAGAACATTTGCATAATAATTTGGAACACAGTGTAATAATAATAATAATAATATAATGTTATTTGCATCGAAAATCTGTCTCTGCCTTTGAACAAGAGGATGAGACTCTGGAACTACCAAGTAGACTGTGCTGTTTCTTTAACTCCCATTGAAGTTATCCTCAAAGAAGCCATAAGAAACAAAACAAAGAAAAACAAAAATCATACATAATTCATACCCATAGTGTAAGCAAGGACTGATGGATCCCCTGTTCACACAGCAGGGGAATGGCCCCCCAGATATCTGGACCCCGACATACGTTTCGCGATCCTTGAAATCTCAAGATCACTTCATCAGGCCGACCTGATGATTTTTGTTTTTCTGATCGCTAAGACTACTATGAATGTCGAGCCCCAGGCTTTGGGTACTCGGGTATTAGGCTCCAAGGGGTTAACGCTCCTGTGTCACGGGGAGTGGTGGCCGCGCCTGATCCCTTGTCCTGGGGGATTTCTTTGAAAAAGGGTATATTTACAGGGGATTATATTTACAAGTTGTCGTGACGTCACCTGTAGTTTCTGGTGAGGAGTCACCAGCGCCGCCACAGTCCGCCGGAGGTAGATGGTATCGCGGCTAGTTAGCAATTAAAGAAATAACTTTTATCTTATAGTTGTATTTTATTACGGTTATTTAAAAAATCCAGGTGTGGATTAGTGAATACAGACAGTGCTTAATAACGTGTAACCCACCCCCCATACATACAATACAGACAAACAATAGTCCATGTGACATGAACCCCACAGATTTCTAATGGTGTTGGACACTCTAGTGGTTTTTTACACAACGGGTTTTAATGGAGTTGGTCTCCCAGACACATTGCGTATCAAAGGAACCAACACAAACCCAGTCGCTGGTTAGGTCAGTTAGTCTCGTATTCAAGTCTTTCTAGTGCGCTATCATATCAGTCACCTATGATTACTGTTCAAAGGTCCTAAAGTCACATAGACCTGGTATTCATCGATTATTTCCAATAATATGGTTATCTCTTCCCTGCCCGACGCGTTTCACCTCTCCAAATTATGTGAGAGGCTCATCAGGGGCTTTCAAAGTGAGAATCTCAAAGATGTGTGGGTCACACTAGTTATTTGTGAGCCACCAGATTGTTAATCTGAAGTCCAGGTATATAGGCTGAGAAGCGGGTATGCTCCAGGAATCAAATTCTTGTGTTGGGTAGATCTTGTCAGAGTTCTGTTGGATAACAAAGAGTGGTCTAAGATTGAGCATATAACAATGTCTCAGATTCTCCCACCACCATTTTTCATTTGTCTCTCATTATATAGTGGTGCCAGCTAGTAAGGTTACAAATCACCCTAATAGTGCAGAGATTGTTCCATCAGTCACCTACCAGGGTTTTACTATTGTCCAAAAAGGTTTCTTGATTTCAGTAACCTTATAGCGACACAAAACCTCTTCCTTTTACATGTTGGAAAAAGGGAGAGATGTCTTGAGTGTCCCATTAATATATACTCTCTAACCATACAAATGTAATGTATATCCAACCTTATTTGTTAGATGGAGAAACGTATCTTAGAACCTTCTCCAATATTTGATATGTTGATCAGTCAAAATGATTCCTTAGATGTCCCTGACTTAGAAGAGAGAAATCGCATTGTTTATATAGAACAGGTACATTTATAAGTTCAATCTCAAAAAAATGCGTGGGGACCAACCTGTTAATAATAGCCCAGAAACCCACTACAGGATTGAAGGGTTTCAATTCTCCACATACTCATCAACAAGGAACAGATAGTTATCTAAAACAAAACGGGGGGAATATTCTGTTTCAATATCTTAACATATTCCCCTATTGTACATATGTATCATACATCTTAGAGATATTTGAATGTACCTGTATAAAAAGACATGTAGGTCTACAGTTTCACCTCCCTTTATTATGATAAGTTGTCCAGAGCCTTCTACTCCCTCTTAGTCTAGGGTCCTGTGAAGGACTAAAAAGACTATCATTATAGCTTCCCATATAGATTACCACCATTATCAAGTTACTATAACCTTATAGAACATAGAGCAAAGTAAGGCGTTTTTACCTTACTCTCAGCCTGGTCAGCACATCAGAGTCCAGTAGCAGCTCCCATATGTAGAGCTGTATGTGCCGCCGGCTTCACTGCGGGTTAATATAGTATCTCCGTGATTATCCTTCTCTCATCCCCGCCCTCCATCAAGGGATACACCCCCCGGAAAGGGTTGGCACTTTTCTTCTTAGCTTGCGTTCCAGCTCCGGAGCGTAGTAGTGCAAAACCGCGCATGCGCGGTCCCCGCACTTCCTGTCTTGCCGTCCGCTTGGATACCATGGCAACACTTTCAGTTTACCTCATCACAAGTATACACTTGCGTGAGGAGTTTGTGCCCGCACCTCCTGTCTTGCCGTCCGCTTAGATACCATGGCAACACTTTCAGTTTACCTCATCACAAGCATACGCCTGTAAGAGGAGTTTGTGCCCAGGAGTATCAACTGACGGCAGATCTCTGCCCACACCTCTATTGAGGTCTAGTTTATTGGGGAGGTTCAGAAGGGGGGGAGGGGGGGGGGTTTGGGGGAAAGTACTAAGGGGCGGGGCTAGAGTCATTCTAAAAGGAACACTCTGGACTTGTCATCATATTACTAAAAAGGGGATGGAAAAAGTTGAAATAATAATAAGGGGAACCTAGCATGTAGTTCACAATTGCTGACTAAACTCCCCATATCTATCCCAGCCTTTAGTGCCTGGTATGGTCCTATGGAAAGACACGTATTTCATAGATAATATCAGAGTCAAATTCTCTGAATCCAAATAAATCCCATTTTCCTTCTGGATTGGTTTGGGAATGGTAGTTACTGAGAACTGTTTCCAAAATAGGGAAATAAAATTAGATGCTCACCTCCCCGAGACCGGGTGGTTTTTATATCTATATCAATAGGATATCAACGTATGAGCTATATGAAGCAAGAGTAATTTTGTATTTCATTTAAACCCTCCGGCGTTACCGTTCTTAGTCGGTGTATCCACCTACATTCTTTCTGAAGAATGTTCCTATCCCAATCACCTCCTCTAGGTGGTTGCGTTATTACCTCAATTGCCATAAATGAAAAGCAATCAAGGTTGCCATCATGTTCCTGTCTCACATGTCTTGCTATAGGAGTATCCCTATTATTTCTAATATCGCCTATATGTTCCCCAATTCTTTTACGAAACTCACGTTTCGTCTTCCCGACGTACTCCAGATTACAAGTACACTTGAAGTAGTACACTACCCCAGCGGTTCTACAATTTGCAAAATGGCGTATTTCAAACGTCCTACCTGTATTTCTGCTGGTAAAGGTTTTTCCAGTGTTTATGTATCTACAGGCTACACATTTGCCACATTTGAAAGTGCCATTTGACCTGTTATCTAGCCACGTCTTTTTGTTGGTTTTCGGGGGTTCATACGTGCTATGAACAAGCTGGTCCTTGAGGTTCCTACCTCTCCTGTATGTGATAGAAGGTGTCACTGGAATTAATTCACTGATTTCAGGATCTGCCGTTAATATACGCCAGTGTTTAGTTAGAATTTCTCTCACTTCCTTTGCACAAGTATCGTATTTTCCAATAACCCTCATGACATCATCCTCCATTCTCTGTTGTTTTGGTTTTAGTAGGTCCCCTCTAGGGGTATTTTCTGCCATCTTAAAAGCTCTACTCAAAACATTCTTGGGATATCCTCTCATAGTAAATCGTTCCCTCAGTCCTTTTGCCTGTTGAACTTATAAATGTACCTGTTCTATAGAACTTATAAATGTACCTGTTCTATATAAACAATGCGATTTCTCTCCTCTAAGTCAGGGACACCCTAGGAATCATTTTGACTGATCAACATATCAAATATTGGAGAAGGTTCTAAGATACGTTTCTCCATCTAACAAATAAGGTTGGATATACATTACATTTGTATGGTTAGAGAGTATATATTAATGGGACACTCAAGACATCTCTCCCTTTTTCCAACATGTAAAAGAAAGAGGTTTTGTGTCGCTATAAGGTTACTGAAATCAAGAAACCTTTTTGGACAATAGTAAAACCCTGGTAGGTGACTGATGGAACAATCTCTGCACTATTAGGGTGATTTGTAACCTTACTAGCTGGCACCACTATATAATGAGAGACAAATGAAAAATGGTGGTGGGAGAATCTGAGACATTGTTATATGCTCAATCTTAGACCACTCTTTGTTATCCAACAGAACTCTGACAAGATCTACCCAACACAAGAATTTGATTCCTGGAGCATACCCGCTTCTCAGCCTATATACCTGGACTTCAGATTAACAATCTGGTGGCTCACAAATAACTAGTGTGACCCACACATCTTTGAGATTCTCACTTTGAAAGCCCCTGATGAGCCTCTCACATAATTTGGAGAGGCGAAACGAGTCGGGCAGGGAAGAGATAACCATATTATTGGAAATAATCGATGAATACCAGGTCTATGTGACTTTAGGACCTTTGAACAGTAATCATAGGTGACTGATATGATAGGGCACTAGAAAGACTTGAATACGAGACTAACTGACCTAACCAGCGACTGGGTTTGTGTTGGTTCCTTTGATACGCAATGTGTCTGGGAGACCAACTCCATTAAAAACCCGTTGTGTAAAAAACCACTAGAGTGTCCAACACCATTAGAAATCTGTGGGGTTCATGTCACATGGACTATTGTTTGTCTGTATTGTATGTATGGGGGGTGGGTTACACGTTATTAAGCACTGTCTGTATTCACTAATCCACACCTGGATTTTTTAAATAACCGTAATAAAATACAACTATAAGATAAAAGTTATTTCTTTAATTGCTAGATGAAATTTAAAAATAACTAGAAAACTGTCAATCGGTGATTCACCTATCGCGGCTAGTTAGCAAAGTCCTCCACAGGTAGGGCTGGACCTCCGAGGCAGCGTTCCTGAAAAGGGAACAAGTTCATGCAAAAGGAAACACAGGCAGAGGCAAAGTGACTTTTCCTCCGGGTACTTTACTGTTAGTTGTAGCAGTTGCCGTTAAAATTCACAGTTCAGCACTTAGATGTTACAAGAACAGGTAGCTTAACGGGTGGCTGCAAGTGGATCCTAGGTGGTATGGTGGAACTCTTGGTGTGCCTTCATTAACTAACCCGTGTCCGTTCTTCTCTGCTTTCAAGTTTGGTGTGAAGCCTGGTTGATTTAGAATCCAGCCTGACCTCCTGTCCTCTCTCACCCTCGCTGTCATCGGGTAACTCTCTACTGGCTGGCTGCTTGTTCCCTTGACGTTGCCTGGTGCCCTTCTTGTAGACTGCTCTGGTGTCCATGAGACTTGAAGACTCCATGGGAATCCGGATTCTCTGCTGTGCATATAGCTCCAGCAGTCTGCGGGCTCCGGTGCCCGGTAAGCTGTCTGGGAGAACCTATCTTGCTGGCTCCTCTTTCCCAGACCGGATGCTCTTCTGGAAAGCTCCTTTCACATTCTCCTTAAACCTTCTCTTCTTCTTCCATCTCTCCTCCTGGTTCCTCAGACGAGAGACATAGCAGCAAAGACTTGGGAGCAAAAGGCCTCCTTGTTCCCCCTAGAGGTGAATTTATTCCCTCCCGGGTAACCTCCCACCCTATACTAATGTGGGAGTGCTGGGAATGGGTCCCACTCACCATCCTAGGGTCCACCTGCAGCTGGAGCATCTGCACCTCTTTTACGGGTGCAGTACCCCTCTGTGACGCCTGCATTGGCAGGGCGCCACATGAACAGCATTATTGTTTTCTTCTATTGCTTTTTATGCACGTCACTTTATTCCTCTGTGATTATCCGTGATTATTTATGATTGTAATTTTTGTAAGGTCATGGTATACTCTGTTATATGATGTATGTGCAATCACTATTAGTATCTATATATAAATTGCAGTTTTTCCTTCCAGTTTACAAATTGAATACATTATTATCTTGTACCAGTGTTTGCGGTACGTGAATCTTTCTGTCCACTTTGTGTCATTAAGGTTGATTTAATCCAATAAAACTATGAGTAATTTTGCATGAAGTAAAGCCTTATACTCCTTTTTCTCTCAGTTTTCAATTCTTCTCTGGAGTTGTTTTGTAGAGGCAGATACCACAAAAGCGGTCTCCTTATGTGGCACCCCATGGGTTAATGTGCCACAATAACATCACATGGGTTCTCTCCCCCACTACACACTAACAAACACTACCACCTCTGGGCAATAGAGGGAGCACCTCCTGCTTCCATATATACACTTGTCCATGAGGAAGGAGCTCAGAACAGCTCAGGAGAACTGAGAGCTAAGACCGTACAGCACGGTGTAGTGCTGTGAACAGCTCGCAGCAGGGCTGTGAAGAGGACACAGAGCAGAGTTAGCTCAGTGCAGACCTAGCAAGGGTCAGAGGAACAAGGAGAACGAAAGACAGAGGAACACATCTGGGAGCTGGAGTGACACCATCACTTGCCCCAGAAGTACGCACAGAGAGACGGACACCGGATCCGGTACTGTGTCTGGCACCAACAGCACAGCGAATCCAGGAACAGTGGGATCTCTAGATGCCCCCTAGTACCAGAGTGAAGCAACACGGAGGGGTCAGTGCAGCATAGAGGACCCAAGTTGCCTAGCCAAGTGGTACCAGCAGCATACAGAGAGAGACGTGAGGAATCCCAGCAGCTTAGCTTGAAGCAGCAGCTCAGGACACACACACAGTGCAGCACAAGGAAGCCAACGACCCGGACAGGGTGTGGGGAGAGAGCTCATCCCTCATTACAGACTCCGTGGACTATAATCTGCAATAATATCAGCAGTAAAGCCTTGGAAAACAGCTTTGGAGTCTGTGTAGTGATTGCGACCTTTGCTCCAGATTCAGCACAGAGACAATTCCTCCCTGCAGATCCAGCCTGTCAGCTCTGCAGCATCAGGACAAGAAGGGAATTACAGTATCAACTAAACGTAAGTGTGTGTGTCCTCCAACTCTTCCCCACCATCTATAACCCCAATAGACTTTAACCTTTACTGCCCCGGGGGATACAGTTCCCCCCACTGGAACTATACCACCTCCGCTGCCCTCACATCACCCCCGGAGGTTCTGCAGCAGCGGCGGCCCCCATTACTGGCCGCATCAAGTGGGTGGCGTCACCCGTGACAATCTCCCTTGTAAATATTGCCCTTTTATTGTGCTGAGCCAGGGACACGGTCCGGACCAGGCCACCAGTGACATCCCCAGCAGCAGATCGGTCCGGTACCGAGTACCCCACGTCCCTTGGGGCTCTACAACCTGGCGTCACGAACAGGATCTACCCGGTCCAAAAGAATTGGACCCTGTGCGCCATCTGAACTGTATTTCTGAAAATCCGCCATTTGGAGCGCGCGGCGCGCGGGAAACAAAGGGGGCGGTACCCTGCATTGGCGCGAACCCAGCCCCCTCCCTTGGTGCTGACGACATCCGGCGGGGAAGAAGATCCCTGCTGCGCCCCGGAACCTCCCAGAGACATCCGGACGGAAGCGGAAGACGGAGGGCGCATATTAACTAAGGGGGCCCAAGATGTCGCAGCCCGATGCACAAGACGGCGGCGGAGTAGCCGATGGAGCTGCAGCGTCGGGTCAGCCAGTAGCGTCCGGCGGTGCAGCGGCGCAAGGAACAGCATCCATAATGCCATTCCTGATGCCGTATACTCCGGGGGCAATGTGGCTGCCCCAATACTCCGGTGAGCCTAATACTTTAACTGACTTTATGCAAAAGATTAAAGAGTACTATGTGATGTATCCCCTCACTGAAGCCCAGCGTGTAGGAATGATAATGGGACAGTTAACGGGCAATGCACGGCGTGAGGTTGCGTCCTGGCTGGACACAGATAAGGACACTGTAGAGCATCTAGCAACCAGACTGAAAGCAACTTTTGAATCTGCTGTTGATGCCCGGGCTAAGATGAGGTTCTTTGCATGCCACCAGAAACCTAAACAGAGTGCCAGAGACTTTGCCTTGAACTTACAGGAAGCACTCAAAGCCCTTAAGCTGGCAGAACCTGCTTTAGCCCCGGGAGCTGATAAAATGCTATTTGACCAATTTATTGAGGGCCTCCATTCCCCTTCTCATCGAGGACAGTTAAGCATGGTACTGCTGCAGAACCCTAACATGACATTTACTGAGCTGAAGGATAGAGCTATCCGTCTGCAGCAGCTGGAAGAGCCAAGGGAATTAACATCTGTACTTGACACTGCAGCAGCACCTCAGCAGGCGGCAGCGCCAGTGACATCTGCTATGTCAACGACTGCTGCTGAGGCTGGGGACTATATCTCAAATGCAGCCATCAACCAAAAGCTAGATGCCCTGACAGACACCGTGATCTCCATGGCCAAGGTCATCAAGGAACTGCGAGAGTCAAAACCTGCACCCAAGATCGAGTTGGCGACCAGCAGAGAGGATGTTCCGTGGATGAGGCCCAGAAGATACCCAGCAGCAAGAGGACGACCCAGCGATCGCTACCAACCAGATGGACAGCCCGTCTGCCGCCGTTGCCAGAAACCAGGTCATTTTGCTCGTGAGTGTCCTTTAAACGACGATATCCTGGGCAGGCGGGCCGCTCCCCAGGAATGAACACTCAAGGCCCCTCAGCCTGGTATGACAAATTTGTGGGAGGAAAGCCGGTGATCCCTATTGTGTTGGATGGCATCCCCTTTAGTGCCTTGCTGGATACTGGATCCCAAATAACATCTATCCCACATGTTCTATATAAAAGGTACTGGGCTGATTCAGACATTACTAATGCGCCAGATGGCTTTAACTTTGAAGTGTGGGCTGGTAATGGATTGATGATACCAAAGGTTGGATTTAGAGAGATGAATATTCAGGTTGGGAAGGTAGAATTGCAGAAACAGGGTATTATAATCGTAGATGTCGACCGGCGAGGCCGTGAACCCGTGATGGTGGTAGGAATGAATGTCATTGAAAAATGTTTTTCCGAAGTGTTAAGTGTTTTACAGCAAATCGCCGAGACTGCCGGAACAGGACAACAGAGGCTTCTGCACAAAGAGATCAAAGCCCTGATGTTGAAGCAGCAGGTAGAAATCTCCGGAGGTGAGATCGGCAGTGTACGAGTAAGTGACCCAATACCTATTGTAATTCCTCCCAAAACTGAAATGTTGGTGTGGTGCAGAGCCGCAATAGGCATTAAAGGGCAAGATTATCAGGCCCTGGTAGAACCCGTGTACTCAGACAGTAGACCGACCATACTCACTGCTAGAGGGGTGGTTGACGTACACAGGGGAAGAGTGCCATTACGCCTGTTGAACTGCGGAGAAGATGAGGTCACATTACCAAAGTATGCTACCATGGCTAAGTTGTACACGGTTGATAACAACAACATCACCGCCGCCGAGCCCTTGAACCCGTCATGTCAGGCGGATGACAATGGCTCAGAGGAGAAGCTGGAGGATTGGTGCCAAAAGTTGCATGTAGGTACCAGTTCTACACCTCCCCGTCACAAGCATGGAGTATACCGGGTAGTGAAAGAATATGAGCAGATATTCAGCAAACACCCGTTAGACTTTGGGCAGATCAAAGGGGTAGAGCACACTATACCCACAGGTAACCATCAACCTATAAAAGAAAGGTATAGACCCTTACCACCAGCTCACTACCAAACCACCAAAGACATGCTCAGAGAAATGAAATCCGCAGGGGTAATAAGAGACAGTTGTAGCCCCTGGGCAGCACCTCTAGTGTTAGTCAAAAAGAAGGATGGGACCATGAGAATGTGCGTAGATTACCGGCAGATTAACCACATTACACATAAGGACGCATACCCATTACCTAGGATTGAGGAGTCATTAGCTGCATTAAAATCTGCTAACTACTTTTCCACCCTTGATCTGACTAGTGGGTACTGGCAGGTTCCTGTGGCCGAGGCCGACAAGGAGAAGACAGCGTTTACTACGCCGATGGGCCTCTGTGAGTTCAATTGTATGCCGTTCGGACTCTGCAACGCACCCGGGACCTTCCAACGTCTGATGGAGAGCTGCCTAGGACACAAAAACTTTGAAACTGTCCTCCTGTACCTAGATGACGTCATTGTATATTCGAAGACGTACGAGCAACATCTACAAGACCTGGCAGAAGTGTTCGAAGCTTTATCGAAGTATGGCATGAAAATCAAGCCATCCAAGTGTCACCTTCTCAAGCCAAAGGTACAGTACCTGGGACATGTCGTGAGTTCAGAGGGAGTAGCACCGGATCCTGATAAAGTCACAGTGATAAGGGATTGGCCAAGACCTACGAACGTGAAAGAAGTGAGGCAATTCCTGGGCCTGGTAGGCTATTATAGAAGATTTATCCGAGGATTCACGAAGCTAGCAGCTCCTCTGCAAGACATTCTGGTAGGACGGTCCAGGAAGACTTCAAACTGTAATTCCCTGGCATGGTGGGATGAGGAAAGAGAAGATTCCTTCAATCAGCTAAAAAGTGCGCTGACGGGAGAAGAGATCCTGGCATACCCTGATTACCATCAACCATTCATTCTTTACACGGATGCCAGCAACGTGGGACTGGGAGCAGTATTGTCGCAGAAGCAAGGAGGCAAAGAAAGAGTTATTGCCTTTGCAAGCAGGAAGCTCCGGCCTACAGAGCGAAATCCCGAGAACTACAGCTCCTTCAAGTTAGAGCTACTAGCAGTAGTCTGGGCTGTAACCGAACGCTTTAAACATTACCTGGCAGGTGCAGAATTCACTATCTACACGGATAACAACCCGTTGACTCACCTGGACACAGCAAAATTAGGTGCTTTGGAGCAGCGATGGATAGCCCGGCTATCTAACTACAACTTTGTCATCAAATATCGGGCAGGCCGCAAGAATGGGAATGCAGATGCCTTATCCCGGATGCCGCACCTGAAAGACGTGGAAGAGGAACCGGAAGAGTTGGAAGAGATTGAACTACCAGCCTTTCATCGTTCAAGGGTAGAAGATTATCGACCCGGCATCTACCAAAAGAAACAAGAAGTAAATCTTAACCCGCTAAGACACTACGGATGGGCTGAAGCTCAAGATACTGATCCAGCCGTGAAGCTAGTGAAAGAACTGCTTACGCAACAACATGCACACCCTGGACAGAATGCCCCAGCTGAAGCTACACAGCTATGGAAGGATAAAGGCAAGCTGTTCCTGCATCAAGGGAAGCTCTGTAGACGATTTACCAATCCCAAGACGCATGAACTGGTCTGGCAGATAATCGTGCCCAAGCGAGACACTCAAATGGTCTTAGAGGCTTATCATGACAACGCAGGTCATTTCGGATGGAAGAAGTTAGAAGCAATCCTGAGAGACAGATTTTATTGGGTTGGCATGAGAGGATCCATTGAACTATGGTGCAGAAGATGTGCCGCATGCAACCTCAGAAGGAAAGATCTACAGAAAGCTCCACTTCAGCCAATAGTAACCAAGCAGCCTCTTGAACTAGTCGCATTAGATCACGTCAAGTTGTCACCAAGCCGGTCAGGCTATGTCTATGCCCTAACCATCGTGGACCATTACTCACGCTTCCTAGTGGTGGTACCCGTCAAAGACTTGACAGGGAAGACGGCAGCAAAAGCATTCCAGACGCATTTCTGTAGACCACATGGTTACCCAGAACAAGTCCTTGCAGACCAAGGTCCAGCTTTTGAATCAGAACTATTCAAGGAATTCTGCAATATGTACGGTTGCAAGAAGATTCGAACAACGACGTATCATCCCCAAACAAATGGTCTCTGCGAGAAAATGAATCATATCGTAATCGAACTGTTAAAGACCTTACCAGAGTCAGAAAGAAACCAGTGGCCAGATAAATTACCTGATTTGGTAGACTTATACAACCATGTCCCCGTGAGTTCTACAAACTGCACTCCAGCTTATCTTATGCGTGCAAGACCCGGTAAGCTACCAATTGATCTAGAAATGGGAGTTGAAAAATCAGATACAGAATTGGAAGAGACAGATTGGGATATCAAACGTCAGAAACAGTATCACCAAGTGCAAGAATGTGTAGAGAGAAACCTACAACAAGCAAGAGCAAGACAAGAGAAGGCCTTTAACAAACATGCTCAAGCAATGCCATTACAAGAAGGTGATCAAGTTCTCAAGAGAAAGAGACGTACAGGCAAACTGGATAATCAGTGGGAAGCAGTCCCATACACAGTCCTACCATCTAACCTAGACAATGTAAAAACCTATTTGATAAGCAAAGATGAAGGAAGAACTTCACAAGTCGTATCTCGTGATCAACTCAAATCGTGTCCTGAAACCCTGAAGACACCTGAAGTCATAGAACCCGTACAGGTCCAACCTACCCAAGAAAAAGAAGAAGTATTCCACACGGTACTAGGAGATTTTCCTAAAACATGGCCAAATTACCATGGAGCAGTTGTCGTACCAATGATTGCATTCCCTTCAATGATGGACTCAAAACCAGAACCCGTGTTACCAGAACCTGTGTTACCAGAACCTGTGTTACCTGAAGAAGACCCAAGACTAGAAGAATTGGAAGTAGAATCCGAAGAGGAAGAACAAATTCCTGGTCCCAGTGAACTTGCCAGTCCTGCAGTCAGACCTCCATCTGCCATAACACCAAGCACCCCAAATAGGTACACGTCCACTCACACTTTCATACTAACTCCACCAACATTGCGCAGATCAGAGCGTAGTACCCAAGGTCAGTTACCAGCTAGGTACAAAGAATAAAATACAGAATTAAATATGTAATGTAAATATGTTGTTTGAATATAAATTGAATTCAGTGGACATATGTATATAGTTCTTGCAACGTTAAAAAAGCCCAGTACCTACAGAGACTATCCTGTATGAACTTTGCAATCTCCTTATTTACTTATGGACCATATATACCACGGACTGGTTGTGGTAAGAACTCTCTTGTATATATTCATCAGCCCGGAGGCAATAGACTAAACCTCTGGAAAGACTACTTTTTGACTTTCAAACTCTTTTTCACATTCTAGTGATTTTTGTACTTTTTCATTTTTATGTCTATGTCAATATTAATTGTGTTTAATTGTTGTTTACTTGTTTTTCCACAGTCCCGGAGTACTGTATTTAACTAAGGGGGAATGTGGCACCCCATGGGTTAATGTGCCACAATAACATCACATGGGTTCTCTCCCCCACTACACACTAACAAACACTACCACCTCTGGGCAATAGAGGGAGCACCTCCTGCTTCCATATATACACTTGTCCATGAGGAAGGAGCTCAGAACAGCTCAGGAGAACTGAGAGCTAAGACCGTACAGCACGGTGTAGTGCTGTGAACAGCTCGCAGCAGGGCTGTGAAGAGGACACAGAGCAGAGTTAGCTCAGTGCAGACCTAGCAAGGGTCAGAGGAACAAGGAGAACGAAAGACAGAGGAACACATCTGGGAGCTGGAGTGACACCATCACTTGCCCCAGAAGTACGCACAGAGAGACGGACACCGGATCCGGTACTGTGTCTGGCACCAACAGCACAGCGAATCCAGGAACAGTGGGATCTCTAGATGCCCCCTAGTACCAGAGTGAAGCAACACGGAGGGGTCAGTGCAGCATAGAGGACCCAAGTTGCCTAGCCAAGTGGTACCAGCAGCATACAGAGAGAGACGTGAGGAATCCCAGCAGCTTAGCTTGAAGCAGCAGCTCAGGACACACACACAGTGCAGCACAAGGAAGCCAACGACCCGGACAGGGTGTGGGGAGAGAGCTCATCCCTCATTACAGACTCCGTGGACTATAATCTGCAATAATATCAGCAGTAAAGCCTTGGAAAACAGCTTTGGAGTCTGTGTAGTGATTGCGACCTTTGCTCCAGATTCAGCACAGAGACAATTCCTCCCTGCAGATCCAGCCTGTCAGCTCTGCAGCATCAGGACAAGAAGGGTATTACAGTATCAACTAAACGTAAGTGTGTGTGTCCTCCAACTCTTCCCCACCATCTATAACCCCAATAGACTTTAACCTTTACTGCCCCGGGGGATACAGTTCCCCCCACTGGAACTATACCACCTCCGCTGCCCTCACATCACCCCCGGAGGTTCTGCAGCAGCGGCGGCCCCCATTACTGGCCGCATCAAGTGGGTGGCGTCACCCGTGACAATCTCCCTTGTAAATATTGCCCTTTTATTGTGCTGAGCCAGGGACACGGTCCGGACCAGGCCACCAGTGACATCCCCAGCAGCAGATCGGTCCGGTACCGAGTACCCCACGTCCCTTGGGGCTCTACACTTACCTCTTAGTATATGTGGATTTTTGTATTTCAATTATGTTCTTGGTTGTGACATTTACTCTGTAACGGCCGGAACGGCCTAGGGTACTTGGTAGTCGGGCTGGCAGTCTTTCAGGGAGATCACAGTGGTAGTGGCCCAGCTCTGTGGCCCTGGCCGAGCAGATGAAGGTGTATTTACAGGGGATTTATAGTCTTTACATGACGCCACTTGTGGTATCTGACCAGGGATGGCCAGCGCTGCTTGGATGAACTCCAGGGGATAGGTGTTGTGGCAGCCAGGATAGTAACACTCCCCACAGGTGGAGTGGGCCCCTGGGATGTGATGAAAGAGTGTTTGGGGATGGTGGGGGTGGTAGCTAGGGTGCAGGAGGTGGCAAGGAGGGCACAGAAAATAAGCAGGAGGACACAATGGGTGCAGATTTTTTACCTTTACTGAAGAAACATGGTAAAGTCTGGGGGTCACTGGTTACCAGGTCCAGGAGGGTCCGGTCAGCCTGGAAGCAGACAGAGTCCACCTCGTCAGGTGGGTTTTTGAGGCCTGCCTGCTGAACTTCTCAGTTTAGGCCCCAGCTGCCTGTGAGCTATTCTGGGGCCCTCTTCCTTCTCGCTCTTGCTCCCGACTAGCAGACAGCATGAACCTGTAATGGACACTGCCATGTTGATTGCAGCTCCAGGCTCTCATTAAGCTGTGGTACCGCCAGGTCTCTACATGCAGCCAGGAAACTTGCAGTCTCCTGTCCTTCAGAATCGATTAGCGGGACGTGCAGTTCCTGTCTGACCCAGGACTCTGGTGTCCTCTGTTGCGCTGCCTGGGGTGAGCTCATCAACAGCTCCGCTCCCCAGGATCTTCTTCTCACTGCTCATCTTCTACTTGTCATCTCATTGTCCACTTTCTCTCCCTTCCCCACTTTTTCTACCTCTAACCCTTCCTCCTTGCCGGAAACAGGACAGCTCCCCTCAACTCAGGTGTAGAGCTCTCCCTTTTGGCCAGGAGCCAGGAATGGTGTATACAAGTGTGGGGATACCTTGTGTGGGGATCTCCTCCTGCTTCCAAGCATGGCATCACGTCTGGTGAGAGAGGCAATATCACTGTGGCAACCGGACCATAGGGGCACCACAACTCCACTTCTTGATAAGTCTTATTATTGTTTGGCCTGCCCTATATTTATGGATATATCTTTGGGATTCATAATTGAGCTGGATAGCTGAAGCTCAATACCTTCGTCAGGTAAGTGGAGGAGGAGGTCAGGAATGGATACAGGAGGCCAGATTGAGACACAGACACAAACCTCATCAGTATTTTTGATCCGAATGTTATCAATCTTTCCATTATAGTTTTCTCTGTGCTTCATTTCTGGCTTTTGCATTCTTAGGCTGGAGTCACACTTGCGCAAAACTCGCTTGAGTCTCACATCACCCGACAGGGCGTGTACTTCAAGTATTTCTATGTGGCTGCACGCTTCTTGTCAGGAGCCGGGTGATGTGAGACTTGCTTAAGTCTGTCGCAAGTTGCTAAAATACTGACATGGGAATAAGGTATATAGCAAAAAAACAGAGACAATTAAGTGCAGGACCAGCACCAGGGACTAGAGTAACCATATAAAGAAGCTCTGAGGTCAATCTCAGCAGTGACAAAATCTTAATGAAGTTTATTGTACATATATACAAGGTTAAAAATGTAGCGCCCAGGTTTTGGGGTACTCGGGTGTCAGGCTTCAGGGGTAGCGTCTGCTGTGTCCACGGGGAATGGTGGCCGCTCTTGATCCCGTGTCCTGGGCCTATCTTTGAAAAGTGGGGTGATATTTACAGGGGATTATATACAGTTTGTTGTCGTGACGCCACCTGTAGTGTCTGGTGATTTGCACCAGCGCCGCCACAGCCCACCAGAGGTAGATGGTATCACGGCTAGGATGGTGTAGTCCTCCACAGCTAGGACTGGGACCTCCGTGGCAGCGTAGTGAGAAGGGGCAGCTTGGAGTGGAGCTGGGATTGTATAGGGAGCGTTGGAACAGTCTATGAAGAATACTGGGAGTGGAGAAGAAGGATACACGCACACAGCGAAGCCTCTATTACCTTTTACTGTTGTTAAGCAGGTAAAATGATCCCGGGCACTGACGGGTGGACAGGTTGCACAGTGGGTCCCCACAGCAAGTGGGTATAAGGCCTCCTCTGCTCTGTAGTGTTGTCTGAAGCACAGCCTGCTTGCAGCCTGACTTGCCTCCTCTCTCTTCCTGACTGTAGTTTCTTCCTCTCCTCCTGTCCGATCTCCAGGTTACCTTCTCTAAACACTGCGGCTTTACCCTGCTGTGTCTGGCTCACTCTCTTGACCCACATAGGAAACCGGGTAGCCGAAGCCTCCACTGTTTAACGGGATTTTCTGTGGTCCTCTAGTATCCCACAGGTGCGGATCCCCAATATGCGGTGGTTCTCCTTAGACGAACTCCCTCAAGTTCCTCTCTCCTTTTCTGCTCTATGCTCCTTGCCTTCAGTCCCACTTAGGCTTGCAGGACGTAGAAGGGCCACTCCGGGTCACTGGTTCGGACCTAATCGCAGCACCGACCACCAGGACGTCTTCGCAGCTCTCCTAGCGTCTGCACACTCTAACTGACTCTGCTCCCAGCAGCAGTATTTATAGGGGATCTTGCCTAAGGGCAGCAAGTGGGGCTCCCCCTACTGTGCATTGGTGGAAGGTGTTGTATGTAGTAGGTACCTGCTGTGGAAACCCAACTGTGTATTAGAGAAGTCTGTGGCTATCTGCGTGAGCAGGGCGCCAAAAAAGCTCAATTAAAAACACATTAAACCCTCAAAGGAGGTGTGTGGGTTAGCCACCCTGCAACTAAAAGTAAACCTAGACAAAATAAGTGACACACCCCAGGGTTATGTGGACTCTGGGTTATGTGCAGGGTTATGTGCAGCAGCTGCTGCCTCTCGTGCCTCCCGGTCCATGGCCCGGGCCATCAGCTCAACGGCCCATTCTGCACTCCAACTGCGGACAACCCACTCCATCAATTCAACCAGGTTGTTCCGCAGCTCTCCGAAGGTGTCCCTCCAGTAGTCCGCATCTCCCTCATTGGTCAAGAGGGAGACCGGCCCTGGACCTCCGCGGGCAGCGGGGGCCTGCTTCTCCACCTCTCTCATCAGATCTGCCCAACGGGTCGCCGCCATTGCACCGGATACCAGAGTCTTTTCGTTGTGTCCTTCTCTTCTGGTTGGTGTTATATTGGCTTTTGTCGGCTCCCCTCGGATCACTTCCTTTGGCCTGCCCTCTTAGCTGATTGACGGCAGTCGGGGTGGACAAACAGATTTGCGTCTCTGGCTAGGCTCTCCTAAGACAAGGGGCTGAGGCACACCACTGGGCCTGCACATTGTCCTTCACATGGTTAACCTGCTATCTTGAGATTCCCGGTAAAATGGCGGGAACCAGTTCTCGGTCCTGTGTTTAAAGACTGTGATAGTTCTTTTAGACCGGGTTTTAAAGTTTGTAAAGGCACACAATACCCGATGTATGGATTGGTTCGATCCTGTTTGTGAGCTTCAGAAAGCTATGACGCACCCCAGGATTATGTGGACTCGGGTATCTGGGCCCTCAGCTGCGGTTAGGATGTCACTGGTGGCCTGCCCAGAACCAGTATACAGGCGGCTCTGTGGGGAGCAGAGTATACAGGCGGCTCTGTGGGTAGCAGAGTATACAGGCGGCTGTGTGGGTAGCAGAGTATACAGAGTAGCAGAGTATACAGGCGGCTCTGTGGGTAGCAGAGCATAGAGGCGGCTCTGTGGGTCGCAGAGCATAGAGGCGGCTCTGTGGGGAGCATAGCATAGAGGCGGCTCTGTGGGGAGCATAGCATAGAGGCGGCTCTGTGGGGAGCAGAGCATAGAGGCGGCTCTGTGGGGAGCAGCGCATAGAGGCGGCTCTGTGGGGAGCAGCGCATAGAGGCGGCTCTGTGGGGAGCAGAGCATAGAGGCGGCTCTGTGGGGAGCAGAGCATAGAGGCGACTCTGTGGGGAGCAGAGCATAGAGGCGGCTCTGTGGGGAGCAGAGCATAGAGGCGGCTCTGTGGGGAGCAGAGCATAGAGGCGGCTCTGTGGGGAGCAGAGTATACAGGCGGCTCTGTGGGTAGCAGAGTATACAGGCGGCTGTGTGGGTAGCAGAGTATACAGGCGGCTCTGTGGGTAGCAGAGCAAAGAGGCGGCTCTGTGGGTAGCAGAGCATAGAGGCGGCTCTGTGGGTAGCAGAGCATAGAGGCGGCTGTGTGGGTCACAGAGCATAGAGGCGGCTCTGTGGGTCGCAGAGCATAGAGGCGGCTCTGTGGGTCGCAGAGCATAGAGGCGGCTCTGTGGGTCGCAGAGCATAGAGGCGGCTCTGTGGGTCGCAGAGCATAGAGGCGGCTCTGTGGGTCGCAGAGCATAGAGGCGGCTGTGTGGGTCGCAGAGCATAGAGGCGGCTGTGTGGGTCGCAGAGCATAGAGGCGGCTGTGTGGGTCGCAGAGCATAGAGGCGGCTGTGTGGGTCGCAGAGAATAGAGGCGGCTGTGTGGGTCGCAGAGCATAGAGGCGGCTGTGTGGGTCGCAGAGTATAGAAGCGGGTGTGTGGGTAGCAGAGCATAGAGGCGGGTGTGTGGGTAGCAGAGTATAGAGGCGGCTCTGTGGGTCACAGAGTATAGAGGCAGGTGTGTGGGTAGCAGAGCATACAGGCGGGTGTGTGGGTAGCAGAGTATAGAGGCGGCTGTGTGGGTCGCAGAGTATAGAGGCGGCTCTGTGGGTAGCAGAGTATAGAGGCGGGTGTGTGGGTAGCAGAGCATAGAGGCGGCTGTGTGGGTCGCAGAGCATAGAGGCGGCTGTGTGGGTCGCAGAGCATAGAGGCGGCTATGTGGGTCGCAGAGCATAGAGGAGGCTGTGTGGGTCGCAGAGTATAGAGGAGGCTGTGTGGGTCGCAGAGTATAGAGGCGGGTGTCTGGGTAGCAGAGCATAGAGGCGGGTGTGTGGGTAGCAGAGCATACAGGCGGCTTTATGGGTAGTAGAGTTTACAGGCGGGTGTGATGTCAGCAGAGTATACAGGCGGCTGTGTGGGTAGCAGAGTATACAGGCGGCTCTGTGGATAGCAGAGTATGATGTGGCTGGAGGGGTGAGGAGAGCAGAGGCTGGAGGGGTGAGGAGAGGTGCGACTGGAGGAGGGGTGAGGAGAGGTGCGGATGGAGGAGGGGTGAGGAGAGGTCAGGCTGGAGGAGGGGTGAGGTCAGGCTGGAGGAGGGGTGAGGAGAGGTCAGGCTGGAGGAGGGGTGAGGAGAGGTCAGGCTGGAGGAGGGGTAAGGAGAGGTCAGGCTGGAGGAGGGGTGAGGAGAGGTCAGGCTGGAGGAGGGGTGAGGAGAGGTCAGGCTGGAGGAAAGGTGAGGTCAGGCTGTAGGAGGTGTGAGGTCAGGCTGGAGGAGGGGTGATGGAGAGGTCAGGGTGGAGGAAGGGTGAGGTCAGGCTGGAGGAGGGGTGAGGAGAGGTCAGGCTGGAGGAGGGGTGAGGAGAGGTCAGGCTGGGAGGAAGGGTGAGGTCAGGCTGGAGGAGGGGTGAGGAGAGGTCAGGCTGGAGGAAAGGTGAGGTCAGGCTGGAGGAGGGGTGAGGAGAGGTCAGGCTGGAGGGAGGGGTGAGGAGAGGTCAGGCTGGAGGGAAGGGGTGAGGTCAGGCTGGGAGGAGGGGTGAGGAGAGGTGAGGCTGGAGCTGGAGGAGAGGTGGCTGTCAAAGGCTCGTGGCATTGAGGCTGGGGCGCAGGGCAGCGCGAGAGAGGTGAGGATGCAGAGAATTGTTTTTGCCGCTCACCGCCATAGCTGCTCCGCTGCAGTGGTGAGGGGCGGGATCCGCCATCTTGGTAGGGTGACTTTGCCCCGGGGGTGTGCCAGAACTCCTCCGCTCCAGTGCCCCGTCCACACCGTTGCCTCAGCTTCTGGCTTCTGTGCTTGCAGCAAGGCAGTGGGCGGCTCTCCCGGAGGATGGTCTCCGGCGGCTCCCGCGCGGACACCGGCGCCGCAGTGGGTGTGAAAGGCGAGTATACATTGAGGCTGGGGTGCAGGGCAGCGTGAGACAGGTGAGGGTGCAGAGAAGTGCTATCGGCGCTGAGCGGGATAGGTGCTCCACTGCTGTGGTGTGGGGGGCGGGATCCGCCATCTTGGTAGCGTGAGTTAGGGCCGGGGATGTGGCAGAACTCCTCAGATAGTGATAGGGAACGTTGGTGTGAGGTAGTGCGGCTGCGGCTCGCGCAAAGGAGTCTGGGATTCGGCTACAGTGCCCGAATTCCAAACTCCAGATTATATAAGTAGATAGGCCATAAAGTGACTTTGTAATAAAAAATTACTTGTGTCCTTCACTCCTCTCTTCAATATACAACATTGACTTCCATTTCTAAGATAAGGCTGATAATATGAGGAAATATCTTGAAATGTTGCAACCAATAAGTAACAATGACGTTCCTAAACCAAAGTACGATCGCGTGTTTGAACTAAAGAAGCAATTTCAGGCAGGTCTAAAACTATTATCCAAATAGACAACCTGGCAGCTGCAGACCTGTCAATCCAATTATTTAGTGGTATAACGAATTGGATTATGAGAGGTGCAGCAGCAGAAGTGGATGGATCAAGCAGCAGCGATTAGTCTTCCCACATGGCGCCTTGAAATCTTACCGCTGCGCTGAGCTGAATTCTGCTTTTGGAAACTGGATTAGGAGGAGGGAATGGACACACCAGTCATACAGCAGCGGGGCAGAGTGTAAAGTGAACACAGCAAGCTCTTTTTACATCTTATCTGCAATGCTCCTATGTAAATGATACTGTGAATCTTTTTGTGACTGATGGTACATTTAAAGCAGGGGTGGGGAACCTTTTTCTGCCAGGGCCATTTGGAAATATTGACCATCCTTTGGGGGCAACACAAAATGATCAACTTGACATTTAACCTGCTATATTTGGTTAAACAATCAACTCACCCCTTCTGTTGTGACTGATGGCTCTATTTGGTGCAGCTGTGATGTTAGGTGATATTGATCATGTTGCTACTCAACTGCCTATCCAGGTTTGCTAGAGCCCTAGACATCACAGGAGAGGCTGGGGCATATACGTCACTGAGGAGGCTGAGGCTGGGGCATAGAGATTACTGGGGAGCTGAATTTAAAAGACAGGCGTCAGCAAAACATGGCTGCCAGCCCAAGAATTACAGTCCCCAGGAATCTGCTTGGTGGGACGCAGAAAAGGTCATCTAGGACCGCATGCGGCTCTTGGGCCTGAGGTTCTCCACCCCTGATTTAAAGTAATAATTTATTTATTTGACTGAAGAGGGAAATCATACAGCACAACCACACAGTAATTAAAATTAAAACATTTAGAACATCACTGAGTCAAAATATGTCCATTCTATGGAGTATAAAACAGATTGAAAAATGATTGATAAGCTCAGCTCTTTGGAAGACTCAATTACCAAAATAAAAAAGTCTAAATTCAGTGGGATTTAAGGGATTATAAGAATGGCAATGTATTTACCTGAACACCAAAGGCCTATATAAATAAATATGGGCTTAATTATACTAAAGGTTTCTGACTCACCCACCAGGGCCGTGGGGTACTCGGAACCAGGTGGCAGTTTCTGCTGGGGTAGTCACGGGGGTCAAGACCCGACTCCGTGGCCCTGGGCGGTCAATAAAAGGGGGGAAAATAATTGGGAATTAACGTGACGCCACCTGTGGCTTATGGGTAGCCGCCACAGTAGTTGGGACCTCTGGGGATGATGGGAGTATTTGCGAGGATCTTGAGCCCTCCACGGGTAAGGCTGGTCCCCAGGGCAACCGTAGAGTCAATAGATAAACAGGGGTGCAGGGTTCACAGTCACAGGCAGTCTCCTGCCGGATCACAGAATCAGTCTATCTCCCCTCAGGCACAAGAATCACAGTCTCAGACAGCATAAAGCTTTAACCGGGTTGACTTTCTTTTCTCAGCAGATGAAACAGTTTACAACAGTTCAACAGTGGCTTCGGTGTGGTCTGCATCAACCCCTTTCGTGTCTCTTTCAGGCCTTTTCGGTCTGTTCTGTATGCTAGCTACGATCCAGCGGGTACGGGCTTTCAGTGGGTGACTTTTCGGGTCCCCTAGCCCTAGTACCACGGCCTTCTCTTCGCTGCACTGGAGGTTGGGTCTCGGGACATAAACACCCCGCACGCTGCCGGGGTTTGTGGTTGGAGTATACAGTGTCCTGGCCCCTTCTGCAGAGACGGCACTCTGGTTCCGGCCCAGTCGACCAGTGTCCTTGCTAATTCAAGCACACCTGGACTCCTTCTTTCTCTCATGACGGTCTACAGCCATGGACCCGGGCTAGCCTCATAGTGGCACAGGCCGCCGGGTCCATGTCCTCGCAGTCCTGTCTGATGGTGTTCTCGCCTCTCCTTCTACTGACTTGACTTCACTCTCTGGTGACTCTCCTCAACTTTCCTTCTCCTTCTCTCAGTGTGTGTTGTTGCTTCCCCTAACCGGGTCCTTTTCAAACTTTCCACCCACCACCTGGCTCCTCCCACTATCCCGTTGCTGGGCATAGAGTTCCTAGACTTAGGATCGGGAGTGTGTTGGGTGTTTGTGTGGGGAGACCGACTTACCAATCCCGGCTGCTGCACCATCTAGTGGCGACCGGTCCGCAGGGGTGCCACATTTCCACCTGCAGAAACTTAAATTACCCCCCAAAACACACATTTATACAAAATAATTTCAACTTTATTCACATAATGGAATCATACAACATACTGAATTCAGAGGATGGGAAAAAAAAAAGGTGGTAGGAGAAGAGATGAGCAAATCTTTTAAGGTTTGGTTGCCAAATGAATTTGTGGATGTTCAGATTCGGTAGCGCTATTCGGGACACAATCTTGATCTGAGCCATCGCTGATTAGCTGCTCGGCTCTCCGCGCAGTTATGTTAAATAGATTTCACAGAAACATGATTTCAATAATAAATACATTAATACACCAAAGAAAATAATTAACTAGCAATCCTGTACATTCCAAATACAATTGTACAGTGAATATCAAACAAATTACATGATCCAAAGTAGGCTATATATGGTCTATGGATCACACTGTTACATGATTAGGAGGGGTCTTAATCAAAGCCTATCATGACAGCAAAAAAATATACTTATATTAAGAGACAAAGTGTCCCTATAAACATTAGTGCTGTATAAAAATCGATAAATCAAAATCAAAAGTGCTGATGAAGAGATGCAGCACTAAAGGGCAGTAGTAATGTAGCAATAAAAATCCTTATAGTAAGTGACCACTGACTACTAATGTATCAAAGTGTAGAGTGCTTAAAAAACTTCTATAGCATACAAAGGAGCAGTGACGCATCTGGGTCCGGTGGGCCCTAGTGCAAGATTTGGACCTGGGGCTGGCAGCAGTAGTTTGTAACACAGAACACAGATGAACAGAACCAACAATCACCAATGAGCAATATGCTACAACTGCCAGAGATGTGGGACTAATTGCCCAGCTAAGTAGCTAGGCAATCATAGAGAACATGGAACACCAGAATAAGTCCAGCACCTTCTGGTGTCAGAATATATGGCTTAACAGTAAATTAACACATAGACCGCTCAACACACCCCGGTATTAGATTGATCTGTCACTCACCAAACTGAGAGCTCAGCACAATCCTGATTTCAAAGTGCATCAAAGACACATTGAGTGGAGGAATTGTGACAGTTGCCCCTGTCGGGCCCACTGGGACGGGGGTATTCGGTACCGGACCGGTCTGCTGCTGGGGAAGTCACAGGTGGTCCTGGTCCGGTCCGTGTCCCGGGCTCAGCAATAAAAGGGGATATTTACAGGGGTTGTCAGTCGTGACGCCACCCACTATATGCGGCCAGTGATGGGGCCGCCGCTGCTGCAGAACCTCCGGGGACGATGGAATAGCAGCTTAGGTGGTATAGTTCCAGTGGGTAGAACTGTGTTCCCTGGGGCAGTAAGGGTTAAGTCTATTGTGGAATGTTCAGTACACTTACTGTGCAAACGCTGCAGGGATCTCTCCTCAGTGCTGGTGCTGACAGGCTATGCTGTGGCTCTGCAGGTGGAGGGCTTTCTGTAATCCTGTATGGAGAGAATCGCTTTCATGCAGAGACACAAGGGAAGCAATCTCAGGGTTTTCCGTGTTTACTCTCAGTTCTTCAGACAGTTCACAAGTCAGTTACAGTTCTACAAAGTTCAGTACAAGTACACGGGCACATTCTCCCTCTCTCCGGGTTCCCTTTGCTCTGCAGCCAGGCCTCTCTCTCTCTGTGACCCCTCACACAGTCTCTGTGTCCTTTCCGGGCTGCTAACGGTCTCCGTATCTACGGGTGTGTGTGTGAACCGCTGGACAGTATGGTGGTGACTCAGGCCCCTGTGGGTCCTCCTGTTTGTCACTGAGCTGACTGTCCTTTGGGGTAGGGACCCTAACATGAAGCTGTGGTACCCCATCGTGTTGTTTGGGGATTCCGGGTAAACTACGGTCCCCTCTAGAGCCGACACTCTACTCAGCCCAGCCTCCAGCAGTCCTTCAATATGAGGCTCTACCAGGCTCCTTCCCTCTGTGTCTTCCAGTATCATAGGAGGGGACTTCTCTGCCTGCAGTCTGGTCGTCTCGGCTGTCCTTTAGGGCCCGGGTATCACCGTCCCTCTCAGTCCTCTCACACTCCTGGTGGTATCAGCTTCGGACGTGCTTTCTCTCTCCTCCGGCTCACACTGGCTCGGTACAGATTCTGCGCTCCTACACCTTACACTCACAGGACGTGTGATTTCCAGTCTTTGCCTCTCAGCCTACCTCGGCCTACTGAACTCCTTCCTCCTCCCCCTTCCTATATACTGTCAAGTCACCTGACTACGTGTGTGCCCAACCCACTCCTCTAAATCCACCACCCCTTAATTGCCTAGAGTCTTCCAATCTTAGGGCTGGATGCTACCTTCTCCTACACGTGGGTTATGTGGGCTGTGAGGGTGTTGTTGTGCAACAATTGTCCTACCTGCCTGGCCGCAGTTCCCTTTTGTGGCCTCCTGGACGCAAGGGCGCCACACTCTCCCGGAGTTAACTAGCGCGTCCCCGCGCTGCCCGTCATGGATCCCCCTGAAAACATTTTATTTTTCAAACAACATTAAACAGTAAGCATTCTTAGTTTCTTCCCATCCGGGAGGCACGATTCTTCAAACATTACTTTAAATTAACTATAAACAGTTGCATGGGTATATATACGTCATTACCCTTCTGGACCTCTACGTGGTCTAATGCTACAACGCATTCTCTTTTCTTTACTTTAGCTAAAACACATTATAAAAGTCACTACTTTATATCAAAAGTATAAAAACATTCTTCTTTTCTCAAAAAGTGCAAAAAGGTTTAAAAATTCTCAAAAAGCAGTCAAAGTTCACGATTCAAAACAGTCAAAGTCTCATGCACTATCTCTCATGTGCACAGCTGGTCTTAAAACCAAAGGGGAGCACACTAAGGTGCTCAACTATATACTGTACAATACAACGTTCGTACCAGCTCATTGTTCGTGGTAGCCAATGTCAATAAAACATATAACAGACAAACAGGGGAATGCTAGCATTCATTCAGGTATGGGATGGGGTCAATAAGGAATACACTTCATTCACACTTACAAGTCTTCTCTTCTTCTGATGCAGGACCCGTGTCTTTACTCTGTCTTGGCTTGCTTCCAAGGCAACATCTGCGATGGTCTTCTTCTTGGTTAAACCTCCAGGTTCTGTAAAGCAGTTATCAGCAAGTAGCTTTTGGGGGTCTGGGTAACAGCATCCTTTTTGGCCTTGGATGTATCGGTCTCAAGTATGACAACTGGATCAGTGTTCACTGCCACATCCGTGTAGCTTATGATTTCAGGGTCATCACTGGATTCAGGGTATTCTAGTGCTGGCATATTCTCTTCTTCCACGGGGTCTAAGCACAGTCTTTTTATTTTAATGCCGTATGGGCCACGCTCACCTTGAACAATGTGGTATGACACCCATTCTCCTACTTCCACTTGTCTGTCTGGATGATCTGATGGTAGTTGCTCTTCTACCTCTCTTTTCTTTATGAAAATGTCACATCTGGTACCTGGTTCTCGTGCAAATGCGAATCCTCTCTCTTCTATCACCTTTACAATCTTGCCCTCGTGCCGCTGGGATCTTTGTACCTCTTTATCTCTGCGGGCTACGTTCTTAGCCTCCTTAGCACGGGCTATCATCACCTGTTTTTGCACGTGCCGCTCAATCTCCTCTTTCTCCCACTTTCGTACACACCTGCGGATATACTCCTCCCATGTGATTAGCTCTGCAGGGCCCACTTCGCTGCCGGGATCTCCTAGGAAGCCCATTAAGTCCTCACAGTCTTTGTCCCGCTCCGACCAGCAATGGAGCTGCTCCCCTCTCACCTCGGTAGTAGTCGGTGGTGGTATCAGGGGCTGTGGCAACGCCAGGTATCCCTCCGGTAGAGCTCCTAGTGGGTCGGCTTCTTTTCGGGCAGTACGCAGTGCAGCTTGTGGGGTAGTTACATCCACCAGAATCGCGGTGCGGCACTCGGCTTCGCTTTCTGCACGCTCACGTGGCACTCCAACCCAGCCAGGTTGCATAGACAGGGTCTCGTAGGTCTGTTGATGGTGGCTAATATCAAGCTGGATCCGGGTACGCTGTTCATGGATCCGGGTCATCTGTTGGGGCAACAGTCGCAATATATCCCTCCGGGTATCTCGGACGTCCGGACGCTCTCGGCCGCCTTCCGCCATCTCGCTGCGGTCACACAGGGTCTCTCCCTGGCCGGGTTCCCCCACCGGGTCACTCCGTGGGCCCTCAGGGATCACTTGTGGTCTTCCTTCGGCAGCGTTCTCCTGGGCGTCCTCCGCTTCCGTCTGCGTGTTCTGCAATGGCGACTGCTTCTCTTCCGGTTCTTCGTTCCTCCCCCTCCTGATGACGATTTCCTTCTTCGTTCCCGCCAGCTTCTCAGTGGTAGGAGGGTGTAGGGGCGGAGGCTCTTCTTTCAGAGTGACGACTGGCTCTCCCGGAGTTAAGGGGAGCCAGGATGGGTCCTTTTCTTCGCACCTTGGACTGGGCCGGCCCACGATGGCAGTTTCGGTTACGCCTCCTCTGCACATGGCGTTAGTCTCCCCTGGCCGCCATTAAGGTCAGATTTTGGCGGGAAAAGCCCAGAACACGTTCCTTAGGCGCACAAGGTCCAATTCTTTTGGACCAGACAGATCCTGTTCATGACGCCAGGTTGTCGGGCCCACTGGGACAGGGGTACTCGGTACCGGACCGGTCTGCTGCTGGGGAAGTCACGGGTGGTCCTGGTCCGGTCCGTGTCCCGGGCTCGGCAATAAAAGGGGATATTTTCAGGGGTTGTCAGTCGTGACGCCACCCACTATATGCGGCCAGTGATGGGGCCGCCGCTGCTGCAGAACCTCCGGGGACGATGGAATAGCAGCTTAGGTGGTATAGTTCCAGTGGTTAGAACTGTGTTCCCCGGGGCAATAAGGGTTAAGTCTATTGTGGAATGTTCAGTACACTTACTGTGCAAACGCTGCAGGGATCTCTCCTCAGTGCTGGTGCTGACAAGCTGTGCTGTGGCTCTGCAGGTGGAGGGCTTTCTGTAATCCTGTATAGAGAGAATCGCTTTCATGCAGAGACACAAGGGAAGCAATCTTAGGGTTTTCCGTGTTTACTCTCAGTTCTTCAGACAGTTCACAAGTCAGTTACAGTTCTTACAAAGTTCAGTACAAGTACACGGGCACACTCTCCCTCTCTCCGGGTTCCCTTTGCTTTGCAGCCAGGCCTCTCTCTCTCTCTGTGACCCCTCACACAGTCTCTGTGTCCTTTCCGGGCTGTTAACGGTCTCCGTATCTACGGGTGTGTGTGAAACACCGGACAGTATGGCGGTGACTCGGGCCCCTGTGGGTCCTCCTGTTTGTCACTGAGCTGCCTGTCCTTTGGGGTAGGGACCCTAACGTGAAGCTGTGGTCCCCCGTCGTGTTGTTTGGGGTTTCCGGCTAAACTATGGTCCCCTCTAGAGCCGACACTCTACTCAGCCCAGCGTCCAGCAGTCCTTCAATATGAGGCTCTACCAGGCTCCTTCCCTCTGTGTCTTCCAGTATCATAGGAGGGGACTTCTCTGCCTGCAGTCTGGTCGTCTCGGCTGTCCTTTAGGGCCCGGGTATCACCGTCCCTCTCAGTCCTCTCACACTCCTGGTGGTATCAGCTTCAGACGTGCTTTCTCTCGCCTCCGGCTCACATTGGCTCGGTACAGATTCTGCGCTCCTACACCTTACACTCACAGGACATGTGATTTCCAGTCTTTGCCTCTCAGCCTACCTCAGCCCACTGAACTTCTTCCTCCTCCCCCTTCCTATATATTGTCAAGTCACCTGAATACGTGTGTGCCCAACCCACTCCTCTAAATCCACCACCCCTTAATTGCCTAGAGTCTTCCAATCTTGGGGCTGGATGCTACCTTCTCCTACACATGGGTTATGTGGGCGGTGAGGGTGTTGTTGTGCAAAAATTGTCCTACCTGCCTGGCTGCAGTTCCCTTTTGTGGCCTCCTGGACGCAGGGGCGCCACACCCGTTTTCTACAGGGCTGTCACTGAACCCCCAGGTTTCCCAGGATATCTATGATGGAGGGCTCTGGCCAAACGATCGGACTTCACAGAATGAGCTGGAGCCCAGGATCTCTCCTTGGGTCCTTATCCCTTCCAATGAACCAGATATTAAAGGGACTTCTGGACCTTCCAAGAATCCATGATATTCTGTACCTCATACTCTAAACCTCCATCAACAAGAAAATGAGGAGGCGGTGACGAGTGAAACAACACCAAAGGAACAAATTCTATTAACAGGGAGCTGTGGAAAACATTAGGGATATGACGAGACTGAGGAAGTTTCAATATGAAGGCAAGTGGATTGACTCGTTCTCTCTGTTTGACCCTTGGTTTTAGGGTGGTAAGCAAAGGAAAATGACAAATTCCCATTTTCTACAAAATGTTCTCCAGAATTTGGAGACAAATTGCACCCCCCTATCAGATACTGTCACATTGTGGGTGTGGACCCATTGTGCCATGGAAGAGGTGAGGGGGCGGGGCCCAGAGGAGATTGACTGGAGAGGGCCCACAGAAGAGGTGAGGGGCATGGCCCAGAGGAGATTGGGGCCTGCCCCCTCAACCACACACAGACAGGCACACACAGACAGCCAAAGCCACACACAGACAGCCACACAAAGCCAGCCACACACAGACAGAAACCGACACACACAGACACTCAGACACACACAGCCACACACAGGCAGCCACAGACCCCCACACAGCTACAGCCACACACAGAGAGTCACACACCACAGCCACAGACAGACAGCCACACACAGACAGCTACATAAAGCCACACACAGACAGCCACATACAGGCAACCATACACAGACAGCCAAAGCCACACACAGACTGCCACACAAAGTCAGCCACACACAGACAGAAACAGCCACACACTGCCACTCAGACACACACAGCCACACACAGACAGCCACAGACCCCCACACAGCTACAGCCACACACAGACAGCCTCACACAGACAGTCACACACCACAGACAGACAGCCACACACATACAGCCAAAGCCACACACAGACTGCCACATAAAGCCAGCCGCACACAGATAGACACAGCCACAAACAGCCACTCAGACACACACAGCCACACACAGGCAGCCACAGACCCCCACACAGCTACAGCCACACACAGAGAGTCACACACCACAGCCACCAGACAGACAGACAAACACAGACAGCTACATAAAGCCACACACAGACAGCCACATACAGGCAACCATACACAGACAGCCAAAGCCACACACAGACTGCCACACAAAGCCAGCCACACACAGACAGAAACAGCCACACACAGCCACTCAGACACACACAGACAGCCACAGACCCCCACACAGCTACAGCCACACACAGACAGCCTCACACAGACAGTCACACCCCACAGACAGACAGCCACACACATACAGCCAAAGCCACACACAGACTGCCACATAAAACAGCCGCACACAGATAGACACAGCCACAAACAGCCACTCAGACACACACAGCCACACACAGACAGCACGACCCCACACAGCTACAGCCACACACAGACAGTCACATACAGCCACAGCACACTCAGACAGCCACACACAGACAGCACTAAAGCCACACATAGACAGCCACACACAGAAACCACACAAGACAGCCACAGAAACAGCTACAACAGACAGCCATAGAAGACAGCAGAGCCACATACAGCTACACACAGACAGCCACAGACACACACAGAAAGCCACACACAGACAGCCACACACATCCACAGCCACACTCAGACAGACACAGACACACACAGAGAGCTACAGACCCACACACAGCCACACACAGCCACCCACACACAGACAGTCACACACTACAGCTACAGCCACACACAGACAGCCACAGCCACACACAGACAACCACAGCAACACACAGACAGCCACACACAGCCACAGTGAGACAGCTACACACTGCAGCTACAGTGACAAGAAGACAACCACAGCCACACACAGCCACAGCCACACACAGCCACAGCCACACACAGCCACACAAAGCAACACACAGGGAACCACACACAGAGAGCCACAGCTACACAAAGTCAGTCACACTCAGACAGCCACAACCACACACAGAGACCCACAGACCCCCACACACAGCTAAAGCCACACAGCCACACACAGTCACATACTACAGCTATAGCCACACACAGACAGCCACAGCCACACACAGACAACACAGCAACACACAGACAGCCACACACAGCCACAGCTACACAAAGATAGCCACACACAGACATCCACAAGCAGACGGCCACAGCCACACACAGTCATACAAAGCCACAGCCAAACAGCCACACACAGACAGCCACACAAAGCCACACACAGGCAACGACACACAGACAGCCACAGCCACACACAGACAGCCACATACAGTCACACACAGAAAGCCACAGCCACACACAGACAGCCACACACAAACAGCCACACACAGACAGCCACACACAGCCACAGCCACACAGAGACAGCCAGAGCCACACACATTTGATTTATAGAAGTCTGCAGATATAGAGGGCGCCGAGTCTCAGTGACTCAGGGTAATTTTTGTAATATCTGCTGTTGGTGGTTTTTGATAGTGTTTTATACTGACCGCAATAGTATTCTATCCTGTCTTTCCTATATAGCTAGTGTGGCCTCTTTTGCTAAACCTTATACTTTGCCTGTGTTTGTTTTTCTGTCTCTTGTTTCCCAGTTAATATCTGTGGGGGGCTTGCTATTCTTTTGGGGTTCTGCTCTGAGGCAAGATAGCTTTTCCTAAATCCATCTTTAGTAGTTAGTTCTCCGGCTGTGCAGAGGTGTCTAGGTCTGGTTAGTTACATCCCACGGCTACTTGCGGTGTGCAGTCAGGAATTGCGGTCAGTACAGTTACCAATGACTTCTATGGAATCTGAATGTACTCCTGAGTCACCGGTTCATAACACACAGCCACACACAGAGAGCGACAGATCCCCACACACAGCCACAGCCACACAAAGCCACCCACAGTCACACACTACAGCTATAGCCACACACAGACAACCACAGCAACACACAGACATCCACACACAGCCACAGCCACACAAAGATAGCCACACACAGATAGCCACAAGCAGACGACCACAGCCACACACAGACAGTCGCACACAGCCACAGCCAAGCAGCCACACACAGACAGCCACACAAAGCCACACACACACAATGACACACAGACAGCCACAGCCACACACAGACAGCCACAGCCATACACAGACAGCCACACAAAGACAGCCAGAGCCACACACAGACAGCCACACACAGAAAGCCACAGCCACACACAGACAACCACACACAAACAGCCACACACAGACAGCCACACACAGACAGCCACACACAGCAACAGCCATACAAAGACAGCCAGAGCCACACACAGACAGCCACACACAGAAAGCCACAGCCGTACACAGGCAGCCACACAAAGACAGCCACAGCCACATACAGCCACACAAAGACATCCACAGCCACACACAGACAGCTGCACACAGTCTGCCACAGCCACATACAGCCACACACAGACAACCACAGCCACACACAGACAGCCACACACAAATAGCCACACACAGAGATACATACAATACTCACCACTAGAATCTGCAGCAACTCCATCCTTCTCATTCTGCCAGTGCCAACGCTGTTCTATGGCTTCCAGAAGAGGTGAGGGGGTGGGGCACAGAGGAGATTCACTGGAGAGGGCCCACAGAAGAGGTGAGGGGGCATGACCCAGAGGAGATTGGGGCCCGCCCCCTCATATCTCCTCTGGGCCCCCTCTCCTGTCAATCTCCTTGGGCCCCTCACAGCTCTTAGAGCATTCATGACCTGGTGGCAGCCCTGCAGGTACAGGCACAATGTCTTCTGGTTTAGGTACAGGCAGGATGAGTTCACGTACAAGCAGGGCAGGTTCTGGTTTAGGAACAGGCAGGAAAGGTTAAGGTACATGGAGTTTGACTGACAGGATGGGTTCAGAGTTACAGGACAGGTTCAGGATCACATGGGCCAGACAACATTACTAGCAGACACAGAAACTAACTAGGAAGTAAAGTTGTCCAGGGTTCTCCCTATAAGTGATAGTGCCTTAAATAACCAGTGCTGTGTAGAAACAGAGACAGCCACACACAGACAGTCACAGCCACACATAGCCATAGCCACACACAGTTACAGACAAACACAGACAGCCTTACAGTCAGTCACAGCCACACACAGATAGTCACCCACAGACAGTCACAAACAGCCGGAGGCACACATAGACAGTTTAGCCACAGACAGCCACACACAGACAACCACAAACAGGCACAGCCACACACAGACAGCCACACACATCCACAGCCACACACAGTCAGCCACACACAGCCATGCACAGACAGCCACACACAGACAGCTAAAGCCACACATAGACAGCCACACAAAGCCAGCCACACACAGACAGCCACACACAGCCACACTCAGATAGACACAGCCACACATAGACAGCCACAGACCCACACACACAGCCACAGCCACACACAGCCACCCACACTCAGCCACAGCCACAAACAGCCACACACAGACATTCACACACTACAGCCACAGCCAAATGCAGACAGCCATGGCCACACACAGCCAGCGACACACAGAATGCCACACACAAACAGCCACACACAGTCAGCCACAACTACAAACAGACAGCCACAGAAAGACAGCCAGAGCCACACACAACTACACACAGAAAGCCACAAAGCCACAGCCACACACAGCCACTCACACACTGCCACACACACAGTCACACACTACAGCTACAGCCACATACAGACAGCCACACACAGGCAGCCACAGCCACATGCAGAAAACTACAGCAACACACAGACAGCCACACTCAGCCACGGCCACACACAGAAAGCCACAAACAAACAGCCACAGCCACAAGCAGACAACCACAGCCACACTCAAACAGCCACACTCAGACAGCCACACACAGACAGCCACACACAGCCAGTCACAGACAGCCACCCACAGACTGCCACCCACAGACAGCCACCCACAGACAGCCACACAAAGACAGCCACACAAAGACAGCTAGAGCCACACACAGTCAGCCAAACACAGCCATGCACAGACAGCCACATACAGACAACCACTGCCACACACAGACACAGCCACACACAGACCCCCAAACATAGCCACTCACAGACAGCCATACACAGAAAGCCACAGCCACATACAAACAGCCACACACAAATAGCCACACACAGACAGACACACACAGACAGACACACACAAGAGAGACACATACAATACTCGCCACCAGCATCTGCAGCAACTCCATCCTTCACATTCTGTCAGTGTCCACAGTGTGCAGTGACTTCTGGGGGCCCACTGAAGAGGTGAGGTGATGGGACCCAGAGGAGATTGACTGGAGAGGACCCACAGAAGAGGTGAGGGGACATGGCCCAGAGGAGATTGGGACCCACCCCCTCAGCCACACACAGTCAACCACACACAGCCATGCACCAACAGCCACACACAGCCAAAGCCACACACAGACAGCCACACTCAGCCAGCCACACACAGACAGCCACAGCCACACACAGTCAGCCACACACAGCCATGCACAGACAGCCACACACAGACAGCTAAAGCCACACATAGACAGCCACACAAAGCCAGCCACACACAGACAGCCACACACAGCCACACTCAGATAGACACAGCCACACATAGACAGCCACAGACCCACACACACAGCCACAGCCACACACAGCCACCCACACTCAGCCACAGCCACAAACAGCCACACACAGACATTCACACACTACAGCCACAGCCAAATGCAGACAGCCATGGCCACACACAGCCAGCGACACACAGAATGCCACACACAAACAGCCACACACAGTCAGCCACAACTACAAACAGACAGCCACAGAAAGACAGCCAGAGCCACACACAACTACACACAGAAAGCCACAAAGCCACAGCCACACACAGCCACTCACACACAGCCACACACACAGTCACACACTACAGCTACAGCCACATACAGACAGCCACACACAGGCAGCCACAGCCACATGCAGAAAACTACAGCAACACACAGACAGCCACACTCAGCCACGGCCACACACAGAAAGCCACAAACAAACAGCCACAGCCACAAGCAGACAACCACAGCCACACTCAAACAGCCACACTCAGACAGCCACACACAGACAGCCACACACAGCCAGTCACAGACAGCCACCCACAGACTGCCACCCACAGACAGCCACCCACAGACAGCCACACAAAGACAGCCACACAAAGACAGCTAGAGCCACACACAGTCAGCCAAACACAGCCATGCACAGACAGCCACATACAGACAACCACTGCCACACACAGACACAGCCACACACAGACCCCAAACATAGCCACTCACAGACAGCCATACACAGAAAGCCACAGCCACATACAAACAGCCACACACAAATAGCCACACACAGACAGACACACACAGACAGACACACACAAGAGAGACACATACAATACTCGCCACCAGCATCTGCAGCAACTCCATCCTTCACATTCTGTCAGTGTCCACAGTGTGCAGTGACTTCTGGGGGCCCACTGAAGAGGTGAGGTGATGGGACCCAGAGGAGATTGACTGGAGAGGACCCACAGAAGAGGTGAGGGGACATGGCCCAGAGGAGATTGGGACCCACCCCCTCAGCCACACACAGTCAACCACACACAGCCATGCACCAACAGCCACACACAGCCAAAGCCACACACAGACAGCCACACTCAGCCAGCCACACACAGACAGCCACAGCCACACACAGTCAGCCACACACAGCCATGCACAGACAGCCACACACAGACAGCTAAAGCCACACATAGACAGCCACACAAAGCCAGCCACACACAGACAGCCACACACAGCCACACTCAGATAGACACAGCCACACATAGACAGCCACAGACCCACACACACAGCCACAGCCACACACAGCCACCCACACTCAGCCACAGCCACAAACAGCCACACACAGACATTCACACACTACAGCCACAGCCAAATGCAGACAGCCATGGCCACACACAGCCAGCGACACACAGAATGCCACACACAAACAGCCACACACAGTCAGCCACAACTACAAACAGACAGCCACAGAAAGACAGCCAGAGCCACACACAACTACACACAGAAAGCCACAAAGCCACAGCCACACACAGCCACTCACACACAGCCACACACACAGTCACACACTACAGCTACAGCCACATACAGACAGCCACACACAGGCAGCCACAGCCACATGCAGAAAACTACAGCAACACACAGACAGCCACACTCAGCCACGGCCACACACAGAAAGCCACAAACAAACAGCCACAGCCACAAGCAGACAACCACAGCCACACTCAAACAGCCACACTCAGACAGCCACACACAGACAGCCACACACAGCCAGTCACAGACAGCCACCCACAGACTGCCACCCACAGACAGCCACCCACAGACAGCCACACAAAGACAGCCACACAAAGACAGCTAGAGCCACACACAGTCAGCCAAACACAGCCATGCACAGACAGCCACATACAGACAACCACTGCCACACACAGACACAGCCACACACAGACCCCCAAACATAGCCACTCACAGACAGCCATACACAGAAAGCCACAGCCACATACAAACAGCCACACACAAATAGCCACACACAGACAGACACACACAGACAGACACACACAAGAGAGACACATACAATACTCGCCACCAGCATCTGCAGCAACTCCATCCTTCACATTCTGTCAGTGTCCACAGTGTGCAGTGACTTCTGGGGGCCCACTGAAGAGGTGAGGTGATGGGACCCAGAGGAGATTGACTGGAGAGGACCCACAGAAGAGGTGAGGGGACATGGCCCAGAGGAGATTGGGACCCACCCCCTCAGCCACACACAGTCAACCACACACAGCCATGCACCAACAGCCACACACAGCCAAAGCCACACACAGACAGCCACACTCAGCCAGCCACACACAGACAGCCACAGCCACACACAGATAGCCACAGACCCCCACAGACATCCACAGCCACACATAGCCACCCACACACAGCCACAGCTAGACACAGCCACACACAGTCAATCATATACTACAGCTACAGCCACACACAGCCACACACAGACAGCCACACACAAACAGCCACACACAGAAAGCCACATAAAGACACACACAGACAGTCACATACAGGCAACCACACACAGACAGCCACAGCCACACACAGACAGCCACACACAGGCAACTACACACAGACAGCCACAGCCACACTGTCATGCTGGGAGGGGTCTAGGTAGCCAGGAGCTGGATGAAGGGGATCAGGGGAGCCAGCTCTGGCCCTGATACTGGGGTCCCTGGCTCGCCCTGATCTCGAAGGTACCTCAAGAGCACACTGAGCAGGGAAAAAAAATGCTTCATTTAAACCACAGCAGCAGCACTTCCATACTACAAGGCAGTGAATACATAACAGTACCCCCCTTTTTTGAGAGGCCTCCGAACTCTAAACTGGACACGTCCGGCAGTGGTCTGTGATTCCTGAGCGATGACCTATGGAAGATATTATGGGTACAGAGCACTGGGGGGATGGCCAACTGGAACAATACGGGGTTGAAAATGGCCACTATCCTGAACGGACCAATAACTCCCATAGTAGGAGCTCCAGCCGCACACTTCCACCTTACGTGCTTTGACTGCACCCACACATTGTCATTCACACTCAGGTCTGGACCTGACCGTTTATTGTCATGCACGCGATCATAGACAGAAGGTTCACTCTCAGGGTGGCAAATGGCAGAAATGGTTCCCGGATTCTTCTTGGGGACCTTCCTCACCAAGGGCTTAGTGGGGGTTACTGCCTTCCTCCTAACACGCTTATTCAGATAACACCTAAGTTTGGCGTCGATCTGTGGTGCAGGCAGGGTTCCACTCTTATCTTTCAGTGGGTGATTAACCACCACCGGTGGAGACATAGGAGCAGGCCTGACCAACATGGCAGACACAGCAGCACTCATGCGCTTATCCACATGAGACGTCTGCAGCTGAGAAGCGGGGTTAACACGGTATGGACAAACCCTAATTAAGTGATCAGGTTGACCGCAAAAGAAGCAAGACCGCACAACCTGATGACCTGCAGATGGGTTATTACAATACTCCGCAGTCCCCAACTGCTTAGGAACATCAGAACCCACATGTGTAACCCCGCAGCAGGGATGGTCACCAGGGCCAGAGTCGGATCCGGTCTCTTTCTTAGGCATCTGTCCAACCTGATAGCAAGCGCCATTGCAGCCTCCAGCATCTCCAGAGCAGCTAACTGACTCATAGTGTCTTGTACCCGATCTGACAACCCCAGACAGAACTGGCTCCTCAGAGCAGGGTCGTTCCATTGAGTGTCAGTGGTCCACCTCCTGAACTCAGAGCAATACTCCTCAGCCGGTCGTGCTCCCTGCCTGAGCTTACGTAGTTTAGACTCAGCAAGGGAGATTACATCAGGGTCGCCGTACACCAGGGCAAGCGCTGCAAAAAACTCGTCCACCGACCACATGGAAGGAGAATCAGTCGGCAGAGAGAAGGCCCAGGCCTGGGGATCCCCCTTAAGAAGGGAGAGTATAATCCCCATGCACTGTTCCTCGCTCCCCGAAGAATGAGGACGCAGCCTGAAATATAATTTGCAGGCTTCTCTAAACACAAAAAATGTATCTCTCCCTTCTGAAAATCGGTCAGGGAGGGAGATATTGGGTTCCGGTACAGCCAGCGTGTGAACCGCAGCCAGATACCCAACCACTTCTCGAAGCTAATGTACCCCCTGGTTTTGCAGGGTAGACACCTCCTGAGAGAGGTCCTCCACCAGGTCCGCAAAAGCTTGTGTTGACATAGCGGCTTTGGAGAAAAAATAGTGGGTTGCTGATTATGTCACGCTGGGAGGGGTAGCCAGGAGCTGAACGAAAGGGATCAGGGGAGCCTGCTCTGGCCCTGATACTGGGGTCTCTGGCTAGCCCTGATCTCGAAGGTACCTCTAAAGGTGAGGAGGATCGAGCAGCTAGCCTAAGTCCCTAAAGCTCCTGAGAAGCCCTAGGCCTAAGCACCTACCTCCACCCACAGACCACAGAGCCCAGCAATCTCCAAGGAAAAAAAACACAGCAGCTTGAGATCAGCGTCTGCTCACACCAGGTCACAGTCCAGAAGTAAACTGAATCAGCAACAACAGGTGGATGTGATCTGACCCATTTATGGCTGAGGGGTGGGGAGCAGCCAGCCCAGACATACCCTCAGCTCACCTAAGCATGAGTCATATTCATCACACACCTGCTACAACCTGCTCCTGCTCATGAGCTTCCTCTCTCCACACTGAGCAGGGAAAAAAAGACTTCATTTAAACCACAGCAGCTGCACTTCCATATTACAAGGCAGTCAATACGTAACACACACACAGACAGCCATAGCCACACACAGACAGCCATAGAAAGACAGCCAGAGCCACATATAGCTACACACAGACAGCCACACACAGAAAGCCACAGCCACACACAGACAGCCACATCCACACACAGACAGCTGCAAACAGATAGCCACATACAGCCACAGCCACACACAGCCACAGCCACAAACAGACAGCCACAGAAAGACAACCAGAGCCACATACAGCAACACACAGCCACAGCCACACACAGCCACGACCAGAATGCTACAGCCACACACAGACAGCTGCACACAGATAGCCACACACATCAACAAACATCCACAGCCACACACAGTCAGCCACACACAGCCATACACAGACAGCCAAAGCCACACACAGACAGCCACACACAGACAGCCACACAAAGCCAGTCACACAGACAGTCACAGCCACACACAGCCACACTCAGACAGACACAGCCACAGACCCCCACAAACAGCCACACACAGACAACCACAGCAACACACAGACTGCCACACACAGCCACAGCCACACACAGACAGCAACAGACAGCCACAGCCACATACAGACAACCAACGCAACACACAGACAGCCACACACAGCTACAGCCACACACACACTACAGCTACAGCCACACACAGCCACAGCCACAAGCAAACAACCACAGCCACACACAGCCACAGCCACACACAGACAGCCACACACAGCCACAGCCACACACAGACAACCACACAAAGCTACAGGCAGACAACCACACACAGGCAACTGCACACAGACAGCCACACATAGACAGCCACAGCCACACACAGACAGCCACACAAAGACAGCCAGAGCCACACACAGACAGCCATACACAGAAAGTCATAGCCACACACAGACAGCCACACACAAACAGCCACACACAAACAGCCACACACAGACAGCCACACACAGACAGAGACACATATAATACTCACCACCAGCATCTGCAGAAACTCTATCCTTTCCATTCTGCCAGTGCCCACGCTGTGCTTTGACTTCCAGGGGCCCACAGAAGAGGTGAGGGGATGGGACACAGAGGAGATTGACTGGAGAGGACCCAAAGAAGAGGTGGGGGACATGGCCAAGAGGAAATTGGGGCCTGCCCCATCCCATCTCCTCTGGGCCCCTCTCATGTCCATCTACTCAGGCCCCTCAGCTGTCAGAGCATTCATGCCCTAGCCCTGCAGGTACAGGCAAGATGTGTTCTAGTTTAGGTACAGGCAGGATGAGTTCAGGTATGGAGTTAGACTGACACGATGCTTTCTGGGTCACAGGATGGGTTCAGAGTTAAAGGACAGGTTCAGGATCACATCGGCCAGACAAAATTACTAGTAGACAAAGAAATTAACTAGGAAGTAAAGTTGTTCAGGCACCTCCCTATAAGTGAAGGAGCCTTAAATAACCATTGCCCTCCAGCCAGAGGTTGAGGACACTTCCAGAGTGTGCCACTTTAAGAAGAGAGGAATGTGCACTTGCGCATCCTAAGTACATTGCCAGGAGGAGGCCCTGGAGCCTCTGTTGGATCTGGGCTGAGAGGAATACATGAATGGTGAGTGCGTCTGCCTCCCTGCCGAAAGGAGGGAGCGGGACCATGCAGGGACACCGGCGTTACAGATACAATTTTCAGAGGAATTCCATGCAACTTTACCACATGATTAATAAGCAACCGGGAAAACATTCTAGCATTAGGTAACCTTGATAACGGAACAAAGTGGACCTGTTTTCTGAATTGGTCAACTACCGCCCAAATAGCAATTTTCCACCAAACGCAAATCAACAATGAAATCATGGATAAATAAGTCCACTGTCTTTCTGGAATTGGCAAAGGAGCCAATTCCCTAGCTGGCTGACTATGACAGACTTTAGCATGTGCCAAATTTCACAAGTCAATACAAAATCTTTAACATCATTATACATGGATGACCACCAAAAGAGTCTAGCAATAGCATTCTGCTGTTACCCCAGTTTGAGCACTCAAAACAGAATCATGAAATTCCTGCTACACGTTCTATAGTTTATTGATATGGATTAATGTACCTAAACTGTAAAGTTTGGGGTTTGTACCGGACCCCTAACTGAATATCCGAGTTATAGTTCTGGTTCAACACCCAAATAAACTTTTTGAAAAGCAGTCTGTCTTCCTTGTTTCCTGGAAGTTAACACAGCAGGACAATTATAAAGTACATACCTTGTTTTCCCAGAAGATAAGACCATTGTCAGACTGCTGGATTAGTAATGAAGAGGTGTCTTGAGACACCCCCATTACTAATTCTGTAAATCAAAAGAATAAACACAAAAAAGAATAAACACAAACCCAGGAAAATTCTTTATTTGAGTAATAAAAAAAACACAGACACCCTCCTTCACCAATTTATTAACACCAAAACAGCCTTGCAGTTTCGATGTAATCCACTTGATGATCCTCAGCTCGGCTTATCCGGAGGCTATGATTAGCGGTGACATTTGAAAACGTGACCATTCACTGCGGCCTCCAGAACACACTGAAAGCACCATGGAAGCGGCAGCTTGAGAGTAATGACATCAGTGATGTCACCAGTGTTCACAGCTTAGGTTCCCCGATACCTTCTGTGATCGAAGGTGAACTTACTGCCAGACTATAAGCAGAAAGTTCACCAATGGTCTCAGAAAGTACCATGGAAACTGCTTAGCTTTGAACTCCAGTGAAGTCACTGATATCACCGCTCTCACAGCCGCGGCCCCCATCGCGCCACCATTGTGTTCTGGAAGGCTGCAGAGAGCGGTCGCATTTGCTATTATCACCACTCATTGGGTTCATTTTTTCAATTGTTTATTTCTTAGTATATTTTATCTTTTATCTTTGATTTCGGGTCATTAGGTCAAGTTGGTTCCAAACAGACTTTATTTAAAGTCTGGCTGAACCCGTGAACTCAACATCCAGAGGTCCACTCAACTCTACTCATTGATACAGTTGTAGAGAAACTATGTGGAATGAATTTTCTACTTGTAGACATTTCTAGTGAAAAAATCTTTTTACCTGTAAACTTGAATCACACCAGTAGGTGGCAGTCAACTATAGTGAGCACTATAAACTTTAAAAGGCACAAATAATAATAATAATCTTTATTTATATAGCACCAACATATTCAGCAGCACTTCACAATGCAGAGGTTCATATTTAAACAATCATAAGAAACAGTTATCAGAAATTACAATACAAATACAATACAATACAAAATACAATACAAGCATAATACAATAATTAAAGCTAAATAATAATGACAGCCCTGCTCATAAGAGCTTACAATCTAACAATGAGGTTGGGGTGACACAAAGTACAGGTACTTATTTACAATGATGAAATAGTCAACTTGAGGAGATGGGGAACAGATGGAGCAGTATAAGTGCCCACCAAAAATTATTTGCAATGCATTTGAGACTGGTGGAGCGGATAGGCTATGTCTAAATGACTTTGACTAGGGATCATGATAGGCTGCCCTAAAAAGATGTGTTTTTAGAGATCGCCTGAAACTATGCTAGTTGTGGATAGACCTAATTTCTTGGAGTAGAGCATTCCAGAGAATTGGTACAACTCAGGAGAAGTCTTGGAGCCGGAGTGGGAGATTTAGATTAATGCAGAAGTGAGTCTAAGGTCACTTCCAGAGCGAAGAGCACGGGTGGGGTGATAGACAGAGATGAGGGTAGAGAGGTAGGGTGGTGCTGCAGTGTGAAGAGCTTTGTGGGTGAGAACAAGCAGTTTGAATTGGATCCTATAGTGTATAGGCAGCAAATGTAATGACTGGCATAGAGCGGAAGCGTCTGATAACAGTTAGCTAGATAGGTGACCCTGGCTGCTGCATTAAGGATGGACTGGAGAGGGGAGAGTCTAGTGCGGGGGAGGCCAATTAAAAGAGAATTACAATAGTCAAGGCAGGAGTGAATCAGGGCCACAATGAGGGTTTTTGTGGTTTCCAAGGGCAAATTCTAGAGATTTTCTTCAGGTGCAAGCAGCAAGAGCAGGTGAGAGATTGTATATATGGGGTGAAGGAAAGGTCAGAGTCAAACATAATACCCAGACAGTGAGCCTGCTGACTAGGCGTTATCGTGGTGCCGCACACTGAGAGAGATGTTATTTTTAGGGAGGTTAGTGTAGGGTGGGAGCAGAAGAAGTTCAGTTTTGGAAAGGTTGAGTTTTAGATAGAGAGCAGACATGATATTGGAAACTGCGGTTAGACAGTCATTGCTGTTCTTTATTAGAGCGGGAGTGAGGTCAGGAGAAGAGTGTATAGTTGTGTGTCATCAGCATAAAGATGGTACTGAAAGCCAAATCTGCTGATTGTCTGTCCAATTGGGGCTGTGTAGAGAGAGAGAAGTGAAGGACTGAACCCTGAGGGACTCCAATAGTAAGAGGAAGAGGAAAGGAAGTGGAGCCAGCAAATGATACACTGAAAGAGCGGTCTGAAAGATAGGAAGAGATGAAGTGCAGCATGGAGGGTAGGAGATGGTGGTCAACAGTGTCAAAGGCTGCAGAGAGAGATCAAGAAGAATAAGAGAGAGTGGTCATCATTACATTTTGCTGTCAAAAGGTCATTGGTAACTTTGGTCAGGGCAGTTTCTGTAGAGTGTAGGGAGTGGAAACCAGACTGTAAAGGGTCTAGAAGAAAGTGAGTGCAGAGGTAATGGGTGAGGCGGGAGAAAATCAGGCCTCCAGAAGTTTAGAGATGAAGGGTAGATGGGAGACTGGTCTGTAGTTTGTGCAGGATGGGTCAAGAGAAGTTTTCTTTAATAATGGAGTAATGATTGAGTGTTTGAAGGAGGAGGGGAAGATGCCAGAATAAAGGGATAGATTGAAGATTTTGGTTAGGTGAGTGGTGACTGTAATGTCCACCAGGGCCGTGGGTTAATCGGGACAGGTCCCTGCTGTCTGGTAACAAGGGAATGTCACGGTAGTGGCCGCGAACGGTTCCATGGCCCTGGAGGGTTCACAACAAATTTAAAAAAGGCAAAGATATAAAAAGGGTAAAAAGGGAAAAAAAAAAATAAATAATAATAATAAGTTTGTCACTGTGACGCCACCTGTGGTATGCGGCCAGATGTGACCGCCGCTGCTTGTCTCAGCTCCGAATGATGATGATGTGACGCAGCAAGGTGATGAGCCCTCATGGGCAGGGACTGGTTTATCCCCTGGGTCGGTGATGAAAGTTTATAGTGAGGTGACTGTGAGGTAACGTGGGGATGCAGTAGTTAGCGCATAGAAGGATGTACGGACACAAGGATAACAGTCCATTTTACCTTTAATGATGTAGTTCAGGTATTGCCAGGTACTGATTGTAGATGTTTATGGGGTCCGAAGCTTGGAGGCAAATTAAGACTGTCCACGCCAGGCAAGCCCTGAGATTTTCCTATTGTGTCGTGTCTGATGGGTCCTGGCTGCATAAAGTGGTGCTGTGACCCTCTCTACTCTGTACTAGCCGTGTGACAGGCAGCGAAACCCTTCTTCTGGCCGTGCCTTTTTTTTTAGCTTTCCTGGGCTCTGTAGTGCAGCAGTGTCTCCTGACTCTTTTAGTGAACGGGGAGTATAAAATCATCTGCTCTTCGGATGTCGCTGGGTGTGGAATCCCTGACGTACTGCGCTTGATCCTGGGCGAGCTGGCACTGCTACCACTCCCCAGACCTTCTTCCTCTCCTCCTCAGACCCTCGCTAGGGCTCAACACACTGTAGTTCCCTAGGATGGGCCTAATGCAGCTGCTGTCCCTAGGGTGCCTCTATAGGCTTCTATTGAACTCAACTGTCACCTGAGCTCTCCTGACTGGAAATGACTAGCTCCGCCCCCTGCACCTGTATTTATAGGGAACCTCAACTGACGTCAGCAGCTAACCTGACATCAGTTTTTAAAGCTCCCCCTACAGACCCAGGGTGGGAGATGTTATAAGTGTGTTTTACCTGGTGGATGCCTTGCCTCACCTCCAAGCTTGTAGTGTGGTACGGACCACAGGGCGCCACACGACCACTGGAGACAGAGACTGAAGTAGGTGTGAGGGGATGGGGTCCGTGGTGCATCTGGTGGGACAAGAGGAAGAGAGGAGCCTGCAGACTTCTTCTTCTGTGACTGGGTCGAATGTGGATAGTGAGCTGGAAGAAATGTGGGGAGAGGTAGGGGTAACAGCGATTTGAGGTTGAGAGTTGATTTCCTGATGGATGTTTTCTATTTTCTTAGTGAAGTAAGAAGCCAGATCATCAGCACAGAGGTCAGTGATAGTGGCCTGTACTTTGGGACTGAGGAGAGAGTGAAAGGTGTCAAAAAGTTTCTTTGGGTTGTTGCATAGTGAGGAGACCAGGGTGGTGAAGTAGGTCTGTGGTGCGGTGGAGGGCAGAGTTGTACGTTCTCAGCATAAATTTATAGTGAATGAAGTTTTCTGGTGTGTGGGTTTTCCTCCATAGACGTTCAGCACTCCTAGAACATCGCTGGAGGAATCAAGTTTCGTGCTGTGAACCAGGATTGTTTAACTCTGTGTTTGGAGATTCTGAGGGTGAGGGGCGCTACTTGGTCCAGGGTGCTTCTGAGAGTGTCATTGTAGTGATTCACCACCAGGTCTGAACAGGAGAAGGAGGAGATTGGGGACAGTGATGAGAATAGAGAGTCTGTGAGTGTATGTGGGTTAATGGCCTGTAGATTTCTGAATGTGTGATACCTAGGAGTGTGCTGGGGTGGGTGAGGATTTGTGAGCGTGAAGGAGAGAATGTTGTGATCAGAGAGAGGAAGAGGCGAGTTATCTAAGGAGTATGAATAGAGCCGGACAAAGATCAGTTCAAGGGTGTTAACATCCTTTGTGTCTCAGAGGTTGAGAGCTGTGAGAGGCCAAGAGAGGTGGTTAGAGATAGGAACTGGGATGCAGATGGGGAGATGGGGCTGTTTATGGGGATGTTGAAGTCTCCCAGAATAAGTATTGGCAATTCTGAGGACATGAAGTGCAGCAGCCATGCAAAGAAATGACTGAGGAACTGGGTGGGTGACCCTGGGGGCAGTATACCACTGCTACTCTGAGGTGGAGGGGGTGGAAGAGCCTAATGGTGTGGACATCAAAAGAAGGGAATGAGAGTGATGGAGCTGGGGGAATGACCTGGAAAGTACATTGTGGGGACAGAGTAAGCCAACTCCACCAACATGTCTGTTCCCAGGTCTCGGGGAATGGGATAAATGTAAGCCGCTGTGAGAAATAGCAGCAAGGGAAACCGTGTCCAAGTCCTGGATCCAGGTTTCAGTGAGGGCCAGCAGATTAAGAGAGTTAGTGAGAAAGTAGTTATTGATGAAGCAAAGTTTGTTGCAACAGACCGTGATTCCAGTGAGCGTAATTAAAAGAGGGAGATGAAAGTGTGCAGGTAATGTTGATAAGGATAGCATGGTTTGTGTGTTGGGGGAGGGGTTGAAGTTGGTGGAGGGTGGACCAGGATTTGGAGAGATATCACCTGACAGCAGCAGCAGTAAAAAGAGAAAGAGCAAATAGTTTTTTTAATTGTGAAGTTGTTTATGATGCAAGACCCTGGAATATGATGGTCTGAGATTATTCAGTACGTTGAAGAGAGTATGGGAGCTCAATAAAGTAGAGGGAAGTAGAGAGGGGCTTATGTGGATGAGGGGTGATTGAGAGGTGAGTGATGGGGTGGTGGAAGTGAATGGCAAATGCACATAGGAAGATAGGCATTGAAATAAAGGACATGGTTTAAAATAAATTAATTAATTAATTAAAAAAAATGTAAGAGTGTGTTACCTGATTCCTGCCCTGACTACCTGCCATGAAGTAACTGCAAGCCACTTTCCATTCAATGCCACTTTCCCTGAGATGCCACACGTGCAAATCCCCCCACGCGTGTACCCCTTAAGACAGAACAAAATTTATAGGGCATACTAAAGAATCAAGTGAGGGGGATTGTGGTAACCCACATGGTATCAGGTAATTAGCAGCTGCTCCTCAATGCAGTGGATAAATAGATGATGTAGGGCCACAGATCTGACATTAGGCTCCTTTCACACTGCGTTTTTTTGCTGTCCGAGAGGATCCTTTTTTTTGTAGGACACCTCGGACAGCAACGAATCCAAACTGATGCCTGCAATCGGATGCCAAACAGGCATCTGAATTTCCGATATTTTGCAGGATCAGTTTGGATCCTCTTCTCTCTCTCCTGCTCTCCCCGCTCCACCTGTCACCTTGCTCTCCCCTCCTCTTCTCCCTCCTGTCACCTTGCTTCCCCTCCTCTCTCGCTCCTGTCACCTCACTCCCCCTCCTCTCTCGCTCCTGTCACCTCACTCCCCCTCTCTCTCCTCCTGTCACCTTGCTCCCCCTCCTCTCTCCCTCCTGTTACCTCGCTCCTCTTTGCCTCCTGTCACCTCTTTCCCCCCTCCTCTCCCTGCTCCCTTAGTCTCTCCCTTTTTCTCCCCTTTCCTCCGGACCTTACAAAATAAAAAATCTTTATTCTCACCCGTCCACGAGTCCCCCAATGCCTCCAGCTATCTTCTGATCCCTACAGGACCTGTGGTTGCATCACAGTCACATGACTGGTTACCACGGTAACCGGTCATGTGACTGGGTTGTGACATCACGCCAGGTCCTGTGAGGATCAGAAGATAGCTGGAGCCGCTGGGGGACTCGTAGACAGGTGAGAATAAAGATTTTTTATTTTTAACCCTTGCATTTACTTAATTGCTTCAAGCACCGCATGCGCAATACAAGTCCATCTCCAAAGACCTGAATGTTCCTGTGTCTACCGTGCGCAGTGTTATCAAATAGTTTTAAAGCCCATGGCACTGTGGCTAACCTCCCTAAATGTGGATGGAAAAGAAAAATTGACGAGAGATTTCAACGCAAGATTGTGCGAATGGTGGATAAAGAACCTCGACTAACATCCAAACAAGTTCAAGCTGCCCTGCAGTCCGTGGGTACAACAGTGTCAACCCGTACTATCCGTCGGCGTCTGAATGAAAAGGGACTGTATGGTAGGAGACCCAGGAAGACCCCACTTCTTACCCCGAGACATAAAAAAGCCAGGCTGGAGTTTGCCAAAACTTACCTGAGAAAGCCTACAACATTTTGGAAGAATGTTCTCTGCTCAGATGAGACAAAAGTAGAGTTTTTTGGGCAAAGGCATCAACATAGAGTTTACAGGAGAAAAAAAGAGGCATTCAAAGAAAAAAACACAGTTCCCTACAGTCAAACATGGCGAGGTTCCCTGATGTTTTGGGGTTGTTTGCTGCCTCTGGCACTGGACTGCTTGACCGTGTGCATGGCATTATGAAGTCTGAAGACTACCAACAAATTTTGCAGCATAATGTAGGGCCCAGTGTGAGAAAGCTGGGTCTCCCTCAGAGATCATGGGTCTTTCAGCAGGACAATGACCCAAAAAACACTTCAAAAAGCACTAGAAAATGGTTTGAGAGAAAGCACTGGAGACTTCTAAGGTGGCCAGCAATGAGTCCAGACCTGAATCCCATAGAACACCTGTGGAGAGATCTAAAAATGGCAGTTTGGAGAAGGCACCCTTCAAATATCAGGGACCTGGAGCAGTTTGCCAAAGAAGCATGGTCTCAAATTCCAGCAGAGCATTGTAAGAAACTCATTGATGGTTACCGGAAGCGGTTGATCGCAGTTATTTTGGCTAAAGGTTGTGTAACTAAGTATTAGGCTGAGGGTGCCAATACTTTTGTCTGGCCCATTTTTGGAGTTTTGTGTGAAATGATCAATGTTTTGCTTTTTGCTTCATTCTCTTTTGTGTTTTTTCTTTTAAGACAAATTAAATGAAGATAATAATTCCAAAGAATTTGTTATTGCAATCATTTTCAGGAAGAAACTGAGCATGATCTGACAGAATTGTAGGGGTGTCAATACTTTTGGCCACAACTGTATATACATATATTTTTTTTTAAATAGTTATATTTTCAATGGGGCAAAATAGGGGTGATTTGTACTCATGTTTTTTCTCATGTTTTTTATTTTTCCTTTATTTTACACTGTCCCTATGGGGCCTCAGCACTGCACACTCAAGGCTGTCATAGAAACACCTCAGGCTCTCATGGGAACACATTGGGGTCCTGTGGATCACATCATTACAGATCTGTACGGTTACGGTCCGTACGGTAATGTTGATGTATAATGTGTGATTAGTGAGGACGTGGCGCAGATGTGGAGTTTTTCCAATAGTAGGTGGTGGAACTGTGGAAGGTTCAAGGGGTGGAGGCGGAGCTGGGGTGGGGCCCAATATTTTGCCAGAGAGGGGCCCTAAAATTCCTAGTGGCAGCCCTGGTAGGATGTGTTTAAATGGTTACGAGCAGGGGCGTAACTACAATAGGTGCAGGGGTTGCAATTGCACCCGAGCGCTGGAACCTAGGGGGCCCCAAAAATCCCTTTGGCCTATAGAAAAAGACTAATGCTATTAAAATGTGCAATAATTGGGTTCCCCCTTAAAGCTCTCGCATCGGGGCCCATAAGCTTCAAGGTACACCACTGATTAAGAGTCAGTCATGAGCCATCATCACCTGCACACAGCTGTCTTACTTGTATACTTGACACTGTGATGGAAACTCCAGTGAAATTATTGCTGCCCCCCAGCGGCGTAACTTCAGGTCCAGAGGCCCCAATGCGAAAGATCCAACGGGGCACCCAATTATTGCAAATCTTTAATAGTATTAGTGTTTTTCTATAGGCCAAAGGGACTTCTGGGGCCCCCTAGGCTGCAGGGCCTGAGTGCGATCGCAACCCCTGCACCTACTGTAGTTACACCCCTGCTGCCCCCAGCTTGATTCAGACCAATAAGTGATGCGATCTCTCTACCTCATCATAGCCCCGTCTAGCCCTGGTGACTTTAATTGTTATGTCCTTGATTGGAGTTCTTAAAGGCTTGTTTATTACCTATTATGATTTTATATCCTGTGTAGTTTAGTTGTGGGATAATCAGCATTATTTTGCAAATAAATGGGTCTTATCCTAATATCAGTGTACTTCAATTGTTCACCTACTGTCTAGGGAACAACAATATTTAATTTATTTTTCATGATAACAATTATGACATGACCTCGGTTGTACATTACATGTAGTTTGTATTGTTTCTTCCTACAAAACCCATCCAGGTCACATTTTGTTGTAGTCCCACATAGTGCCAACAGGTGGCAGCCTTCTATAATATATTGTTAATATTTTATATTGCTCTTGCTGTCAGTCTATGGAAAATGTAAAGCAAACGACTTAATTGGCTGATCCAAAATATTCTCAGGACTTTACAATATGGAGTCTATGTGTGCAAATAATATGAAAAGTTAACGAGTGACGAGTATTTATTGAAACAAGAATGATTAGCTCACAGTATAAGGCCGCCTTTACCAGGCGATATAATTTACAACAGTATCTTCAGGATGAAACCAGATGTGTAATGATCAAAGTGAAACAGTATAATGGAAAGATCTGCAATCCCTCCTGGTGTAGGACCCACTTCTGATTAATGATAAAACTACAGCTCAAAATACTGCCACGTCAAAGGGCGTAAGGCTACGTGAGCGAGACACCTGGCAGTGCCCGGACTGATGGACATAAAGTGCATTCTAGGCTGAGATTAAACTAAGACATTTTATAATTACTCTTACTTTTAATTATCAAGCTACAGCTGCAGGACAAAGGTTTACATTGAGATGCATGAAATAATGTGGACTGCAGCTGTCAATGGGTCAGGAGCATTACACAAAGCCTCTGTGTGGCCTCAGCCTGTAACGTCAGCTGAGTATTTGTTAGGTCGGGTTCACACCACGGCAAGATCAGGTCCGGGGCTGTCCGGTGTAAACCTGACAGCCCTAGACCTGATTTTGCACTAATGCAGCCCTATGGGGCCGGATGGAGCGGATGGCAATCCGGTTTCCATCTGTCCGGGAGAATCCGGATTCTTCTCCCAGACACAAAAACGTTGCTTGCAGCGTTTTTGTGTCCAGGGGAAAAATTGGAAAAAATCGGATCCTCCCGTTTCCGTCGCAATCCGGCCCTCCTAACATCGCCAGATCCGACATAAAATCAGATCCAGGAGCTGGACGAAGGGTGCTGGAGTATAGCAGTAAGCGCTGTAAACTTCAGCACCAGGAGCTGTCCCAGTGCAGAGATTTCAGGACCTCAGCTAGCTCCCCGCTACCCGCGATCTTGAAATTTCAGCAGCTGTGGCTGCAATATGAAAAATTCAGCTGCAAACCGTTTAGGAGGGCATATTTGCCCCGGTTCTGTTTCAAAATCGGGTCCAGGGCTGTCCGGTGTGAGCGACACCCGAATATATTGCATTTTCAATTTGCACCTGTTCACATTGATCTGTCTGGATGTGCTGGGCTATTTTTTATATTGTAGTTGATTACTTCTGAGTCAGCTCCTTCCTCCAGAGTGCGGTGTCTTTCAATTAGTAAGTAGGTTCCTGCCCATAAGATTGTAGTTAGACTGTATAAAGGCATATTAGACCCAACAAAGCTGGCTGTTGGGCTCTTATAAACCGGTCATTTTATGCACTAATTATCTCATTGTTAAAGCTTCTTTTCATTAGCAGTAATGCAGTTCCAAATTCCTATATTCAATGTTTGCATATCTTAGCATTTCAGAGTGCTGCTTGTGAATTTTTTAGAAGTATATTGCATTTCACTCTGCACCTTTCACATTTGTCGGTTTGGATGTGCTGGTCAGGTTTTTATTTTTTTATTTGATATTGTGGTGCATCGAATGACACTAGGAAGATAAAAGATGTTCTGCGTCTGCCCCAGGGCAGGTGGTGCATGGAGTGACGTCACAGCGTCACCTGCACAAGGAAGATAAAAGATGTTCTGCATCTGCCCCAGGGCAGGTGGTGATAGAGTGACGTCACAGCGTCACCTGCACAAGGAAGATAAAGATGTCTGTTCTGCCCCAAGGCAGGTGTGTATGGAGTGATGTTACAGCCCCTGCATGAACAGGATAAAGATTGTGTTCTGCCCAGGGCAGGTGATGCATGGAGTTGATGTCACAGCACCATCTGCACCAAAAGATAAAAGATGTTCTGCATCTGCCCCAGGCCAGGTGGTGTATTGAGTTATGTCACAGCACATCTGCACCAGAAAGAAGATGTTCGCATCTGCCCAGGCCCGTGGTGTATTGGTCTGACAGCCAGGGGCAAGCTGCCCAGGTGGCTGGGGCAAGTGCCCCCGCTGGTGCTTTTGCCCCAATTGGCGCCCCTTTAATTATAAGGGCCGGCGGCCACCACTGCTTTGCGGCTGCAGCTGCTGCAATTACACAGCCGGCAGTGCGCGGTGAGGGAAAAAAGCACCCACTCCTCACCTGGCCTCAACCAATAGCAAAATCCCCCCCCCGATCCTCATCCGGCCACAACCGATAGCACCCCCCAGCTCATCAGGGCTGCAAGATCCAGCTGCCACCCGGGACGAACTCCGCCAGTCAGCCCCTGCACAGCGCTGTCTGCAACAGGACGATAAAAAATGAGGGGCGCCACACAGACACATCTACTTCATTATCTGTGCTGTTACATAGGACTGCAGATATTATCTACATTATTTGTATTTACCTGTGGTGTTACATGCTACTGCAGATAGCAGGTTAAACTGCGCCTGTCGCCAATTTCGGGGGTTATAAATCCTGTCCACCACCTCTACCTTCCTGTAACCCCTTTACATACCCAGACAGGCCCCTGCATACCTCAGAAAACAAGTTTTAAGCTGCCCCGCGCTGTATGTTAATTATTTTTAAGGGTCGATGGGGTGCGGCATACTCTGGTCAGCGACGCCCTGCTCTATGGAAACACTGCCCATCCTGAGTGAATGTAGGTCAATGACACAACTTCATCCACACGATTCACAAGTCTCGCACCTGCGCAGTGGCGCCTCACTGTGCCCTATTGAAGAGCCAGTGATTCCACTGCGCAGGTGTGAGACTTGTGAATTGTGTGGATGACATCGCTGTGTCATTGACTTACATTCACTCAGGATGGGCGGCGTTTTCCATGCAGCGAGGCAGCACTGACCGGAGTGAAGGAATGCTGAAATGTATTTCTAATACTAAGTTCAACACCGATAATGTAAATCTTCTGCAGTAACTCAGTTCGGCCACTGGAGGTCACTATTGAACACAAGTAGAAAGAACTGGAACCAGGAAGTAATTTTAGTCAGAGTTTCCTGAGGTAAATTGAGAGAGACAGAGTTCTGAGGAGATTCCTATAGGGTCAGGACATGGCGATGGTTCAGAGAGGCACATGGAGCTGGGAACATGCTGAGACTGAAGTGTGAGGATGTGCTGGGCCTGAGATGTATTGGAGTTCCCCAGAGACTTGATCTGACAGTGTGCTTCAAGAGAAAAACTGTGCGCTGTAAGGGTATGTTCACACAGTGCGTTTTTGCTGCGATTTCTGCCTGCGGTTTACCATTGGTTTTATGGTAATGTATGCTAATTTGTTCCTGTGGTTTTGATTCCCAGCAAAACCAATGTGTTTCCCAGAAACGCTGTGCCCACACATTGGTTTTTGTTCTCTGGAGACAGTGTAAACACCACAGGACTTGCTGCATTTTTGTTTTCCAGCAAAACCTATGTTATTAGGGAAAAGCTTTCACACACATTGGTTTTGTTCTCTGGAGACAGTGTAAACACCACAGGATTTGCTGCATTTTTGTTTTCCAGCACAACCTATGATTCTAGGATTAGCTGTCCCAACACATTGGTTTTTGTTTGGTGAAGAAAGTGGAAACACCTCAGGTTTTGCTGTGTTTTAGAAAGAATGAGCATGTCAATTCTTTGCTGCACTTTTGCTAAAGTGGAAACACCTGTGGTATTTCCATTTTCTGTAGAGAAAAAAAAAAGTGTGTGTGAAAGCTTTTCCCTGCACACATAGGTTTTGATGGAAACCAAAACCTCAGGATTAGATTAGCATAGATTTACATAAAACCAAGGCAAAACCTGATCTCAAACGCAGCAAAACCTGCCTGTGGGCACATACCCTAACACAGAACTTGACCGGTCACTTATATAGAGAGATAGGGTGAGTTAGACAGAGGTTGCTGAGAACTATTTTGTGTGAATCCCTGTGGAGACTGATCAGACATGGTCTATAAACAGTGCAAGATCCTTAACACTGAGAGGAGCCAGTTGTGGATTACACAATAGAACTGAGAGAGAGATTGCAATCCCTGTTGCACCGGGCTGTGCTAAGAAGCCTGGTGTAAGAAAGATCCGATATACCCCAGTGGCCGGGTTTTGCGTTAATACCATTACCTGTTTGTGAAGAGCTTTACTCCTGCAGGAGGAGACACTGCATAGGTTGTAAATAACTTGTGGGATAGATAGATAGATATATAAAGGGAGTAAGGGATCCTGAATCACTTTGTACATAGTGTGGGAGGGGGGGTGTAAGATTATATCCTGAGGTGAACACGTGCCGCGGCTGCAGTAAGAGCCTGGGTAGGCCCTGTATGGAGTAAGCGTGGGGGTGATATAGTCAGGGCTAGTTGGGTTCCCTCCCTGCTAAACTGGCACGTGAGTTCCCTCGGGCTGCATTATTTGTATATTGTGATCAGGCTTTTGGGGCTCATATATTTGTGGAAAAGTTTGAATCTGTTATCTTTTTAGCCCCGATAAAGAGTTAATTTGCCACTATTTTGGAGTCAGCGCCGTATTCCTCACACACAAATGACTGGCGTCCCGGTTGTTACAGGAGTATGCCGTGCCCCATCTGACCCTTATCATAAATTAACATACAGTGCAGGACACAAGTTGTTACCTTAGGTATGTAGGGGCGCGTCTGGGGATATAAAGGGGTTACAGGAACCCCAATTACATCTAGGTAGAGGTGGTGGGCACAGTTTATAACCCCCCAAAACAGGTGACAGGTGCACATGAATGAGTCTGTTGTAGCTGATATCTTATATGAGAAGAAGGGGCATGGAAATAGGTGTGCCCTGCTTAACCCCTTAGTGACCAGGCCACATTTTTCTAATGAGACCGGTGTCCCTTTGTGTATCAATAACTCTGCAGTGTTTCGCCATCTCCCAGTGAGTTTGAGCTCGATTGTTCGTGAAACGTTCTATTTTACAATAATGGTAAATTAGGGTCGTTTTGCATTTGTAAAAAAAAATCAGACTTTTACAAAAATGAGCAGTTTCATCCCTTGAGTAATGTGCTGTCACAGAGCCTCCCTATGACAGACAGGGAGTGGAATGAGTTAAGGGGGAAGGTCCTTCTTCTGGTCTCCCCTGCTCTGTGAGCCCATGGTTCAGTCCGGGCTATATATAACACTGCACTGCCCTGGAGGGATGCAATGGGAAGGCTGAGTGCTGGGAGCCGGGGACAGAGGAGACAGGTGTGTGCCATGCCAGGCAGCAGTAGCCGCCCCCAGTGCCCTGCACCATGAGCTGAGGGCAGTGCCAGTCTCCTCTCCAGCCTCCATCCACTCACTGTGCGAGATGCTGCCCTGGAAAAAGAACAAGTTTGAGCTGATCGAGGAGGACAGCAGCAGCCGGCAGAGCAAGCAGAAGGGCTATGCTGTGAGCCTGAACTACAGCGCCCTCACCTCCCTGGCCAAGTCGTGCCCGGAGGGGGCCCTCACCAGGGTGGGCAGCATGTTCAAGTCTAAGAGGAAGAAGATCAAGATCACCGGGGAGGACCCGACCTACACCGTGCTGTACCTGGGCAATGCCACCACCCTGCAGAGCAAGGGCGACGGCTGCACCGACCTGGCCGTGTGCAAGATCTGGAGCAAGAGCGAGATGGGCAAGCATGGCACCAAGATGAAGCTGACGGTGAGCGCCCAGGGCATCCGCATGGTGCATGTGGAGGACAAAGCCAAGCGGCCCGGGCACCTGTACCTGCTGCACAGGGTCACCTACTGCGTGGCCGACCCGCGGCTGCCCAAGATCTTCGCCTGGATCTACCGCCACGAGATGAAGCACAAGGCGGTGATGCTGCGCTGCCATGCGGTGCTGGTGTCCAAGCCCGAGAAAGCCAAAGCCATGGCCCTGCTGCTCTACCAGACGTCTGCCAACGCCCTGGCAGAGTTCAAGAGGCTGAAGAGGAGGGAGGACGCCCGGCACCAGCAGCAGCAGCTGATCGGGGAGCACAACATCCCCCTGGTGCCGCTCAGGAAGCTGCTGAACGGACAGTGCTGCTACAAACCCCGGTGGAGCGGAGCCGCAGCGCCCCCAAGCTGGGCTCTATCACCGAGGACCTGCAGGGGGAGGAGGAGGAGGAGCGGGCCATGAGCTTCGAGTGTGAGGACGTGCTGGACACCGGGGGGGACTCCGGCGGCGGGGGAGAGCCCGGGGTGCAGGGACAGCTGTCACAGCTCATCAGTGACCTGGGGGAGATGAGCCTGGGCAACGACCTGCAGACCCTGAGGGCGGACCTGAGGGTCACCAGGCTGCTGTCAGGGGAGAGCACGGGCAGCGAGTCCTCCATAGACAGCAACCAGGACAATGGACACACCAATGGCTACGAGGAGTTCAGAGAGCCGGAGACGGTGTGAGGAGGGGAGGGGGAGCTGCTCCATCACCAGGGAGCACCGGGGCAGGAGCCCTCCATCATCAAGGACTGGGGCAGGAGCCCTCCATCATCCTTGCACTGTGCCCCGGGGCAGGAGCCCTCCATCACCTGGGCAGGGGCCCTCCATCATCCCTGTACTGTGCCCCGGGGCAGGAGCCCTCCATCATCCCTGCACTGTGCTCCGGGACAGGAGCCCTCCATCATCCCTGCACTGTGCCCGGGACAGGAGCCCTCCATCATCCCTGCACTGTGCCCCAGGGCAGGAGCCCTCTCCACCATCCCCACACTGTGCATCGGGACAGGCAGCTCTCCCTGCAGGGACAGGGACCTCTCACCAAATACTTAGGTTCAAGGCATTAAGGGATTAACATGTTCTATTTCCACTGTCTCCAAATAGGATTTTGGCACAGATGGGGTTAATGGGGATGGCACTGATAAATGGGCTATATACCGCTTGGTGCAGCGCCCTGATACGCAGCCTATGACATCATACCATTTATATGGCCTTTGTGGCAGTTTTGGGGTTAATCTATGCGGTCTTATTCCAGTTCAGTGCCCTGTTAGGGCAGGTTGGCTAGCCTCCATCTGATGACCAGTGCCACAGAGACCTGCAGATGCCCAGGGGCATCTTCTGCCTATGACATGGATATGCACCATTTAGCTTGAAGTGACAGTTGCCTTAGTGTTAGAGAGAAACCTGAGTGACAGCCTGAAAAGGCTTAATGTCCTACAAATGTTAATTAGATGACACTTTATTTGTATCTTCCTCTTTGTTCCACTGTGTGAGGTGCAGTGTGGCCTGAGGGGCGCCGCTCTCCGACTGCCATGGTGCTGGCACCTTCCATCCACATCAGTATTACCCGTAGTATCTCTGGTAACACCTATTGTTCTCAGGCTCTGTTCAAATGTGCCCCATTCAGGCTGTCTGCTTGGTGGCTTCATGTTAGGGACAGACAAAAGGAGTAAGTGGTCCAACCCATCAGTTAAATAAACAGAAGCAAGGGGCCCCATTGCTTTTTTTTTTTTTTGGTCCAGTTGTTGTGTGTTTTTTTTATGTAATTTATGCAGAATTTCCTTCTTTTCCCAAATACGGAACAAAGATGGACCCCAAAATTATCACTGAAGCCCCTCTGCTTCCGCTTACTTAACTGATGAGTGAAATTACTTAACAGTACAGATTGAGTCTGAATGTCTGTGTGGGAACAAAGCCTTAGAATTCCTTTTCCATCATTGAGCTCTCATTTGTGTGGAGTCCCATGGGCTGTGCCCACCTAGAAGGGTAATAGTGGTTCTCTGTGTGGAGTTCCACCATCTCTGGGGCCGTGCCCACTTAGGAGAGTAATGGTGGTTCTCTGTATGGAGTCTCACTATCTCTGGGTCTGTGCCAACATAGGAGGGTAATGGTGGTTCTCTGTGTGGAGTCCCACCATCTCATGGGCCATGCCGACCTTGGAGAGTAAGGGTACCTTTACACACGGCTACATTTGTAGCTTGTCACCAGGTAACTTACTGGTTGCAGTGAAATCATGGATATATGGTTCTATCTTGTTGCTGTGTACAAATGGAATCATGTATCCATGATTTCACTGCAACCAGTAAGTTACCTGGTGACAAGCTACAAATGTAGCCGTGTGTAAAGGTACCGTCGCACGCGGCAATTATGCTAGCAATTTCACTGGCAGTTTGCTGGTAGCAGTGAAATCATGGAGACATTGTTCCATTTGTACACTGCAACAAAATAGAACAATGTGTCCATGATTTCACTGCAACCAGCAAATTGCCAGTGAAATTGCTAGCAAAATTGCCGCGTGTGACGGTACGTTAAGGTGATTCCCACCATCTCTGTGTCTGTGCCGACCTTGGAGAGTAATGGTGGTTCTCTGTGTGGAGTCCCACCATCTCTGGGACTGTGCTGGCCCAGGAGGGTAATGGCAGTTCTTTGTGTGGAGTCTCACCATCTGTGCCAACCTAGAAGAGTGAGGTGGTTCTCTGTCTGGAGTCTCACCATGTCTTGGACTGTGCCGACCTAGAAGAGTAAGGTGGTTCTCTGGAGTCCCACCATCTCTGGGACTGTGCCGACCTAGAAGAGTAAGGTGGTTCTCTGGAGTCCCACCATCTCTGGGACTGTGCCGACCTGGAGAGTAAGGTGGTTCTCTGGAGTCCACCATCTCTGGGACTGTGCCGACCTAGAAGAGTAAGGTGGTTCTCTGGAGTCCCACCATCTCTGGGACTGTGCCGACCTAGAAGAGTAAGGTGGTTCTCTGGAGTCCCACCATCTCTGGGACTGTGCCGACCTAGAAGAGTACGGTGGTTCTCTGGAGTCCCACCATCTCTGGGACTGTGCCGACCTTGGAGAGTAAGGTGGTTCTCTGTGTGGAGTCCCACCATCTATAAGGGTACCTTTACACGCGGCAACATTTCTAGGAATTTAACTGGCAACTTACTGGTTGCAGTGAAATCATGGACACATTGTTCTATCTTGTTGCAGTGCACAAATGGAACAATGTCTCCATGATTTCACTGCAACCAGTAATTGCCAGTGAAATTCCTAGCAAAATTGCTGTGTGTAATGGTACCTTAAGGCCGTGCCCACCTAGGAGGGTAATAACTGTTCTCTGAGTGGTGATCTATCCAATCTGCCCCCGGTAATATTCAACATATGACTCCTTTCCTTTGAATAATCTAGACAATGAATGTCTCCTTTCTGGAAAAAGGTTAAAAATAATAACCCAAAGTCTCCTTATTTATGAACCCAGTAAGGGTATGTGCCCACAGGACGTTTTTTAAGCAGTCCTGAACACAGCAAAACCTGAGGATCCTAGAGTCCTTGACAGGAGATTAGCTATGATCTTTTCTCCGCATTTTTCCTGCGGTTTTTTTTCCATTGACTTTAGCAAAAACGCAGGAAAATAAATAATTAACAAGTCAATTCTTTCCCATCCGCACCAAAAACGCAGGTATTTGACAGTTCTTGACACTTGCAAAACCAATGTGTGGCACAGCGTTTCTGTGAAACACATTGGTTTTGCTGGGAATCAAAACCACAGGAATAAATTAGCATAAATTGCCATAAAACCAATGGTAAACTGCATGCAGAAACCGCACCAAAAATGTCCTGTGGGCACTCACCCTAAAGGTTTGGCTTATGAGAAATGACAAATTAACTTAGAAATTTTGTGAATCTTTTTTTTTTTTTTCCAAAAACCACCCCACACCTGTCCACAGGTTATGTCTCCTGTGAATTTGACCAAGTTGCAGTACCACTTCTCACCTGTGGACAGATGTGGTGTTTTATTTCCTTTATAATAAGCCTATCATGTTTTCTGTGTTTTTATTTTTTCAATTCTGAAATCCCCTTTAAAAATAATCCCCTCCAAGGTGAACGTGTCCAGTCTAGAACATGGGATGCAGGATTTCTGGACCCACAAATTGTGCTGACTCTGCTGCTAATCAAACACTAAGGGCAGATTAATCAAACTGCTACTGTCTCCCAAGCCAACCAATCACAGCACGACTTTGATTCTACCGAAGCAGTTTCAAAAATGATAACTGGGTTGTGATTGGTTGATATGGGCAACAAGACAGAATTTTGTGTATATAGCTTTGATGAGTGAGGCCTTATGTCTGTAGTATTTATTATTATTATTTTTATTATTATATTGAGCGGCACTATTTGTCTGAGCTGAGACTGAAACAAAGACCCCGAACTGTATAAAGTGTCAGTTCTCCGTGTCTCTTTATGTCAACCGGGTCATTTTCCAGATTCCAGCACTTTCCCGTCTGTGCAGCTGCTGTTCCCTCAGGATGGGGTTTCTTGGCTCATGAATGTGCAGTGTTGGAACATCTAGTGGGTTATGCATATAACAAGGCTGTACTATTTAATATTTTTTTTTCAGTGTCTCTTTCCTCTTCCTGATATATCCTGTCCTTGGCTCAGGCAATGTTTGCACATGAAATTACATTGGGGTGAGGCGCAGTCAGGTGAAATATTGCCAATCTGCTCCTGCAGCTGAATGGCACACTCCGCAGGCTGATGGCACTGCCCGTCTCCGCAGCTGCATGCACTCAACTCAGGCCAACCGTGTAGGAATTATCTTCAGAGAGCCCTGGCGTGTAATACATTTAACATTTCATTCATCCCACTATGCCTGTTGGCATCACACATTAGATAAGATTTGTAGAATGCCAGAAATTTGCCAACTTAGTGCTGTTTTGAGGGTGTGCCTCCTGTTTGACTATATATAATAAGCCATTCCTGTGCTTGGCTATACCAAAAAGCTTCACTTAATAAAGCAGTTTAGGAATATATTGGCAATTTTCTCATAGCTGTAGCAGAGCTAAAGTTGTCATAGCCGCAGTGTTCAATAGTCATTGCTTTCTTGTGTTTTGCAGACTTGGCTCTGCTACATCTGTGTGACTTCTGCTTTCTTTCACAACATGTGCAGTTTACAGCCCAATTCATAATACGTGACATCTTTTGAATTAACCATGGAAGGGCAGATAGATGCTGAATAACCGGGCATAATGAGAATGTTTTACTGCCAGGCACTTAGCAGGTGACTATGTGACACAGGGAGTCTGCTATGCCTGTGTGACTTCAGTTTTATCCCTACATGAGTTGCGCTGTGAACTGCACATAATAGGTGACATCATTTGAATTAAAGGGGTTGTCCGGGATCCCTCCTCCCCGCCCCCAAAAAAAAGTGCCTAAGCACTAACAGGCAGGTAGTTAGCACCTACCTGCCTGTTGTGCCCAGCGCCGTTCACCACTGAGCAGATGTCTCCAGTCGTCGATTTTGGCACTTCTGCTGACGCTACAACTACAGAGAGGCGGTTTCTCCCCTCTGTAGATGGGCTCATAGCTGACGTCCAGCTGATTGACAGTCGGCTCCCCCAATCAGTTAGCAAGGAGCCAGCTACCAATCAGGTTGAGCCGGCTGCCAATCAGGTTGAGCCGACTGCCAATCAGGTTGAGCCAGCTGTCAATCAGGTTGACATCAGCTATGCACCCACTTCTGCAGAGCAGAAAAGCCGCCTCTGCTCTGTGTTTACCCTGCAGGAGGGGTCTGTACTGGGGGTGAACTGTGGTGACTGGCACCAGGCACAACAGGCAGGCAGGTGGCAGCTACCTGCCTGTTAGTGCTTGGGCACTTTTTTTTTTTTTAAAATAAAAAATTCTGGATGTCTCCTTTAACTACCGTATATAAGGGCAGATAAATGCTGAATAACTGGGCATAATAAGAATGTTTTACTGCCAGGCACTTAAAAGGATACTCCATAGGACACAGTGAGTCTGCTACAGCTTAACCTCCCTTCCCTTTTCTTTCTCTCCTTGGTTCCCACTTCACATTCCTCCGCCATATAGGGTATTTGATGTTCCTCATACCTCAGACAGCCACCTGCCAAAACTCCACAATGAAGCAAATTGGGGACTTGGTACACTTAAATGTTTACACGCTTGTTTTATTTTTTAAACGGCCCACTGGGAAACTTCCTTTTATGTCATTACATTCCATGATGGTTTTTGTAATACTTGCACTGTTGTGAAGTACTTTTCCAGTGTTTCATCGTTGTAAATACGTACAATATTTGTACATAATGGTCACAGAATTCTAAGTGTTATCTTTGCTGTGCAAAAGAAAAATCCGATGTTGTCCACTTGTACATAATTTGTGTATATAGTTATTTTTTTCTTTATTTTTTAAAGGACATCACTGTTACGATGTTTGTTTGCACACATGAAAAAAGTAATAAAAGAAAATAATTTAAGACACTTAAAGAATTTTTATTTTGCATGCCTAATATTCTTTATACAGGGCCACTCAGCAGAAATTTGTCCTCTATATGGTGATCGTACGTCTTGGGCTATGTTCACATCTGCTTCGGAGACTTCATCAATAATTCTTCTAAAAATGGTTTTTGAAATGCTGCATTTGTCATGTAGAATGTTGCCCACCATGGTAGGAACCCAAAGGACCCCATTACAGTTAATGGAGACTTTTGGGCGCCTGTGGTTTCCTTTAGGCCCTGCTATTAAATATGTAATGAACTTATTTTTTTTATGTTCCTATAAATGAACAGAAATGTGTTAATAAGTATCGAAGATGTAAATGTAAGCTCAGGTATCTGCTGTCCATTAAATATTCCTTATATACTCCCCATACGCATACACACTCACCTGAACTAAGTATGCAAGTTTGCAATGGGAAAAGTAGTGTAAGGTGCTGTTGAGCACCTCTGGCGGTGGCTTTTGTCCTCTGAGAACATTCTGGCACAGAAACTCTATGTCTGATCCTTATCCCCTTTCTCCAAATGTAATAGGATAGTCAGGATGATGCAATACATATTAAAAGGTTTGTTGATATTGACAGATGTAGGCAACATTAATTTGCATTGGGGCTCTAAAACTTTGGTAAGTGAGGAGGACCTTTACATTTTCAATGGGGAAACAAAAAAAAAAAAATCACACAAAGCATTAGTGTGTTCCCATTCACCTCAGTAAGAAGAATGCCAAAAAACTGTTGCAGATCATGCTGTATTAAAATGAACCCCCTAAAAATACATGGCATGGGCCACACTGTGTAATGTGACAAAAGGAACATGCAAATCGGCAACATTTGTGATTACTCATTGAAGGGGTTGTCTGGTCATCAGATGTATAGATCATACAAATAGGATAGCAATATCCTTTGGGGGGGTCAGACAACTGGCACCCCAGCAATTGGCTGTTAGGCTGCCTTCACACTTGCAGATGCATCTGCAGCGTTTTGCAGATGCATCTGCAAGTATCAGCATGCAGACCGCGGCCCCTATGTTTATAATAGGGCGCACCGCGGTCTGAATGCTCTCATTCATTCCTATATGTGAGCCGTAAGCAGGCGTATGCCTGCTGACAGATCACACTCTCCCGCCCGCACTATGGACGCAACATCTCGCGTCCATAGTGCGGGCGGGAGAGTGTGATCTGTAAGCAGGCATACGCCTGCTTACGGCTCACATATAGGAATGAATGAGAGCATTCACACCACGGCCGCGGTCTGCATGCTGATACTTGCAGATGCATCTGCAAAACGCTGCAGATGCATCTGCAAGTGTGAAGCCAGCCTTAAAGAGGTTTTTCACTACTAATGTGATCTTTCATTAGTCCTAACTCTACCTATCACTTTCCTAACATACTTCTGCTACTTACCCTGCTCCTATAAACTGATCTCTCTGCAGCACATTTATACCTTCATGGTTGTTCTAGCTTTGATCCTTCCAGTCTGGGGACCAAAATCGGACAGTTAGGTTACTGGTGTCTTGTCTGTCTGGGCATACATGCCAAGATCACACTTCACTTTCCTCTCATCCTGGATTATTGTGATGTATTCTTTCTAGTGATCAGTACATTGCAGTGCTTGTCAGATGAAAGCACCACACTGTAAACCAGGCTGACAGAAGCATGAAGTCTGACCTGGGCATGTGTGCCCAGACTGCTGTCAAAGACTGGCATCCCCAAACCTAGCAATGACGTGTCCTGCTTCGTTTGTTCAATTCCGGTCCCCAGATGGGAAATAGCGGAACCAGAAACACATCAGAGGAATATTGCGGCCGCATGGAGATCAGTTTACAGAAGCTGGGTAGGTAGCAGAAGTATGTTAGAAAAAATGTTAGGAATAGATAAATGAAAAGGGGTAAAATTAATAGTGTAGAACCACGGTAACAGTCCTGGTAGCTGGATGTAAACTCTGAGTGGAGCTGTACTGTTCAATATATAAAGTAGCTGATTTTGTTGGGTATTTCAGATCAGTAAATGAGGCCTAAAGGCAGAAAAGCCTTTCAGATGTTCAGTGTCCTATTAAGTAACAATTTAGGGTAAAGTCACACTAGCACTCAGCTCAGTTGGCTGCTTTCACATCAGTGGTTTTCAGCATTTGCAGCAGATCTGCTGGAAGCCGAAACACTTGCAGCAAGACTGTGTTCGGCCTAATGCATTTCCTATGGGACTACATGTGGGGCACTTGCGGTGAGTTGAAAAACCGCTGCTAGTAGCGGATGTTGTCCAGTGCTGCGCATGTCAGTCCCATAGGGAATGATGCATCAGGCCGAACGCAGTCTTGCTGCAAGTATTTCGGCTTCTGGCAGATCATGCAAAACTGCCTGATCTGCTGCAAAAGCTGAAAACCGCTGATGTGAAAGCAGCCTTAGGCTACATTTAGATGTGGCGTAATGCAGGTGTATTCCTGCTTTTACGCGGCGCTTTTGAGCGCTCGCGTAAAAGCAGTGGTAAAGAAAAGCTGGATAAGCCTTTCAGCAAAAGCTATGGCTTTTGCTGGAAGGCGTGCAGACATGGCGTTTTGCCGCGTATTTTTGCGTGGGCGCTTTCACTGCAAAAATGCCCGCGCAAAAAGAATTGACATTCCAGTTCTTGGCGTCTTTGTCGGCACGCTTTCCCCATAGGCTACATGTTAACATGGCCTCGGACAGCGTGGCGTTGACATGCAGTATCACTTTTTTGTGTGCAAAAAAACCCCACTGCCGAATATGCGGCAAAATGCGCCGCGTCTGAATGTAGCCTTAGACAATGATGCTGCTCAGATCTGCAAATTTTTTTTTTTATCCCTTGGCCCCAATCAGACTGATATAAAAATTGCAGAGTTAAGTGATTGTCAGGTAGTATTTGCTTACTCGCACCCATAGATTTGCATGGGTGCAAGTGAAACATCAGACTGTATTCTGATGACACAGTAAGGGTACCTTTACACACGGCTACATTTGTAGCTTGTCACCAGGTAACTTACTGGTTGCAGTGAAATCATGGATACATGGTTCTATCTTGTTGCTGTGTACAAATGGAATCATGTATCCATGATTTCACTGCAACCAGTAAGTTACCTGGTGACAAGCTACAAATGTAGCCGTGTGTAAAGGTACCCATACAGTGTGATATATGCAGAGACAGACAGTGGAGGAGATGGAGCGATTAATCTCACCTCTCAGCTGTGAGCTGTTCGCAGGATTGATTTAGGCTGGTTTCACACTGTATGATTTTCCCTGATCAGGTTCCATCCAGTTTGTGTGTCAAAACCAGGAGTGTCCCCAAAACTCAGAACAGGTGTCAATCTTTCAATTATAGTTTTTCTCTGCAAGTTCCTCTCCTGGTTTTGGCACACAAACCTGATTGAACCTGATGAGGGAAAATCCTGCAGTGTGAAACCAGCCTTATATTCTCAGCAGTGCCTCAGCCGAGTGTCATTACCATATCACATCCAATGCTCTCGCATTGGCTGCCATGCGCTAATGTGAGTACCCCTAGAAATGGTATTTTGATATTATCCCAATTGATAACTATACCTGCAGAAACATTCCAAAAATAACTTGTGGCTCTTTAACCCTGCTATTCTCCTCGTTACCACTATACACTTGTTATCTCTCCGGTCATTTTTGACCGGACATGATAAAGTCTTGATTTTTAGCTAATTTAAGTGTTTTAATTGAATAATTTTTGCAGTATTATATTGTATGTGAACCTGGTTGTTTATAAACAAATGAAGAATGAAAAGAAAAACTTACTTTTTATTTTTTTTGTGTCAAAACATTTAACATGTCTTTATTGGAATATTTATGCATATTGTCATATTTGCACATACAAAAATAATTATTCATCCAACTGTAAACTATAACTAATAACAATAAACTAAATGTAATTATATTATTTTATGTAAAATGATAAATAAGTCACACGGTGCAAAATTTACTGTTTGCAATTGTCACAGGTATAATTGACACGTCTTTTGCATAAATATTTTTCACATCTGTAACATATCACATTTGATTTTTGATTGCTTGATGTTGGACAGAAGTCGCATTGTTTCCGTTTTAGGCTGCTTGCGTTGCTGGTGGCGTCCGTGAATATTGTAGCAGTGCTGGTGGAAGCTGTTGGTTCACTTTCTTTATCTTGCTGTTGGATCCTGTGGACAATGGCTGCCCTCCATCAGCTGTGGGTGTTACCCTTCGTTCTTCAATATATGGGCTAACCAGTGATTTTGCCAACTCCTCTATAAAAAGTCTTCTCTTAGGGCCCTTTCACATCAGCGTTTTTTTCAAATCGCGGCAGATCCGGTGAAAAAACTGCATCTGCCGCGATTACCGCATACCGGCTGCACTTGCGGCACGGTTGCGGCGTGGTTGCGGTAAACGTCATACAAGGTATAGGCGGACTTGCGGCAAGTGCGGTTTTGGCACTTGCGGCAGGTGCGGCCGCGAAAAAAAACGCGACTGACAGCATTTTTTTTCGCGGCCGCACCTGCCGCAAGTGCCAAAACTGCACCTGCCGCAAGTCCGCCTATACCTTGTATGGCGTTTACCGCAACCACGCCGCAAGTGCAGCGGGTATGCGGTAATCGCGGCAGATGCGGGTTTTTTCACCGCATCTGCCGCGATTTGAAAAAAAACACTGATGTGAAAGGGCCCTAAGGCCGCTTTCACATCAGCGTTTTTTTTAAATCGCGGCAGTTGCGGTGAAAAAAACGCAACTGCCGCGATTAACGCATAACGGCTGCACTTGTGGCACACGTGTGGCAAGCCCCATACAATGTATATGCGGGCGTGCGGCAAGTGCGGTTTTGGCACTTACGGCAGGTGTGGCCGCGAAAAAAACCGCGGATTTTTTCGCGGCCGCACCTGCCGCAAGTGCTGAAACCGCACCTGCCGCACACTTACCGCAAGCCCCATAGACATTGCATGGGTCTTGCCGCAACTGTGCCGCAAGTGCAGCGGTTAGGACCCTTTCACATCTGCGTTTATTTGAAATCGCGGCAGATGCGGTGAAAAAACCGCATCTGCCGCGATTGCCGCATAACCGCTGCACTTGCGGCGCGGTTGCGGTAATCCCCATAGAAAGCCCTTAGGGCCCTTTCACATCAGCGGTATTTTCAAATCGTGGCAGATGCGGTGAAAAAAACGCATCTGCCGCGATTACCGCATAACCGCGACACTTGCGGCACACTTGCAGTTACATGTCTATGGGGCGGTAAGGGTGCGGCAGGTGCGGCCGCGAAAAAAAATGCTGCAAGCAGCGTTTTTTTTCGCGGCTGCACCTGCCGCAAGTGCCGAAACCGCACTTGCCGCACCTGCCGAACCCTTACCGCAAGCCCCATAGACATTGCATGGGGCTTGCCGCAAGTGTGCCGCAAGTGTCACGGTTATGCGGTAATCGCGGCAGATGCGGTTTTTTCACCGCATCTGCCGCGATTTGAAAATACCGCTGATGTGAAAGGGCCCTTATACAGTTTATTTTTGTTCCAATTTGGGTCTATTTCCTTCCATATCACGAATGCAGAACTGAATTGAACTATTTTATAGGAACAGCAGGGTAAAAATATTTGGCACATAACTATACTGGAAGGTAATCCATCAGCAGTATTGCAATGAGAAAATGTATGTATGTGTAAATTTGCATGGACCAAAAGGACCTAAATAAATTGATAAACAGTAGTAGATGTAATATATACGGTAGTCCAAAATGAGATTAAAGCTCCTTTATTTTACTCATAAAATGGCTGGAGATCACTATAAAAGGCTATCGGTCATTTTTGACCGAAGACTACAAGTGTATAAAAAATTGTGGAGCAAAAAGTAAACATAAAAAAAAATATATCAAAATACACATAGTAAGAAACCCCTCAAATGAGAAAAAGTCAATCAACCACAAGTTTTAGAATCGCATCTTGAATATTTTAAAAAATATTAAAGTTCAAAATCGGTCGTTTTTGACCGAAGACAACAACAGGGTTAAAGCAGGGGTCCCCAACCTGTAGCTCAGGAGCCACATGTGGCTTGTGGGCCCATGAAGTGTGAGCTGTCTGCCAGCTTGTGGCCTTAGCACCATGTCAAGCAAACATGCGTGAAGAGGAGGTGCCCAAATACATTTGTGAGTAGCCCTGAACAGAATAGCACATTTGAATGGGGGGCAAGGTAGGAACACATGGATCTTGGTATTGTACCTCAGTGTGATTTCTGTGTAAAAGCTCTGGCTGTCATACTGGTAATGGATGTCACTATTTTGACGAGGGTGCAAGCTGGATGTGGCTCGTGATCCTCTCTCATGGTACCTTTACACGCCGCGACGGCAGGCTGGATACATCCCGCTACAGGCTACAAATGTAGCTTGTAGCGCCAATGTAGCCCGTCGTAGCGGCGTCTGAAGACGTGACGCTACAGCCGGCAACAGATACATCTGTTTCCTAGCTCTGCTCGAAAACTGATGGCTACATCGCCGATGGTAGCGAGCTGTATCGGCGTGTAAAGAGGCAACGGAAGGGAACTCTGGACACCCGGGGCTGTAGCTGCAATGTAGCTAAGGCGTGACCCAGGCTCCGGGATACCGCGCCCCATCACCGATCATTGGAGGAAGCTCCTGCATGACGATTGGTAGTCGCTGCATAGGGAGGCATATTTAAGGAGCTGACCAGTCACACTACACAATTGCTCGAGCGTCATGTATTAAACAGCCTCCTGCGATGCCTGGCCAATCATGATGATATTGCGCTGTCCTATCATCGTACGGACGGCTCGTAATCCAAGATTGTGGCACGCCTATGTGCTGTCCCTGCTGTACCAGGTCCGCCCATATTAGCTTGTTGTAGCGCTGTGTAAACGTGGTACGCTAAGCTACAGCTGGCTACTTGACACACCCGGCGATGTAGCTAGCTACAGATGTAGCGTGGCGTAGCGCACCTTATGGCGGCGTGTAAAGAGGGTGCGTTGACCGTTTGTAGCCGTTTGAGCGTGCTCGTGCACGTGAAGTAGCGGGATGTATCCAGCCTGCCGTCGCGGCGTGTAAAGGACCATTAGAGATGAATGTGGCTCTCGAGACAAGGTTGGGGACCTCTGCTTTAGAGGTATTCTTGTGGACCTGTGTATAGACACCAGCTGTAAGGCCTCTTTTAGAAGGGTGTAATATGGGCGCTTTTTAGCGGTTCTTTTATGGACCTCCTGTGCTTCATTCTCTGAAGATAATAAAACATTATAATCTTCCATGATGCTCTATAGATGTTCACACTAGCTCTGATACCAGCTGCACAAAAAAAGCATCCATATAACACTTGTCATAATGCAGGAAAGGTCCATGGGAAGCAATGTAGAAAACTGTCAAAAAGGGAAAATGTTGTTACCACAGCAACCAATCGCATTCTAACTTTCATTTTTGGAAAAGTCACACATGAAATGAAAGGTGAGTGGTTATTGATCACTATGAGCTACAAAGACAGTTTTTCTTTATGACAGTTTCATTAATTTCCCCCATATCAGTCCTGATCAAAAGACTGCGATGCAAATGACATTAACAGAAAACTGATCTGCATAGATGGCATGTCCAATCAGTATACAAAATATACACGTTGTGTATACCGCAACTACAATCCTTCCAGCAACAAGCAAGCTGCCCAGGTTGGATTCATGTTAATTAATTTTATTTCTATGTATTTAGGCCACATAAGTGTAGATTTTTTACAGAAACCCCCCAATTCTACAACTCCTTTTACATCTATGGAACAAAATAAATACCGGTATATTCCTTTCTGTGACTATCATGATTGGTTTCTACAACTGCTTACAGACATTACAGAGTTCTATACGGACCAGCCTGACTAGGGCTGGGCGATTAATCGAATTAATTCGATTAATTCGCCCCCTGCTGTGGCCACGATTGTAGTTTTCTTACAAATCGTGTAATTCGATTTAAAATGGCGGCATTTCCGGTCCGGCGTCACCTGGCACACTGCGGTGCGCTCCGCCTCCTCCCCGGCCGGCGCTGGACAGGCCCGGACACTGGGGGCCGCCGACCTCCGCCTCCTCCCCGGCCGGCGGTGACAAGCAGCACAGCAGAGCGCAGCATGGCTCCGGTGCTGGTCCGCCCCGCCCCCTGGCAGCAGTTAACACCCCCCGGGCACGTCGCGCTGTGGCTGACGTCACCCGGCACGCCGCACAGACATAGTCACGGAGAGAAGAGGAGCTGAGGTTAGGAGCTGCTGACCGCTGTGGCCTGCCTCCTCCTCCTGAGTCCCGACTCCTGACTCAGATTGAGTCGTCCGGGTCCCGGTCTGTCCTAGGCTAGCTGTGCCTACAACTCTACTCCCTACTCCTAATAAAGTAACAAGTAACGCTAAACAGGCGTAGGAGGGGGGGTTTATGTGGAGGGGGGGGGTGCCTGTGGGAGTTATGAGGTGTATATATATCTACATCAGGGCAGGTGCAGGCACACACTATGAGGTATAATATTATACCTCATAGTGTGTGTGCCTGTCTGATGTATACATATATACACCTCAAAGTGTGCCTGCTTGAGGTATAAATACATATATATATACCTGAGGTATATATATGTATACATCATCAGGCAGGCACACTATGAGGTGTATATATGTATACATCAGGCAGTGAAACACATAATACACAGAGCACAGCTGTATATAGATGACTGTCATCTATATACAGCTGTGCTGTGTGTGCAGCCTGTGCGTGCTCTATATACAGCCCAGTGCACTGTGTGTATGATCTATACTGTGTATACTGTGTGTATGATATATACTGTGTATGCTGTGTGTATGATATATACTGTGTATACTGTGTGTATGATATATACTGTGTGTATGATGTATATACTGTGTGTATGATATATACTGTATATACTGTGTGTATGATATATACTGTGTATACTGTGTGTATGATGTATATACTGTGTGTATGATGTATATACTGTGTGTATGATATATACTGTATATACTGTGTGTATGATATATACTGTATATACTGTGTATGCTGTATACACTGTATGCTGTATACATATATAAAAAAAATCGAGATTTAAATCGAAAATCGTCCATAGGTTTAAAAAAAATCGAGATTTTGATTTTTTCCAAAATCGCCCAGCCCTAAGCCTGACATTTAGAGTCGTTGCAACTTTAATCGTCAGGCTGGTCCTTGCATAACTCTGTAATGACATTTTAGAATGTCACTTTAGAGTCAGCTGTGTCACAGAGCAAGCTGTCAAGAGATGGCCAGACCGCTCACAAAGAAGGCAGAGATATAAATGGTAAAATGTCCCTCAAAACTCTTATATGCTCTTGGGGGAGAAGGGACAGAGAGTGAAATATATGAAAAAAAAATGAAAAGCAAAGAAATAATGCCACTTCCAGCCTGAAAGGTTGCATCTAGCCCTGCCTATTTAATAAAAAAAAAAAATCATGTTTGATACTTAAGAATAATTATGGAAAGGGGAACACAGTTTAAAATGTATTTTACTTATCCTTTGTGGTCTCAACCCCTTTGTCTCAAAGCCTGCTTTTGTAGCGACCGGTGGCAAGGCCGCAGGTGTGTGTGTATGATCTTTCTCAACAGAATCCCCATACTCAGGTTTAACCGATAATAACGTTTCTTTACTGGCAAACATGTTTATATCACAGTCAACCGAACTATATGCGCACTTGTATATATTAGAGTCTCTGGATCTTCACTTCTTCCGGGTACGCAGCAAGAAGAAGACAAAGAGAAAAAAACACAACAATGTAGGTATCTTTCCCTAACTTTCCCTAAAATCACATACCAGTCTATCCCAGAAAAAGATGTCTCTCCCACGTAGCAGGCCTATGGATCTCACGATGACGGGTCCCGGTGCAGCGCTGAAGGGGGAAACTCCTCAGTCTTCCTCTTTGATCTCCTTCCACAGGTAACGGAATTTTTCTTTTAATGTCTCTCCCAGTCTCAGGGCACACCGAGCAGCAGAAGGGAGCCCACAGCAGCACAGAAGTCTCTCTCAGTCTCGGGGGCACCCCGAGCAGCAGGAGGGAGATCACGGCAGTACAAATGGCTCCCTTATGTCGGTCACGGCCCTGCACATGCACTCCGGGTGCTCGGCGGGCAAGGTTTTGCAGAGCGGCCAGAGTCACAGCACCAAAGTCCAGTGGCCCAGGATCAGTCACGGGGGCTTCTGCGGGGTGATTTTTCCGGCAAGGTGTAGCAAAGTAGCCCTCTTTCAACAGACATCCACAAGCAGGTCTCCCCTGGCTCAGCTCTGGATCTGCACTGACTTCCTGCTGCTCTCTCTTCCTGAGTAAACACATTTGCTGAAAAGGGAATTTCCCACTTCCCTGCGTTTGTTTCAGCACTTGCCCACAAGGGGCAGTAGCGGACTGTGCACAGTTCATTTCCATATCCATTTCTATGATACAATCTGAATTGCTCACCTCACTACACTTTCACCTTCGTGACCAAGCTGTTTTTTTCAATTCTGACTGGTGCCACTTTATGAAATGCTTCAACAGATCCCATTGATTCCGAGTGACATCTGACTGCCAATTGCCAGTAGTGTATGATACAGATGCAGTCTAAAACTATAGAGCAAGTGTGAATTCTGTCCTGCACATCACCTGTGCTTGGACAATCCCTTCTCATTCTTTGTGTTTGCCCCATTAAAATATAAAGACCTCTTGTGCCTGTACCATTTAAGCTGCTCCTGCACTCACTCTCCTAGGATTCACACTAGGTTGTTCCGTCATGTGAGCCCTACACCTAATCACCGCTGGCTTCTCTTCCCTGCCTTCATATACATTATATGAGTAAAGGCCCCGTTACACACTGCGATGTGGCAGTGATCCGACCAACGATGTGGATTGCTGCCACATCGTGAACTGATCGCTGGTGAGCTGTCACACAGGCAGACTCACCAGCGATCAGTGGACCAGCGACATTGTGGAAAAGAATAAAATATTCTTTCCACGATGTCTAGCTCCTGCTGCCAGGCTGCGGTAAGCGGGAGCAGGCTGGTAACCATGGTAAACATTAGGTATCTAGGCAGTGCCCAGCGCCTAGTTATCTGATGTATACCCTGGGTACCAACCTCCGGTTACAGGCTGGTATCCAAGGTACACAGCGGGTAACTGGGGACAGCGCCCATCGGGAGACCAACGATAGATTTATGGACAGGACCATAAATCAATGATCAACGACTTATCGTTGATACGTGTCACACACAACGATGTCGTTTCGACATCGCTGCAACGTCACCAAACCAGTGATGTTGCAACGATATTATTCACGGCATCGTTGTGTGTAACGGGCCCTTAATAATAAAAAAGGAGATCCGACTGGCCACTCACTTCCTGGTAATTACCTGTACTTCTAAAGGCGGGGATAGAAAGGCCAACGTTGATTAGGTGTAGGATTCGCATGATGGAACAACCTCATGTGAGCCCCGGAAACGAGAGTGCCAGCACCGTTGGAACCGCACCAGCATGGGAAGTAAGTACAGTGTAAGCTTTCTTATTTTAATGGGAGCTAACATGAAGAATGAGAAGGATTTGTCCAAGTAGGTGAACAATCCCTTTAAATTTTAGCTTGGGTTCAGATGAGCTTTTGCAAAATCTTCCATTTGTCATCCAGCCGATAATTTTCTTCCATATGTTACCGGTATGTCTGTTTTTAAATTCCTATGGTGTGTGTTTTTTGCATGAACATTTTGTTAAATAACAAAAGGTCAAATAGTGCCCTATTTTATAAATTGTGAATCCGTGAAAAACACATGAAATATGGTATATGGTAACCAACATGTGATCTAGTCTCGTGCACCCACTAACTTATAATAGGAGAGTCTGTCCGGAAATACAGATCAAAATAGTGCAAGCTGAGTTTTTTTTTTTTTTTTGTTTTGTTTTTTTTACTACACATATACACATTCAGTTGAATTCATCAGTATGCTGACTGTTTTGCATCCAACCAGTAGTAGGATATTTACAATACCCATCTGGGGGAACCCTTGAAGGTACTCTGCTAGCACAAAATAAGTGTTCAAACTAAGCCCTTGGCTGGGTCCTTCACTGGAGGGATATATGGCTAGTTCTGTGTTTGAGACTCCTAACCGAGGAAGTCTATTTGACAGTTCATAATATCCCAAGTGGGGTTTGTCAATGTGCTTATGACATTCACTGTTGATTTGTAGCGCTTTATGCATCCCGCAGTGTGTATTTACTTAACTGGGGAACCCTGAAGGTACTCTGTAGAATACTTTGCAAACTAAGCCCAGGCACTCATTGCACCCTTGGTGTGGCCAGTCATTTAAATGGACCTTCCCACCTACTTGTTTTGCATCTGTCTCTTCCCCTCTTCTTTACTTTGTAGGACAGTGGTGATAAATGGAAAATAAGAGGATGGGAAAGTGCACTGAACTGCTCGGTCAAGCCAAAAATGAACTATGCTTGGTTTTCACAGTCATTTTATGCTGACAGTTTCTCTGTTAGTGTTATTAGGTAAGGTAACTACAAGGCTGGGCTCACATGCTACCAAATCGGATAAGCTTTTGCTGATAAATAGTATCTTTTGTAAAACCACATGGCCAGTAAAGGGGATGTCCCCTTTCAGAAACTGTTTACTATATGCTTTCTTTTTAAAAACCCCACTTCATTTTACTTAACTTATCTCCATATGGAAAGACGTTTTCTAAAAGGGGACAATCTAGTTTAATTATTTATTTGAAAAAAAAAAATGCCTCCAATGCATTGCAGTTAGTCAGAAGGATGCCTGGCAGGCGGCATGCTCGGATCCTGGAGGAAGACAAATATTACATACCACATCCCAAAGCAGAACTTGTCCAATGTTTGAGGCTTAAAGGAGTTGTCCACTACTTGAACAACCTCTTCTTGTTCCCCATGTTCACTCTCATAAAAATAAAAAAGCCTATACTCACCTCCTTTTCTGTCGATCTCATAAGTTGCGGGCCCGGGGCTGATTTATTTTGAGTGTCAAAAAAAGTAATGTGGACCCCGGGACTGTGATTTCTGACATCGCTAGGACCGCATCAACACCGAATGTGAGTATATCAGGAGTTTTTGGGATCAACAGGTGTGTTACAGTCCCGTGCGGGCCGCGTCATCCCAAGGAAATCAAAGGGAAGTCCAATGTTCCAAGTAAATTAAGTTTCTTTATTCTTCAAACCAACGCGTTTCGGCTCCCAATCCTGGCGCCAGGATTGGGAGCCGAAACGCGTTGGTTTGAAGAATAAAGAAACTTTTTTACTTGGAACATTGCTTCCCTTGTGTTTCCTTGGATGACCGGGCAGCGCGGACTGTAACGCACCTGTTTATCCCAAAACTCCTGAAGTATCATGTGGAGGTGGAAGTCCAGCAGCAGCCTACAATATTAAACCAACGCCTTTACTCCAGTTGTGGGAATCACAACTGGACCAGGTTAGTGTAAACCTGATTATACCTATAAGACCCTGCTCTATACTCAGTGATAGGGCACTATTGCGCCTCTGTTGTCTCCCCTTATATTTTATATGGAATGTGAGTATAGGTTTTTTAAATTTTATGCTGGTGCACATGGTGAATCATAATAAGAGGTTGCCCTTGTAGGTAATTGATGATTTGCAAGAGTCGTCGTCATCACCAGCTCTCTGCAAATCTTATGGCCGTTTTACACGTCCCAATATCGTTTTGATATTGTATACAACTTCACGGGAGCGCGCACGTTTTTGGAGTTTGTCCAAGATCGCATTTGAGATATTACACAGTGCGATATCGCCAGCAACGCAAGTACGAAGTCGTACGCCCCTTTTGCACACTGCGTCTCATCAACTCAGGGAATGAGCAATTAACATTGGAGTGAATAGGGGAAGTTGGTCTCCAAATCGTAATCGCGCTGTCACACAGCACGATCCTGCCACATCGTCCTTCCAATATTGGCAAGTTGGAGAGCCTGCACAATTCCCCACCGATATCGTTTTGGCATCGTTCTTGCATCGCATTGCTCATTTACACCACACAATGCACGAACGATATCGGCAGCAACGCCTCAACCACGTGACTTTTTATCGTTGTTGGACAAGGATATCGGGAGTGTAAAGCGGCCATTAGGCTAGCTTACTCACTGCAGTTTTTTCACTGATCAGTGTCCCATCCAGTTTGTGTGCCAAAACCAGGAATGTCTCCAAAACTCAGAACAGGTGTCAATCTTTCAATTATAATTTTTCTCTGCAAGTTCCTTTCCTGGTTCCTCTCTGGGTTTTGGCACACAAACTGAGGACACTGATCAGGGAAAAAACTGCAGTGTGAAGCCAGCCTTATGTGGCTTTCTTCACAACATCAGTGTGCCTCTAAAGGTACTTTTACACGCCGCCACTGTGCCTAGCAACAGGTATCAACCATACGTGCACGCGCACGTTTTTGACGGTTGATACCGATCACCGATGCCACTTGTACACGCCGCCACTGCGTTGTAAACTTAAGGTATATTTGTTCCCTGGAAGTTCCGACAGATCCTGCGGATAACTTGCTGTTGAATACCGTCGCCGCTTCACACGCCGCTATCCACAAAAGAATATGGGCGTACATCTTTCAAGCCGCAAGTACATAGGCATGACAGAGTTGTGTATTCCGTGACGCTAATACGCTGATTGGACAATGCAATAGCGTCATGATTGGCCAGCCTGCACAGGAAGGCTGGTTAATACATGACGCCATTCCAATTGTGTAGTGTGAATGGACAGCTCTTTAAATATGGCGCCCTGTGCAGGGACAGCAAATCGTAACACAGTAGCCCCCACCAATGATCGCTGATGGGGCGCGGTATCTATGAGGCTGTGTCACGCCCCAGGGAATTCACTAGGCGACGGTGATTCCATGCCTGTGCCCGTTTAGACGCCACTACCACGGCAATTCTGCCTTTGTGTTTGCCTTGGATTTTTGAGCACGGCTCAGCAACAGCTATCCGAATCAACAGCGGGTAACGCGATCAACTTCCCAATTTACGCGCCGCCATTTGTAGCAATTTCAGGGCAACAGGCACAAAAAGTTCCCATTGCCAGGCAGTTGCTAACCCGCAGTGGCGGCGTGTAAAGGTACCTTTAAGCTGCGTGTACGTGTCCTGCTTTAAAGAGGCACACTTTACATATCCAGAAGTGAAGGAGCTTTCTTCTTCTTTTCTGGATAGGTGCTGTGCACCTCTCTGAAGCCGGTACATTTACTTGTTGCTTCAGAGGTACAATGAATATTTTGAAGAAAGCTGTGTGTTTGTACGAGAGTTAGGGTACCTTTACACGTCGCAACATTGCTTGCAATTTTACTTTCACTTGAAAAACACTGAAAAAACGCTGAAAGAAATGACATGCTGCAGATGTGAAAAAAAAGCTTTGGTTTAATTCTGCAAAGTAAAAATAAGCAGCATGTGCATGAGATTTAAGAAGCTGCATTCTCTTTGCCACTACTGTAAATTGCAACATCTTTTACCCATGTAAAGATGGTAAGATCACAAACTGAAAATTTGCTGGTAACATTTCTTGGGGCAAATCGTACGGATTATGCTGCGGACCTTCCTGTGCATTAACAGCACATTTAGGAAGAAAAAGATGTTCATGTCTGTAGATGATCGTCTGGTCCCAGCACATATTGGACTCCTGTGTGGTAAAACACATAAAAATCACATTACATATAAATGTAGACTAAAGGCTGAGGCCTCCTGGCTCCCTCTTCCTTCTCACAGATTAAGTTGAAGATGCCACCCTGGTGCTTCTGGTCAATACATATCCAATATTATGTACATGAAATAATTAGGCACGGTTTTGTGCATTCTTAAGAACACTTTTGATAAACTAGCACGTTCATCCTTGAAGTTCGTCATTATTATAAAGTACATCTGTTAAACAGTGGATTAGCTTTCCTCTTTATTAACAGATTAATGCGATGTAATTCCAAAGTCAATACAAATTATTTCTGACAATCTAACATCTGGCCAGTATGATGTAACCATTATCCAGCATGGAGCACTTACCTGCTTGTCCTATGTGCTACCATTTATAGTAATGTCTACGAGTACATCAGGTGCTGATGGCTCTAATTCATTGCATTTAGTCCTGAACACATGAAAGCTCTGTCCATACAGGCATTCTGGATGTTTAAGCTTTAAAGGCTTATCTGCACCCGCTGGCAACCTACATGGGATTTCCTTCAATTATATAACAAACTGTGACACCAACTGTAAATCACCATAATCCCTTAACTCAAGAGCTGTCAGACAGATTACTAGAATATTGCATAGATCAGCAGTGTGAAACACAGGGCTACAGTCCACGACTAGTTGTGGCTTTGTAAGGATACCATTTTAGTGTATGAAAAATCTTACGTGTTTCGTACAGAAAACTTGCCTGATTTTCATTCATATAGTCATCTATGTGTCCAGTTTTTACATCCCTGTAACATACGTGTCATGTCTGTGTACATTTCGTTTTCATACCTCTACATTCAAAAATGTATATGATCAAATACATTTAAACAGGTTAATAATGGATAGGTATCTCCAAAAATTAGATACCCCACAGATGTGGCGTGTGGAATCTGATTTTTTGCGTACCTACAGACTTGATTGGGTGAGTCTCTATTGAGTCTCGAAAGGAAATAGTGCATGCTGTGATTTTTTTTTTTTTTTTAACACACACATTATCCCTGTGAAGAAACTGTCATCTGATCAGCCCTACTGAATAACATTGGTCAGTGTGCTGTGTGGTAGCTACTTGGACAGGACTGTTACGGACATGTTGGTCTATACATGTCCATCTAAGTGAGGCTAGGATCAGATGTGCGTATATTCTCTAATTCAAGAGAACCAGGACAATTATGCATATTCCACTATGATCAAACTGTGATCTTTATTGTGTCAGTCCAGATGTCATCTGCGTGCAATCCGATGTTTTAAACAGACGTATTGACTTGCATGCCAAACTGCAATCCAGATAGTGGATCCAACTCGGACATGCACTGATTGTTTTTGTCAAACTGGCTGGTTTCGAGAAAAAAAATCTGATATATGCACAGCCCTATAAAATAATATTGATCCATGCGTGATTTGATGTTTTGTCGCAACTCACTTTGGCCAAAAATACGGCCATGTGCATGAGCCCTTACTCAAAGTCCCTTAGTGGTCTTCTTAAATGTAGGTTATGTTCCCACGATCAGTGAAAATAGAAGGAAGTGCCAGCACCAATATCCTTTGAACGTTGATTTCCTTTATTTAGATATTCGCCTATAGGTAAAAGTTAAAAGCATCATGGGCACATAGTCCTGTAGACCCTGTAGGCAGGGCTGCGTTCCCATGATGTTTTTAACTTTTACTTGTATTTGAATATCTAAAGAAAGGAAATCAATGTTCAAAGGATATTGATGCTGGTGCTTCCTTCTATTTTCTATGGACATGCGGGGATGCCAGCCACTGCCGTGCAACCTGTTGGATCTAGTCTAGAGGTGAGCTAATTCAATCTTCCCCCTTTCCACATTGATGTCCCATGATCAGTGTTTGTTGAGTTTTTTATGCAGCAGAATTTCTACACCAATTCAACACCTTAGTTCAGTTGTGTTTTGTCTTTTCTTTTTATGTGTGTTCTTTGTTACATGCATTTTTAATGCATGCGTTTTTGTTTCAATAAAGTTGGTTGAAACACAGGCAGATGAGCCAACAGGTAGTTGCCAAAAGCAAAGCGTTCAACATCCAAACACACACAAACAAACATATGCAGACACAAAATATAAAGATATAGCTAGAAAGATGATAGAAATATATTGGAATAAATAGAGAGAGATATCCTGCAGATATCTAATTTCCCAACCCCCCTACATGTTATACATCTGCACTCTTTAGCGTGCCACTAAAGGGTGTTTAGCCTGGTTTAACCTACTTTAAAATATAAAAAAACAACATGAGGTCCCCCCTATTTTTGACAACCAACAAAGGTAAAGCGGACAAGTGTGAGCTGATTTCATGCTGGGAAGGTCCATCATTATCGGTTTATCAGCCATCAGCCGCCTCAGAAGTGGTGCCTCACATTAGATGATTCAATTCTGACTCTTCTTCTCAGCTTTTCCAGATTGCCCTGGTGCAGTGGCAATAAGGATAATGATTGTTGGGCTTAAATTCATCTGTATAGTGTCAGCTGGCATCAGACCCCGGTGTTAGCAATCAAGGGTGTTTATGAGACACTCCCATTATTAACCAAGTAAGTCAAAAGAAAAAAAAACACAAAAATCGTTTGTTTGAAAAAACACTCCTCCACACATTTCCTAGTTCACCATTTTATTACAAAAAGAAACATACAGGTCTGACGTAGGGCCGTATTTGCCATTAGGCACTCGTAGGCACGTGCCTAGGGCGGCGCCAGTCTCATAGGGGCGGCGTCTCAGCGTGTTTTCTTTTTTTTTTTTTTCCGCTCCGGGCCAGCCGGGTCGCAAGCCCCGCCCCCATACCCCCCTACCTTCCCTTCATCATTATGGCCGCCCCGCCTGCCTTTCCGCCCATCCACCTCACTCAGAAGACCCGGAAGACACGAGGAGAAGGAGGGGCCCACATAGGAGGGGAAACTTGAAGTTCCCACTCTGTTCCCTCCTCTCCCGTGTGCCCAGGTGCTGCAGTGGTGGCGCCGGCGGCGGCGGTGGTGGTACTGGCGGCGGTGGGGGTACTGGCGGCACTGGCGGCTCCTGCACCTGCACCCAGCCGCCCCCTCCAGACCCAGGGAAACGGGGAAGCCGCCGGCCGGAGGCACTGGAGGATGGTGCGGCTGGCGCATCACTGTGAGGGAGCCCGGCCAATGTCAGCAGCCAGCACCAGGTGAGGGAAGTGTGGGGGAACTGTGCATGGGACAGAGGAGCAGGGGGACTGAGAAGAGGACAAAGGAGAGCAGGGGTCCGAGGAGAAGAGGACAGAAACAGGGGGACAGAGGGGCAGAAGGACAGAAACGGGGACAGAGAAGAAGAGGACAGAGGGGCAGGGGGACAGAAACAAGGGGACAGGAGGAGAGGAAAGAGGAGCAGCAGGAGGGACAGAAGAGAGGAGGACTGGGGTGCAGAAGGACAGAGGGACAGCGGAGAGGAGGACAGGGGTGCAGGAGGACAGAGGAGCAGCAGGAGGGACAAAGGAGAGGAGGATGGGGGTGCAAGAGGAGCAGAAGGAGGGACAGAGGAGAGGAAGACGGGGTGCAGGAGGACAGAGGAGAGCAGGACACGGGTGCAGGAGGACAGAAAAGAGCAGGACGGGGGTGCAGGAGGACAGCCGAGCAGCAGGAGGGACAGGGGAGAGGAGGACGGGGGTGCAAGAGGAGCAGCAGGAGGGTCAGAGGAGAGGAGGACGGGGGTGCAGGAGGACAGAGGACAGCAGGACGGGGGTGCAGGAGGACAGAGGACAGCAGGACGGGGGTGCAGGAGGACAGAGGAGAGCAGGACAGGGGTGGAGGAGGACAAAGGAGAGCAGGAAGGGGGTGCAGGAGGGACAGAGGAGAGGAGGACGGGGGTGCAGGAGGGACAGAGGAGAGCAGGACGGGGGTGCAGGAGGACAGAGGAGAGCAGGACGGGGGTGCAGGAGGGCAGAGGAGAGGAGGACGGGGGTGCAGGAGAGCAGAGGAGAGGAGAACAGGGTTGCAGGAGGGCAGCCGAGCAGCAGGAGGGACAGAGGAGAGGAGAACAGGGGTGCAGGAGGGCAGAGGAGAGGAGGACGGGGGTGCAGGAGGGCAGAGGAGAGGAGGACGGGGGTGCAGGAGGGCAGAGGAGAGGAGGACGGGGGTGCAGGAGGGCAGAGGAGAGGAGGACGGGGGTGCAGGAGGACAGAGGAGAGGAGGACAGGGTGCAGGAGGACGGGGGTGCAGGAGGACAGAGGAGAGGAGGATTGGGTTGCAGGAGGATGGAGGAGCAGCAGGAGGGGCAGAGGAGGGGAGGACAGAGGAGAGGAGGACGGAGGTGCAGGAGGACAGGAGCAGCAGGAGGGACAGAGGAGAGAAGGATGGGGGTACATGAGGACTGAGGCTCTGGCTGGCACTGTGTGTGGTGATAATGGCGGCTGTACCGTGTGTCTGCCTCCATGCAGCTGCCGCCACCTTCCTGAGTTGGCAGGGTGTGGCATGCCGGGAGTTGTAGTTCTCCTACCTGCCTGTCCTATATGATTTCTGGGCAGTGTGTTGGGTGCTGGGTGTTGTTGTTCTTCCAGGTGGGCTCAGTGTTGTCCTGCCGCCTGTCTGTGGCCTGCTGTCTCTTCTGGGATGTCCTCAGCTCCGTGCTGTGCACAGATAGTGTAGCACCATCTCCCCAGCTCCGTGCTGAGCACAGTGTACCACCTGCACCCAGCCACCCCTCCAGACCCAGGGAAACGGGGAAGCCAGAGGCACTGGGGGATGGTGTGGCTGGCGCATCACTGTGAGCCAATGTCAGCAGCCAGCACCAGGTGAGGAAAGTGTGGGGGAACTGTGCAGGGGACAGAGGAGCAGGGGGACCGAGAAGAGGACAAAGGAGAGCAGGGGTCCGAGGAGAAGAGGACAGAAACAGGGGGACAGAGGGGCAGAAGGACAGAAACAGGGGACAGAGAAGAAGAGGACAGAGGGGCAGGGGGACAGAAACAAGGGGACAGGAGGAGAGGAAAGAGGAGCAGCAGGAGGGACAGAAGAGAGGAGGACTGGGGTGCAGAAGGACAGAGGGACAGCGGAGAGGAGGACAGGGGTGCAGGAGGACAGAGGAGCAGTAGGAGGGACAAAGGAGAGGAGGACGGGGGTGCAAGAGGAGCAGCAGGAGGGACAGAGGAGAGGAGGACGGGGGTGCAGGAGGACAGAGGAGAGCAGGACGCGGGTGCAGGAGGACAGAGGAGAGCAGGATGCGGGTGCAGGAGGACAGAGGAGAGCAGGACGGGGTTGCAGGAGGACAGCCGAGCAGCAGGAGGGACAGGGGAGAGGAGGACAGGGGTGCAAGAGGAGCAGCAGGAGGGACAGAGGAGAGGAAGACGGGGGTGCAGGAGGACAGAGGAGAGCAGGACGGGGGTGCAGGAGGACAGAGGAGAGAAGGACAGGGGTGGAGGAGGACAAAGGAGAGCAGGACGGGGGTGCAGGAGGGACAGAGGAGAGGAGGACGGGGGTGCAGGAGGGATAGAGGAGAGCAGGACGGGGGTGCAGGAGGACAGAGGAGAGGAGGACGGGGGTGCAGGAGGGATAGAGGAGAGCAGGACGGGGGTGCAGGAGGACAGAGGAGAGCAGGACGGGGGTGCAGGAGGGCAGAGGAGAGGAGGACGGGGGTGCAGGAGGGCAGAGGAGAGGAGGACGGGGGTGCAGGAGGGCAGCCGAGCAGCAGGAGGGACAGAGGAGAGGAGGACAGGGGTGCAGGAGGGCAGAGGAGAGGAGGACAGGGGTGCAGGAGGGCAGAGGAGAGGAGGACGGGGGTGCAGGAGGACAGAGGAGGGGAGGACGGGGTTGCAGGAGGACATGGGAGAGGAGGACGGGGTGTGCAGCAGGACAGGGGTGCAGGAGGACGGGGGTGCAGGAGGACAGAGGAGAGGAGGATTGGGTTGCAGGAGGATGGAGGAGCAGCAGGAGGGGCAGAGGAGAGGAGGACAGAGGAGAGGAGGACGGAGGTGCAGGAGGACAGGAGCAGCAGGAGGGACAGAGGAGAGAAGGATCGGGGTACATGAGGACTGAGGCTGTGGCTGGCGCTGTGTGTGGTGATAATGGCGGCTGTACTGTGTGTCTGCCTCCATGCAGCTGCCGCCACCTTCCTGAGTTGGCAGGGTGTGGCATGCCGGGAGTTGTAGTTCTCCTACCTGCCTGTTCTATATGATTTCTGGGCAGTGTGTTGGGTGCTGGGTGTTGTTGTTCTTCCAGGTGGGCTCAGTGTTGTCCTGCCGCCTGTCTGTGGCCTGTCTGTCTCTTCTGGGATGTCCTCAGCTCCGTGCTGTGCACAGACAGTGTACCACCATCTCCCCAGCTCCGTGCTGAGCACAGTGTACCACCATGTCCTCAGCTTCGTGCTGTGTACAGACAGTGTACCGTACTCTGTCTGTGCACAGCAAGGAGCTGAGGATATGGCGGTACACTGTCTGTGCAAAGCACAGAGCTGGGGAGATGGTGGTACACAGCACAGAGCTGAGGACATGGTGGTACACTGTCTATGCACAGAGCTGAGGACATGGTGGTACACTGTACACAGCACGGAGCTGGTGACATGGTGGTACACTGTCTGTGCACAGCACGGAGCTGAGGACATGGTGGTACACTGTGCACAGCACGGAGCTGAGGACATGGTGGTACACTGTGCACAGCACGGAGCTGAGGACATGGTGGTACACTGTGCACAGCACGGAGCAGAGGACATGGTGGTACACTGTGCACAGCACGGAGCTGAGGACATGGTGGTACACTGTCTGTGCATAGCACAGAGTTGAGGACATGGTGCTACACTGTCTCCCACCGCCTTAAAATTGGTCTGTTTCTCATCCAGGAGAGTCGGATGAGTGTCATCGGTTTTTGGTCCATTTGACATCCAACTGCTGTGCGAGTGTCCGACATTTCTCTCAGATCACATCCGTGTGCAATCTGTTCTTTCCTCAGCAGCTGTTAGTGTAGAATCATTTACAGGAACATTTTACAGTGTTCTCGGTTACAGAATGATAATGTATCAGTGAAAAAAAACTGATGCCTCTCGGATGGTCCGTGTGCGGTCCGTGATTTTGTCAGACCCTTAGACTTGCATTGGTGAGTCTCGGTGTGAATCGCAGACTGTTGCAGAATGTTGCGACTTTTTTCTCATCCTGAATCTGGCTGAGAAAAAAGCGTCCGACACTCGTCATTGTGCTCTCAGACATTGATTAACATTGGTCCGAGTGTAATGTGATGAAATCACACATTGCACTCATCCGAGTTTCACGCCAATGTGTCCGTACCCTAATAATAAAATCCATATAGTAATCTTACAATGCGTGTGGGACATGGTATGGGGAGGGTTTATGGCTCAGTACACACACCATACTTCTTGTTATTACCCAGTTAATGCTCTCTTGTCCACCGCACTGCAGTGTCAAAAGAGGAAGACAACGAGACAGGCAGCAACACGGTGTCAGAGAGCCCCTGACCTCGAAATACAAGATCCTCAGATCCTGGTATTGTGACATCATATTAACAATAATATTTTTTGCACTTATATTACACTATGAACTCCACAGCACTTTACATACATCATCAACACTGTCCCCATTGGGGCTCACAATGTAAACATCCTATCAGTATGTCTCTATAGTGTTGTTGGACAAACCTTTTATGTACTACATGATGAAATGTGGGGGGAGAAGCTACATGAAGCTTGGGGGGGAAGGCCGCGACTGGGGGGAAGATTGTCCGTGATGGGGGAGGGGCTGCAACAGGGGGGAGGTGCAGTGACAGGGGGACGGGCCGCAATGGGGGGGAGGAGCCGTGACGGGGGGGGGGGGGGGGGCGGCCGCTGAGAGTGCCTAGGGCAGCAGGAACTCCAAATACGGCCCAGGTCTGACGTCTTTCAAGGAATCTGTTGTAGCCCACAAATGTAAACTTGAAGATATAAAAGAGGGGATTGAAAACAAGAGACTATTGCCTGATCACCAATTTATTAGCAAGCAAAGTTCCCAGGCCTGATGTAGTCCAGCGATTCTAACAAAGTTCCCCATTGACTAAAATCAAATGGCTATGGAGCCTTACAATGAGGCTCCATAGACTCTCAAAGTCTAGCAGCCAATCCTGGTTCACACTCCACTCTGCGACATGTGGAGTCTCTGATGAGCAATGACATCAGGAACATCATTGCTCATCCCTCCTGATGTCATGGGTGTTGCTTCTGTTCAAAGCCAATGATCTCGGTAATCGAGGAAACCACTGGACTATATCAGACCTGGGAACTTTGCTTTCTAATAAACTGGTAAATGAGGGAGTGTCTTGTTTTTGAATCTCTCTTTTTATGTTTTTCAGGTTTCCCTTTGTGGACCTCGTCGGATTCCATGGACTATGTTGGATTCTTGGACTACATAGGACCTGCGTGACTAATTTGTTTAATTAAATGGTGAACCAGGGAAAGTTAGGGAGTGTTTATTCAAGTATTTTATTTTTGTGTGTGTGTTTTCCTTTTTACCACTGGGTTATTAAAGAGGGTGTCTAACAGACACCTCTCTTTTACTAACACCAAGGTTTTATGTCAGCTGACACTACATAGCTGAGATGAACCCTGACTACCATTACCCCGATTGCCACAGCACCAGAGCAATTGGGAAGAGATGAGTCAAAGTGCCAGAATTGGGCATCTAATATGATGACCCACTTTTAAGGCAGCTGCAGGCTGCTCTTTTTAGACTGGGAAGGGCCCAAAAACCATGGACCTTTCAAGCCTGATAATATCACCCTGCAACATTCTACTTTACCATTGCTGGTTATGAAAAATAAGGGGGACCTCATGTTATTTTTTTAAATTATTTATTTATTAGGTTTAACCAGGCTAAGCACCTTTTAATGTTACATCAAAGGCACTGGTGCAAGTATATAATATGTAAGGGGATTGGGAAATTAGATAACTGTCTGATATCACAGTATATGTTTGTGTGTATTGGGGTATTGAACTCTTTGCTTTGGGCAATTTCGTGTTTGTTATGTTGCCAGTGTTTCAAACAACTTTATTGACACCTGATATGTTTTATTTAGATGCATTTAGTGGTGGGAATATGCTGCATAAACACAATAAAAACGCATGTGTGTTTTTTTACCTGTGGATTTTCTGCATCTAATGCAAGTTTAAAGGAGTTATCCGGTTTAAAATGATAATTCTGCAGGCACTCTATGGCCACACCCACTAGACCAGGGGTCTCAAACTCAGATGGGTTGGTGGGCCACACATAGAAAAACATTTATAGCAGGGGGCCGCATCACTTGTAGTACTAAGTGATATTTTTAGTAATACCAGTACTTTTAGCTCAATGTAGTAAAGTAAAAATCCTGATCCTCTTCTTGTAGTAATGTCCCCATTCTGTAGTGATGTCCTTTTCTAGTGATGTCCCCCATCCCAAACCCCTTAGTAGTGATGTCCCTCGTCCCGGTTCCTTTTTCTACTGATGTCCCCCATCCTGATCCCCTTTTCTAGTGATGTTCCCCATCCTGATCCCTTTTTCTAGTGATGTCCCCCATCCTGATCCCTTTTTCTAGTGATGTCCCCAATCCCAAACCCCCTTTCTAGTGATATCCCCATCCCGATCCCCCTTAGTAATGATGTCCCTCTTCCTGGTTCCCTTTTCTACTGATGTGCCCCATCCTGATCCCCTTTTCTAGTGATGTCCCCCATCCTGATCCCTTTTTCTAGTGATGTTCCCCATCCTGATCCCTTTTTCTAGTGATATCCCCCATCCCGATCCCCCTTAGTAGTGACGTCCCTCTTCCCGGTTCCCTTTTGTAGTGATGTCCCCCATCCTGATCCCAATTAGTAGTGATCTCCCTCATCCCAATCCCCTTTTCTAGTGATGTCCCCCAACCCAAACCCCTTTTCTAGTGATATCCCCCATCCCGATCCCACTTAGTAGTGATGTCCCCATCCTGATCCCCTTTTGTAGTGATGTCCGCCATACTGATCCCTTTTTGTAGTGATGTCCCCCATCCTGATCCCGTTTTGTAGTGATGTCCCCCATACTGATCCCCTTTTCTAGGTATGTCCCCCATCCTGATCTACTTTTATAGTGATGCCCCCCCATCCTGTTTTAATTGTTTTTACACACTCACATACACACTTATTCACACTCACACCCTCACACACAAACCCACACACACACACACACACACTCTCATACACACATATCCACACATGCTCATACACACTCTCACGTTCACACACACTCACACACACTGAAACTCACACACCATCACCCACATACACACACACACACCCCCATACACACTCACTCACAGTTTTCTCACTTTAATGTTGCATTGCTCCAGTGCAGGGGGCCAGCGCAGTCCCCGCTGTGCTGACTTCTGGCCTCCGCTGTGCTATAATTTCCACTAGCCGCCGCTCAGACAAGCTCTATTGCTCAGCAAGATCAATGTAATCTGCCAACCAGAGGCCCATAAGTGACACTATATTCCACCGTCAGCTGCGGGCCACTCATTGACTTGCTGAGTGGCTAAGCTTGTTAGTGCTGCGGACGGAAGTCCTCACACAGTGGGGAGTGCAGCGGCCCCCTGCACTGGGGTGATGAATCATTAAGTTGTCGAAGGTGCCGCGGGCCGCATAGTGAAGCCCCAGGGGCCGCATGCGGCCCTCGGGCCGCGTGTTTGAGACCCCTGCACTAGACAGCCATGCCTACTAGTCAGACACGCCTGCTCAATACAGTTATATTGAGCGAGGCTGCACCGACTAGTCATGTTGTTGCCGGTTACATGCAACTGCTGTCTGTTCCCGGTTTAGAAACTGGCGAATCCTTGCAGTGCACAGTGCGGGCGCTGGGAGGATTAATAAGTCTGCAGTCACATGGAGTGACTGCAGAATTATCAATTTTAGACTGGACAACCCCTTTAAGGGTAGATTCCTTGCTGAAAACCCATTGTACGCACAAGATAAGTTGACATGCTGTGACTTGTAAAAACGCTCTGCAAGTGAATTTATGCAGTGTAAAATAAAAGTTCAGTGGACATGAGATTTCTATTAATCCCATGCACTTTGTTTGGAGACCTGTAAAACAGTATGGTTTTGAAGCAGTGGAAACACAGTGTCAAAAATGTGAATAACACTGATCTTGGGAATGTACCCTAAGGACTCATTCATGCAATCATATTAATATGGACTTGTGTTGTCCAAGTAAAATTAATCTCCACAAGTCTTGGATCATTCACCCGGCACGACCCCTGCCTCTTTGGACGGGATACTGTCAGTGGTATGTTTTCCTATGTAGCTCCACTGCTCCCGTCCAGAGATGGGGAGGCCATCCCGGGTGAATGATCCGAGACTCATGCGAGTTAAGCGGCCGTCACACGCACAGATATCGCGCAAGATATCGCTTGAAAGCGCCAGATGAAACATCGCTTGAACGATGTCTCTGCGTGTGACGGCAGGATACGATGAGCGATACATGATCAAATCGCAAGATCGAGATCTGAGCTCCGGACCTCAGATCTTGCGATTAACGATTTCACGATCTGCCTCATCGTGGTGTATAACACCACGATGAGCGATCTCCCAGCGGCAGAGCCTATGCTGGGAGATGGTAACTATGGTACACGTCGGGTTACTAAGCGATGCGCGGCGCCTAGTAACCCGATGTGTATCATAGTAACCAGCGAGATCGCGGATCCACATCGCTGGTGAGTCTGCCTGTATGACAGCTCACCAGCGATGTGAGCGATATTGTAAGTGATCGCGCGTGCACGTGATCACTTACAATATCGCAAGAGATATCTGTGCGTGTGACGGCCGCTTCACTCGCATATCACTTGGACAGTGTGTTTACAGCCTTAGTCTGAGTCTAACCCTGTAAAATAGGCTGTACTTGTATAGGAGAGAAATGGCACTACATGACATAAATTTGGACATGAACGGCAACGAAATCTGCATGCAATTAAAGCTGTAGATTTCACTAACTGCATTGCAGAAGAAAATAAATTATTATTCACCACTTGCTTTAGGAATCAACATCCCTATTATCTCTGCATGCTAATTTTATCAAAAAAAGTCAGTGCTGATAGTAAATGTGGACATATTTATCATTAAATATGGGTGGCAGCAGTTGTTCTTGAGTGATTGCACCATCACATGGAATGGAAGATGAGTCCCAGCATCTTCTTTTCTCTTATTTACGGAAAGCACATTTCTTGCTGTCATTTAGACTTGTCTTTCCTGAACATATAGTTCTTACAAAAACTCAGTTCTTGAACATAATTTAATAAAAAAAAAAATTTATTGCTGATCCCTGCTTACTGTCACTGCAGGGTTTCTTTATTACTATCCTGTAGAACATTTTTGTTCACGTTTTTACATTAAAAAAGCAAACGTGAAAAGCTTATAATAGCTGCCATCTGCTTGTGGATGTACCTTCAGATTGAAAATGTGTTTCTCAGCCGCTAAACAATATTTCAACTTTGATCATAAGGTGAATATATGTTTTCAACTCAACTTGATAGCCAGTAGATAGAAACATATTAAAATATGAGAATCCTCAGTGGGTGATACCTTTTAATGGCTAACTGAAAAGATGGTAATAGCAAGCTTTCGAGACTACTAGGGTCTCTTCATCAGGCTCATAATAACACAAATTCTGACATCATATATATATATATACACAAATGGGGAATTGGATCATGCAGTACATAACACAAGCGAAGTGATGGGAAGCAGAGCACAGAATGGTCAGTGTGGTGTCGAGGTAAGCAGCTGGGGCAGTAAATATTGGAGCAGTTTATAGATAAGACGTGTGATAGCTTTATTGTCCTTTAATTGTTGGTCTGGTCCTTTATTTGAAGATTCTTTAATTGATGTAAAAAGACATAAATTCATACAACAAATTCATGCCTGCTCTGAATGAGTCAAAGGTCATCATATATTTGTATTCCCAGACTCTTCTGTCTCTTGGGATTTGAAATGACCTTTCAATATTAGGAACTTGATATCCATTATGGCGTGATTAAGGCTACAAAAATGATTTGCCACAGGTAATCTGTTCTTTTTTCATTAATTGTGTGTTGATGAGAGTTCATCCTAGTTCTAAGTTTCTGTCCTGTCTCTCCTACACACAGACTCCCAGTTGGACATTTGGTACATATAATTAATTACACAACCACATTGGTTTGATCATGTAATACTTCCCACACATTCAGATGTTTCATGGGGTGTGAAATGCCCATTTTTATCTGCATGTTACTGCCTAGATGCTAGTTTAAATGTTAGCAGTACATGATACAAAATATATCTATAGGTGCATCTCAATAAATTAGAATATCATCCAAAAGATCATTTATTTCAGTAATTCAATACAAAAATTGAAGTGCATATAATATATAGAGTCATTACAAACAGAGTGATCTATTTCAGTTCTTTATTTCTGTCAATGTTAATGATTATGGCTTACAGCCAATAGAAAGGATGTAGCTCACCAAGTATAGTTCCTTACGCATACCACTCAAATACAAGGAACCTTCCAACTCCCAGGTAAAACTAGAAAAAAGGAGGAAGCAAGTAGAATCCATGGAGGAAGCAGTGACATACTGCCAATAGCAGCACACCACGCCAATACAGTTGAAGGCAATGATGAAAGAGGAAGCTCTCTACTCCCTCCTTCATCATTCTCCTGCTTTGTTTGCACTCTTACATCTCAGCGCAGTAGGCACAGTGATGCCACTACTGCATATCTGCTGTGTCAGAATGGTCAGCTTTGCAGACCTCTCACCAAGTAGACTGGAGCAGCAGAGGAAAGGGGAGAGATGAGTATTTATTTAATTTTTTAAGTCATTGAGTGCACTGGTGGCCAATAGCAATTATACTATATTGATGACTATGGGATATGCATTATACTATTTGATGGACTACGGGGGTCCATTATAATATACGATGGACTTTGTATCGTGCATTATAATATATAGTGGACCATGGAGTGTGCATTATAACATATGGAGGACTATGGGGTGTGGGTGTGCATTATAATATATGGAGGACTATGTATGGTGCATTATAATATGAAGAGGACTATAAGGTGTGCATTATTAAATAGAGGACTATGAAGGTGCATTATAATATAAGGAGGGCTACAAGGTGTGCATTATAAAATGGAGGACCATTGGTTTGAATTATAATACATGGAGGACTATGAGGGTGCTTTATAATATAAGGAGGACTATTGGGTGTGCATTATACTATATGGAGGACTATACGGTTTTTCATTTTACTATATGGAAAACTATGCAGTCTACGTTTTACTATATGGAGCACTATGGAGGTGCATTATACTATATGGAGGACTATGGGATGGATTATACTCTTTGGAGTACTATGGACTATGCCTTATACTTTATGGAGGACTATGGGATATATTATAATATATGAAGGACTATGGGGTGCATTATAATATATGGAGGATTATGGGGGCTGTATTATAATATATGGAGGACTATGTGGGTGCATTATAATATATGAGGACAATGAGGTACATTATACTATATGGATTGACTGAGGGGTGTGGATAATACTATATGGAGGACTATGGGGTGCATTATAATATGTGAAGGACTATGGGGTGCATTATACTATATGGAAGACTATGGGGTGTGCATTATACTATATGGAGGACTATGAGGTGTGCATTATACTATTTAGAGGACTATGGGGGTGCATTATAATATGTGGAGGACTATAGGTGGTGCAATTCCGCCAATGAACAAGAAAACTCAGACAGCATAGGTCCTAAGTCTGCATAAAGAAGGAGGGTTGGGGAAAGACTTGGTGACATACCCCATAAAAAATTTCACCATGAAACTATATGTATAGAAATCGACAAGCTTCAACTATGGGTTTGATAATGGGCCCCTTGGGTTAAACAATACCCATCATGTTACTGGGGAAGACCGAAGGAATCTCCAAAATAGCCAAGACATTTATGACGCAAGTCGGGGAATCCCACATGAGGTCCCAATCGCTGATCTATATCAAATTTAGCTAGGCACATCGATTTTGTAAAGAATTTTTTGAAACAATCTCTTCATGAATTATTTATTTGGTTACTAAATCAACAAATATTTGATTCCATCAACATCATAATCATAATACGTTAACGTTTCGGCAGTTTTTTTTGCCTTCTTCAGTTATCTTAATGTAATAAAAAACAAAAATATATACGGTATCAATAATACAGAAAATAGAATCTCCACATCACAACAATGAATAAACAAGTGATACAATCACTTTCGTTGAATAGTGTCAAAATAACATCACAAACGAAGGAAAAAAGAAAAATACACAAAAGTTCATCTCCAAGATGCATGAGAAAAACATGATTGAGGCATACTGATACATATTTAAATATACAGATGGGTTAAGTTAAAGAAGCAAAAGAGAAAACAAGAAAAAGAAGGAAGAAAAAGAAGTGTAAACTAGTGAATTATGAACTAAATTACCTAAATAGTAACCACTACATGTCCACCATATGCCAAGTACAATTGGAATGAAGGATAATTATCCTATAGCAAAAAAAGAGAAGTATAAACCAACATATGGTAAAATAATTTACGGCAAATATCACCATAAAACTTATAAAAATTACCGCATCACAAGATGAATATCATACTACTTGTTAGCCAGAATAGAACTATGTCATCATTGGGCCAAAATGTACAAACCAAAGTAACAAGTCACATGTAGCAAAGGAGTAAAAGCGATATTTACCTTTGTACTATATCTCAAAGTGAACAATGAGTGTTGGCCCCCTGGTGGTTAGTAGTAAATCAATGTCTATATACAAGGAGATAATTAATTAGTACTATGAGCCTTTAACCCATCAGTTATATTCCATAAATGAAGTAACAAAGAAAGAAATGCCAATACAAAAAACCAATAGAAACCAAATTAAGCAGAAGCCAATGCTTGCTATATATTATTACATACCAATTTTATAGGGGAATGCCCAGCGAACCTATAATATAAAAGGTTCTTCTATTACTATCAAAAGAGATCAAAGTCGCCATAATATCAAAAACCTCTAAGTGTCTACCTGTGTGCTCAGTCTGAAGTCCGGATCGGTGTGCGTACTATAGTATTAGATGCAAGTCTAAATAGAGGGAAGGCGGGACATCACCAGACTGTCATATCCGCCTAATGAAACGCAAGCGAGTTTGACACGCAAGCTCGCGCATGCGTGTAATGTCGTTCCTATCTAGTGAAACGTCTGCGAGTTGGCACGCAAGCGAGTTTGACACGCAAGCTCGCGCATGTGTGTAATATCATTCCTATCTAGTGAAACGTCTGCGAGCTGGCACGCAAGTCGGCGCGTGCGCATTAAGAAAAGAGGAATTAAAGCAAGAAACAGAGATACAGAACATGATATGCAGTGTCAAAAGCTGGAAGAATGACCATATTGCCATCAAATCTTCTTTAGGCTCAGTAGTGCATCTGGAACAAAGAAGCAGACATCAATATTCATGAATATATCATAAGTATTCTTATTTAGTAAGAGAAACTAGATTTTATCTTAAATGATCGAATTTTACCTTAAATGATAACTTATAACATGAATAATTATCTGTATAATAGATTATATAATAGATTGTAATCAGAGTAAAAAGGAGAACCAATAATTGATTCTAGAATATAATAAACTATGTTGTATTATCTATCAAACCTATCCACCATAGTCTATGCATATCTACGAAAATCTCAATATATTCAATATATACTCTCTACTCTAGAGGTATACTATTCATATAAACTAATGTAAGAGAAAAACACTTTAGATTATAATCAAATATAAGGAATAATATCAGGTGGTGGGAGGACATAGATAATAAAGAATTTAAAGGAAATATAAGAAATCAATTAGGCATATGTTTCATATTCACGGTTGAGAACATCTGGTTCCAAAGACTGCAGGGTATGGATCCAGTAGGCCTCTCGTTCCTTGAGCTTCTGGATTCTATTACCTCCCCTTCTTATTTGAGGTACACTTTCAATCACTTGAAAGCGCAGCTGCGAAACTTTATGTTCATGTTGCACAAAATGATAGGGTACAGGCAATAAGGTATGCCTGCACCTAATGGTAGATTTGTGCTTGCTAATGGGTGGTTTCCCCAACATACACGCGACCGCAAGGCCATTTAATGATATAAACAAGAAATGTGGAATTGCAAGTAAAATACCCACGAATAGGAAACCGTTGACCAGTTTTAGGATGTACAAAATATTCTCCTTTAGTGATATTATTACACTGATTGCAGTTCAAACAAGGAAATGTTCCTTTCCTTGCTGTAGATAGAGTAGACTGTTGTAATGTCTTGCTTCTCGGTCCAATATCGGCCCTTATTAAGTTCTGTCTCAAATTCGGAGCTCTTTTATGACAAAATAAAGGCTGATTCTCAAACTCACAAACCGAAGGATAACTCCGATGTAACAAAGACCAATGCTTCAATATAATGTTTCTAATCATTGGATGAAATGGATGGTACATAGAAACAAATGGTATCCTAGAGGAATCTTGTCTTTGTGATCTTCTGACTCTCTGTCCATTTGCTAATTGCATCGGGTAACCTGTCTGTGAATCTAGCAGTCATCTCGTCATGTCTGATGTTACGCTGATTAGGATCTGAGACAATGCGGTCTATCCTTGTATGCTGTGACACTGGGAGGGACTTCTTAATGTGACGTGGGTGACAGCTTTGATAATGCAATAAGCTATTTCTATCTGTCTCCTTAATGAAAAGGTCAGTAGATAACACTCCTCCCGAATCCAATATCACCAATGTGTCCAAAAAATGTATTTGATGTTTATCGTAATGAACTGTGAAAGTGAGGTTTGGTACCAGGGAATTAATGTCCGCCAAGAATGTTGTTAATTCATCAATCGTCCCATGCCATAATAGGAAAATGTCATCGATGTATCGACGCCACAATTTCACGTGTGTCAATACCAATGGATGGTTGTAGATATAGTCCTCCTCAAATTTCCCCATAAATATGTTGGCATAAGGGGGTGCCATATTGGACCCCATTGCAGTTTCTTGTTTTTGGATATAAAACGTATCCTCAAAGAGGAAAAAATTATTCCTTAAAACAATTTCCAGTATTGTTATGCAGAAACTCTTTTGTGCCATAGACAATGTCGTATGCAAATCCAAAAACCAACGAACCGCAGTGATCCCCATTTGATGATCTATAACTGTATACAGACTATTCACGTCCAATCGCTGATCTGGCCTATGGTGAAAATGACCGCCTGAGCTGGTCTGACCAATGTATCATCGGAACTTGGAATGTGAGAGGAATGACTGTAGGAAAGTTGGATATTATTAAGAAGGAAATGGAGAGAATAGGAGTGGATTGTTTAGGCATTATCGAATTACATTGGTCAGGTTCTGGAGACTTCAGTTCAGATGACTACACTGTCTACTACTCAGTGAATGAGACAGAGAGGAGAAGAGGAGCCACTTTGATTGTCAACAAGAGAGTCTCTCGGTGTGTAGAGAACTTGAAATACCTCAATGACCGCATCTTCTCCATCCGCATCAATGGGAAGCCACTGAATGTAACAATCTTGCGGACATTGAGGACTTCTACAGACAAGTCAAAGTGCACTCGATAAAATCCTGAAGCAAGATATCATCTACATCATGGGAGACTTCAACACCAAACTCGGAGCAGGCGAGGAAGTAGGGGTAGTCGGCAAACATGACCTGGTTTAAAGAAACAATGTTTGCCTGGAGAACAAGCTAGTAATCACCAACACCTTTCTCACCCAACTGAAGCAATGTCTCTACACCTAGATATCCCAGAATTGCCAGAACCGCAAATCAGATAGACTAAATATTTGCTAGCAACGATGGAAAGGATCAATTTCTGCTACAAATACTCTACCTAGTACAGACTGTGGATCAGATCACCAGCTCCTCATTGCCAAAGTCAGAACCAGACTATGCCGGATCAAGCGTCCAGCCATACTGAAGCATGTCAACGTCAACAAAATCCCCTCGCAGTACACGGTCGAATTAAATAAGAGGTTCAACTTACTTACGATGACGAAAGAGTCCTGATTAATAAGATGAAAGGAATCGCATCATAATCGAAACGCACAAGAACAAGTGCCACACAAAGAACGAACACAGGGAGGGAATTGGCTAACTGTATCCACTATCCACATTGCCAGCAAGATTAGAGAGGCAACAGCCAAAGAATCTCTAGATGAAGCGAGATGACTGAACGCTGACTTCCAACAAGAGACCAGAAAAGACAAGAACATCTTTCTGTATGAGCGGTGCAAGAAGCTCAAAGATGCATTCAAGAAAGGCCTTGTTGGGAATTTGTTTGCTTTTGTGAAACAGGGGAGTAGGTCATTCACATCCCAACAAGGAAACAACAAGTACAGTGACGGAATTATGGTCCGTGACCAACGTGGCATTAAGGTCAGATGGAAAGAATACACAGAGGAAGTCTATGCCACCAGCTAGCAATAACCTATCAATTGAACTTTCTGTCCAAGTTAACACAGAGAAGGATCTGCTGGATAGTAAAGTGGAATGGGCAATTAAACAATTGACAAACTATAAGGCAGCCAGTATCAATGGAATTCCTGCAGAACTGCTGAAACCAATCACTAGAGCAGTGATAACAGCACTATGTCAAAAGATATAGAAGTCATGCTCGTGGCCATGGGTATGGAAGCAATTGGTCTTCACACCGTTACCAAAGAAAGGTGACCTAAGAGACTGTGTCAATACATAACAATCGCCCTGATCCTACACGCAGCAAGGTGCTTCTGACAAATCATTTAAAAGAGACTAGGCAACATCCTGGAGTGCAAACTTCCATATGTTCAAGCTGGCTTCTGCAGAGGCATGAGAACCTGAGATCACATTGCCAACATAAGATTTATCATGGAGAAATTGACGAAGTATCAGAAGGTGCCCTATCTGTGCTTCATTGATTATCTGAAGGAGTTTCGACTGCATTGAACATGAAAAACTATGGAAATTGTTGTATGAACTAGGAGTACCTGAACACCTGATCAAATTGATCAAGTAACTCTATGACAATCAGGAAGCAACAGTACAAACCAGATTTGGGGACACAGAGTATTTTAAGATCAAGGGGCATAAGACAAGGAAACTCAAATGAATCATCAGTTGGTGTGAGGATAGGGGGAAGATTCATTAACAACCTCATATACTTGATTATAGCACCCTTTTGGCCAAAAATTGGAAGGATCTGAGGAGGCTGACCTGAAAACTCAGTGAGAAAACCTAGAAGTTTGGTTTGCATCTGATTTTGAAGAAGACCAAGATAATTACTACCGCCAGAGAGAAGGTGAATTTGAAAATCGGCAATGAAGAAATAGAAATTGTAGACAGTTTCATCTTTCTGGGGTCCCTCATTGATAGCAACGGCAGCTATACAGATGAAATAAAGTGGCGGCTTCCTATGGGTCGTACAACAATGTTGAACATGGAGACTTGTGAAAGTGCAAGGACATCTTGATCTAAACATACAAGATGTGTATAATAACCATTTGTATGAAGCTGTTTTAACCATTTCACACATAACTAATCATAAGGGTGTTCCCAAATAGGTCTCACCAGGCAAGTACAACTAGAGACATATTTGTGTGCAACAACAGCAACTCACCAGGTGAGTCTGGTGTTCTACCAATTAGTGAACTCTATAAAAAGAAGTATATGCCCAATCAGACTTACTGTATATTATCTTCTCCAGATAAAACATCAAGTTAAAAAGAATAGCATAGCAACTTTAGGAGAAGACCCCATGTAAACAACCGAAACCATCAAGGAAGTAACCTGATATTTTAAAGATATTTTAAAGCACTTCATGTATTTTAACAAAATGAAATTATTGTGTTTTTAGATGATAAAAATAAATTGAAGTTTTTTCATAAAGTGATTGGGTAGTACCGTATATACTCGTGTATAAGCCGACCCGTGTATAAGCCGACCCCCTACTTTTGCCCCCAAAACCTGGTAAAACCTATTGACTCGTTTATAAGCCGAGGGTGGACCCCAGCACAGGTATACAGCCCCCAGCAGTGTGGTATACAGCAGCCTTTTCCAGTGGTAGTATACAGCAGCAGCCCCAGTGGTATATACAGCAGCAGCCCCAGTGGTAGTATACAGCAGCCCCAGAGGTATATACAGCAGCCCCAGTGGTAGTATACAGCAGCAGCCCCAGTGGTAGTATACAGCAGAAGAACAGCCGCCCCAGTGGTAGTATACAGCAGCCCCAGAGGAAATACAGCAGCCCCCCCCCCATATCAGTATACAGGCCCCCCCTTGTGCAGCAATCCTGAAAAGGAAAACATTATCATACTTATCCCGGCCCTGTCCCGCTGCCGCCGCCGCTGCCGCCGATCATCGCGCTCATCCGGCTTCATCCAGCGTCTTCCGGCTTCCTCCTCTGGCGCGCAGACAATGACGTCATTGCCTGCGCCGACCAGAGGAAGCCGGAAGAAGACGGATGAAGCCAGAGGAGCGCGATGACGGCGGCGGGACAGCGGGACAGCGGCAGGGATAAGTATGATAATGTTTTCCTTTTCAGGATTGCTGCACAAGGGAGGGACCTGTATACTGATATGGGGGGGGGGCTGCTGTATACTGTATACACTTATAGTGTATACAGTATACAGTGACTCGCGTATAAGCCGTGGGGGGGACTTTTCAGCCCAATTTTTGGGCTGAAAAACTCGGCTTATACGCGAGTATATACGGTAATTCTAAGTGGGCTACAAATTTGTCATTTTAGTAAGCGCTAGATCTTAAATCTTAAACACTATTTGAGGGTTGTTGTACTGTATGCACTAACTGTACAGTGTGAAGGTTTTTGATGGGTTCATAACACTGCAGAGGAAAATTACTTTGTAATGGCTGCCAAGCTCTGAGATATGTTCGTAAGAGATTCATACAAAAAAAACATTTTTTTTTGGATGGGGTGAGGAAGATCAATTAGGACGTTTGCTATGGGGCCACATGATTTCGATGTATTCCCCTGAGAGGAAGCAACTTTTGTTGAATATGTCACCATATTCCATGACTTGTGTAAGTCCTATTTTAACCAATACATATGGGATTTTTGCTTGTACGTGTAATGGATTGCATTTCTCTGTTCCCACAATCCTGGATGCTTACTCCCTCTTTGTAAATATTCTACAATCAACTGTGAGTGAAATTATTAAAGTGCTAGCATTTTCATAACAATGTGGCATACCATGTAAACTTACAGAGCAGGGTCACCAAGTGCTGAGACACATAGTGCATAATAGTCACCAACACTCTGCTGAATTTCAGAATCCAAACTTCCCCTGACGTCTTTACAAAAAAAATCTGTGCACCTCCTTCAAGGCATGGATTTCAGGGGCAAGCACTTGCATACAAGCCTTACATTACCAAGCATAATGCCGAATAGGATGGAATGTGTTAAGTTCACACCACAGACACACATAAAGCCTTCCAAGAAGAGTGAAAGCTGCTTTAGCTGCAAAATGGGGAGCATCTTCATGTTAATGCCTATATATTTGCAATAGACTGTCACAAAAGCTTCTAAATACTTTTTAATAAATATGGGGCCTAACTCATGAAATGATTTTAGTCAACTTTGTTGTTAAACTACTTGAAATGTCACAAACATTTTGCGCGTTGCAAAATTATGGTGACATGTTACAACTTTCACCATTTTTTATGTTTTTACCAGCAGCATGGCCAAGCAGTGTCAACAAATTCATCATAACTTTGTGACTAGAGTAAATAACTTGCAGTAGTCCAAGGCACGCAAATCATTAAGAACATCTTATGGCATTGGACTCCCCAAGAATGCCATACAGTTTTGATGAATTGGAGCCATAGTGTCTTTCTAGAACACTCACTCACAGTTTTGCTATAATTTTAATTGAAACCATAAAATGGAGGTGAGCAAACTTGTTGACCTAAAATTCTTGACTACAGCTTCTAGACTCCCTCCCATGCATTATTTAGTTTCGTGGGCTGCCTAAGGCACATGCACTGACGTGAATGGATTGCATGACGAAAGTCTGTTAAATTTGAAAAGGTACGGTATGTGGAATGTATGATGAACGCCCAGTACTTCTGGACAAGTAACCACACACATTATGTACTGTGGATCAGCAGATTTCCCAGTTACTAAAGAATCCTCTGAAACATGCTCGCAATAGGGTCAAGTTGGGTGAATGAACTTTGTTTTAGGAAGTCACATCAATACACAGATTTATGTAGCACATTTTCTAATTTTAAGACTATGACAGATGTATTTGGGATCCATATGAAATGAATCCTGGATTTGCTAGCTATGCATGGCACATAGGATCTGACAATGTTATTATGTGTATGACATTGTGCTCTATTTTGCTCTTTGTAAAATATATTCAAAAGTCTTTATGTGAAGACATTATTGTTGCATACTGGGAGTTTGCATATTTCTGACATCAGAATCTGTAAGATAAGACAAATCCAATTCTGATCAAATTTGATAGAATCATATACAGTATTTTACTATTGCAGATATAGAAGGAAATGAACTGGGAAAATCACATCCAAATATGACCCACACAAGGACAGTAAGTTATAAAGCAATAAACAACATTAAACAATATTACTAATATTATTTTTTATTTTTCAAGCATCATTGATACCACAGTGATGTACATGTGAAAAGCCTTTACACACATTTACATACAAAATACAGATGTAAATTATAGTGAGCAAAATAACCGTGTCAGACTGGTGCAGAGGTCCTTGTACTGGAGCTGACCATATCTAATGTGAAAATGCCAAAAGTTGCTAACTTTTTGCACAATTCAGCATTGTACAACAAATTGTGAATTTTCTACATATTTGGCTATGTTCACACACAATTTGCGTTTTTTTTAGCACTCTTAAAAGCACTTGCGTTTTTTAAGAGTGCTAAAAAATGTCCCTTGTGTGTCTGAAAGGATTTGCCACGTTTTTGGACTTAGTCATTTTTTCACCAAAAACGCAGGCAAAAATGCAAGCGTTAACGCAGGGTGCATAAATGTGCCTTTTAAAAACGCATGTGTTTCCCATAGGGCCCCCATGTTAAAAAAACGCATGTGCGTTTTTCAAAAACGCATGCGTTTTTTTAACATGGGCCCCTATGGGAAACGCATGCGTTTTTGAATGGCACTAAAAGGTACTAATGTACCATGCGTTTTTGCATGCGTTTCCCATAGGGCCCCATGTTAAAAAAACGCATGCGTTTTTGGAAAAACACACATGCGTTTTTTTACAGCACCCAAAAACGCTGCATGCAGCGTTTTTTGGACTAGGGGTAAAAAACGCAAATGGAGCTGAAAAACGCAGCTACACTCAAATGTACCCTGCGTTAATGCACCTGCGTTTTTTTTAACAGCCCAAAAACGCAGAGATGGTCTAAAAAACGCATGTGTGTGAACAAGGCCTTTTATACCAGAAAACTAGCATTAACACTTTGTTGAATTGGCCTCTACATCTTTATACAAAATTGGAAGCATTCACTGATAAAGTACAGCTTGCACAGTAGTATAGCCATGTACACTGGCACACAATCGTTTGGGCACCCCTGATCAAAATTACTGAAATTGTGAATGATTAAAGGGAGTCTGTTAGAGGATTTTCTAGTAAAATACAAAGTGTGCACGGCAAAGTGGGGTTTGACCACTAACCAGTAACAAAAATACTGAATAATGGAGGACCCCCCACTTTGCCATGCACATTTGGTTTTAGCTCACTGTTCTCTCTGTATTAATTTTGGCAAATTGTTGGTAGCTGCTCACATGCAGCTATCATACCCTGTCCAAAGGCTTTGTTAGTTACAAGCACCACTTGCTTGGGCCTCTTCTGCCTTTATTTAAGATTTGCTAGCCTGGTTGCAGTGAAGGTCAGTTCTGGAAAGTCTGCAAAGAAAGAGAGGGAGCGCATATGAAAGAACCTAATGTTATTGTGTTAAATTAAGGGGCCAATGGCCAATAGAACCTAATGTTATTCTGTTAAAATAAGGGGCCGATGGGCCACTCACTGAAAAAGGTTGTGCAACCTTGCACAACCCTGGGTTCTGGCCCATAAAATGTGATCCTCAATGGTAGGGTCTCTGGGGTCTGCCGGCCGCTAACGCCGCTGCTCCCACAGCACTTCCTGGTGGTGTTACGTGATCGGAAAAGCCGGAAATACGTCACTGCAGGTCCTGTTTGTGAGGCGTCAGCTGTATAAGCGGTCCCAGGGCCTTCAGGAGGGGGATAGTAGAAACCAACACCTGGAGCAGCTCCTGCCGAAATTTTCTCACAGGGAAAAAGTAATATGGGAATGGTAATCACCTGATGAAGATAGCACTCTTGCTGTCGAAACGTGTTGTGGCCTTATATATGGAATTAATAAAGGTTTGGAGAATCTAATAAGCCTTCTCTGCTCCATCACTTCAGCACTCCTGTTAGACCGATATCATGCATTCCCAGTTCTGGAAAGTCTGAGAGCCTGTGGCTTCTGCTTCAGGTACTGGACCTGTTCTGCCCCAATTCACATGTGCCTATCCTGGCCAGATGGAAGTGGATCTGAAACACTCCAGGTGAGTGAGTGCTGCTTATGGCGGTTTTATATTTTTAAAACTTTTTTTATGTGGAGACCATATGGCACAATTTAAAGTAAAATGACAGAAGATTTAGAGTAGGACCGCCCTGATGAGATTTGCTGTGACATGGCAGGGTTCATAACATTGTACAATGTGGTGCCAAAAATCTCAATTTTATAACGTTAATACAGTTAAGATTGAATTAGCGCAAATGCACACTTTATACTGCAATCTATTGTCTGCTAGTGCTGGCTTTCTTCATGTATTTATGGAGAAAAAAGGGCACAAAATTTCAGGAAAAGAACATTTCGCCAATCGTTAAGCATTGAGGTGGATCAATCAACCATGCTTTGGAGTTGTGTTGAAGCAAATGGCATATGGAACATTTCACAGTTAGAGGTAAGAATGGATTCAATGATTTTTCCACAAATTCTTGATGCAAACATAACACCATCTGTAAAAAAGCTGAAGTTGAAAAGAGAATGTGTAACGGCCACAGAGCATGATGATGTAAAGTGGACTCACTAGACCTCTAACGGTGCAGTAGCAGCTGTATAGATGATAATCAAGAGACCAGGAGAGTGACTGTCGTAAAACCAAGGATATTTATTGAGGAAGGTTTAACAAAAGGGGAAACGTGCCTGAGGGGAGGACAGGGGAGGGGAGATCACAACACTGTACACTTGTAGTGGAGCACCGGCAGAGGTAACCCCTGTACACCCGTTAACACCAGGAGGCCTAAATGCCACGAATCCCAGATGACAGGGGAGACCCGTACAGACCAGACAGAAACAGAGACTGCAGAACACTGGCTCTGTCAGGGGAGAGGATCCTGGGGGCTGCATGTAATCCTGGAAAGGCTGATCCAGCTGGTAGAGGTATCCAGAGTGTCCAGAGGGATCCAGGATAAGTGACTGCCAGCAGAGGATTCTGTGTATTTGCAGGAAGTGTGGCACACCTCCTAAGAGCATTCGTAGGAAATCTGCCTAGAGGACGCAGGTTCCTAGCAGAGAAGGAATCATGGACATGGCAAGCAGAATTAGAGGAGCTCTGTGGTGGGCGCCGATCTCCCTGCTTAGCAGAGGCCGTCCCTACGGCCGAGGACATGACAGAATGGCTACTACAAATGGATAATGATCCTAAACACATGTTAAATCTGTCATGCTTCCGGGGGGAGGTGCGGGAGTGGACCCACTGAGCCATGGCACCGAACTCCCCTGGGTGAGCTGGTCCTATTTATACAACCCCTATACAGGGATTGTCAGGGGCAAACCCAGGGGGTCTAAATACCACAGCTGCTAGTACCAGGGGGGCGGCTCGTTGGGTTAGCCTATACTACAATAAGGCTAAGAAGGATCTTAGGCACCAGAGCCCGGGGCTAGAAGAGCTGGAATGGGTTCCACCGGAGGAGAGCACGAGATGGGCCTGACTGACAGCCAGAGAAGCAGAAGCTTACTAACACAATGATCAAGCACCTCCCAGCAGTGGAGGTGGCCTGATATACTGGAGGATGGACAGCTATTGGCCAAGGGGAGTGTCAGGCTGAGCCATGCCGGCCCCTAGATTCACAGGAGAGGAGCGCGGCCGCAGGCAGTGCGCCTCTCATTACACCGTCCATTGTAGTGTGCTGGTGTGTGAACCCAGTGGCCAGCAGACAGGATGGGGACCCGGTGTTTGCTTCGAGACACAGCACGCCTGGACACCGGATGTCCGACTGGCAGAGCAGCAGAGGATGCAGAGCAAGGGAAGGTGAGCTGGGGAGTGGTGTCAGGGGACCTAACAAAAGCCACAGTAGACTACCTCAAAAGGTGCAAGCTGAAGGTTTTACAATGGCTCTCACAGCCCCAGGATCTGAACATCATTGCAAATCTGTGGCTAGTACTCAAAAGAGCATTACAGGGAAGGCAACCCAGGAATGTTACAGAACCAGAAGACTTTTCCAAGGAAGACTGGATGAAAATCATCCAGACAAGAATTGATTCACTCTTGGCTGGCTACAAAAAGTGTTTAAAAGCTGTGATACTTGCAAAAGTGGGTGCTGCTAAGTACTATCCATGCAGGGTTCACAAACTTTTGCATCAGACCATTTTTCTTTTTGGAATTTCTTAAATGTTAAAGGTGAAGCTTTTTATTATTTTTTGCATAAAATTCAAAGTAAATGTGCCATCTTTAACTTCATGCTTTTCAGAGATCATTTCATCTATAACTTGCTTAAGCCCTTCCCAACCTTTGACATTGCACAACATCATAGGTTTTGATGACTTCCTGACCTGTGATGTTGTACAACGTCATGACGGGATTGAAGGCCTGTAGCTCCGTAGACTGGGGTTGGCAAAAATTAATCACAGCTACAGACAGGAGGGGACCCCTGCTCGACCTCAGGAGGGGTGGCTTGGCCACCTCATGCCTGCAATTGGCTGTTGGGAAGTTCAGCAACCAATCACAGCAACCACAGTGATCGCCACTCTCCAGCTATGGAAGGGGCTGTCATAGCCCTTTCCATAGAATGGAGCGCTGGAGGGGGCCGGTATCTCCTGATGTGATTGATCACCCCCACCAGCGCAAGCATGGCGGCGGTGTCGCCGCTCCACAGCTTCTGCCCACCCGGTCAGTCCTCCTTCCACTCCCCTCCTGATCCCGCTCCACTCCTGATCCCACTCCCCTCTTCCTCTTTCCACTGCCCTCCTGTGTCAGCTCACCTCCCCTTCTCCATTCATCCCCTATGGTCCTGTGCCAGTCGGACACCTGTCTTCCTCCTTTCACTCCTCCCTTCTGTGTATGCTCCCCCCCTCTGTCTTATCCCCTGTTCCTGTGTTGGCCTGCTTGCCTGTGCCAGCTGCGCGTCCGATCACCATGGTGACAAGATGTTACCAACACTGATGGTGCACTGTATGACAATGATCTGCCATACAGTGCACAATCAGTATGACCCCAGAGGCTGCAGCAAGGGATCCAGTGTCCTTTTGTTTTAGTCCCCAGGGGTAATTTGTTTTTCAAAAAAATTTCTATAAATAAAAGAAACGATGTTGGGCTTCGCTGTATTTTTGGTTGACAGCGAAGCCCAACTAGATAGTTGGGGGTGGGTGACAGTCCGTAGCTGCCAAGTTGTACCTGGCTGGCAACCAAAAATTCGGTGAAGCCCCACATCGTTTTTTTTTAATTGTTTAGACAGCTAAAAAAACGAAGTGGAGCTTCGCCATATTTTTGGTTGCCAGCCAGGTACAACTTGAATAAATATCTTGAAAAACAATATGGTGTGACTCTAACCACAAATTATAATCTCCAAAGAGTGCACATTAAAATGAATTCTTTATTTAGTCATTCCTAAAAACAGTCAATGGTGTGTGTAAACCCTACACCTGTATCTAGTAAAAGAAGAGAACAACAGTTGTAGGGGAAGATACCTATATCTCTATCCTTATCCTACCCACCGTCCCTGCCTGACTACGGAGATTTAGACACATAACATATCTGGTGTCCCCGTTCCACGGCGGCTCACCCTGAGTGTCCCTATATCCTCACTCGGGGCAGATTACTACCTAATCATCTACTTTTACTGGAATGTACTAAATGAGAGCCTAGGTCAAACCCCAGTGCTCTCCCTGCGTGTGTGCATGCTGCATCGATGTAAACAATTAGAGGAATGCTATCCAAGGTATAATTACAACCCAGGAGGTACTACTGCATTAAGACCAATTGCACAGGTATATTCCTAGCACACATATCAATACATCATCTGTGCATAAGGTGGAGAGGTAAATCTTGATCCTTACCCCTTATCGTGGCTTTTAACTGGTCTCAAGGCAGGGCACCAACTATCCCCTGATTCCTCCTCATATCAGAAGCATATGTACACATGCACAACCTCACTCCTATCTTACCCAACTAGTGGGCAGTGACGCAGGTTCAGTAGCTATAACCAGTGAATAATACATTAACCCTATCAGGCAGTTAGAAATTATCATTTCACTTATCTGATTGAGATTACCAGTCCTCTCTCGATCGACGTTTCTGCCCGCCAATGTTGCTGGGCATCCTCAGGAGCGACTGTGCTGTATTAGTTACCAGGTGGTTCCATATATGTCACCCGGGGCGCTGTAAGAGGTGGTGTGGTATTCTCCCCTCTTCTCCTCATTGGTGTCAGCAGCACCGAGCGCCTCCAGGAGCCCCCTTATATACCTAGTGTCCTCTCATTAGTGAGGACAGGTGTCTCAGCCTGCTCCCCTGCATTAGAAGCGGTACTTCCAGTTCCCAGCGCGAATCGGAAATGCGTCATCCAAAAGCACAGGGCGGCCTTAGTGATGCTTGCGTTCCACCAGGCTGTGCAAGCGACTTCCGGTGTGCGTTCCACACACCGGAAGCGCGTCATACAAAGTGCAAATGTGGCCCGCCCATCAACTCACTGGGCTAGACAGGACGGTGCAGCAGTATTGTACTGCCCATACATCCTGTGCACCCAGGAAAGGGGCTGGTTGGGAAACAAGTATAGGGGCAAATTGGTTCCACCATAAAGCGCTCCACAACCAGTGTAGAGCCCAAAGTGAAACCACACATATAACTATCAGTGCCCAGGACCCAGATACATATATGGAGATAATATCCTTAATATTAATATTGATTAGGTCCATTTGCACTGTCGGGTCATCCATTTGCCCCAAACTGTCCCCATCAATCACTTCACATCACATTCCTTTATGGTTTTACTGTCTTGGCAGGGATAAATCACACACACAGATAGGTCTCTGTGTGTCACACATCTCCACCCATTGTTCAGTCGTGTGAGTAAAAGCAAGATGGCCACTACTGCCCCCCCAAGAGAAAGGGTACGTGGCTGGAACAGAGACAATCTGGCACATTTAGGTGTGGGAAGTGTTCATTCTGCAACCACGTGAGGGTGACAAAGACAGCCCAGAGTAGTACCACAGGTGCCATATATAAAAACAGACAGTTTGGTAACTGCAAAACCGAGGGAGTTGTATATTTGTTCCAATGTGGTTACCCAAGGGACTATGTGGGGAAAACAAAGACAGTTTAGGAGGAGAATTGGGGACCACATAGGGGACATCAGGAATGAACGCGATACCCCAATATCCAGACATGTACGTGAGGTCCATGGGGGGGACATGAGAGGGATCAGCTTCCAGATTTTGGAAGTGATGGAGAAACCCAAACGAGGAGGTAATTGGAATGGTGAAATTCTCAGGAGAGAATGTAAGTGGATATACAGACTGGATTCCACGGGAAGGGAGGTCTTAATGAACAAATATCTTATACTCCATTCTTGTAATTCCCATGACTACCGTCACATCCTTGTGCCTCTGGGGGTGTATATATATTTGCTAGTACTTTCTCTTTTGATCCCGTGTACCTGTACAGGATCCTGCCTGAACTATTAGTCTGGAATGGACCGAAAGGTTATTGTCATCGATGTCCCTTATTAAGTGACATAAGTATCTAAACTACATCTGGTAAAACACTAGCGGAATTTCTTTTTCTTGTGATGTATGGTGTTAGACATACGTGAGGAAGGTAATATTATAGATATGGCTAGGCTTTATGTGACCAATAAATATATATGGCACAATACCATCTTGCGTCACTGCCCACTAGTTGGGTAAGATAGGAGTGAGGTTGTGCATGTGTACATATGCTTCTGATATGAGGAGGAATCAGGGGATAGTTGGTGCCCTGCCTTGAGACCAGTTAAAAGCCACGATAAGGGGTAAGGATCAAGATTTACCTCTCCACCTTATGCACAGATGATGTATTGATATGTGTGCTAGGAATATACCTATGCAATTGGTCTTAATGCAGTAGTACCTCCTGGTTGTAATTATACCTTGGATAGCATTCCTCTAATTTTTACATCGACGCAGCACGCACACACGCAGGGAGAGCACTGGGGTTTGACCTAGGCTCTCATTTAGTACATTCCAGTAAAAGTAGATAGGCACCCTGCCGGTAGTAATCTGCCCCGAGTGAGGATATAGGGAACTCAGGGTGAGCCGCCGTGGAACGGGGACACCAGATATGTTATGTGTCTAAATCTCCGTAGTCAGGCAGGGACGGTTGGTAGGATAAGGATAGATATATAGGTATCTTCCCCTACAACTGTTGTTCTCTTGTTTTACTAGATACAGGTGTAGGGTTTACACACACCATTGACTGTTTTTAGGAATGACTAAATAAAGAATTCATTTTAATGTGCACTCTTTCCAGGTATAACTTGGCAGCTGGGGGCTGGAATCCTCAGCACTGCGAATTGCATCCCACAGCCCCCCAGAAAATGGCACATTCATTAGAGGCGCCATTTTCTGTTGCTGTACCCAGACTCTTCCAGTTGCCCTGCTGCTGATGGCATACTTGTTAATAAAGGGGTTAATTCCAGCTTTGTATTGGCTGCTTGCACTAAGCCCGAAATTCATAATGCCAGGCCAATGTTAGACCTGGCCATTAGGAATCTCTAGTAAATAGTAAATAATACACAACATTTAGGGAAAAATAATTTTATTAGAATAAAAAACAAACATATCTCAACGCCATTTTTATTACTCCCACATAACCCTCTATGATCCTTCATCCAGAGTCTGCAGAGTCTGCAATCACACTGACAGTAGGAAGTCATTGAGTGACGTCACCCGCGGCAGTCAGAGACTACCACAGGGGAGTGGTGGCGTCACTTGCTGAGTCACCAGGGCTCCCCATGGCAGTGAACTCAAAATGTTGTCACTTTTGGGGGGGATGTCTAATGTTTAGGCACTTCAGGAACTATCCAAATAGCTCATTACATCCACAGACCATGCCATCAAAATCTGTGTTCCAAAATGCCACTTCGTCCCTTCAGAGCCCTGCCATAAACCCAAACAGTGGTTTTCTGCCACATATGAGGTATTGGTGTACTCAGGAGAAATTGCCAAACAAATTTTTGGATCCATTTTATCCTGTTGTTGTGTGAAAATGAAAAATTGAGGCTAAAAGAACATTTTTGTTGAAAAAAATTACTTTTTCATTTTCACGGATCAATATATGAAGCACCTGGGGTTGAAAGTGCTCACTATACATTTAGATAAGTTCCTTGGGGGGTCTAATTTAAAAAATAGGGTCAATTTGTGAGGGCGTTCCAATGTTTAGACACACAAGGGCTCGCCATACGCGACATAGTGTCCGCTAACCATTGCAGCTAACTTTCCACTTGAAACGTCAAATGTCACTACTTCCCTTCTCAGCCCTGCCGTGCGACCAAAAAGTGGTTTTCTACCACATATGAGGTATCGGTGAACTCAGGAGAAATTGCCCAACAAATTTTGGGATCTCTTTTATCCTGTTGTCCATGTGAAAATGAAAAAAATGAAAAAAGTGAGGCTAAAAAAAACATTTTTTTTTTTTTGAAGAAAAAGTACTTTTTCATTTTCACGGCTCAATGCACATAGCACCGGGGGTGCAAACTGCTCACCATGCATCTAGATAAGTTCCTTGGGGGGTCTAATTCCAAAATGGGGTCACTTGTGAGGGGTTTCCACTGTTTAGGCACATTAGGGGCTTTCCAAACATGACTTGGTGTTCACTAGAAATTGCAGCTAATTTTCCATTCAAAAGTCAAATGGGGCTTCTTCTGTTCCTAGCCCTGCCGTGCACCCAAACTGCGGATTTTGACCACATATGGGGTATCTGGGTATACAGCAGAAATTGCACAACATATTTTAGGGTCCTTTTTGTGCTTTTACCTTTGTGAAAATGCAATAATTGAGGCTAAAATAACATTTTTGTTGGAACAATTCAAATGTTCATTTTTTCCTTCCACATTGCTTTAGTTCCTGTGAGCACTTGAAGGGTTAATAATTTTCTTGAATGTGGTTTTGAGTAGCTTGAGGGGTGCAGTTTTTATGTGCATGGGTGTTTTCTGTCATGTAGCCCCTCAAAGGGACTTCAAATGTGTTGTGGTCCATAAATAAATGGTGTTGTAAATTATGCTGGAAAAATGAGAAATTGCTGGTGAACTTTGAACCCTTCTAACTTATTAACAACAAAACATTTTGTTTCCAAAATTGTGCTGATGTAAAGTAGACACGTGGGAAATGTTATTTATTAACTATTTTGTATGACATTACTCTCTCGTTTAACAGAATAAATATTCAAAATGTGAAAAGTGCGAAATTTTAAAAATTTATGCCAAATTTCTGATTTTTCTACAAACAAACCAAAAATTATCGACCTAAATTTACCACTAATATGGAGCCCAATATGTCACGAAAAAACAGTCTCAGAATCACCGGGATACGTTGAAGTGTTCCAGAGTTATTACCTCAAAAAAAGAACACTGGTCAAAATTGCAAAAAATGGCCAGGTCAGTAAGGTCAAAACAGGCTGGGTGGTGAAGGGGTTAATTGTTCACAATAATAGTAATTTTGACCTGGGATGCCCAAACGTTTGCATGCCACTGTAGACTTCTTGAATGCTCTTGTATGAAGCTATAATACAGCCATGTACATGAATAAATACATTTACAAAAAAATCTAATATTTTTTTCTTTACAAATTTTACATACCTATTTTAACCTATACACACACATAATAGAGTGTGCATTATTTTAAGGAAATTTGTAATAGATAAGCTGATGTTTTGCATTTTTCACATGCAAGTGCAACAAGAAACCTGCAAAACTAGTTGCAAAAGCATCTTAATGAGGCAGATCCATAGGTGTTCATTATGAATGAGATCCTAAGAGTTTACCAGCATGACAGGTACTGACATAAAAGGTAAAACCCCCCCCACCTGTTCTACCTGTTTTGAAGGTTGTAAAAAATTTCTGATGATAACGATAGAGGTATGTATTTAATGGAAAATTAACTGCAAATAATACATATAAAATATTTTTTTTTAAACAATCATCAATTTTAATTTATTTATCCTCTTCTTCTTCTTTTTTACTTTATTAATAGTGCATCATGGCTGCACCGTCTGATTTTACATTAAGACATCAGACGGAAACGTTGTCCAGTATTTTTTCAAAACTGGTTATTTCGGAATCTAAATGATCCTGCAGATTGTCAAACAATGCAATCTAGCTTTCTATGTCTAAAGCTTTTAAAATATCTTAAAAATATCATTCCATAATCCTTTGCTAAAATAATTACTGTACTGGTACATAATCCCCAAGGTAGGACACAAAATAAATCTCCATAGAATGCATTATCTAATTATTTGCTATCACTGTACATGCACATATTAAGTATTTTCTACATACATTTCTGCATGAAACAACTAGAAACCAAAAAAAGTATGTGTATCATATACCCAAATACCTTGCAATAAATAAATAAATACTTGTGCTGTTAAAAACATAGGGTACTTGGTTCATACTTTTTTTGCAAAAAAAATTCCTAAGCCTTCCCACCAACAACAAGGTGACCCATCTCAGGATGGTCCCTATACTAACCATATTATAACCTGCTACTGTAACCTTATAAGTAGCAGGATGTTGTGTGTGACCAGTGCCCCAAGATGAATCACAGATGGGATAAATTTAACAGCTTCTGCTCAGCAAGGGAAGGGCTTGGGCTCTCCCTAACTTGCCACTAGACAAATAGTTAAGTGAAAACAAAAACTGAGTCAGAGCGAACTAGTGTGAACAGGCCTGTATAGCAAATTGTAGGAAACTAGAAACCAAAAAAGTATGTGTGTATTATGCCTAAATACCTTGCAATAAATAAATAAAAACTAGTGTTGTTAAAAACACAGGGTACTTGGTACATACCTTTTTTACAAAAATTGTACTTAAGCCATCCCACCAACGACAAGGTGAACCATTTCAGGACAGTTCCTACACTACCCATATTATAACCTGCTGATGTGCCTACTGACCTCAAAAGCAGCAGGATGCTGTGTGTGACTGGCCCAAAGATGAATCACAGATCACATTTCGCATAATAACGTGTCTTTTGGGAGGAAAAACACTGCATAAAAATATGCAATTTTTTATGCTTTCTTCCCATTAGTTCACATAGGGAAAAAACTTGCAAAAATGCTGAAAAAATTAACATGTTGTAGACAAGAAACTGCTTTAAATGTACAAGGAAAAAATAAGCAGCATATGCATGATATTTCAGAAATCTCATTCACTTTGTTGGGACAATAAAATGCTGTGTTTTTCTTGGGAAAACCAGCAAAAACATGACTTGTAAACATTCCCTTACTGTATAATGGTTGTATACATAGTCATCTGACTGACCCCTTTCCATGTGTCATTTTTGGACATGATAACTTCCTTTAGAGAGTCTCCCGATTTAATATTGAGGACAGTTGCTGCAAAGAACATCATTGCTCTGGTGAAGTTGATGCCTTTATTATTATGTATCAGGATAAGAGACTGAGACTGGAAATGATAGCAAATCTAACGCAAAGTCTTTGCTGCAATAAAGCTTTTGTCAAAAACAAACATCTGGATGTGACAATAGTCCAGAAGAGCTAATAAAGTCTTCTGAAGCAGCAGTTCATGTCATCACATCCCTGTGCCACAGATAATTAACAACTAGTACAGTTGTGGCCAAAATATTGACATTCCTGCAATTCTGTAAGATAATACTCAGTTTCTTCCTGAGAATGATTGCAATCACAAATTCTTTGGTATTATTATCTTCATTTAATTTGTCTTCAATGAAAAAAACACAAAAAGAATTGTCCTAAAGCCAAATTGTATCTAATTCCACACCAAACATAAAAAAGGGGGTGAACAAAAGTATTGGCACTGTTAGAAAAATCATGTGATGCTTCTCTAATTTGTGTGATTAAATTTACCTGTGGCACCTAACAGGTGTTGGCAGTAACTAAATCACACTTGCAGCCAGTTGACATGGATTAAAGTTGACTCAACCTTGTCCTGTGTCCTTGTGTGTACCACATGAGCATGGAGAAAAGAAAGAAGACCAAAGAACTGTCTGAGGACTTGAGAAACCAAATTTGAGGAAGCATGAGCAATCTCAAGGCTACAAGTTCATCTCCAAAGACCTGAATGTTCCTGTGTCTACCGTGCGCAGTGTCTTCAAGAAGTTTAAAGCCCATGGCACTGTGGCTAACCTTCCTAGATGTGGACGGAGAAGAAAAATTGACAAGAGATTTCAACGCAAGATTGTGCGGATGGTGGATAAAGAACCTAGACTAACATCCAAACAAGTTCAAGCTGCCATGCAGTCCGAGGGTACAACAGTGTCAACCCGTACTATCCGTCGGCGTCTGAACGAAAAGGGACTGTATGGTAGGATACCCAGGAAGACCCCACTTCTTACCCCAAGACATAAAAAAGCCAGGCTGGAGTTTGCCAAAACGTACCTGAGAAAGCCTTCAACATTTTGGAAGAATGTTCTCTGGTCAGATGAGACAAAAGTAGAGCTTTTTGGGCAAAGGCATCAACATAGAGTTTACAGGAGAAAAAAAGAGGCATTCAAAGAAAAGAACACGGTTTCTACAGTCAAACATGGCGGAGGTTCCCTAATGTTTTGGTGTTGCTTTGCTGCCTCTGGCACTGGACTGCTTGATCGTGTGCATGGCATTATGATGTCTGAAGACTACCAACAAATTTTGCAGCATAATGTAGGGCCCAGTGTGAGAAAGCTGGGTCTCCCTCAGAGGTCATGGGTCTTCCAGCAGGACAATGACCCAAAACACACTTCAAAAGGCACTAGGAAATGGTTTGAGAGAAAGCATTGGAGACTTCTAAGGTGGCCAGCAATGAGACCAGACCTGAATCCCATAGAACACCTGTGGAGAGATCTAAAAATGGCAGTTTGGAAAGGCACCCTTCAAATATCCGGGACCTGGCAGTAGTTTGCCAAAGAAGAATGGTCTAAAATTCCAGCAAGCATTGTAAGAAACTCATTGATGGTTACCGGAAGCGGTTGATCGCAGTTATTTTGGCTAAAGGTTGTGCAACCAAGTATTAGGCTGAGGGTGCCAATACTTTTGTCTGGCCCATTTTTGGAGTTTTGTGTGAAATGATCAATGTTTTGCTTTTTGATTCATTCTCTATTGTGTTTTTTCTTTTAAGACAAATTAAATGAAGATAATAATACCAAAGAATTTGTGATTGCAATCATTTCAGGAAGAAACTGAATATTATCTGACAGAATTGCAGGGGTGTCAATACGTTTGGCCACAACTGTATATAGCTGAAGGACTGGACAAGATCAGTGTTTATTCCTATTCTGAATAAGAGAGATGCTGCCAACTGTGGAAACTATCAAACTATTGTGCTAATAAATTCATGCTATCAAAATACTGCTCAAGATGCTTCAAAGACAGCTACAGCTTTACTTTAGCAAAGAGCTGCCAGAGGAACAAGCAGGGTTCAGAAAAGGCAGAGGAACAAGAGATGTAATTGCTTGCTAACATGAGATAGTTAATGGAAAAGGCCAAATAATCCAAAAATGAGCTCTTTAAATAATACAAAAATGAGCGCTTTTTTGCTTCATTGACTACAGCAAAGCCTTCAACTGTGTTGATCACCAGAAACTTTAGAATACAAGAAGGATATAGGCTTGCCAAAGCATCTGATCAGCCTCATTAGGAACCTTACATTGACTAAGAAGCAACAGTCCGAGCAGAACATGGTGACATAACAAGGTTCAAAGTAGAGCAAGCCATCTGACAAGGTGGAATCCTGTCACCTTTTCTCTTCAATCTATATGCAAACGCACTTTTCAGAAAGGCTGAACTTGCTGAAAAAGAAGAAGGAATCAAAAAATTAAATTGGTGGACGAATCGTCAATAGTCTAAAATATACACTGATGGCAACAAGAGTAGATGGAATGTATCAACATGTCAAGATGGAAAGCTTGAATATGGGACTGCTACTCAATTCATAGCCAAAGATACTGATTATTGCCAGGTATGACAGGGACACATTTTGAGATGGATGGAGTTGAACTGGAAATTGTAAAGGACTTCAACCTACTCGGATCAATGAATACTCAAGATGCAGCAACAACATCGGAAGTCAATAGGAGAATAGCTATGGGAAAATCAACAATGAAGTCACTGGACAACGTCTTCAAATCAAGGAATATTTATTGGTGAAGAATGGCTCATACATAAGTTTGGTCTTTTCTGTAGTAACATATGGAAGTGAAACATGGACGATAAAGAAACAAGACAGAAGTAATATCAACACCTTTGAAATGTAGTGCTGGAGAAGGATGTCGTGAATACCATGGATGGCAAGAACAAACTAATCAATTTTGGACTAAATAAAGCCTGACATGTCACTTTGAGCAAGGATCACTAAGTTATGACTTGCCTACTTTGGATAAATCATACGAAGATAGAAATCATTGGAGAAGGACATCATGGTAGGAAAAATAGAAGGAAAAAGGTGAAAAACAAGATCAGCAACCAAATGTCTTGATACTATCAAGAAAAGACCTTGGTGGATCTATCTAGGCTTGTGCAAAATCGATTTAACTATGAAGCATTTATCCATCTAGTTGCTATGCCTCAACATGGAGCTGAAGGCCAGTAAATAAAACCATAAATAATAATTTATATGATTTAGCAGTAGGTAATACTATTTGTCCACTGTCATAATTGCACATAGTGGGTGCACAGACATTCCACTTGAGCACAGGGTTAGTGAAGCCGGGAAGACTTATTTATAAAGGGGGTTGTCCAGTTGGAACAACCTATGTAAGACTTGACAATAAAATTTCCAAGGATGAAAAAATTAGTTACTATGTTACAAGTAAAATAGAGGGTGTTTCCTGACAATTAGGAGGAACTCTTAGTGTCTCTCTTAGTGAGATGATCTACATAAGGACGATTATCTATATTTTTTGTCATTACCTGAAGAAGGCTGTTTGTATATGTCCATAGCTGAAACATGTTGTATTTATTCCTGATGATTCTTACTACTAAATAAAATTTTGAAAGTATAAAGTCTCTCAGATCGTTTCTGGAAGCGCTGAACCAACTCTGGATATTTCTACCCAAAATCGACCTGCCGACAGGCCAGCCCAGCTGGGAGCTTGGTTTACCTGGAGTGCAGCTGCATGAGAGAAGTGACTATTTCTTGGAGAATACACCATTGTGTGGACGTATAGGCAATACACCAAGACTAAAAATAGGTGAGTGGAACCTTTTTATAAATTCATGATCACACTAATATCCTACACTTAGAACTGCGCCCTCTCTCCTTCCTGTGTCTCCCCTTATTCTAGGCCCTATAGTTCTAAAGGGTCTTATCCTATAAAAAGAATGTAAAATACACGTAATTTGAGGTTCTCTTTCATGCTATTCAAATACCTGGATTACATGTAGCCTTATCGCAATGGCTCTTTTAAATATGACATTGTTTCTAAGGCTGGATTCACATATATCATATATATCCATTGCATCAGGCGCAACTGGTGACAAAACTGATGCAAAAATTGTCATTATTCTTTCTACTTTTTACTCTTTTGTTCGAGGCGCCGGGTCAGGTGTTGGATCACAACTTCTATTAAACGATCAAACCCCGAGACCAACACCTGGACAATAACTGATTAATTGGACACATGGGAACTTTCGCATTGCAAACAATGGGATCAGTTCCTTAATTAGTTTCCATCTGGTGCCAGATAAAAAACAACAAATCCAACTCTGGATATTTGTGAAGGGAGACCTAAACAGCATATGAACATATCCAGCTATTTTAAACAACATTGATGTTGAATTTGGCTTTAGAAACTTGGATTCCTAGAAGTATCAATCCCAAGAGTATTGCTATATAGTAATGGAATCTCAAAGATTACTTCTCAGAGGAATAAGATCAGCACGACTCTCTTTTTATAACTAACCCCAGAGTTAATTAATCCTAAGAGGGTTTTCATCTGCAGTGATTTTGCATTTGCAAAAGATTAGTTTTAAGGCATACACAGTGTGAAAATGTCTTGTAAAACATATTGGAAGTAGATTTATTTGTGTAGAAGCTATTTATTTTTGAGAGATGCTCTATTGCATTTCCACTCTTCAATATGTGAGGCAAACGTTATTATTTGTGCTTCGGAAGGTATGGCATACAAAATGGCTTCTAAACTGTACAGTGTATTACATTTTCATAATAAGAAATATTTAATCTTCACCTGAACATGTACTTTGTAGAGTGGATATTATATGCGTTACCAAAGAGCAGTTTGACCTTCATGCATGTACTTGAGATGACAAACTGCTATATATTCAACTTTTTATTTTCTCAATAAAAAATATTTAAAATAAAAAGGTTTTGAAAATCGTCCTTTTGTGGGTCATACATTTTGAAGAGATCTGTTCTACATTGTGTTCAAAGGAGACAGGCATAATGCTCATATCCAAAGCCATCTGCTGCCAATTAAATGGAATCTGTCAGCAGGACTTCACACCCCAAAAGATTTGTATGTGCATATAGCTTTTTCAAAGGTACGTCCAGCAATACCTTTAGGCTAGGTTCACACTGGATGTTTCTGATCCATTTTTGGTGCTGCGGTTTTTTTTTTTGCACCAAAAACGGATCAGTCACTGCATCTGCCAGCAAAGTGAATGGGATCTTCAATTTGTTGTGCAGACATCAGCGTCTTTGACTGCTGCGTTACTGGTGCAGAAAGCGCATCCAGAAAATAATGAGCATCAATTAGTGCTCTGTTTTTCAGGTGTGCTTTCAACACCACCAATGCTCCGTTACCAACTCTCCAGATGATCCCATGGTGAACCCCAGCAAAATCTTCCTCCAGGGGATCAGCAGCACCTGTGAGTACAATACTGACAGGACCTGCCCATGTGACTCAGCTTGAGAGTCCATAGGGCCAGATCCTGTAAGTCCTCATACTACTCACAGGTCCTGCCAGTGCCTGGAAGGAAAACATCCCCGAGGCTCACTGTGGGATCGCTGTGGAGGGTAAGAATGTGTTGTGTGTGTATGTGTGTCTCTGTGTGTCTGTGTCCCTGAAAATGGAGCAAAAAAGCAACACAAAGGGATGATGCACTTTTTACTTTTTTTGTAAAAAGAGGATGTGTTTTTGGTGCAGAAACTGCACCAAACACGGATCAACAAAAAATGGAGTACAAACACTCTGTGCGAATGGGGCCTTACATGGCCAGACCATTCCTCCATTACTGAGAAAACAGCATTTGAGATATGCAAATTAAGCTCTCTTTCCGTCCAGACCCACCTCCTTCTTCTTGACTGACAGCTCCTTTTCATGTATTCACATGCCACAGAGGTCGTCAACCAAGAACAAAGAGGCAGCACTAGGTGGGAAATAGAGTTGGAGTGACAGAGGCTTCAGATCTACAATATGTTTTCAGCCTATTTACATATAAATGCAAACACCGATTTCTGAGTCACGGAGGAATGGATAGACCATGTAAAGGTATTGCTGGACTTGTCTTTGAAAGAGCTACGTACACATATAAATAGTTTGTGGTGTGACATCCTGCTGACAGATTATTTTTAAGATGTAGAAGTAACAATTGTGTTGCATTCACACATCGCGTTCTTGATGTAGCATTTTGGTTACGAAATTTGCATTCAAATATTGCAACAAAATACATTATAATTTTAGTAAAAAAATGTTAACAAGCCTCTTGAATGTTGAATTGAAGGCATACTAAGGCTTGAAGATCCACTGTGCTGTATCTCCTGTGCAAATGTTACTCACTAGTGCATCTCATTGAATTAGAATATCAAAAAGTTTATTGATTTCAGTAATTCAATACATAAAGTGAAATGCATATATGATATAGAATCATTACACACAGAGGGATCTATTTCAAGTGTTTATTCCTGTAAATGTTGATGATTATGGGTTACAGCCAATGGAAAGGATGTAGCTCACCAGTATAATTCCTTAAGCATACCACTCATGGACAATGCAAGGAACCTTCTGGTGAACCTAGAAAAAAGGAGGAAGCATGTAGAATCCATTGAGGAAGCAGTAGCTTACTACCAATAGCGGCAGACCACACCGATACAGTTGAAGGCACTGATGAAAGAGGAAGCACTCTACTCCCTCCTCCATCATTCTCCTGCTGTGTTTGCTCTCTTACAGCCAATTAAAACCCAAAGGTCATTATCTCAGAAAATTAAAGTAGGGAGGATTAAGGGTTTAAAAACTGCACTGCCGTATTCCTGGAGGCATCAAAGGGTGAATATAATATTGATTTATTAGTCAATGTGTTGATTTATGATGATATTCTATTTCGTTAAAATGCACTAGTAGATCTGATTTTATCAGTGGAATACAAAGAAGGAAATTTAAGGTAAAATTCTACACCAAAATCAATATGGGTTTTTAGGGTTTTGTAGTTCTACAGCTTAAATTTTATGTTATGTGTGGCGATAATTAAGATAATCATATAAGTGATATCATATACTCATGCCTTACTATACAAAACTCTTATTTGAAAGGCTATTCCCATCCTTGTGACCATTTTATATTGTTTAAAGGGTACTATAAACAACAGAAATAGCAACTTTACATAAAAACGTAGCAAAGGTTTGGGCTATGCAGATGTATAAGTGTCCATGGATACAAATTACAAATAAAATCTGTGTGCTGTCTGATCATGAACATGGACCATCTGCCTACTCGCCAATGTCACTAAATAAAGACCTGTGATATGAAAAACAGATCAGTAAATAGCAACTTGTTGGTTGTCTCCAGGTAGCAGTGTTTTTTTACCATTAAAAAGAGATGTAAAACAACATAAAGTAATGAATTGATATTAAAATATACTGGATTATATAAATTCACTGAGTACGGTACATGGATATGGTTCATAAAGTATACTAGCTTTGTCTTAAATAGGGAAAAAATCTACAGATATCTCACTAGAAATAATGACAAACTTCAATAAGGTGTTATGTAACTGCAGCTAACATTAGCAAAATGTGTCAAAACTACTTAAGAAGTTAAGAAAAACAGGAAAGCTGAAATTTTCATGGTCGGAAAGCAACTAAATACCCGAATTTGAGATTGACATAAAAGTCAGTCGCATAGAGCACCATTGAATGGGAGCATAATCTGTTCTTGCAGTTAATATGTTGGAAGAAAAAAAAAATAGAAAAATGTAATGATATAAGGGGTTCAAAGCATCACAAACGGCAGACTTTGTAGACTTAATAGTATGCTTTAGTTAATAAATTCCAAAAATGATCCAGAAAAAGGCAATTGGTAAACTGGCAGCAGTCATTGATGCCTAAAGTTCATGAAGGCACTTGAGCAGTGAAGACTAGTTCATGTAATCTACCGTAATTCCCCAAAAAGCTATTATAGCACAATTGCTCAGAACAGTAATGCTAGTTGTGATAAAGAGATGTATGTCTGTGTGCAAAGCAGCCTACTGAATATGCTGTTAACAGAGAGCCCTTGTTGACCCAGGTACATCAGAAATTCAAAGAAGTATTAGTCAAGTCAGGGCCATGAACATCAGCTAACATAAAATCTATTTTTATTACAGTATATATTTTAATACAAACACCACAAACAAACCACATCTATATAATGGATAATCTTCAAAAGTGCATGGGTAACAGGAGGAAAAGAGAAGGGAGGTAACCCTATGAAAAATCCTCCCTCCAACACCCTACCTGACAGCGGAGGTTGCACTCTGAGATATGTTATGGTGCCCCCACTAACAGTCGACTGTCCCTAAGTCTACTCTCTCTGTCCCTTATAGTGGCAGCCAGAAAGTGTTCACATTGATATAAGCAATTGTTATTACCAGGAGGGCAGAACAAAGCTTAGTGAAAGAGAGCCTAAAGGTACAGTCACACGCAGCAATATTGCTAGGCAATTTCACTGGCAATTTGCTGGGAAGGAGCCGCAAGACAGAAAGACAATCACACACACAAGATCATACTTACTCGCCATGGACACCACCAACACTGAAGAGAAGAGTCAAGTGCTGCTGCGTTTGGTGGTGATTAGAGCAGGATCCTCTTCTCCTTCTGGTGATGTTCTTCTGATAAGTTCCTGTTTTACTGTGCGAGGCAGCCGCTTTAGTGCCTGTGCAGTACAAACTTCGCAATATTGCAGAGCAAAGGGCTGGTCCCCATGGCCATACTTCCACATCGCTGTGGCTAAGACTGGCCCCAGGGGAGACCCTGGGAACTGACCGTGGGCCCCAGTCATAGCCGCAGCTATGTGTCAGTATAATCACGGTGACTCGCCCTCTGCACCAGTAATGGCAGGGGATACCATCCGACCAGCGGCGCGGACAGTTTCCCGAACGTTGAGTGGGCCCCCACAGCTGACCAGAGCCCCGGCACTTGCCTGGGTGTGCTGGGTGCTGACGCTGGCCCTTGATGGAGAGCACATACTTTAATCATTGCCATTCTGTGCATGTTCTGAATATGTATCTGAATTGTCAAAGCATGGTCTCAATAATTCAGTTCCTGATTAAAATAACTTATCAAAAAATCAACATGTGTGGAATTAAACGATGATGGAATAAATGTTACATTTTATGTCATTATCTCTACAGTGCTAGAATTTTTCTAAATTGGATGTTTTTGATTCACTTGACATTCCCAACTATGTGAGAACAGTAATTTTCACTAGGGACAATGAGCAATGTAAGAAAATATATTCTGTGCACAAAGGTGCAAAATATATCAAAATATATAAAACCCCCAAGGCAAATAAATTATATATACTTGTCCTTGAACTTATTTTTTATTTAATATCAACTTTTTTTATTGGAAAATACTACTTACAGTTTGAACTGTGCAAAAGCTCATACATGTGATAAAAAAATGATAGAATAACATTTTTTTGTAGTATTGAGACAAATCACTTTACAATTTTAAATTCTGACTTTGACTTAAGGAATCTAATCTGGTATCAGGAAGCAATAATGAAAATCATAAGGGAGTATTTAAGTGTTCACTATGAGATTCAAGTTTCCATCTTTTGGGTAGTTGCTATGGCAACCAGACCTGTACAGTGCATTAATGTATCCCAGAAAGTGATTGTAGATGGGAACAAATAAAGGACAACTGGAAATGTAAAGCTTCACCAGATGATGAAAGAACAAACACAGATATATGAACTGACAAATGCATTTAAAAGCATGAGATTATACGATGGGAGATTGTATGAGGCTCAATTTATAAGTGTAACACATGTTTGTTGTAATATGACTATAGCCATGACTATGCCTATGTCACAGGAGCAGGTAAAGGTGAGGAGTCAAATGGTAACCTTCCCAAAGAGGTATGGCACAGCAAGAAAATGGAGAAGACAAATGGTAAGTACAACTAAATGAATATGAATATACAGTGTAAACCAGAAGTTTAACTCCATATAAAAAGACACATATGCATGTTTTTCTCACTATCTGACATGAAATCAGAATAACCTTTCCTGTATTAGATTAATTAGGATTACCATAATTATTAAAATTTTCCAAATGCTAGAATAATTAGAGTGAGAGAGAGAGAGAATGTGTTATGGTATTTTTATTACTTTCTGCAAAGTCAAAGGTTTACATACATTTCATTAGCATTTGGTACCATTGCATTAAACTGTATGACTTGGGTCAAATGTCTTTAATTTCCTTCCAAAACCTCTCACAATAGTTGGTAGGAATTTGGGCCCATTCCTCTTGATAGAACTGGTGTAACTGAGCCATGTTTGTAGGTCGCCTTGCTCGCACCTGCCTTTTCAGCTTTGCCCATAGATTTTCAATAGGATTGGAATCAGGGCTTTGTGATGGTCACTCCAAAACTATCCTTTATGGCCACTTTACACGCAGCTACAGGTAACAGGTTTTCCACAGGTAACTTACTGGCTGCAGTGAAATCATGGAGACATGGTTCTATCTTGTTGCTGTGTACAAATGGAACTATGTCTCCATGATTTCACTGCAACCAGTAAGTTACCTGTGGAAAACCTGTTACCTGTAGCTGCGTGTAAAGTGGCCATAAGCCCATTTGTAACCAGTTTGGCAGTATTCTTTGGGTCATTGTCCATTTGGAAGACTAATTTCCGCCCAAGCTTTAACTTCATGATTGATGTCTTGAGATGTTGGTTCAGTATTGCTACATAATCATATTTCCTCATGATGCCATCTATTTTGTGAAGTTCACCAGTCCCTCCTGCACAAAACAACCCCACAACATGATCCTGCCACCAAAGTTTTTCACAGATGGGATTGTTGTTCTTAGATTTCCAAGCTTCTCCCTTTTTCCTCCAAACATAACGATGGTCATTATGGCCAAATAGTTCAACTTTAGTTTAATCAGACCACAGGACATATCTCCAAAAATGTAGGCCTTTGTTCCTGTGCATATTTCCAAAAATTAATTTGGCTTTTTTAATGTTTTATTTGGGGTAATGGCTTTTTCCTGGCAGAGTGGCCTTCCAGCCCACATTGATACAGTACTTTTTTCACTGTGGACAATGACACAATCTTACCAGCTTCTACTATCATCTTCACAAAATCTTTTACTTTTGTTTTTTGATTGATATGCACAGACCAAAGCACGTTCATCTCTGGAACACAGAACCTGTCGCCTTCCTGAGCGGTATGATGGCTGAATATTCTCATCTTGTTTGTACTTGCGTATAAATTGTTTGTACAGATGAATGAGGCACCATCAGGTATTTGGAAATTGCACCCAAGGATGAACGAGACATGTGCAAGCCACAATTCTTTTCCTGATATCTTGGCTGATTTCTTTAGGTTTTCCCATGATGCTAAACAAAGAAGCAGTGTGTTTCAGTTGTACATTAAAACACATCCACAGGTTTTGTTTTATAATTAACTCAGTTGTTGCCAATAAACCTATCAGAAGTTTCCAAACACATGACCTCATCGTATAGGCTTCCCAATTGTTTAAAGGCATAGAAATCTTAAGGCCCCGTCACACCATGCGACACTGCTGAAGATGTCGGCGGTGATGGGCGGGAGCGCGCACGCCTTTGGCACCCCGCCAGTGTCGCCCCCCCCGTTTACACGGGGAGACACCCGTGTGCACTGGCGAGCTGACAGGCGGTGTCTCAAAACCCCAGCGGTGATGCAGCACAAGACATGCCCCATCGTCTGTCAGCTCGCCGGCGGCCGTTTACATGGAGCATGTGTTCACATCGCCCTAGATCGGCCGCCTGGTTTCAGAGCACTGCTCTGAAACCAGGCGACCAGTAAACGGCGTCGCCATTGCCCAATTACATTAGGCGATGCAGGGACGATGTCGGTGCCAATAAGCCACGCCCCTGCATCGCCTAATAGCCTCATGTGACAGGTACGCTTAGTGTATGTAAACTTGTGACTTTGCATAAAATAATAAAAATGCTTTAAAACATTCTCTAGCTCTCATTATTCTGGCATTGGAAAATATTAATAAATATGGTAATCCTAATTGACTTAAAACAGGAAAGGTTTATTCTGATTTCTTGAGGATGAGTTGGAAAGAGACAATTTAGCGCAAATAGGGTCTTATACTATGAAACACTGGGTAAAAATGTGATGAAGAGGCTCACCTTATGTGGTTGTGTGAGACACAACCACTATAACCGCATGACTGCTGCAGCCACCAAAGACAGAGATAATCAATACATTTAAAAGGATGGTATGATGCCGCGCTGTCAGGACAAATACAATCTGGAGAGTATGAACAATGACTTTATTTAAAAGTCATTTAAAGTCATTGTTCATTCTCTCCGGATTGGATTGGATTTGTCCTGACAGCGCGGCATCACACCATCTTTTTAAATGTATTGATTATTCTGATTTATTGTCAGATGGTGAGAAAACATGTATATGTGTCTTTTCATATAGTGTATGTAAACTTCTGGTTACAACTGTATATAGAGGCACTAGAGCTATCACAGGCTTCCTTAAAGGGAACCTGTCACCCCTTTGGACCCCTTTGTAGCCCCTCTATGTGCCCAGACATGCCCATCATACCTGAGATATGAACTTATATATTGTCCAGCGCTGCCTTCTATTGAGTCCAGGAGGCATGCTATTTGGTCCAAATGTATAAGTCATCGCCTACCCTCTTGCTGCAAAACCTGCTCTGCAATTTGATAATTTCTGCCCCTCCTCTGGCTAGCGCAGTGAGTGACATGAGCACTCGTGCCTGCGCAGTGGAACTGCTGAAGCAGGTGACCATGTCCCCATGAGGCGGAATTTTACTCACTAGACTCGTAATTCAGCACTATTAATAGAGCCGGTACTCGCAATGGCTCACTTGCGAGTCCAGTGTTCACTCACCACACCAATGGGGCAAATCACTTTCTGAGTTTGAGTCAAGAATACAACGCTGACAAAACTACATTTTGTACCATTGTTTGATGTAGACTCGATGACGGAGTCAAGACACTGCAATACAGTGTGAAGGAATTAGCAGGAAAGCCAAAACCCAAGAGTAATACTGCATCGTTTTCTTATCGCGAGATCCGGAGACCATGCGTGATTCCTCCGATGCACTTCCACGGTGCCAAGGCCCCCCATACTGATATGGGTGCGCAGGTGCGACAATGCTGTTTCCATTGCGCAGTGCCCGTGTAAAAAAAGTGCTCTGTGTGCGACAGACCTGCGATACGCATGCTGCTGCAGCCATGTTCATGGTGCTTGCGCAATGTCCCATGTGCATAGACATCTATATTTATGCACAGGGGATGTAGCAGAGAGGACATCGCGTTTTGGACTGCGTCGGACGGAAGAGGATTTTTTTAATTAAAGATGGAGTCCCTAATGGCTTTTTTTTTTATTTCAAATAAAAAATTTTCTCTGTGTTGTGTTTTTTTAACCCTTTATTGGAGATTCTTAGTGGCTGGGTCAAACGTGGCCTGACATTAAGAATCTCGGCTTAATACCAGCTTGTATAACAAAGCTGGTATTAACCCCTTTATTACCCAGCGTGCCACCGCCACCAGGGCCGCTGGAAGAGCGGGGTTAAGCGCCAGAGGATGGCGCTTCAATGAACGCGCCATCTTCTGGGGCGGCTGCGGGCTGCAATTTGCAGCGGGGGGTGCCCAGAAAGCTTGGGCATCCCTGCGCTGCGGATTCCAGCCCCCAGCTGCTTAGCTGTACCTGGCTAGACATAGAAATTGCGCGGAGCCCCACGCATTTTTTTTTTTATTATTTAATGAATTTCAGAGTCAGAGGCTCAGAGTCAGAGTCTCGGAGTCGGAGTCTCCTCAGAGTCGGAGTCTCAGAGTCGGAGTCTCAGAGTCGGAGTCGCCTCGGAGTCGGAGTCGCCTCGGAGTCGGAGTCGTCTCGGAGTCGGAGTCGTCTCGGAGTCGAGTCGGAGTCGTCTCGGAGTCGAGTCGGAGTCGTCGTCGTCTCGGAGTCATCTCGGGTCGGAGTCGTCTCGGAGTCGAGTCGGAGTCGGAGTCGTCTCGGAGTCGGAGTCGTCTCGGAGTCGAGTCGGAGTCGGAGTCGTCTCGGAGTCGGAGTCGCCTCGGAGTCGTCTGAGTCGGAGTCGTCTCGGAGTCGGAGTCGTCTCGGAGTCGGAGTCGTCTCGGAGTCGGAGTCGTCTCGGAGTCGGAGTCATCTCGGAGTCGTCTCTGAGTCGGAGTCGTCTCTGAGTCGGAGTCGTCTCTGAGTCGGAGTCGTCTCGGAGTCGGAGTCGTCTCGGAGTCGGAGTCGTCTCGGAGTCGGAGTCGGAGTCGGAGTCGTCTCGGAGTCGGAGTCGTCTCGGAGTCGGAGTCGTCTCGGAGTCGGAGTCGTCTCGGAGTCGGAGTCATCTCGGAGTCGGAGTTGGAGTCGTCTCGGAGTCGGAGTCGTCTCGGAATCGGAGTCGTCTCGGAGTCGGAGTCGTCTCGGAGTCGGAGTCGGAGTCGTCTCGGAGTCGGAGTCGTCTCGGAGTCGAGTCGGAGTCGTCGTCTCGGAGTCGTCTCGGAGTCGGAGTCGTCTCGGAGTCGAGTCGGAGTCGGAGTCGTCTCGGAGTCGGAGTCGTCTCGGAGTCGGAGTCGTCTCGGAGTCGGAGTCGTCTCGGAGTCGTCTCGGAGTCGGAGTCGTCTCGGAGTCGGAGTCGTCTCGGAGTCGGAGTCATCTCGGAGTCGTCTCGGAGTCGGAGTCGTCTCGGAGTCGGAGTCGTCTCGGAGTCGGAGTCGTCTCGGAGTCGGAGTCGTCTCGGAGTCGGAGTCGTCTCGGAGTCGGAGTCGTCTCAGAGTTGGAGTCGGAGTCGTCTCGGAGTCGGAGTCGTCTCGGAGTCGGAGTCGTCTCGGAGTCGGAGTCGTCTCGGAGTCGGAGTCGTCTCGGAGTCGGAGTCGTCTCGGAGTCGGAGTCGTCTCGGAGTCGTCTTGGAGTCGGAGTCATCTCGGAGTCGGAGTTGGAGTTCTCTCGGAGTCGTCTCGGAGTCTGAGTCGTCTCGGAGTCGGAGTCGGAGTCGTCTCGGAGTCGGAGTCGTCTCGGAGTCGAGTCGGAGTCGTCTCGGAGTCGGAGTCGTCTCGGAGTCGGAGTCAAAAAAATGCGTGGGGCTCCGCGCAATTTCTATGTCTAGCCAGGTACAGCTAAGCAGCTGGGGGCTGGAATCCGCAGCGCAGGGATGCCCAAGCTTTCTGGGCACCCCCCGCTGCAAATTGCAGCCCGCAGCCGCCCCAGAAGATGGCGCGTTCATTGAAGCGCCATCCTCTGGTGCTGAACCCCGCTCTTCCAGCGGCCCTGGTGGCGGTGGCACGCTGGGTAATAGAGGTTAGGGCCAGCTTTGTATTATCAGCTGGCCCTAAGCCCGAAATTTATGGCGGTCACGCCAATATTAGACATGACCGCCATGAATTTCTATTAAATTGTTTTAAAAAAAACACAACACAGAGAAATTTTTTTATTAGAAATAAAAAAAAAAGCCATTAGGGACTCCATGTTTAATTAAAAAAATCCTCTTCCGTCCAAACGCAGTCCAAAACGCGATGTCCTCTCTGCTACATCCCCTGTGTATAGATATAGATGTCTATGCACAGGGAATGAGCAGACTGAGAACAATCTCAGCACTGCTACCTCATCTCTGTGCACAGACATTCATGTCTGTACACAGGGAATGAGCAGACTGAGAACAATCTCAGCACTGCTACATCAGGCAGCAGGCGGGCTCTAGGACCCTGGAGCTGCACAGAGCAGACAGGACTCTTCTCTTATCTGTGTGAGTTTCCCAGCGATTACAGTTGCAAAGTAAACGAGCAATGCAAATAAATGACAAAACTAGGATTGCTTCAGCTGAAGCTTCCGAGACACATCTGCGATTTGTAAATCTCACACTACTCGCTATTACTCGCTTCCCCATTCATTAACATTGGACTCGCTAGACTCGCAACGAGTAGCGAGTCCTGGGCTCGGACTCGCTAGAGTCAAGCGATTCCGAGTAATTTAGGATTCGCCCATCACTAGTAGGTGACCATGCTCCTCCATTGAAGTGCGGAATTCTCACAAAACTTCACAAATCTCGTGAGACGTCAGCACTATCTTAAATAGAGGACCACGGTCACCTGGTGCAATGCCTCCACTGCGCAGGCACGAGTGCTCCTGTCACTCACCACACAATGCTGTGGTGTGAGTGGAATCAGCTTTCTGAGTTCTGAAACGTCTAAGAACTCACAACAGCTGCACCCAGAAACTACCGTATATACTCGCGTATAAGCCGAGTTTTTCAGCCCAAAATTTGGGCTGAAAAGTCCCCCTCGGCTTATACGCGAGTATATAAAAAAATAAAAAAAATACCGCAGCAGCCCCGGAGGTATACAGGCCCCCCATCAAGTTCCAGGGCCCCCCTTCCTTGCGCGCCAGCCTGTAAAGGAAAATCATACTTGCCAGTGTCCAGTCGCGCCGTCCGCAGCTGCCGACACGCGATCCCGGGCTCCATTCAGCGTCTTCCGGCTTCCGACTTCTGTGGTCACGGGCAATGACGTCATTGCCCTCGACCACAGGAAGTCGGAAGCCGGAAGACGCTGAATGGAGCCCGGGATCGCGTGTCGGCAGCTGCGGACGGCGCGACTGGACACTGGCAAGTATGATTTTCCTTTACAGGCTGGCGCGCAAGGAAGGGGGGCCCTGGAACTTGATGGGGGGCCTGTATACCTCCGGGCCTGGGCTGTATACAGCCCTGGGGCTGCGGCTGTATACAGCCCTGGGGCTGCGGCTGTATACAGCCCTGGGGCTGCGCTGCTGTATATACCTCTGGGGCTGCAGCTGCTGTATATACCTCTGGGGCTCAGCTGCTGTATATAATACCTCTAGGGCTTGCACTGCTGTATACCTCTGGGGCTGCATATACCTCTGGGGCTGCATATACCTCTGGGGCTGTATATACCTCGGCTGCATATGGGCTGCATATACCTCTGGGGTGCATATACCTCTGGGGCTGCATATGGGCTGCATAACCTCTGGGCTGCATATACCTCGGGGCTGCTATTGGTCAAACCTTGTGATATGGGCATGCTAACCTCTGGCTGCATAAACCTGGGGCTGCAATGTCATATCTCGCCTTACCTCTGGGCTGCATATGGGCTGCACTATACCTCTGTGCCTGCATATGCTGATATACTCTGGAGGCTGCATTCTCTGGGGCTCCATATGGAGTGCAATATCTGGGCATGCATATGGGCTGCAAATACCTCTGAGTGCTGCATATCCTCTGGGCCTATACTACCTGGGGCTGTAATGAGCTACCACTGGGCTGCTGCGTATACTCCATGAGTGCTGCTGTATCACCTCACAATGCTTGGGGTTGATAACCTGTGCTGGATCCACCCTGGCTTATAGCGAGTTCATAACCCAGTCTTGGGGGAAAATAGGGGTCGACTTATACACGTGGCACCAGAAACTACATTTTGTACACTATGCTGTTGTCAGATGAGGTATACTTCTTGAAGGATGACAGGTGAGGCTGCAAGACACTGACAATAAGGGGAGAGGAAGTTGAGCAGGAAAGCACAAAAACCCAGAGTAAGGGTACTTTCACATCAGCGTTTTTTTGAAATCGCGGCAGATGCGGTGAAAAAACCGCATCTGCCGTGATTACCGCATACCGCTGCACTTGCGGCACGGTTGCGGCAAGTGCCACCCCATACAATGTATATGCGGGCTTGCGGCAGGTGCGCAAGTGCGGATTTCGGCACTTGCGGCAGGTGCGGCCGCGAAAAAAACGCTGCTGACTGTGGTTTTTTTTGCGGCCGCACCTGCCGATACCGCACCATGCCGCACCCTTTCCGCAAGCCCCATAGACATTGCATGGGGCTTGCCGCAACTGTGCCGCAAGTGTCGCGGTTTTATGCGGTTAATCGCGGCAGATGCGTTTTTTTCACCGCATCTGCGCGATTTAAAAAAAACGCTGATGTGAAAGGGGCCTAAGAGAACTAAATCACTTCATATAAGGCAGACCTTCAGAACATATGGCCCATGGGTCTCATGCAGCCCACCAGATGGTTTGCTCCTGTCCGGCAGATGCCGCTCACATCTTCTCATGTCTAAATGTATTCTTGTCTTCAGCTGGGAAAAAAAATATAAGCAATGTAGTGCAGAGGAACAGATCAGTACCTCTCATTACCAGCCCCAATGTGCATTAGCATGGTGGGGTTAACACTCTATGGCCTCATCACACTGCAGCTGACACCTCAGTGACAAAGTGCAGACACAGCATTGATTGCGAGGGCAATAGTAAGCACTGCATAAATGACCTGAAAATGAAATGCCTTATCATTGTGGATGAGGGGGAGGATGTTAATGATTACTATGGGGGCACATAATGGAGAGACAATGTGAAAGGAGCACAGTTTTGTGAGTGGGGGGGCACTTTTTTTTTTAGAGGGGCAGAGTGGTGACATTTTACAAAGGGGTAGTGTGTTTCTGTGAGAGGGGAGATAAAGTTTTAAGTTACCAACAATAAGTCTGGATCTAATTCCTAATGAACACATGTGGAGAGATCTTAAAGTTGCTGTTGCAAGAAGAGTCCCTTGAAATATGAGAGCAGTTTGCAAAAAAAGAGTGGTCCAAAATTCCAGTTGACAGGCATTAAAGTTTGTTGATGATTGTAATGTGATAGATTGCAGTTATTTATTCCAATAGATGTGCAACCAAATATTAAGGTGATGGTTACAACAATATTGCATGGCCAATGCTTGGTGTTTTGTATGAAATTATGTCCATTTTGCCTCATTTCAATTTTTTGTGTTGTTCTAATACACACAAAGTAAATAAACATGATTTGACAATACTGTGAAATTGCAATAATTTTCTGAGAGAATTACATCATTTTCTGGAACAATTTTAAGGCTGCCAACACTTTCAGCCATGACTGTATATTTGTATACCATTATGGATTCAACCCCAGTGCAGATTAAGATTGAATATGCTGTAATGTGACAAAGACAACATGGAAGATCCCTTAGTTCTTTCTTCTATCTGTACACCTTAGTACTCATTGACCCCATTCTGTAAATGAATGTGGTTTGACTAGTTCATGGCTGAGTTGCTGTGGTTCGTAAATGCTTCTACTTTTCAATAAACCATTCAGAAAATTGTGGAATGCTTGGAGCAGAAGAAATCTCAGTAACAGCTAGCAGCAATGGTTGTGACATACTTTTAAGGGACTATGCTCAAATTCGATGAGCTCCTTAGAATGACCCATTTTTTCACATGACTATGTGCTAGACTTTGTATACTTGTGGTAAAGGGACTGAGTGGAAAACTTGAGTTAACGCCCTTTCAGATTGGCGTTTTTGCCAAAATGCGGCAGATTCGGCAGGTTTACCTCATCTGCCGCTTAACGGCTGCACTTGCGGCACACTTGTGGCAAGCCCCATGCATTGTCTATGGGACTTGTGGTAAGTGTGCGGCAAGTGCGGTTCCGGCAGTTGCGGCAAGGGCGGACGAGAAAAAAAAACGCTGCTGACCGCTTTTTTGTTTCGAGGCCGCATCTGCCTCAACCGCACTTGCCGCACCTGCTGAAATTACCGCAAGCCCCATAGACAATGCATGGGGCTTGCCACAAGTGTGACGCAAGTGCAGCCGTTAGGTGGGACCCTGGCAGATGTGTTTTTTTGTCCGAATCCGCCGGATCTGGACAAAAACGCCTGTCTGAAAGAAGCCTTAGTTAGTTAAGATGTGCGTACCAATCCTTCTGTTTTATAGAGCCCATATATAGCGATATTGGGTGTTGTGTTGGAATCACTAACAAATTAATTACTAAATTTAGCACTATCTGTCTCAGTACTTGATGACCCTGATCTGTAGCTTTCTGTTGTCTGAAACTTTCTCGCTGTTTGTTGTGGTTCCTAAACACTTCTCTTTTTTCGACAATACTATTTAAAGTGGATCGTGCAATATTTAAGAAGGAATTAATTTCACGAGATGATTTATTACAATGGTGACATCCTATTACAATACTATGTTCTACTTAAGTATGCTTAGTAGAGCAACCTATTCTAGTACTGTACTGATCTTGATATGAAAAAAATTAACATTGCCATTTTTTTGTAAATACACAGTGCACCCCTTGTACAGCCTTTGTTTGCATGCGAAAAGCCTAAAAAGAATTTTAGTTCTGTTCTTCAGATATAGGATATCTCAATGATCAGTTATAAAAAATGCGATAAATAATGTTCTGTGTTTTCATGAACTTGTATTTTTTTTTAAACAAAAATATAGCAGAGGTAAAAGTGGATATGATCTGAATAGACAGTGACAATGTTGGCTGTAATCTGAGCTTCTAGAAAGCTTGGCCATGCTTTGAATTGTCATTATTGCAGGCTGTGCAGTCTAGATAAACCTGCGTCATATCTGGCCAGGCCTCACTGCTTCCAGGCTTATGATTTAAAGAGCTAGCTGATTTGTAGACAGGAGAACATGGCAGGGGAAAAGAAGTGACCGCAGAAGACAAAGATCTGACCGGGCTTACACTACTCACAGCATCTAATATTACACTCAGCCATCTACAACAATTACACATTGTTTTTCTTGGTTTCATGCAACAAGACACTTGGAAAGAAATATCTCTGTTTGAAAAGACTCTCATGACAATGGCCAATTCTAAATTTGTCAAAGATGTGAAAATGAGAATAATGATATTTGAATGTACAATTTACACTAATAATAACATAACTCTAAGAATAGCCTGAATATGGGAAGTAGCATTTTTTATATTTGAGAATATTTGTACAACCAGAATAAAAAAAAAGTTAAGATGTTTTGTGAACTGTAAAGAACATAAGAATGTAATGACTTGGAAACCTCTTACAGCCAGATTTTATTAATAGCAGAATATAGAACATTGATCAGATGTTAAACGTTAGATATTTCATTTAAAAACAAATTAAGACATTTTGAAATTGAAGGCAGCTACACATCCCAAAAAAGTTGGGATAGGGCCAAGTCTACCGTCATATAGTATCCTTTCTTCATTTTACAACAGGATCGTGTATGAGGGAAATGGAGATTTGGGACCACGCTCCCACTCCAAATGATCCAATTGAATCAGAGTTTTTAGAATTCAAGCAGTGATTTTATTTCTACGTGTTTCAGGGCACAACCCCTTCTTCAGGAATATGGAAGCCTCCCTCAATCATTGCTGGTTTTAATGCTACTTTGGACCTTTGTCCCTGGATTTGCCTTCTCGTTTAACAACAGTCTGAGAACAGAGGAGACCAATTGCTGGAGTTCTAGGAGAGGAATGTTGTCTCATTCTTGTCTGATGTATGATTCTAGCTGCTCAACATTCCTGGGTCTTCCATGTGAGATTTTTTATTTTAGAATGTGCTTAGTGTTTGATTCAGATCTGGACTACAGGCGGCCGGTTAATCACCTGATCTCTTCATCAGCAAAGCCATTCCATTGTGATGGTGCAATATACGGTTTAGCGTTGTGTTGCGGAAAATATTCAATGTCTTCCCTGACATAGACATTGCTCAGCATTTACGGGTCACTGTATTCTTTTTTTCTTTACATCTTACAAATCATCATCATTTTTTGAGAAATATAGAATTGAGAGTTCTAGAAAGCCAGTTAACTGAAATAACTGTATGACTAAAACATCATAAGGTTAAAAAGTAATGAACAGGTTATTGTTATGTTATGAAATTGGTATACTGCATTTTCCGGATTATATTAGATAGAGGACGAAAATAGGAAAAAAAAAGATTTATTAAATGTCAAAAAAGGGGGGGGGGGTTGTCTTATAATCATAGAGTCCGCTTTATAAGGCTGGTTTCAGACATGCAAAATGTTGCATTCCTGGTGCGGACAAGAGTGTGTGATTTGTGCGCAGGCATCCGCCTGCGCACAGATCACATATGGCAGTGAATGGGTGCGCACTGTCATGCGCAGTCAAGCGCAGCACCGTGCGTCCCCATTCTAAACATAGGGGCTTGCGCTGGCTGCGCACACATGGCGATTCCCCTCCGCAGAACGCTGTGGAGGGGAACGCCAGTCTGAAACCAGCCTAATATAGCCTTTTATTTAATGTAATTACCCTACAGGCATTCCAAAATAAGCAATTGAGTAAATTACAAAAATGTATAAATTTGCAATGTTTCAGTAGGGGTAATTTGAAAAATGTAGTCTCCACTCTGGCCTTAAGATGATCTATTCAGTTTTCTGACACTTTTCTAATTTCTGATTGAGTTTAATTAAAAACCACATATCATTTTTTCTCTCTCTACTACACCTTACTGTATTTTCCTTTTTACCGGGTGGGAGAGAAGGGTATGCGCAGCCATTTTGCTGAAGTCCATCGCATTGCAAGTGGGGCACACGCGGATTGAGACATCGGCCCTCAGAATCGTGCGAAAAATGTTTTGTCTCCATTTCCTGAGACCCATACCTTTCTTAATTCTTTTGAGGGTGATGACTTGTTTTGTCCTTTGAACTGACATTTGTATTGATATAAATGTAGAATATGTAAGACACAATATCTCTTATTATATTTTTTGTGAAGTGCAGTGGCCAAAAACAGCAGCTTGAGTTGCTTCAATTTTATTTTATTTTATTTTTTTGCCATTTAACATATGGTTTAATAACGCAATATTTTTGTAGATCCCACTTTTTCGAACATGATACAAAATATTTTTATGTTTTTTTTTTCTTGATTTTTAAAGGGAAAAGGGGAGAGGTTCACACTTTTTATATATTTCGACTGCCTATATCGTGTGATACAATACCACAGTATTGCAGTACATACTGAAATTTTAGTTCTTCTAGGAAAGCCATCCTGTAGCTAAAATTTACAGGTAGTTAATATTATAGCTTATAGGGGCCCCCAGCTGCTATGTAACACGTCAGCTTCCCGCTACAGTTTTGAAGTGGAAAGGATGGGAGCCAATGCTCGCACACCTGCAAATATGTCATTTAAATGCCACTGGCATTCAAATAGTCAAACTGCAGCAATTAGAGTAAGCTCTGGTTGCTGCAGTTATTGAAAACTTGTCAGTCAACTTTTTTTTTTAATTGTTTTTATTGAAGATTTAGGTTACAAACAGAAAGCTAAAAGAGTTAAAAACAGTCCCATTGGACTGGCAGAATAACAGTTCAACCATTTAGCTACCAGCAGTAGACGATAAGGCAATAGGTGCAAACAGTTTAAAGAAACCCAATTACAAAATGTATGTTGTTTAAAAAAATACATGCACTTTGATAAGAAAAAAAATGTTTCAGTGGACGACAATCCCTTTTAGGGCAGAAACATACTTATGCGAGCTGCATGTGAGATCCTCGCATGCATCTTGCATGACTCCCCCAGCGGCCGACTCTCTGGACGGGAGCGTGCAGCTACATAGTAACACAATCAGCTGACAAACTACAATTCTGAGAGGCAGGGCCCGAGCTGGGTGAGTCATACGAGATACGCACATGGATCTAGCATAGTGTGTCTCTGCCCTTAAGCCCCTGTCACACTAAGCGAGATCGCTAGCGAGATCGCTGCTGAGTCTCAAGTTTTGTGATGCAACAGCGACCTCGCCAGCGACCTCGCTTTGTGTGACACGTAGCAGTGATCAGGCCCCTGCTGTGAGATCGCTGATTGTTACAAATCGTTCTGGACCATTTTTTGGTTGTCGCGCTCCCACTGGGCAGCGTGCATCGCTGTGTTTGACAGGGACAACGACCAACGATCTCAACACTACACCCCAGAGTGACAGGGTCCCAATGACCGCTGTATCGTTACTGCATCACTGGTGAGGTCTGACTGTTTGACATCTCACCAGCCATCACGTAGCGACGCACCAGCGATCCCTACCAGGTCGGATCGTTGTCGGGATCACTGGTGCGTCGCCAAGTGTGACGGTACCCTTAGGGTCAGATACATTTCAGTTGACTGATACAATCTAGGAAAAAATATAGAGCACTGACCTCTCTCAAGCACCAGGAAATGGCAGGGAAATTAGTGTTATTATCCAGCCTTATCTAAATTCTATGTTTGTTTAGGATCTATTTGTAACAGAAAGGAAAAACTGAAACCAAATGGACAATTTTACGTTATGACTAGTACATTTAAAAATGTAAACTTTGTAATCTATCCATTTTTGCACTGATCAATTTTGACAAGAGGTGTTCTGGGCATGCACAGTGCCTATAAATGGATCCAGTAATCTTAAAACATGATGAATAACCATCCTTTACGATTCAGTTCCCAGAACTTTCATGTTAAAAAAGAAAGTATCTGTTCTGTTCGTTATCTTCTTTTTTGGGATGGAAAAATATTCTTTAGAAACCTTTAATGTGTCCATCCAAAAATGTGTAACAGAATTAACAAACCACAATTTTGGAAAAAAAATAGGTTATGTAACTAAACATATTAATTCCATATTTCTTCTCTTCATACAGATTAGAAAAGTGGAAATATAAATTGAAACATATTATAAACCTCCAGCAGAAAAGGTGAGCTGTCATTAGGGGGTACATTCACATGTTCTTGACAAGTGTTGGTTGGCGCAGATCTTGACATGATTGCTGAGCATGCTACATCTTTTTCTGATTCCTACTCATTTATTGGACAAATCTGTTTTTTTTAAGGCATAAATGCCTCAAATATTGCCATGTTGCTTTTTTTTCACACTGAAAAAACAGGACTATTAGTGCCTTTTCCCTTTGAAATGAATAGGAAGATTCGTTTTTGAAGCATTTTTTAATATTTTTAATAACAAAAGATTTTTTATATGAGGCTGTCAAGTTTGGGTCAGGTTCCCCGGCTAGTACATGCAAAATTATCGAAGTACATACACACACAGATGTGAGACTTTGACTTTAAAGGGGTTGCCCATAAACAAAGTATTTTATTAATAGCAATAATCTTTATTTGTATAGTGCCAACATATTCCGCAGCCCTTTACAATTCATTGGTTCGTGTACAAATGGTCATAAGTAACAATTATAAACATACAGTACAATAATTAAAGCAGAGAAACAATGTAAAAAATACAATACAGTAATTAAGCAGAGAATCAATGTAAAAATACAATACAATAATTAAAGCAGAGAAACAATGTAAAAAATACCATACAATAATAAAAGCAAAAATAAAGGCGACCCTGCTCAAAAGAGCTTACAATCTACAGACGGGGATTACAGAAAGTACAGGGGCTTATTACAATGATGGTCCAGGAATCTTGAGGAAGAGGGAGATAGAAAAAAATTACATGAATGGTCACCAGCCAATCTGTGTAGAGCTTTTGGGTTTGGTGGAGCTTGAAGGAGAGTTATGTCCAGAGAAATAGGTAATGGGCTATATACAGTATAAAGGACTTCTATTAGGGAACATGATAGGCAGCCTTAAAAAGATGTGTTTTAGGGAGCGCCTGAAGCTATGTAAATTGTTGATAGTCGTAATTTCTTGGGGTAGAGCATTCCAGAGAATTGGTTCAGCTCAGGAGAAGTCTTGTAGTTGGGAATGGGAGGTTTGGATTAATGCAGATGTTAGTCGAAGGTCATTTGTAGAATGTAGAGAACGGGTAGGGTGATGGACAGAGATGAGGGAGGAGATGTAGGAAGGTGCTACACTGTGAAGAGCTTTGTGGGTGAGAACAAGCAATTTGATTTTGATCTTGCAGTGTATAGGCAGAGTGGAGACGTCTGAGTAACAATTGGCCACATAGGTGATCCTGGCTGCTGCATTAAGGATGGACTGGAGAGGGGAAAGTCTAGTGCGAGAGAGGCCAATTAATAGAGAATTGCAGTAATCAAGGCGGGAATGGATCATGGCCACAGTGAGGGTTTTTGTTGATTCCATGGTGAGAAAGGGGCGTACTCTAGAGATGTTCTTCAGGTACAAGCGACAAGAGCAGACAAGAGATTGCATATAGGAGGTGAAGGAGAGATTGGTGTCAAACATAACACCCAGACAGCAAACCTGTTGCCTAGGTGTGATCATGGTGCCACACACCGAGAGGCAGATGTCAGATTTAGGGGGGTTAGTTGAGAGAAGATTATAAGAAGTTCAGTTTTGGAAAGGTTGAGTTTCATATAGAGAGTGGGCATGATGTTGGAATCTGCAGCTAGACAGTTATTGGTGTTCTTTAGTACCACAGGGGTAAGATCAGAGGCTGAAGTGTAAAATTGTGTGTCATCAGCATAGAAAGTCTTTCTATTTTTCTGAGTTCAAATCTAGTATGAACAATTCCCTTATATGTTTCATTTTTCTTCTTTTTATGCATATGCATATGACAAATGTATTGTTTTCCTTTTGTAGTACATTTAGAATGAGGTTATGTGTTTTATGCACATTTATAAAGACAGGGTAAATGAATGTAATTGCTATGTCATGTAATGGGAGGTTCCCACATCTATGACGTCATCAATGACGATTGTAAGCATTTTTTTCTTTGTGGGAGTGACACTCAGTCTGTAAAGCATATAAAAGGATCTCTTGTATGTGCCATGTAATACACCCTGAGGAAGGTGCTGGGAGAGCACTGAAACGCGTTGGTATGGATGAATAAAGAACCTGATGATGGTAACAACCTTTTGTGAAGTACTTTGATTGAATAGCAGCAGCGCGGACCATGGAAACCATTCCTGTTTTAAGCTCCAGTTTTTCCCGCGATTTTGGCGTGACGGTGGAGGTTCTGCAGCAGCTGCTACAGCGCTCAAACTGGTTCTGGGTTTCACAACCTACAAAGGCGAGTGGACCCCTATATAATCCACACATTAGCAAAAGTGTCTTTGTGATAAGGCACAATCTGCGCCTCTTGTGTCTCTTTTTTTTCTATAGTCTATAATCAGCATAGAGATGGTACTGAAATCCAAATCTGCTGATGGTCTGTCCAATAGGGGCCATGTAGAGAGAAAAGAGAAGAGGGCCAAGGACTGAACCCTGAGGAACCCCAATAGTGAGAGGAAGTGGAGCCAACAAATGATACACTGAAAGAGCGATCAGAAAGATAGAACGAGAACCAGGAGAGACACAGTGTCCTTTATGCCAATGGAGCGCAGCATAGAGAATAGGAGATGGTAGTCGACTGTGTCAAAAGCTGCAGAGAGGTCAAGAAGAATAAGCAAAGAGTGGTCACCATTACGTTTTGCTGTCAGAATGTCATTAGTCATTTTGATGAGGGAAGTTTCTGTAGAGTGTAGGGGGCAGAAATCAGACTGTAATGAATCTAGAAGAGAGTGAGTGGAGAGGTAACGGGTAAGGTGAGTGTAGACCAGGTGCTCCAAGAGTTTAGAGATTAATGGGGGGTTGGAGACTGGTCTGTAGTTATTAGACCAGGATGGGTCAAGAAAAGATTACTTTAATGATGGAGTTATGATAGAATGTTTGAAGGAGGAGGGTGCCACATTTGGTATAGCTTGAGAAGATGACTGTCATGTGAAAATTATAAATTACATTGATTTTAATTCATACATGTAGTAGGTTGATATCTGCAAGAGTTATAGTGTTTATACTGCTCTTGTCCTTTAAATGAACTAATTGCTGCTACATTAAACTTTGTCTAACCATTAGGGGTCATAAGAAAACAACCATGGATACCTAAGCTGCTGCTATACCCTGGAGACGGTTGAAGAAGGAGACGGTTGAGGAAGGAGTCCAGTTTCGGCAAGAAGGGCACAAGGTGATTAGCATGAAACTAAAGATGGATGCTGTTGTGGAGTGAAATCAGCTCCTGTGAGTAAATCTAGCTGTGTGACCGGTCATACTTAATCTAGTCAGGTAGAGAAAGGTAGTTGGGGTTTGCAAAGGTTTCAAGAGACACTTCATCACAAGGATTGCAGAAGAGCTCAGCATGTAAAGACGTCATAGAGACTGTTTGTTAATCTTCATTTGCATCTGAATATACCATAGGACTCTGTGACCCAGGAAAAGCTTCTTTAAACCTAGTGGCCCAACATTACAGCAGCAAGTTCATTTCTACAGCATTGCTTATTGTTGGTGGAGTGCATCCGCTCCGAGTATACAAATAAGGAAAAGAGTGCACTGGATACCCATTATTGTTGTTCGATTTGTTAGCTGTGATAAGGAATATTAGGGGAGAAAATGGGTACCCGCAGTTCATTGTAATTAGTATGGGAGATGGGTGTAAGATTATATACTTGGGAAAAACCACATACGACATTCACGGTAAATTCCTGGGCAGGTCCTGTACGGCAGAAAGGTCGGAGTGGCATAGCCTTGGGTATAATATTTCCCTCTTCCATAAAGCTGACACTTGGGATCTCCCAGGCTGTTTAACTTGTACTCTGTGGTTGGCGGCTGTTGCGGTCCATGTCTTGCTTGAAATCAAACTCAGTTATATGTTGGGAAGTTATAAAAAGAAAGGTTGGTTCACTATCACATTGTGATCGGATTCGTCCATAGCACCGCTGTATTCCACATTCACAGTGACTGGTGGGTGGTCGATACATAGACAACTCACATTGAAGAAAAAATATAATTGATAACAGTTGTATTTGCCCCACTAGAAATGCCTTGTGCCAGGTGGAGTAAGACTCACTACAGTGCTGTGATGTGGTGATAACATTTTACATCTTATCTAAAACTATTATTAATTTAAAATGATACATGTTAATATAATGGTTATGTGTTCCATACGTGTACAACATTGACTGCTGCACTGCTTAATTAATCAAAAATATAAATCCAATCGGAAAATATTCATCTGGGAGTCATACTTAAATTGCAGTGCAGAACTTCAATCCCCTTCCCAAGCTTTTGTGCACTGCTTAATCAAACATAAGCGGCCGTCACACGCTAAGATATCTCTTGCGATATTGTAAGCGATCACGTGCACGCGCGATCGCTTACGATATCGCTCACATCGCTGGTGAGATGTCACACAGACAGACTCACCAGCGATGTGGATCCGCGATCTCGCTGGTTACTATGGTACACATCGGGTTACTAGGCGCCGCGCATCGCTTAGTAACCCGACGTGTACCATAGTTACCATCTCCCAGCATAGGCTCTGCCGCTGGGAGATCGCTCATCGTGGTGTTAGACACCACGATGAGGCAGATCGTCAAATCGTTAATCGCAAGGTCTGAGGTCCGTGGCTCAGATCTCGATCTTGCGATTTGATCATGTATCGCTCGTCGTATCCTGCCGTCACACGCAGAGACATCGTTCAAGCGATGTTTCATCTCGCGCGTTCAAGCGATATCGTTCAAGATATCTGTGCGTGTGACGGCCGCTATATACCTATTACTGTATGATAAGTAAACTTACTTTGGTCCTTTGGCCACAAATACTGTATGAGGTTTTTGTTATCTTGCTGTTAGAACAGTGTCAAACTGAAGTTCCTTCTGTGTTCACACAGGACTTCTGGTCACATGGTCGACTGGAGATGTGAGTATAAAGCTTTATTGCTCTGTGCCGTGTAATTTACAGGATTCATTATCTGATAACATAACAAATGTTTTCTTAACGGATGTTTTCCATAGACTCCCAGTATGCTTTACCGGATCTGTTAGACATCTGTATTTCATGCCGGACAAAAAAAGTTGTTCTCTCAAAATATTTCATTTGTCAAAAAATGTGAATTGCTGATACATTTGCATCTAAATAATGACGATTTGGAACATTTCCGTCCCCATTTCACTGAATGGATCCAGTACTGAATCCTTTTATTTCTGTTTGTATATTCTCTATATGGATGCAAAAATGGTAATACACGGTGTGCAGAATTATTAGGCAAGTTGTATTGTATAGGATTATTTTTATTATTGATCAACAACTATGTTCTCAATCAACCCAAAAGACTCAAACTTAATATTTTTGGAAGTTGGAGTGTTTTTTTTTATAGATTTGGCTATCTTAGGAGGATATTTGTTTGTGCAGGTAACTATTACTGTGCACAATTATTAGGCAACTTAATAAAAACCAAACATATTCCCATCTCACTTAATTTCACCAGGTAAACCAATATAACTGCACAAAATTTAGAAATAAACATTTCTGACATGCAAAAACAAAACCCCCCAAAAATTAGTAACCAATATAGTCGCCATTCTTTATGATGACATTCAACAGCCTTCCATCCATAGATCCTGTCAGCTGCTTGATCTGTTTACGATTGCAGCAGCCACCACAGCCTTCCAGACACTGTTCCAACAGGTGTACCGTTTTCCCTCGCTGTAGATCTCACATTTTAGGAGTGACCTCAGGTTCTCTATGGGCTTCAGATCAGGTGAACAAGGGGGCCATGTCATTATTTTTCTTCTTTTAGACCTTTACTGGCCAGCCATGCTGTGGAGTAGTTGGATGCATGTGATGGAGCATTGTCCTGCATGAAAATCCTGTTTTTCTTGAACGATACCGACTTCTTCCTGTACCACTGCTTGAAGAAGTTGTCTTCCAGAAACTGGCAGTAGGTCTGGGAGTTGAGCTTCACTTCATCCTCAACCCGAAAAGGTCCCACAAGTTCATCTTTGATGATACCAGTCCATGCCAGTACCCCACCTCCACCTTGCTGGTGTCTGAGTCGTAGTGGAGGTCTCTGCTCTTTACTGATCCAGCCTCTGGCCCATCGATCTGGCCCATCAAGAGTCACTCTTATTTCATCAGTCCATAAAACCTTTGAAAAATCAGTCTTAAGATATTTCTTGGCCCAGTCTTGACGTTTTAGCTTATGTTTCTTGCTCAAAGGTGGCCATTTTTCTGACTTCCTTACCTTGGCCATGTCCCTGAGTATGGCACACCTTGTGATTTTTGATACTCCAGTAACGTTGCAGCTCTGAAATATTGCAAAACTGGTGGCAAATGGCATCCTGGCAGCTTCACGCTTGACTTTCCTCAATTCATGGGCAGTTATTTTGCGCCTTTTTTGCCCAACATACTTCTTGCAAACCTGTTGGCTATTTGCCATGAAAAAATTGATTGTTCGGTGATCACGCTTCAAAAGTTTGGCAATTTCAAGACTGCTGCATCCCTCTGCAAGCCATCTCACAATTTTGGACTTTTCAGAGCCCATCAAATCTCTCTACTGACCCATTTTTCCAAAGGAAAGGAAGTTGCCAAATAATTAAGCACACCTTATATAGGGTGTTGATGTCATTATACCACACCACTCCTCATTACAGAGATGCACAACACCTGATTTACTTAATTGGTAGTTGGCTCTCAAGCCTATACAGCTTGGAGTAGGACAACATGTATAAAAAGTATCATGTGATCAAAATACTCATTTGCCTAATAATTCTGCACACAGTGTACATTGTATAAGACAGTAATCATCTATGTACAATTATCAGCAGTATTTTGGTGGCATGAGACATGAGCGCAATAGCCCGATAGTTTCTACAGTCAGTAACATCTCCCTTCTTTGAATAATAATAAACACTGGTCTTGTCTAGCCCTTTAGCCTTTAGCCATTTACCAGTTGTCCATATCTGTTTACCCAGGTGTGTGATATCTACTGCTGCTTAAAGGGATCCTGTCACCCCACAAAACACCTCCTAAGCTATTAAAAGATGTCCCTAGAGCATATTCACACTTATCCTACACTCCTTTTAGCTCCTAAATGCATCTATTGAAAATGAAGATAAACGTTAATAAACTCACTCATTAGTGATGTTAATGAGTGACTACTGTATGCATAGTCACCCAGGCAGGCTCTCCCTCTTCCTAATATCACGCCTCAATAGGCGTGATCTTCAACTCTCATTCAAATGCGCGCCTCCCCGCTCTCCTCTGCCGGCCGGGCACTGCAGTGTGCAGCTGTATGACACGAATCGCGTCATTTCCGGCTTCGGATGACGTATGTACACCCGCGCCGCTCTGTTAGCTTCAAGCCCCGCACTGCGCATGTGTAGTGCGGGTCTTGAAGCTAACAGAGCGGCGCGGGTGTACATACGTCACCCGAAGCCGGAAATTATGCGATTCGCGTCATACAGCCGCACACTGCAGCGCCCGGCCGGCAGAGGAGAGTGGGGAGGCGCGCATTTGAATGAGAGTTGAAGATCACGCCTATTGAGGTGTGATATTAGGAAGAGGGAGAGCCTGCCTGGGTGACTATGCATACAGTAGTCACTCATTAACATCACTAATGAGTGAGTTTATTAACGTTTATCTTCATTTTCAATAGATGCATTTAGGAGCTAAAAGGAGTGTAGGATAAGTGTGAATATGCTCTAGGGACATCTTTTAATAGCTTAGGAGGGGTTTTTGGGTGACAGGATCCCTTTAAGAAGACTTTTTTGGCTCTATTTAAATATTTTCACATACAGGCACCTTGCTGTTTGACAGAAGCTTTATCACAGTAACTACTTTGCCTTTTAGTATACTCGGGTCTCTATCATTTTCAGTCTCAGTTTCTCCCTGTATCAAAGTGTAGTTCTTGTAGACGTGCTCCATGTACAATTTCCATCTTACTTTGATCTGTTCTGGAACAATCAGTTTGTTCCTGTTGGTGTTCTTCAACCTGCCCATTCATGTTTGAAACGTTCGCCATATCTCTTTGATCTTTAGGTATCCCTTCCTGACCTTGCCCCTCAAATGTTCATTTTCTATCTCTGTACATATAATTTGGGAATAAAGTTCTTTCTCTACTTGAATGGCTCTCTTTAGTTTTTACTGATGTTGTCTGTGGTCTGATTGTTACCTTTTGACAATCGTCTTAATTTGCTGATCTTTAGAGTAGAGTCTCTACTGCTAACCATGTTTGCGGGGGTCTCATCTGCCTCTTTTTTATTTTCTTACAGGTTTCTTCATTAATATTATTCTTCAGTAATAGTAAAATTTTCGTTTTACCAAACGAGGGAACTACTGACAAACTTCTTATGGAAGAACAAATCACTTCCCTCCCCCTTCGAGAACATCAAAATTTTTCAGGATGTCTCGAAGGAGACTATGCTAAAACGTAAACTTTTAAAACCAATTACGGACGTTTTACAAAGGAAGCAAATTTCGTATAGATGGAATCGTCCTGCCAACGATGTCTCCTTCGTCCATAACCAAAAATCTGTACTGATAGATGAGGTGTCCACAGGTCTTAAAATCCTCAAAGATCTCCGCATATCTGACACTTGATCACAGGAGGCTATTAATGTGTATATTTAACTGTTACTAAGGGTTCCATTCAGGCACATGGGCTGAACCTTTAGCCTTTCGCGGAAGTTGTCATCGGCATAGTCCCTTCCGCTGATTCGTTCAATTTTATATATATATATATATATGTTAGTTATATATTAGCTATTGGTGTTAGTTAACCAACTGTTATTATTCTCTAAAGTTTGTGAAATGTTATTTACAGATTTGTTTTTTTTTAATTAATTATCTTTACCTACTCATTCCCCAAACTCCCCCTCAATGGACAGCTCATAATCGCAATTTTAAGCAGAATTTTGACTATGGCTAAAAAATTCGTATCTTTCAACGTCAAGGGCCTAAATTCGCCGCAAAAGAGATTTCTGATATGGAAAGATTTAAAAAATTTAAATATTGATGTGGCTGGTCTTCAGGAGACAAAATTCTCCACCTTAAACCCTCCCAAATTTACTAATAAAAATTACCCACATATCTTCCTCGCTTCTGGTGAGAAGAAGAAGGCTGGGGTGGCAATCATTATTAAAAATTCTATTAAAGTTGAAATCTGGAAACAAATCTCAGACAAGGATGGACGCTTCATAATTTTATTGTGTAGACTTGATAACATTGACTACACATTAGTTAACCTATACGCCCCAAATACAGGTCAAATTACATTTCTGAAGAAATTAATAAAAATTGTCCAGGGAATTAAGAAAGGTCACCTTCTTATCTTTGGAGATTATAATGCGGTCCCCAACCCATTAATGGACTCATCAAACAAAAATAGAAATGCCAATACCTCTATTGATTCTTGGATGAATGGGGAAGACCTCTATGATACCTTTAGGTGCATCAACTCTTCGTCTGTTGAATTCACTCATTACTCAGATGCTCACAAATCTTTTGCTAGAATAGATCTACTCTTGACTGATATTCGATCATTGCAATATATCAAATCTATTAGAATTTTGCCCAGATCATGGTCTGATCACTCCCCACTTGTCTTTGAACTTAACCATTGCCATCCCCGTTCTGACAGGAATTTGTGGAGGGCGAACTCCTTTCTATTTCGTCACCCACAATATAAGATAGAAATCCAAAGGGCGATAGATCATTATTTCAGTGAAAACGACATTGATAATATTTCACTATCCACATTATGGACTGCTCATAAAGCGGTTATTCGAGGCCAACTAATACAATTTAATAATAGACTAAAACGAGACAAAATAAGCAACTCAGAAAACATAATTAAACAAATCAAGAACTTGGAATCAGTACAGGAACAAACCCCCACTGAAGACACACATAAGGAAATCCTCAAATTGAGGGTTCAACTTAGCCAAATGCTCACGGCAGACTACGACAAATACATACGTATAATGAAGGGGAACTTTTATAATTCTATGAATAAACCCAGCAGACTTTTCGCGAATAGAATTAAAATTCACAGAAATAAGACAAAAATACTCCAAATAAGAGACAAATCCCATACAACACTTAAAAATCCCACAGATATCTCTAATGTTTTTGCAGATTTCTACCGTACCCTTTATACCTTAAAAGAAGATCCGATGTTGCCCCAACCTTCTATGCCACATATAGATGCCTTCTTAAATTCTGTTGACCTCCCATCCCTGTCTGAAGTTGATCTTGCCCTATTAAACTCTCCGTTTACGGACGCTGAGGTATTGGAAACAATAGCCTTGCTTAAGAAAAACAAGTCCCCGGGTCCTGATGGTCTGCAAAATGAATATTATGTCACCTTCCAAAACTCTCTTGCTCCTTTTCTTACTAAGCTTCTTAACTCTACCTTTGTCAATACGCAAGCTATCCCGGCAGAGATGCAGGAGGCTACTATCGCAGTTTTATATAAAAATAAGGGAGATATTGAGAATGTCTCGAATTATCGCCCCATCTCGTTGTTAAATACTGACCTAAAAATTATAGCCAAAACGATAACCTCACGTCTTCAGACAGTTACTCCGAAGCTTTTGCAGAGGGATCAGGTGGGCTTTGTTCCCAGACGAGGTACCTCAGATGCCACCAGACGTGCCATTACCTTGTTACACTATATTGAAAAATCTAAAACCCCTGCTATGTTAATCGCTGTCGACGCTGAAAAAGCGTTCGACAGGGTTCATTGGGGATATTTGTTCAAGACATTACAAAAATTTGGTTTTGAAGGTAATATTCTTAATGCAATACTATCCCTCTACTCCTGTCCCTCTGCAAAGATAATGACCAATTCAGTCCTTTCGGATAAAATTATACTCAACAATGGTACCCGTCAGGGTTGTCCCCTCTCTCCCACCCTCTTCGATTTATATATAGAACCATTAGCCGAAAAAATAAGATCCAACCACTTAATTAAGGGTATTTCTTTACATGAGCATAATTACAAAATTTCACTATTTGCTGACGATGTTCTCCTCACCATCTCTGACCCCATCAACTCTATGGAACATATCTTATCCACTATGTCTCAATTCTCAGAAGTTTCTTATTATAAAATAAATTTAAACAAAACTCAAACGCTCCACTTAAATATAAAACCCAAAGACTTGGAAATTCTTAAAGTGAAGTTCCCGTTGTCATGGGACAGCAAATCCATGAACTATCTTGGTATCCAATTAATTACTCCTATCTCAACGATTATGGATGTTAACATGAGCGAAATCTTCAAAACCCTGCAGTCGGACGTCTTACATTTGGCTAAACTTGAGATCTCCTGGCTAGGTAAAATTGCAGCTTATAAAATGTGCCTTCTTCCTAAACTATTATACATTTTCCGTTCGTTACCTCTGCTGATTCCAAAGAAATGGCTGCAAAAATTGCAGTCCCAACTAGCGGCTTTCATCTGGGCAGGGAGGAAGCCAAGGGTGGCCAAATTAACCCTGGAAAAAAGTAGAAGCCATGGTGGGCTTGCTGTCCCAAACCTGACTTCCTATTATCAAGCAAATTTGGTTAAACTTAGCCAGACTTGGTGGGTGAGAGGGGAGGGGCCGGTTTGGCTCACGGTTGAGGAATCCTCATGTTTACTAACGAGACTTCACTTGACGACCATTGCTCATTTGTGTGACAAATCTAAACCTCTACCGGAATTACCCACTGTTAAATCGGCGATTCAAGCATGGCGGTTACTTCAAAAAATCTCCATCAAAACATATCCTTTGGTTTCTCCCTCCTGGATGAATGTTGATGTTCTTGAATATTTGTCCCCGAGGATTAAAATTTCTTCGTGGATTGAATCAGGAATACAATTCGTTTCAGATATACTAAGTGATGATCAGAAGCTTAAAGCATTTGCACTATTGCAGAAAGAATTTCAGCTTGAACACTCGGAAGAAAATACTTGGAAAAAAATTGATAAATTAATTAAAACTCGCAAACTAACTTTTTATCTACCCTATAATATTGTTCAAATGTTCAAATTTCCTCGAGCTCTAATATTTTGGAAGACAAATCACATATATAGACACTTCTCCCAAGACTCTACCATTCAACCTACACCTAATATAGCTACTTGGGAAAAAGAACTGGGGATATGTATATCACTAACTGACTTACAGCGCAATCTTGAAATTATATACCGTTATATACCATGTGTTTCTCTCCTGGAGACTCATTACAAAATTTATACTAGATGGTATTACACCCCAGCTAGGCTTGCTAAGATCAGTGACAACAATTCGGATCTTTGTTGGAGGAATTGCACAGATGTTGGTGGTCTGACTCACATCTTCTGGGGATGTGCTGTGCTTAAGTCCTTCTGGTTTGAAGTGGAGTCCCTAATTAACTCACTAACTAGTCTACACTTAAAATTAAATCCCAACCTAGTACTACTTCTTTTGGGCTTGGAGGCATTCCCGAGGGTACATAGACCAATCATCGCACATATCCTCCTTGCTGCAAAACACACTATAGCTATGAAATGGAGAGATCCCCTTCCTCCCACTATTGACAACTTGGCCGAATCAATAGCTCATCATAATGCTTATGAGTATGCATATGCCATGAGGAACAATTTATTGACTAAGTACAAGTCGAAATGGGATGCTTGGAACCTTCATGTAACCCCTAATGCGGATTGTGGGCCTTGACGTTGGATTGACTTTTAGAAAATAAGAGTAGAAATCCTTACCGCCATGGTTGATTATTTTGAGCTGTTCATACTACAATCGATGCCACAATACCATAATCTTCCCTTCCCTTGTTTGTCCTCCTTTTTATTCCCTTTCTTTTAAACTTATACTTGTTATGATGGAAAAAAAAAAAAAAAAAACTGTACGCATTTATTACAACACGCTAGTAAGTAGACAATTTGTACAGGTCGATACCTCTCAGTTCTCAAGATTCATAGCCACTTCAACATTATCTTGCCACTCATGTGTTAGAAATAAGGCTGAATGAGTATTGTGACATACATGTATATAACATTATCTCTAAGTTTGAACTGATGTAGCTACTTTTGATGTGTCTATTATTTTGTTTTAATAAAAACATTTGAACATAATATTATTCTTCATATGTGGCCTTAGGTTTTCTTTCATCTTAGTCTAGTGATGTAAATTAGTTGTGTAGACGAGTCCAAAGAACTTCAGGTATGTTGGTCAAATAGAAATTAGAAAAGGTATGCTGTCTAGTCCTCTTGCACAGCTTGACTGTAAGAATCTCAAGTATCAAAAGTTCATGATCATTTCCACAGTCATCTCCTGGCTTTGTTTTCATGGCAATTCTAGATGACCATCATCTTTGGTGAACACATATGTAGTCAATCTGATTCTTATAGGCTCCATTTGGTGATGTCCATGTGTAGTCTTCCTCTGTGATTTTGGAAGAATGTGCTTATGATGGATATTTGATTTGTCATAAAAAAGTTAATTAATCTTCCTTCAGCATCATTTAATTCATTAAGCCCTACGTTTCCAACAACGGTTCCGTGGTTTCTGTGCCTAATTTTGGCATTCAAGTCTCCCATGATAATGAGCAAGTCTTGTTTTGCCATCTTGTTAATTTCTTCTTGAATTTGGTTGTAGAATAGTTCAACATCCTCCTCCAAGGCATGTGTTTTTGGTGAGTAGACTTGCATAACTGTTACATGGATTGGTGCTTCTTGTAGTCATATCGAGATGACTCTATCACTGACTACAGTGTATTTCAGGACAGTGCCAGCCAATCTTTAGATGGGAATAAAGGCAACACTTTTTCGTCTTTGGTTGTCATTGCCAGAATAGTGGACTTGGTGTTTGTTTGACTGGAAATGTCCACATTGAGTACATCTTAGTTTGCTAAGGCACACTGCACATCAGCGATTTTGCCCATTCACAGCAGATCCAGCAGGTTTGCAGCATCTGCCGCATAACGGTTCACTTGCGGCAAGCACCATTCATTCCCTATGTGACTTGCAGTCAGATCTGGATCCGGCAGATCTGGCACTTGCGGCAGCACAGAATAAACACTGCTAGCAGCGGCTTTTTGACTTGCCACAAGTGCCGGATCCGACAAAATCTCACTTGCCGCACTTGAAAGCAAGTCCCATAGGGAATCAATGGAGCTTGCCGCAAGTGAGCCATTATGCGGCAGATGAGGCAAAATTGCTGGATCTGCCACAAACGGGCAAAATTGCTGATGTGAAAGCATCCTTAAGGCCCTGTCCCACATAACGAGATCGCTGTAACGTCACAGATTTTGTGACGCAACAGCGATCCCGTTAGCTATGTCGTTCTGTGTGACATGCACCAACGATCTGGCCCCTGCTGTGAGATCGTTGATCGTCACATACTGCTCTGGATCATTTCTACATCGTTGCGCTCCCGCTGGGAGCGCTGCTATGTTGTGTTTGACAGGGACAATGACCAACGATCTCAATGCTACGCTATGGAGTGACAATTCCCAACGACCTCGGTATAATTCTGGATCGCTGGTGCGTCATTTTCACATCTCTGGTGAGATACCTGTTTGACATCTTACCAGTGATGTGAAAAACCATGCACCAGCGATCTCTACACATCGTTATCGGGATCGCTGGTGCGTCGTTATGTGTGACTGGGCCTTTATTCTGAGTAAATTGAGTTCTGTTCTGTCCATTTTGGTGTTGACCATGTCGATTTTGGCTTGGTTCATGATTTGTTCATTCCAAATTCCAAAACGAATGATATCTAAAACTCTTGATCTTCCCTTTCGACCAAGCGATATCCGCACCAAGATGACCTTGCAATTTTGATATTGACATGTCATAAGCCTTAATTATACTCAGGTCGACCATCAACTGTTCCCCAGTAGCTTGTTGAGTGCCTTCTGACCTAGATTGACATTTTCCAGCACTATATCGAATTTCTTTAGCCGTACTTTTCATCAAGTTTTATTGGCATGATATATTAGTAGATTGCCAGGCCTTTCTGTTGCACAGTAATTTGACACGTGTGAAGGTGCCAAACTGAATCAGTTTTGTGTATTGTGAAATCAATCCACTTCTTCGCGCAATGTTCTGATGCCAATGCTTAGCAGTACACTTGGTCTGGCAAATCAGTTAAAAACTGTCTACCTGGGTTGACCCTGCTGGCAAAATACTCTGCCAATGGCATAGCTTTCAACTTCAATGATACACACAAGTCCCATCGGTTGGACAAACCGGTCCTGCCATGAATGGTGAAATTCAGACTCTACATACTGGAATTGATATCTAGTCAAATGACTTGGGAAAAGACTGCTTATTCACATTATCTGTGATGTAGCTTCATTATCTCTATAACATAGTGAACATTAGAATAGGAAACTCAAACATTACTGATGCAGCATACAAAGAATTCCATTTGCCTTTTCCATTACAATTAAATATTATCTTCACGAGCGAGCACTCTGGTTATCTGAATACTATATATCTCCTCGACACATGTAGTGCCCCATAGTCTGTGTCAACATAGATACTTAAAACAGACAAACCACGGGGAACTTTCCACTCAGAAAGACTATATCTCAATAGATTTAGTTTCTTAAAGATGCACTTAATTTAGAGAACAATGAATAATCTTTAGAATGCAGCCTAGTTTTGCATTTGTGTTTTTAATTTTCTCCTCCTTTTTCAAATAGTCATAACCTTTGTTTTTGTTTACATATGTATATGAAATTTTTTTTATTTTTACAGGCCAAGTCATAAAATTATTTTCGAGGTCATTAGAATTATGGTTATACCAAACATGTATAATATATGCACTGTTTTGGTGATGAAAAAACGGACACAGATACTTAGTATGTGAATATTTTTTATATTTATTTTTAGTTGGGACAAAAAGGTTGATTCAAATTTTCATTTTTTTAACCCCATCATGGCCTATGACATACCGGATTGTCATAGGTCGTGTCCCTCCCTTTGATGTGAGCTCTGGCGGTGAGCTCACATCATTCCCCGGACATCTCAGCTGATCTCATCAGCTGAAATGTGGGGCTAACCGCGCCGATCAGATCTGCAATCTGATCAGCACCATTAACCCTCTGGATCGCACCAAACCGCAGAGGTGGGGATCGTGCCTGACGCCGCTGTGATCCGAGATCCCGTGATAATATTGTGGGATCTTCGTGTTTCACCTGCGGTGACCCTGCATGCTATTAGGGTTCACTTCCTCTGGATGGTTGGCAAGCGCTGCCATCCGCAGGAAGTGATCATTTGTGCTATGTCCCAATGTGCTGCAGCTCTTCTGGACATAGCACAAGCGATTAGACAGTGCAGCACTCTGACACACTATAGGGGAAGTGTAACATAAAGAAAAAAAAAATTTTTTTAAAATATGAAAAAACCCCACAAAAGTTCAAATCACCTCCTTTTGCCCCATTCAAAATAAAGTATTACAAAAATAATCATATTTGGTATCGTCGTGTTCAGAAATGCCCAATCTATCAAAATATAAAATGAAATAATCAGATATCTAAACTGCGTAATGGAGAAAAAGTCCAGACAACAAAATTACGTTATTTTCGTTGCCGCAACATTGCAATAAAATGCAATAAAAGACGATCAAAAGAGTGTATCTTCCCTAATATGGTATAATTAGAAACATCAACTCAAGCCACCAAAAATAAGCCATCACACAACCTCATATTCTGAAAAATGAGAACGCTATGGGTCACAGAACATGGTGCAAAAAGCGCAATTCTTTTTTTTATTCCAAACTTCTGAATTTTTTTCACCTTTTAGATAACAGTAAAAGTATGCTTGTTTGGTATCTACGAACTCGTACCAACCCAAGGCATCATACTAACACATCAGTTTTACTACATTGTGAACATGGTGAATAAAAAAACCTAAAAAATAAATGTGTAATTGCACTTCTTTTTTGCAATTTCACTGCAGTTTTAATTTTTTTCCAATTTTCCTTTACACTATATGGTAAAATAAATGATTTCATCTGAAAGTACAACTCATTTTGCAAACAAGCTCTCATATGTGTATATTGACAGAAAAATAAACAAGTTATGGCTCTTGGAAGAAGGGGAGAAAAAAACGGAAAACGAAAAATTGCCAGGTGGTGAAGGGGTTAAATGTTTTTGTTTTCTTTTAGTCTTCACTTTCTTTTACTCATTCCTGAACCTGGGATTGCTTGAACTGTATACAGGAATACCAAACTTTCTCTGTATATAGTAAATATCACAGTCACTTTTGACAACTAGTCTATGGTTGGGCATCACACTACACTCCCTGACAAAAGTTATGTTGCTTATCCATGTTGTGTAAATAAATGCTTATAACTTGACATTAAATTAATCCATTGGTTTTATAAATTACTCTTTTGAAAGCTGAAACCCTCCCACATGTGGTTTAGGTTAAGAAAATAAATTGGCATCAATGCTGAAATATTGATCACTTAATGAACACAGAATGGTCAGATTTTGGCTAGACGTAAGTTTTGTTGCCCACAGAAAGTAATGTGATTTTTAAACAAATAATTAACTTAAAATACAAATATATGTTGCATAACATTGGTGAATGAAGTTGTGGTGCTATTAGAGTCATATTTAATATTTTGTGTGACTTCCATGAGCTTGAAGGACTGCATCCATGCAGTTCAACAATGATTCATACAATTTATTAATGAAGTCATCAGGAATAGCAAGGAATGCAGTCTTACATGCCTCCTAGAGTTCATCTAGATTCTTTGGTTTTGTCTTCCAAGCTTCCCCTTTCATCCTACCCCAAACTTGCTTAATGATGTTCATGTCTGGTGACTGGGCAGGCCAGTCCTTGAGCACCTTGATCTTTTTTGCCTGGAGGAACTTTGTTGTAGAGATGGATGTATAAGATGGAGCACCATCCTGCTGCAGAATTTGTCCCCTTTTATTATTTGGAATGTAAGAGGTAGCTAATGTCTTGATATTTAGGCTTTGTATGCTTCACTGAAAGTTTGCACACCCCATACTGAATGTAACCCCAGACCATGATCTTTCCACCACCAAATTTAATTGTTTTCTGGGTGTATTTTGGATCCATAGGGCGCCAGTAGGTTTCCTGCAGTATTTGCAGGCGGCTGTGGTGTAATTCTGTAAAGATTCATCAGAGAAATCCACCTTCTGCCACTTTCCATCATCCATCTGTTTAGCAGGCTGTGGACTTTGCAAATGCCACACGGTTTTTTATCTGCCTTTTGTTTAGTGCTGGCTTCTGGGCACTGATTCAAACATGGAGGCCTTTCAAGACAGAATCCTACAAACTGTTCAGGTGACCAGCCTGTTGGAGCTCTGCTGCAGTGGAAGAGGGGCTTGCTTTGGATTTTCTAACCAAAAAAACATTCCTCCTGAGCAGTTGTCTTGCGGGGTCTGCCGGACCTGGGCTTGTCAAAAGCATCTCCAGTCTCTTCAAATCTTTTTTTAATTCTTTGTACTTGATGCTGAGACACATTAAAGGTGCCAGCCACTTCTGCAGTGGATCTGGTCTTCAGCCTCTTGATAATCAAGGCTTTGGTCACAGGGTGGATTTTTGGCATGTTGTCAGAGCTCAAGTTGCAGTTCACGTACAAGGTCTGGGGTGCTGGGTTTCTTTTTTATACACACCCACTAATTAACCGATGATTTACAGAGTACAGGTGAGAATGTAAACTAGCATTGGGTGCATTATATGACCAGGCGACAAAACATTTGTCTTGCCAAAATCTGACCATTTTGATGTTCATTAAATGATCAATATTTCGCATTTTTCCAGTTTATTTTCTTAACCTAAACCACATTTGGGAGGGTTTCAGCTTTCAAAAGAGTAATTTATAAAACCAATGGATGAATTTAACGTCAGGTTATAAGCTTTTACTTACATAACATGGATAAGCTACATAACTTTTGTCAGATGTAGACGTAAACGGTTCTCACTCAGACAGCCCCCAAAAGACTTAACAAACCATCAACTCCCTGCATGTGCATTGTGGGATGCTCCAATGGGTGCTGGAACACCTGCTCCAAATATCCTGGTATTTCAGGAATGCTCATTTCATGCTGCAGAGTTGGAAGCAATCACCATTGGCTACATGCAGGGAGAAGTCGCAATGCACCACTGCAGATCGTGAGTACAGGTGGAGGTGGTCTCCCTGCGTGCACTTGCGGGTTCCTGAGGGTCTGGAGGCACTGCGTGTGCACCCTCTCCCGACAGTTTATTCATTTTTTAGTGACTTGTCAGTCGAATGCAGGCAACAGGCAGGAAATGCGGAAAGACAGGAGACATGTAAGTGCAATATCGACACCATTCCATTTGAAACTCATTCGCATACAAATTCAACTCCGGATGTCTCTGAAACAGCAAAACAGATTTGCACAAACAAGGTAAGAATTTGCTCAGTTTTAGAACACCTTTACATACATGCTATTAGATTGAGGTAAAAATCCTGATTAACATGTTTTCTTTAAGGAATGTAGCATTATGCTGCCTCCCTGTGCTCCCCGCCTCTTCCCCTGTTCTCTCCAGCTTCCCTGCCCCTCCATTATCCCTCGCGCCCTCCGCTGCCTCTCCCCTGCCCCAGGATCGGAGGTACCGGCGGCGGTGATGATCACAGGAGATCGTCGGTGCCGCCGCTTCCGCTCCTATCGCCTCCGCTGCCGCTGCTCCAGCCAGTCTCCAGCCTCCGCAGCTGCTCGTGCCTCCGCCGCCACTCCAGCCGCTTGTGCCTCCGCCGCGCTCAGCCGCTGCCTCCGCTGCTGCAGCCACCTCCGCTCCGGCGGTTCCCGGACTCCCCACCGCCGACCTGATGTCTTGTCAGATCCCTTCACTGCAGCAGTGAAGGGATCTGACTGACCTGGTGCAGGGATCCATTGTGTGATCCCATCCCAGGGCTGTGAGATCCCTTTGCCGCAGCCTGAGGGATCTGATGTCCATTGTGTGATCCTGTCAGGCTGTGAGATCCTTCGCCGAGCTGTAAGGTATGACATTCTGGCGCAGGGATCTGTTGTGTGATCCCTGTGCCAGGGCTATGAATCCCTTTGCCGTAGCTGTGAAGGGATCTGACATTCCTGGCCAGGGATCCGTTGTGTGATCCCTGTGCCAGGGCTGTGAGATCACTTTCTGCTGTGGATCCCCCTGCATGGGGATCAAGCTGCAGAAAGCGATCTGACAGCACGGGCACAGTGATCCACATAGTGGAACACTGCTGCCTGGGCTGTGAGATCGCTACTCTGCAGCCCGATCCGCCTGCATGGGATCGAGCTGCAGAAAGCGATCTCGCAGCCCCGGCGCAGTGATCCACATAGTGGATCTCTGCACCCAGGCTGCCAGATCGCTGCTCTGCAGTTCCCATCCTCCTGCATGGGGATCGAGCTGCAGAAGCGATCTTCGCAGCCCCGGCGCTGCACCCGGGCTGCCAGATCGCTGAACTGCAGTCCGATCCTCCTGCATGGGGATCGAGCTGCAGAAAGCGATCTTGCAGCCCCGGCGCTGCACCCGGGCTGCCGATCGCTCTCTGCAGTCCAATCCTCCTGCATGGGGATCAAGCTGCAGAAAGCGATCTCGCAGCCCCGGCGCTGCACCCGGGCTGCCAGTTCGCTGCTCTGCAGTCCGATCCTCCTGCATCGGGATCGAGCTGCAGAAAGCGATCTCGCAGCCCCGGCCTAACCACCCGGGGTGCAGATGCTCTTGCAGTCCGATCCTCCTGCATGGGATCGAGCTGCAGAAGCGATCTCGTAGCCCGGCACTGCACGCGGTCTGCCAGATTAGCTGCCGCAGTCCAATCTCCTGCATGGGGATCTTGTGCAAAACGATCTCGCAGCCCTGGCGCTGCCCCCGGGCTGCCAGATCGCTGCTCTGCAGTCAGATCCTCCTACATGGGGATCGAGCTGCAAAAAGCGATCACTGCACCCGGGCTGTCAGATCGCTACTTTGCAGTCCAATCCGCCTGCATGGCAATCGTACGTCGTGGGATCCTCGTTGTGGACTACGTCGGATCTTTTTATAATAAAGATGGAGTCTGAATTTTGTGTGTGTTTTTTTTTTCAAATAAAAAGATTTTTCTCTGTGTGGCGTATTTTTTGACTATTTACTAGAGATTCCTAATGGCCGAGTCTAACATTGGCCCTATGAATCTCGGGCTTAGTGCCAGCTGCCCATAAACAAGCTGGCATTAACCCCTTTATTACCCAGTTTGCCACCGGCACCAGGGCAACTGGAAGAGCCTGAGTACAGCGCCAGAATATGCCACTTCAATGAATGCGCCATTTTCTGGGGCGGCTGCGGGCTGCAATTCGCAGCATGGGGGGCACAGAACGCTTGGGCCGTTCCATGCTGAGGATTCCAGCCCCCAGCTGCCTAGTTGTACCTGGCTGGGCCAAAAATATGGCGGAGCCCCACGTCATTTTTTTTTCTAGAATTAGTTCTAGAAATAAAAAAATGGGCTTCGCTGTATTTTTGGTTGCCAGCCAGGTACAACGAGGCAGCTGGGGGTTGGTGGCAGTCTGTAGCTGCCAAGTTGTACCTGGCTGGACCAAAAATATGGCGGAGCCCTTCGTCATTTTTTTTTCTAGAATTAGTTCTAGAAATAAAAAAATGGGCTTCGCTGTATTTTTGGTAGCCAGCCAGGTACAACTTGGCAGCTGGCTGACTGGAATTCTCAGCGTGGAGAGACCCAAATGTTGTGGGTCCCCCACGCTGCAAATTGCAACCCACAGCCACCCAAGAAAATAGCGGATTCATTAGAGGCGCCATTTTCTGGTGCTGTACCCCAACTCTTCCAATTGCCCTTGTGCTGGTGGCACACGGGTTCTCCATATGCGACATGGTGTCCGCTAACAATTTCAATGGAAAATTAGCTCCAATTGTTAGCGGAAACCATGTCTCGTATGGAGAGCCCCTCCCTGTGTGCCTGAACATTGGAGCTCCGCCACAAGTGATCCCATTTTGGAAACTAGACCCCCCCAAGGAACTTTTCTAGATACATAGTGAGCACTTTGAACACACATGTGCTTCACAAATTAGTCCGTAAAAGGGAAAAAGAAGATTTTTTGTGAAAAAAAAAGTAATTTTTCATTTTTACGGATCAATTTGTGAAGCACCTGGGAGATCAAAGTGCTCACTATGCATCTAGATAAGTTCCTTGGGGGGGTCTAGTTTCCAAAATGGGATCACTTGTGGAGGAGCTCCAATGTTCAGGCACACAGGGAGGGGCTCTCCATACGAGACATGGTTTCCGCTAACAATTGGAGCTAATTTTCCATTGAAATTGTTAGCGGACACCATGTCGCATATGGAGAACCCGTGTGCCACCAGCACAAGGGCAACTGGAAGAGTTGGGGTACAGCACCAGAAAATGGCGCCTCTAATGAATGCGCTATTTTCTTGGGTGGCTGTGGATTGCAATTTGCAGCAGGGGGTCTAGTTTCCAAAATGGGGTCACTTGTGGGGGAGCTCCAATGTTTAGGCACACAGGAGCTCTTTATATGCGACATGGTGTCCACTAATAATTCCAATTGTTAGCGGACACCATGTTGCGTATGGAGAGCCCCTGTGTGCCTAAACATTGGAACATTGGAGCTCCCTCACAAGTGACCCCATTTTGGAAACTAGACCCCCCAGGGAACTTATCTAGATGCATAGTGCGCACTTTGAACCCCCAGATACTTCACAAATTAATCCACAAAAATGAAAAAAGAACATTTTTGTGGAAAAAAAAGTACCGTATTTTTCGCTTTTTAAGACGCACTTTTGTTTCCCCCACATTGGGGGTGAAACGGGGGTGCGTCTTAAAAAGCAAATGTTAGAAAAAAAAGAAAAAAAAAATCTTACTGAGGGGGGTGGGGTGCATAGCGGGGGTGTCCGATGCGGTTCTCATGAGGCCACGGAGGTTGGGGACCAAGGCAGAAGCTGCAGGGGTGTTGCGCCGGTCTCCGGTGGGCGCCGCCATTATTATTTCCCAGCATGCATTGCCTATTCGGCAATGCATGCTCTAGTGTCCAGAAATGGCCGTGATCGCGGTCTGCGCATGCGCCGCGGCCATTTTCATATATTCTATTTTCCAGACTTCAAGAAAATGGCGGCGGCGCTTGCGCAGACCGCGATCCGCGGCCATTTCTGGACACTAGAGCATGCATTGCCAAACAGGCAATGCATGCTGGGAAATAATAATGGCGGCGCCCACCGGAGACCGGCGTAACACCCCCGCAGCTCCTGCCTTGGCCCCCTACCTCTGTGGCCCACCGGAGACCGGCGGAACACCCCCGCAGCTCCTGCCTTGGCCCCCTACCTCTGTGGCCCACCGGAGACCGGCGGAACACCCCCGCAGCTCCTGCCTTGGCCCCCTACCTCTGTGGCCCACCGGAGACTGGCAGAACACCCCCGCAGCTCCTGCCTTGGCCCCCTACCTCTGTGGCCCACCAGAGACCGGCTCGACACCCCCACAGCTCCTGCCTTGGCCCCCAACCTCTGTGGCTCCCTCGGTAAGACTTGGGGGGGCTATGTACCAGGATGTATGTCCCCCATTCTGGGACATATATCAGGAGGGGGATATAAATAATGGATGGAGGCATGGAAACCAGGATGGGGGCATATACCATATATCAGGAAGGGGCATATATACCAGGATGGGAGCATGCATACCAGGAGGGGGACCATATATCAGGAGGGGGCACATATACCAGAATGGAGACAAATATACCAAGATAGGGGACATACAATCAGTCTATAAGACAGACATTGGCATTATAAGACAGACCCCATTTAACATTAAAAATTATTTTTTTTCTCTTTTCCTTCACTAAATTTGGGGGTGCGTCTTATAATCAGGTGCGTCTTATAAAGCGAAAAATACGGTACTTTTTCACATTCACGGATCTATTTGTGAAGCACCTGGGGGTTCAAAGTGCTCATCACCCATCTAGTTATGTTCCGTGGGGGGGTCTTATTTCCAACATGGGGTCACTTGTGGGGGAGCTCCAATGTTTAGGCACAGAAGGGCTCTCCAAACGCAACATGGTGTCTGCTAACAATTTGAACTGATTTTCTGTTCAAATTGTTAGCAGACACCATGTGACATTTGGAGAGTCCCTATGTGCCTAAACATTGGAGCTCCCCCACAAGTGACCCCATTTCGGAAACTAGACCCCCAGGGAACATATCTAGATGGGTGGTGAGCACTTTGAACCCCCTGATATTTCACAAATTGATCCATAAATATGAAAAAGTACATTTTTTTCACAAAAATTTTCTTTTAGCCTAAATTTTTTCATTTTCATATGGGAAACAGGATAAAATTGATCCTAAAAATAGTTGGGCAATTTCTCCTGAGTACACCGATACCTCATATGTGGTCATAAACCACTGTTTGGGTGCAAGGCAGGGCTCAGAAGGGAAGGAGCGCCATTTGACTTTTTGAATCAAAAATTTGCTCCAAAAGTCAAATTGCGCTCCTCCCCTTCTGAGCCCTGCCACATGCACCCAAACAGAAGTTTATGACCACATATGAGGCATCAATATACTCAGGAGAAATTGCCCAACAATTTTTAGGATCCATCTTATCCTTTTGCCCATGTGAAAATGAAAGAATTGAGGCTATAAGAACATTTTTGTTGAGAGGCGTGGCCTGCGGCTCCATGTGAAGTCGCACTCACAAGGAGCTCCTGGTGCTTACTAAAAAGCGACGGAGTTAATGTCCTTTTAGGTCATTTTCTACCACATAGAAGCTGTCAACCTGATCACTATTACTCAGAGGAAAAGCGAGGCGAGTTTGGTTGATTTTCACCCAGGAGGAAGCTTACACCGAAGTTGATCCCATCTCCCTCACAGCTCTAAGGGACCGGCGCCATCTTGGCCCCACATGTCATCACTGCTGCAGCAAATCAAGCGGGCCGGAGTAAAGGGTACTGGCAACAGCTGGCACATTGAAGCATAACACGGCGGGGACTTGAAGCTGCAGCACATTACCGGAGCTATGACCTGCATAACGGTAGGACCCGTACCGGTCTGCCCTGTGCCGCTTCACCCTGTTCTGCCTGCCACAACAGCCGTGAGGGGGGTTAAGAGACTTACCTGAGTCCTGCCACATCGATCGTAGGTGTGGTGTGTGCAGGTGAGACCCAAGGTGCACATAATCTCCAGTGGAAGAGAGGAACTACTTAATTAGCAGCAGGTATGAGGGGCGGAGTGATCTCTGGAGCAGAAAGAGGTCCCCGCTGCTGAAACAAAGCCCCATACTGTGACGCAGCCTCATAAAGCTATTAGCTAACAAGCTGAAGTTACTGTAAAGGAAATCTTTCAGTATTAACTGTCAGAAGTCACAAATCTGTTGGCACTCAAGTACTATAACACTAGAAGCTGACACCATTCGCCATAAGAAAGTCTGCAGAGCACACAAGAACAGTGATAATCTGAGGCTCCTTTGTTGACACATTATACTTAATTACCTCACAGATAAGCCCACTGCAAGGGTATCCTGTAGATAAGGAATTTACAGACATTTAAAGACTAGTTGACATACTATATGTAGGAAGTCCTTGCTACAGAGGCGAACCACTGAGTTCAGGAGACAAAGATACAGACTCTTAAGGGTATGTCACACGCATCAATATCGCCTGCACGATCTCGGCTGCACGTGATGTTGCAGCGATATTGATGCGTGTGACATACTGAATCAACCAGCAATAAATCGCTGGTTGATGATCGCCAGGTTTTAGAATCTGTCCTAAAACCTGGCGATGGTCGCCCGGTGGACACGCAGCATCGCTGCGTGTGACACCGGGAGTAGCGATATTCCAGCTCCCAGCGCCTATCACAAGCGCTGGGAGCTGGTATCCAAGGTAAACTGCGGGTATCTAGGCAGCGCGCGGCCTAGACACCCGATGTGTACCTTAGTTACCAGCCTCCTCCGCTCACCGGCTGGTATCTAAGGTACACAGCGGATAACTAGGGACCCTAGTTACCCGCTGTGTACCTTAGATACCAGCCGGTGAGCGGAGGAGGCTGGTAACTAAGGTACACATCGGGTATCTAGGCAGCGCGCGCTGCCTAGATACCCGCAGTTTACCTTGGAGACCAGCCTGCTCCCGCTTCCAGCAGGCTGGCAGCGAGAGCAAGACATCGTGGAAACGATATTTAAATCGTTTCCACAATGTCTCTGGTCCATTGATCGCTGGTGAGTCTGTCTGTGTGACAGCTCACCAGCGATCAGCCGTCAATGTCGTCAGCAATCATCTCACTGACGACATTGACGCGTGTGACACCCCCTTTAATGCCTGAAGCCCTTTCTAGTTCTCTCCTACACAGACAGAGAGGCAGATGTCGAGCAGAGCATAAAAGTGTGACACCTTCAGACTAAAAATTGTGTATGAACAGCAGTCTCTATATTGCAGAGCTGAACTGAATTGTCTCTGGGCAGGCAAGGGATCTTACCAATCAGAGATCTCTTACAAAAAAAATAAATAAATCGTAGCCCTGCAGCACACAAAAATCTGTATAAGGACATAAGCTACTCACTAAAATCTACATTAGAAGGACTAGTGCACACAGTCACAAAAGCTGCTGTATGACAAATAATTGACAGCACTTGCCACCAAAGCACTTCAGCGACGTTGACCCAAGATACTGAGGGCAGCAATATAAGACTGTTCTGAAGTCCTAGATACGTACTTTCTCCACCCCTTGAACTCCAGAAGTAGCGACTCCACCCAGAGTCATTGAACTTTCGAACAACCTAGTACCTCAAAGTCAGTGAAATTAAACCCAACTAAACATCAGACCTCACTGTTACACCCTAGTTTCCCCAAATCTAATGCCCTCCAAAACCAGACCCTCTACCACCATTCCATCTAACGAAAAAACAATGGATGCACATCAATTAAGCTCTAAGAGCAAGATACCAACTATGGCACATAGTCCAGGTAAAAACCTGAAAGGAAGAGACAAACACACCAAAAGTTCACCTACACCTGAAACCCATGAGTCCTGCGACGACTCAACTATATACGAATCCACTTATCATAGTTCCAAAAGAAAAGAGATGGATTCACCCTTACGCCAAAATCCTAATCCTCCTCCACAAGATGAGATCCAATTGCAATGTAGAAGTCCTGCGAGGCAGAGGATTAAGGTCACACAAGCTAATAATGACCCCAACTTTATCCTGGACCAAACTCAAATTCCAGACAAGAACTTCCTTCTCCAACTTTTCTCTTCCCTTAAGGAAGAAATGAGGGAGCAATTTGCAGAAATTAAATTTTCAATCAACACCATTAATTCACGACTAGACACAACCGAAACAGATGTAGGAAATCTGAAGAAAGAACTTAAAACATGCTGCTCAGAGCTAACAAAAGCTAAAGATGAAATTAAACACCTTACAGATAAGATTATAGATAGGGAGGACCGTGACCGTAGATCCAACTTAAAAATTAGAGGAATATCAGAACAAACAAAAACACATGAGCTAATTCCCTTTGTTAAAAATCTGACCAGAAAGCTGATCCCGTCCTTACCGGATATAGAATTATCAATTGAGAGGGCGCACAGACACCCCAAAACCCTACGCCTACCTGAAGACACCCCTCGTGATGTTATTGTTAAATTTACGTTTTTCCAGACGAAAGATAAAATAAATAACTACACTAGGCACCATGCTTCCCTACCAGCTCCTTATGAATCTTTAAAAATCTTCTCTGACATCTCAAAAGAAACTGCCACTAAAAGGAGACTTCTAAGGCCAGTCACAGAGGTTCTAAGAAAACAACAGATTACCTATAGATGGGGCCGACCAACCACCTCTGTCATATTTCATCACAAACAGAAGCAAATCACCATTGAGGATCCCATGGAAGGCTTGAAACTCCTCAAACACCTACATATAAAAGAATAACTCTGCCAAATGATTTACTATTAGGTTAGAAATATTGCACCATAGGCCCTACCGTTAGCCCAAGAGGAAGACCTAAAGTAGTTCCTTGGAACTCTTCCTTCACAACACGACCGTTGGTCGAACTTATATATTTATTCTTTTTTCTTCTAAAGTTTGTTGAACCCACCTCAACTACCCCTCCTCCTCTGTTTTCCCTCCTAATTTCTCCTCCTCACCCCCCTTCTTGACCAGCATCTCAATTTAACTGCTTAACTAACGCCATAATGATGAAACTCCTGTCCCTAAACGCAAATGGTCTAAATTCACCACAAAAACGATTTAGTGTATGGAAGGAGCTAAACTCGAACCACGTTGACATAGCTGGAATTCAGGAGACTAGATTCCCTCTACAGAATCCTCCTAAATTTAGTAATAAAAGATTCCCTCATGTATACTTTTCATCTAATTCCAAAAAGAAAGCGGGAGTAGCAATAATCATAAAAGGGACGCTGAAGTTTGAGGAAATCGAGCTGATCAAAGACGACGAGGGCAGGTACATAATCCTGATCTGTAAGGTTAACGAAGTAATCCACACTCTTGTAAACGTTTACACCCCTAACAATGGCCAAATTACCTTCCTTAAACGTCTCTTTACCCTAATACATGAAAAACAGAAAGGGATGCTTCTGATATTTGGCGACTTCAATTCTGTCCCGAACCCCCTATTAGTTTCGTCTAATAAATCAAGGAATCTGAATACGAAATTGGACCCACTTTTACAAAAGGAGGAGCTCTTTGACGTATTTAGATGTTTACATACCTCCTCTTTAGAGTTTACTCACTATTCTAACGTCCATAAATCATTTTCCAGAATCGATTTGGTACTAACAAACATACACTCACTGTCAAAATTTAAAACTATATCCATTCTACCAAGAACGTGGTCAGACCACTCTCCCATCCTCTTTGAGATTTCTAACAGCCCCCCTTCAACTCTCTTTCTCTGTGGAGAGCTAATTCATATCTATTTACCCACCCACAATATAAATCTGAAATCCAAGATTCACTTAAATTATATTTTCAAGAAAACGATACTACAGACATTTCCTTGTCCACCCTATGGACTGCCCACAAATCGACCTTTAGAGGTAATCTGATATATCTGAACGCGAAACATAAAAAAGCTCAATTGGCTAATACTAAAAAACTTACTCGACAAATTGCCTTGTTGGTGTGACAACCATCCGCTGTGAAGCTGAGCTGCTGGTAAGGCAGCACCCCGAGAAACCCCGAGACCCTTAACCCCTATACAGGGATCTGGAATTATAGCGGAGCCCAGGGGATAGCTGCCTATTATGAGCAACAGAGCAGGGAAGGTCGCCAGGGGAAAAAATCAAGACCCGAAAAACAAAGTCAGAAGTCCGAGTCAAAACCGAGAGGGCAGCGAAGGTACAAAATCATCAGGCAGTAGCAGAGTCGAGAATCCAGGCAAGGGTCAAGGGCAAAACCAAGAGGGCAGCTGAGGTACAAAATCGACAGGAAGAAGCAGAGTCAGAAATCCAGGCCAAGGTCAGAGACAAAACTAAACATACACTATATCACTGGGGAACCAAAACTATATCTGGCGGCCTGCAAGACAGGCTCCAATGTATTTGAAGGGCGCGGTTACCTCCCATAGGCTGGAGCTCACAGCCCGATGACATCATCCGGACCGCCCCTAGATCCAGGCCAGATGGAGATGCACGACTGGCTCCACCCACGCCACCTCTGACAGAAGAACGCAGGCTGCGCCTAACGGACACCTCTGCAGGGCCCGCTCCTCTGCGACCAACACCACCCAGAGGGGAAACACAGCGGCGCTCAGCGACAGAGGCAGACGTCGCGGGAGCAGTTCCATATGAGGACAAGGTCCTCCTGTCACCGGTGCCACCAGCCGAAGGAATCCGGCTCCTCCCAGCGGCCGAGGCAGGAACACCGGCCACCGAGTCCAATGGCGATGTGACAGTTGGAGGAGGAAATGGTAACTAACCCCTCTGAAAGCAAACATAAAGATCTACTTGAGCTTCGGGTACAACTAAAATCCCTCCTCTTATCCGACTATGATAAATTGGCCCGCATATCCAACTCAAATTTCTACTCAAATAGAAATAAACCATCCAAAACCTTCGCAAAATTGATCAAAATCCATAGATCAAAAACCAGTGTATATCAAATCAAAAACAAACAAAACCACGTTAAAAAAAAAACCCTTAGAAATATCTAATGCCTTTGTTGAATATTATAAAGGTCTATATAACCTCAAAGATGATCGCTCAGAACCTCAACCCACAACACAAAATATCAAATCCTTCCTAGACTCAGTCACGCTTCCTACGATCTCAGAGGAGGATCTAAACAAACTCAACCAACCTTATACTGAGCAGGAAATAAAAGATATTATACGTAAACTTAAAAAGAACAAATCCCCAGGACCCGATGGTCTTCAGAACGAATATTTTTTAGCGTGCGAACATTTACTCACCCCTTACATCACTAAACTAATTAACTCCTTTTCTGATGGTAGCCAGCCGATCCCACATGAGATGCTCCAAGCGCTTATAACAGTTATTCCCAAAAATAAAGGGGACAAAGACTTGGTTTCTAATTATAGACCCATCTCCCTCCTGAACACAGATATTAAAATTATATCAAAAGCGATTAATTCTAGAATGCAAAAAGTGATCCCGACCTTGATCCACAAAGATCAGACTGGATTCACTCAAAATAGGAATTCAACAGATGAGACAAGAAGACTCTTAAACTTGACAGCGTATGCTGAGCTCTCGAAAGCCCCTATGATAGTGGTCTCTGTCGATGCAGAAAAAGCGTTCGACAGAGTCCACTGGGGATACCTGTTTGAGGTTTTGCATAAATTTGGACTATCAGGACCCATATTCAATTCCATTCAATCTTTATATACCGCACCATCAGCAAGGCTCCTTACTAATAATCATATGTCCGCCCCTTTCTTGTTGACAAATGGCACAAGACAAGGCTGCCCCCTCTCGCCCTCCCTTTTCAATTTATTTATTGAGCCGTTAGCAGAAAAGGTAAGATCTAGCCCGTCAATTTCTGGTATTTCCCTGAATCGAGAATCATATAAAATCAGTTTGTTTGCTGACGATATAATACTAACCCTCACAAATCCAGTGACGTCTATGCAGGACCTTCTCTTACTCATGAATGAATTTGCCGCAATTTCCCATTACAAAATCAACATTGCCAAAACACAAGTACTCAGCTATAACTTTACAGATCAGATGATTTCCTCCCTCCAACAGGGCAACGAGCTGGATTGGCATAAAAAGTATCTAGACTACTTAGGAATCATAGTCACTAAATCCACTTCCAAAATATATGATGCAAATCTAGGAAAGCTGTATAAAGCTCTTCAAATGGACCTAGCTAACATTTCCAAAACTGAACTTACGTGGTTAGGCAAAATAGAGGCGTACAAATTATTTATACTGCCCAAAATACTTTACATTTTTCGTTCAGTCCCCCTTCAGCTTAACTCCGCTTGGTGCAAAAAAATTCAAGCTCAATTATCTAACTTTATTTGGGGGGGGAAAAAACCCAGAACCTCTCTCTCTATTCTAGAAAAAAGTAAACTACACGGAGGTCTAGCGGTGCCTAACATCTCAGCTTACTATAATTCAGCGCTTATCAGACTTAGCCAAAATTGGTGGGGAGAAGAAGAGAAGCCGAGATGGATGGAGATAGAGAAAGCACTTAATCGCTCGAGAGATCTCCAATGGACACTACTCGCTTATTTATGCGACAAGACCAAGAAATTACCTAAAGAACCAACGTTAAAGGCTACCATACGCTCGTGGAGAACTCTCACCACGAAATCATACGCAACAAATCATAAACCTTCTCCACTTTGGATCTCAGTTTACCTCCTACCAGCTCTATCGGCAGATATAGATGTAAGTGTATGGACCAATTGTGGAATCCATACTCTCTCAGACTTACTTGATGACAATATGCAACTCAAATCCTTTGCAAATCTTAGAACCAAGTTTAATTTGCCAAGCGAAGAGGTTGGGAACTGGAACAAAATAAAACGTACACTCATAAAAATAATCTGAGTCTCCATCTCCCGCTAAACATAATTCAACTTTTCCGTTTTAACCAATCAAACATCTTTTGGTCTTTCAAGTCTATTTACAAAGAATGGAACCTTGATTCTTCATTTTCCAGCGCTTCTAACATAGGTGCATGGAGTAAGGAACTCCAAATCTCTCTCCCTGCTGATCTAATTGAAGATACACTCAAAATAGTTTACAAAAGTCTCTCATCTTCAGTTCTTTTGGAATCTTACTACAAAACCTTGACTAGGTGGTATTTCACCCCTACAAGACTCCATAAATTTTCAGAAACTATATCACCAATGTGCTGGAGGAACTGCGGAAAACCTGGCACAATGTCTCACATATTCTGGGACTGTCCCATCCTGCGCCCATTTTGGGGGAAAATACAACTTCTAATCTTTGACATTACAGGGATCGACTTGGACCTCTCGCCAGAACTCGCACTGCTCCTGATAGGAATAAACGTAGTACCACCTGAGCTCAGAGCGCTCATTATACACATTTTGATTGCCTCAAAAAATGGTGTAGCGGCTCGATGGAAAGACCCGGATCCACCAATGTTTGAAACAATACTGGGGACTATTGCAGCTCACAATGTGTATGAATACACGTTCGCTTTGAGGAACAGTCTTCAAGGAAAGTACAGTAACAAGTGGTTAACGTGGAACCAATTTTTCTTTCAACAGGATGCCCCCATAATATAAACTTGATCGAATTTGCTTCCAACATGCTATGAGCGAAGTTTAGTTGAGCATAACTTTAAAGTATTTTTCCCTCCCTCCCTTCTTCCCCCCCTTTCTTTCCCACCACCCACCCTCCAACCGCACGTGTTTATAAGAATGACAGAATGGACTTCTGGTTCCGGCTCCGGGATGATGGCAGCCTAGGAGAAGAGCTCCGGAGGCCACGCTGACAATCCGTCAGCATCACACGCTCAGACGGCCCGCTCCAACCGCCCAGCTATGGAGGAGGCACCCCGGGCGCTGGGGACCTTGGACCAATACGTGCTGCGGAGTTCAGGGCGGGAGGAGATGGCAAGCCCGCTCCAAAACAAGAAGGGCGGTCATCAGGCAAAGATGGCGCCCAAAGGAGGTGACCGGGATCGAGACCGCGCTCAGCACCAGCCGACGAGTGCGGGCAGCACTTCACGTGGCTCAAACTGCAGCCTCACGGGATCACAGGGGAGAGGAGAGGGCAAACAAGGAGACACCGAGGCCCAGATGAGAGAGGACCAAGAGGACGGAGGCTCCCACACAGAAGCGCCAGAGGTATGGAGGGAAGGCGAGCCACAGAGGCAACTGCAGGGGGAGGATGGAGTCACTGCACAAAGGGAGTTGAGAGACACAACAGACAAAGGACAAATAGATGTAAAACAACTGGCCATAGAAATTGTCCCCTACATAGTGGCTGATTTAAAAGCAGCTTTGAGAGACACAGTAGCTGAAGCGGTGGCAAGGCTAAAGCAAACCACAGAACAACATGAGGAGCGCATACAGGAGGCTGAACAGCGCCTCTCAGAGGCTGAGGACAGACTGATTAATATTGAAAGACATATAGCCGCACTGCAGAAACACTCAGCCTATGCAGAGGAAAAAATGGACGATTTGGAGAACCGATCCAGGAGAAACAATCTCAGGATGATAGGTCTCCCGGAATCTTTCATGCCTGCACGCCTTGATTCGATATGGGAAGTTAAATTACCAAAGGCTCTAGGGTTGAGACGCCAATGCCGGGTGGAAACAGCACACAGAGTGGGTCCTCCCAAAAACCCGGATGAAGGCCCACGGCAAGTAATTGCCAGATTCTTAGACTATAAAGACAAAGAATTCCTACTAAGGGAATATAGATCCAAACGTCTCCCATTACTAATACTAGGGTACAAGATAAGGTTATACGAGGACTACTCTGCGGAGGTGGCCCGAAAGAGAAAAGCCTTTAGTCCGGCATGCACTATATTATTCAAAAGGAACATTAGATTCCAGTTAGCCTTCCCAGCCATACTGCGCTTCAAAGATAACAAGGGAGAAATGCACTCATTTGTAAACTGTAAGATGGCCATGAAATTTCTGCAACAAGCACCAACCCCCCTCGAGAAAGTCAAACATCGCCAAACACAGAAGCATCACAACAAACCTCACAACGTCAGACCTACGCAGAGAAACTGCCGAGTGCAATGAGAAAAAAAAACAAAACCGACAAAAGTGGCGAGGATAACAGGTTCTGGCTGAAAGACAACCGCAAAAAACAAAATGAAAACCCACACACATCAGAAGCAGAGGCCTCAGAATAAGGAAGGCCACATAACACTTCAACTCACACTGTAGACTCTCAGGAGACTTTTGACGGAGTGACCAACCCCTCGTGATACTGCCTGACACAACACATGAACAGTCCTCGAGTGACAACTCGGTTAGGCAGGTTCCCTGAGTATATGTCGCATCAATGGATCTTACCGGGAGATTGCTGAGGACAACGGGGCCACAGCCCGGAAAATTTTAAAGGCAACCACTACAACCGACTTGCCTTCACCTGTCTTTTTTGCCTTTTTTTCCCTCCCCCCCCCCCCCCCCCCCCTTTTTTTTTTTTTTCTTTTTTTCTTTCTCTCTTTCTTTCAGATCTCCCAAGTGGAGGAAGGAGGGGAGTTGATGGGGGGGTGGGGGAGTGGGGAGTGGGGAGGGGAAAGTTACTCGAGGAACTATATCCAGAATTCCCACTATTTGTGGTACGTGAACTGCTGGTAGCTTTGACACAACGAAGTGGGACACATAAGTATTATTCCACCTTAGTGACAATGTCTACATGAGGGTCGCCTGCAAGCGCCTATTGTGACTGGAGATATAAGGTGTGGCATCTAACTGCCATCCGAGGAAATAGGGAAGTCAAAAGGAAAGTTATTTTTTTGTTGTTTTCCAAGGAGAGGAGACAGAGAGAAGGCGCACTCCTTGTGTTTCGGGGAAGTTGGGTTTGAGGGAACAGTTATGACTTCATTTGTCAATCTTTATTATTGTTTTCTCCAACAGCTGATAATTACCAGATATATACGTGCAGAATTTACTCATATGTTTTGCAACAACATAACAACAACAAACCTGAGAGGTTACATGTTAGGCCCAGATACTACCGAGGGGGGAATAGGGAAGGAGACTCAGACACAATGTTGAGAGTGATATCCTGGAACGTCAAGGGGCTCAGATCCCCCAATAAACGCTATATGATATTGCGTCACCTGATGAGATTGAGAGCTGATAATGCTCTCCTTCAGGAGACGCATCTTCGAAATCAAGAACTAAAATACATGCAAAAACTATGGGTAGGGGAGGCATGGATATCAGGAGCGCAGGATAGGAAGGCGGAGGTCCTAATACTAATTAACAAACATTTAGCACATTCCCTCATTTCCATATCACAAGATCAAGAAGGAAGGTTCATACATTTAGTACTAAAACTACAAGGCCAACAGATTAGTATATACAACATCTATGCTCCAAATAATTCTAGAACCAGGTTCTTTGCTGACCTATGCACAGAGATTCTGAGTGATAGAGAAACAAATATACTGGTGGGAGGCGATTTCAATGAGGTGATGTTCGAGGACATAGACAGGAACAGGACAGGTAATGGAAACAAGCTTCTAAATACAACAACCGATAATTTTGGAAATCTAGCAAACGTGATGAACTCGTCGAGACTAATTGATGTGTGGAGAGTCTTACACCCACAGGAGATGGAGTACACTCATTTCTCTCACTCACATAGCTCATGGTCACGTATTGACTATTTTATGGTGTCAGAGCAGCTATGGGGAAAGACAGAAAACGCAACAATTGAATCAATGGAGATCTCGGACCATAGTCCGATTTACATAGACCTAATGGAGACTAATCAGCGAGGAGTGGACTTTCTGTGGAGATTCCCCACACATCTATCCAGAGACGGGGACTTTAAAACCCAAATAAAGGAATGGTGGTCCAATTTCGCGGGGGATAACGCCCAGCATAAAGACGACCACCGTCTATATTGGGAGACCGGCAAGGTAGTACTGAGAGGATATATTTTAGCCTATACCTCCAGGCAAAAAAAGTCCTTGAAAGAAAGTTACAAGACAACTAGTGAGAGAGTATCGGTCGCCTACAAAACCTACAGACGCACACATAATCCGATTGACAAACAGACATGGCTGGAAGCTAAAAATATATTTGAAGGGTGGGCTAATAAAAGAGAAGAAATGACGAGAGGCCAACTAGAAACAGATCTGAGCAGATTCGGAGACAAGGCAGGTAGGTTACTGGCTAGACTGGCAAAAGGGCGGAGGCTACCTAATCCAATACTGGCGCTACAAAAAGAAAAAGGGGGGGATATCACAACAAATCCCAAAGAGATAAACAACATTCTTGAAAAATACTACAGGACATTGTATAGTGCATCTGACAAAACGATACAGGACGGATCAAAATGGTTAAATGACATACCTCTTACTCCCATCACAGAGACGGATCTGGAAGATCTTAACAGACCGATCTCAGAAACAGAAGTAGACCAGGCTATCAGAAATCTAAACAATGACAAGGCACCCGGCCCAGATGGGTTTACAGGGGAATTTTTTAAATCCTGAGGGAAGAAATAACACCAACACTGACTGGTCTCTTCAATAATATTTTATCAGGAGAACCCATATCGGAGGCCATGAATATAGCATATGTGAAACTATTACCTAAGGGGGGGAGGGGGGGAGAGGACCCGGCAAACTATAGACCCATATCCCTCATCAATCTTGATCTCAAACTTATTTCTAAAATTATGGCAGACAGATTGGCCAGAATCATGCCACTATTGATAGAACACCACCAGACAGGGTTTTTAAAGGGAGGTCGGCAGTCTCTAATGTACGTAAAACTCTGCTGGCCTTAGATGCAGTACGTAATAGATTGACAACGAAGGGGGGGGACCCAGTCATGGTCACACTGGACGCAGAAAAGGCTTTTGACAATGTCAGGTGGCCATGGCTGGGTATGGTCCTGGACCGAATTGGGATCCAGGGGAAGTTCCGTCAATATCTTCAGTCTTTATACAGCAATCCAACAGCAAAGATAACACCCCAGGTTTTTTGTCCTCCAAATTCCCTTTGCAAAAAGGCACTAGACAGGGGTGCATCTTGTCCCCACTTTTGTTCAATCTGGCCCTGGAGCCCTTGGCACGTTATATAAACAACTCTAACGCCTTTGAAGGTATTGGAGTTGGAGACTCAAGAGTGAGATCGGCCCTATTCGCGGACGACATCATTCTATTCATGAACAACCCAAACAGAGATTTACCAAATCTATTAAGAGATATAGACCGCTTTGGGGAATTTTCGGGATTCAGATTGAACAAGAGTAAATGCGAACTTTTGAGACTGAAAAATGGGGGAGAAGGGGGGAAGAGGATTAAGGAAATGGGGATCCCGATAGCAACTTCCTCAATAAAATACCTGGGTCTGATAATAAGTAGATCTCCGGATCAAATCTACTCTCTTAACTATGGCCCACTATTGGACAAGATTGAGAAGGAGTTGAGGAGATGGGAAGGTCTGCCACTGTCATTGTTAGGGTGCTGCCATCTGATAAAGATGATGAGTTTTGCTCGGCTCCTCTACCCCCTCCAGACCCTGCCACTGTTACTGAAACGCTCGGACATCGCAAGATTAAATAGAGCCTTCACTAGGTTCCTTTGGAAAGGCAAGAAACCCAGGATGAGATTGGGAATCCTATGCCGGGCAAAAGAGAGGGGAGGAACAAATTTCCCTGACATCAGAGGCTATAATCTAGCTTGCTTACTTAGACACGTAATAGAATGGGTCAAACAGTCTGAAAGGTACTCTGACAAACAACTAGATGAAGCATACTGTGCTCCATGGGACAGATGTTCACTATTACACACCTCACTTCCTGGCCTACCACCACACATAAAACAGTCAGCGATATTCCGTGATACGATTATGACATGGAAGGCAGTACGGAAAAAATGTGAATTACCATGGAGGGTATCAAAATACCTAAATCCATGGGCATTCCCAGACTTTAGAGAGGGCAGAGAAAATCAACTGTTTGGGGCATGGAGACAGAGGGGAGTGGCCATGATGGGGGACCTAATGCAGAGGCAAGAGAAAAGGTGGATGACAGGGAAAGAAGTAATGGAAGCCTTCAATCTAGGGGCAGGACAAGGACTCCAATATCTACAAATTAAACACCAAATTTTGAACAACCTCAGGGATGTCTCAAAAGAAGTAGAACACAACGCTTGGGACAATTTGGTGGAGTTAGACATAACCCAACTAACAATTTCGATAATATACAAATCTATAAGGGAAATTCTAATACCAAAGGGTGGATCAACTCCTTTTGCAAAATGGCGCAGATTCCTAGATCGGGAAATTTGTGGAGGAGGACATACTGACGGGATGGGACAAGGTTAGACATAATATATTGAGTGAGCAATGGCGCGACACTCAGTTTCGCATTGTACATGGTTTGATTTATGGCTTTGACCTTCCATCTACACTAGCCAATCCAGACAGGAAAACTAGTTGCCCTAAATGTACCAAAGATAAGATGGATATGATACACGGAATCAGGAGTTGCTATAAAGTACAGGAATATTGGAGCACAATCAGAGACATATGTAGACAAGTGAGCTCTCTGACATTGGACCTAGACCCCTCAGTTTGGATCTTCCAAAACATAGCTACACCACGGCAAGGGAACCTAAACATGAAATGGATTCACGTCCTAATATTGTTGGCAAAACGACTACTTCTAGTATATTGGCTTAAGGCCGACTTGCCGGGAAGACCAGAAATAATAAATGGCCTGAAAAAGGCTCTAGAAACAGATAAAAGGGAAGTGCTTAGACAAAGACAAAGACAAAGAAAAATCGACGAACGCATTCATGTGCAAATGGAGAATGTTTATTGAGTCTCTATTATCCGATGAGGAGATAAAGCAGGTGATGGAACCGCTGAAGGGGACCTCATGGTATCTGTTAGAGGAGATAGGCAGTTCCCTAGGTAAACTGGGCTTATAGACAACTAAATGACCTAATATTACTATTGAATATGTTGTTGCTATTAACCTAAACTGAGTGAAAAAAACACCTCGGTTATATTGTGAAATTTATCAGCAGTTTATTTTGTATTAGATTACAATAGGCAAAAATTAACGAATGTTATGAAACATACTGTACAAAGCATGTATGTAATATTTTGTAATTGGTATTTCCATTGAAAATCTTTAATAAAAATGATGTTTTAAAAAAAAAAAGAATGACAGAATTAGTTAGTTATGGTTTAATGTTAGTTGTTAACTTGACTCGTTTTCTAATGTGTGATTATCTTAATGTATCGCTACTTGTTATGACCACCTTGTAAGTTTATATCTAATTCAATAAAAAAATCGTTGAACAAGAACATTTTTGTTGGAAAAATTAAAATGCCCATTTTTTCCTTCCATGTTGCTTTAGTTCCTGTGAAGCACCTGAAGGGTTAATAATCTTCTTGAATGTAGTTTTGAGTAGCTTGAGGGGTGCAGTTTTTGGAATGGTAGATTTTTCCAGGGACAATGTGTCGTCGGTCCGCGCTGCCACAAATAACTCAAATCAAAAGTTCACTCTATACATTTAATTGGATCCATCCAACGCGTTTCGGAGCCTGCTAGGCTCCTTCATCAGGGAGTGTATGAGGTTCTCTGTATAGAGTGAACTTTTGATTCGAGTTATTTGTGGCAGCGCGGACCGACGACACATTGTCCCTGGAAAAATCTGGAATTCGACCACATAGCACGTGGAGGTGTAGGTCCAGCAGCAGTCGCCATTACATGTTTTTCATATTGGTTGTGTGTCACACAACTAGACCAGGTGAGCAGTGTCCATTACGGCTCTTAAGCCGCTGATTGTTAAAAAGATAAGACCCTATCTGCGCTTGCTTCCTTCTTTTAGTTTATTGGTTTTTGGAATGGTGTCACTTTTGGGTGTTTTTTTGTCATGTACGCCCCTCAAAGGGACTTCAAATATGATGTGGTCACAAAAAAAAATGGCTTTGTAAAGTTTGCTGGAAAAATGAAAAATTGCTGATGAACTTTGAACCCTTATAACTTCCTACCCCAAAAAATTTTTTTTGCCAATGATGTAAAGTAGACATGTGGGAAATGTTATTTATTAACTATTTTGTGTCACATAACTTTCTGGTTTTGCAGAATAAAAATTCACAATTTGAAAATTGCTAAATTTTAAACATTTTTGCCAAATTTTAGATTTTTTCTCAAATATTCGCAAAAATTATCGACCTTACTTTAATACTAACATGAAGCCCAATATGTCACGAAAAAACAATCTCAGATTCGCTAGGATCCGTTGAAGCGTTCCAGAGATATAACCTCATAAAGGGACACTGGTCAGAATTGACAAAATAGGCCCGGGGGTGAAGGGGTTAATCATATCTGTGTTTTATGGATGGAGATATATTTGACATTAGAACAATATTTTTATTTTAAAATAAAAATGTGTTTTTTACTTGCATGGGTGGATCCCTAGTCTCCTTAATTTTGGTGGTGCCCCCAAGGAAATTCTTTTAATACTGACATTTGAACAACCTAACAATTTCCCAGAATTTTCTCAAAATCCATGAATGTTCAGCTGGTTTCAGGATGGTTTGGACTTATGTTCCTAGTTATTTTATACACCCTTTATGGAATTGTAGTGAACTAATGTGAAATACAGTACGATAATGTGCAGTACAGTAACATTACTTCTGATGGGAAAGGCTGAATTACATTATACAGTCCTTGGCAGCAAGAACACTGTCAAAACAAGCAGCTTAAGAAAAGTAAAAGGAATCCCCCTTCCAGATCCCGAGACATCCTACAAATAAACCCCTTGAGCTAAATGTTTTGAATTTTTAGGTTACTTTCCCAAGACTGATATCCTAACTAAAGATTGTTGTTCTGGATTTTCTACATCTGCATAAAATTTCACACGTGTTTTGCGTGCACAGCTTATATAGAGATCTAGATAAAAATGATGGATCGGAAGAAAGTGCAGTTGAGAGACCTGAATCTGCATTCCCTCTCGGTAAGGAGAATGTTAAAACAAATACTTGTCAAAACCAGACTATTCTGCACAGTCTTATAGTACTGTAAGTGTTTCAACTTTAGTAGTATATTAAAGGTGAGGTTAATATTAGATTTTAGTTTCAAGCTTGTTCACACTTTGCAGTCTAATTTAAAGGCAACCTGTCAGGATTATATCATTAAGCATTATAATTTGTTCCCTCACATTTTGGGTGAAAGTGGGGTGTGTGTCTTATAATCCGAATCTGCTATGTGCTGTGCTGTAGTGGAGTGGGGGTGGCTCTGGAGCAGTATCTGCGGACTGGTGCAGGTTGTAGGAGGCAACTGGAGGTCACATGCTCTCGCTCATTAACCTAATGTAATATGCACTGCACCCGCTGTCCATCACCTCAGTGCTGAAGCAGCACTGAGTGATGCACAAGGGGAGCGGTGCATATGACATATGCCTGTACTCATTCCCCACTGTGCTGGATATGGCCCCTGTCACGCTATATGCCCCCCGTGCTGGACATCGCCCCCTGTTACGCTATATGTCACCCTGTGCTGGATGTGGCCCCCCCCATCACACTATTTGCCCCCCTGTGCTGGATGTGGCCCTCATTACACTATATGCCCCCCTGCTAGCGTGCACACATTAAAATAACACCCCTGTTACTTACCCTTTGTTGATCGCTCCATGCCTCCAGCTCCTTGGTCTCTTTCTGTGTCTGTGGCGGCATCCGATCACGTGATCAGCACAGCACAGTGATGTTATCACTGTGCACCCCAGTCACATGATCGGATGCCAGCACAGACACGGGAAGAGACTGAGGAGCTGGGAGCTCGGAGCAAGTGACGGAGAGTAAGTAACAGAAGTTGTTATTTTAATGTGTGCGCACTGGCAGGGGGACATATAGCATGATGGGGGCCACATCCAGCACAGGGGGGCATATAGAGTGACGGGGGGGGGGGCCATATCCAGCCCAAGGGGGCTAATGTGCCAGTACAAGAGGGATAATGTGCCATCTCAAGGGGGCTAATGTGTCAACACAAGGGAGCTAATGTGCCAGCCCAAGAGGGCTAATGTGCCAGACCAAGGGGCCATATGCAGGATATGGGGGCTGTATCCCAGGATGAGGGACACATCACATATGTGATTTGTAAGACGGACACTGGCATTATATGACGGACCACATTTAAAGGGTACCTGTCAGGTGGTTTATGCACCCCCAGCTATCACTCTCTGCCTCTCAAGCTTCATAGTACTATTCTTCCCATCCCTGTCAGAGCTCATAGTGCACTGTACTGTTATCACATCAGGTCTCCCAACATGTTCTAACATAAGGCTGAAATGTTAACTATTAAACTTCCAAACAGTCTCCGTCCTCCAAGCTGGAGACTGACTGCCTCATTACATAAGGAAATGTAAGTGTATAAATGCTTTTCTTTCACCTTTAACATTACACTATGAGCTCAGACAGGGATGATTAGACTGGTATTATATAGCTGCAGCTACAGACAGTGATAGCTGGGGAGACATAAACTAGCTGACAGTTTCCCTATAACATTAAATATTATTTTTTTTCTCTTTTCCTTCACCAAATTTGGAGGTGCGTCTTATAATCAGGTGCGTCTTATAAAGCGAAAAATACAGTATATCTCGTAGAAATCCAATGTGCAGTCACTTAGAATTTTAGTGCAAATTTTCATAGAGGTGCATTGTAGGCAGATAGATGCACTAGGAGACCCCAGAGAGCAAGAAGGAAAGTATGAAATAATATTTAGGTGTCTTCATCTCATTCTCTTCTTGACAACTGCCACACTCAACACTAAGTCTGCCCCATTCCTAGCAGATGATGTCTGTGTTATTCAGCCACCATCTGCCTCTAATAGCAGTTTAGCCCACTGCTGTTAATCTGTAAATAGCGCTTTCATTCTGTAACAGCGGAATTTAAAGGGAATCTATCATGTCTCAAACTGCTGCTAACCTACAAATCTAAATGTTCATAAGGTATTAAAGCTACCCAACTGCTGCCCTGAAAGCCTGGCTACCTGGAGAACCAGTGCTTTTTTTGTGGCGGTACGTGCCGGTAAGGCGTACCAGAAAATCTGAAGAGCGCTGAGGGCAGGGTGGATTTCAGGCAGTGGCGGATCTGAGGCGGCTCAGACGGCACTATATGCAGGGGGGCGGCAATGTGGCTGGGGGGGCGGAGCTATATGGGGACTGCTGTTTGCTGCCACCCACTGCATGCTGCCCGCTGCCTCAAAGGTAATCCGTGCACAGGATCTCCCAGCAGCCCGACAGCACCCCCTACCGCCCCTCAATCTCGTCTGCCGGCTGACAGCACAATCCAAGCCCCCGGCTGTTCTCAATCTTGGTTGTCGACTGATAGCACACCCTTTCCCCCGCTCCTCCTCCTCAACCTCGACTGCTGAATAACAGCAGCAACCCTCCACCCCCTCCACTCAGAGATGCGTACCTGAAAACATTTTCTTACAAATAAAACACTGTGGAGAACTATATTGTTCTTGGCAGCCCCTGACTTTTAGTCATAGATGTGTGCTGCTGCAGCTTCAGTCACCGCCACACTCAACACACCAAGTCGACAATGGGTGTATGGATCTGACTACCACACTGAGCACACCACATTTCCAGCAAATGATGGCTGTGTTAGTATACAACATGTTCACATGTAGCACTTTTGCTGCATTTTTTAATGTAAATTAAAAGCTGCTTTTTAAAGTATCATCAAAAGCTATTTCAGAAATCTCATGTATACGCTTGATTTTTTTCCCCAACTGAATTTGAGAACTGTAGCACTATTTAAATCTGCAACATGTCAATTTTTTTCAGTGTTTTTACAGTGTTTGTCACCCATAGAATGTAACATTAAAAAACACTGCAAACAAATGCGATGGAGATTTTGCAGCGTTTTTTTAAACATTTTTTGATGAGTAAAAATAACTTTGTTAAACATGTAGTGTAGGCAAAACCGATGTAATCAGCACCCCAAATAAGCTCTAAAAACACAATAACAGCTTTATTCAGCCATAATCTGCTTCTAACAGCAGTGGAGCTGGGCTCTGCCCATTGCTGTTATCCTGTTAAATATGACTCTCAGTCTGTGGCATCATTTAAAGCAAGTGGATCAGGAGGAGCTTACAAAGACCAAAAGGAATACAGAGATGTATAGGCTAACAGTCCCTTTCTTATGGAAATCTAGAGACCGTTATTTAACAGGGTTGTCCACTTTTGGAGACACATTTTTTGCATCACTTAAATGTATACAGGGTGGGCCATTTATATGGTTGTAACTAAATAAAATGGGAATGGTTGGTGATATCAACTTCCTGTTTGTGGCACATTAGTATATGGGAGGGGGGAAACTTTTACAGATGGGTGGTGACCATGGCGGCCATTTTGAAGTGCCACTCGATGCCACTGGATATCTGAAATTACTACATGATTCAGATATCCAGTGGCATTAAGGTTTCCATTGATGAAGAATGGCCCCACTATCTTTGTACCCCATATACCACACCATACCATCAATTTTTGTGTTCCAACAGTCTTGGAGGGATCTATCCACAGTGGGTCAGTGTCAGACCAATAGCGCTGGCTTTGTTTGTTAACTTCACCATTCACAAACACGTTTGTCTCATCACTCATCTGAAGTCAATTGTCTATGCCATGAAGAAACGAGATGTGCAGCATCTGAAACAACAGATACTAGAAGCTTGTGCTAGCATTTCTTTTACGGTGTTGCTATCAGTGTGTCCAGAGTGGGAGAAGAGGCTTGCATTGACAATCCAACACAATGGGCAGCACTTTCAAAACATTTTATAAGTGGTCATAAACTTGTAAATAACTCATGAAAGAATAAAGTTGTTAAGACCAAGCACACCATTGTTTTTCTTATGAAATTCTCAATAAGTTTGATGTGTCACATGACCCTCTTCCCATTGAAAAAAATGAAGTTGGATCCAAAATGGCCGACTTCAAAATGGCTGCCATGGTCATCACCCATCTGGAAAACTTTTCCCCCTATCATATATTAATGTGCCACAAACAGGAAATTGATATCACCATTCCCATTTTATTTAGGTACATTCATATAAATGGGCCACCCTGTATATCTGTGGCTAAGCACATTTTTTGCAGTTAAGTTTCATTACACATTTGGGTTTATGTTTCCCTTCATATTTTACTATTATGACCACAGACCATATCAGTAATCGAATAGGAGTGCAGAAAAAACCCCATAAACAATAGTGATGAGCTAACAGTACTATGCTCGGGTGCTTGGATCATCTTCCGGAAAAATACTTCAGTTTCCTATTGACTTCCATTATACTCGGTACTAGAGTCGTGCCTGTCTGGAATCCGCCTGGTTTATTTTGAGTACTGAGCACTTGAACATGGTTGTGGTATCTCATCATTAATAAACATGTTCTAAACTCCCCATCAGTCGTAGTCAGCTGACTGATGGATTTTCTACTCATTCTGTAGCCAATATTAGACAGTGCAACTCAGAGGCTGTAGAAAGAAAATGGTGCAAAATTGTTATTGAAGTCTAATTGTAAAAATTATTTTTCGCTCCCAAATACATTCACCTAAAGGGATCCTGTCACCTCCAAAAGGCTTCCTAAGCTACCAAAACATGTCCCTGCAGCATTCTATCACTAATCTCACACTCCTTTTGTCTCCTAAAATCATCCTGTGAAAGTGGATAAAAACGTTTTAATACTTACGCATTAGTGATTATAATTAGTAGGGGCCATATTCTTTAGCCCTTAGGGGGTGTTGTTTTGCAGCCTGAATGATCCACCCTCTCTCTGTCTGTGCTGCTGTGATGTGGAGCTGAAGTCAGGACTAATGATTTGCATTCTGTGAGTGATAGAGAGTGGGGAGGGTAAAGCCTGCACAAGCAGAGCACACAGACAGAGATAGGGTGGATCATTCAGGCTGCAAAACAACACGCCCTAGGGGCTAAAGAATATAGCCCCTGCTAATTATAATCCCTAATGAGTAAGTATTAAAACGTTTTTGTCCACTTTCACAGGATGCTTTTAGGAGACAAAAGGAGTGTGGGATTAGTGATAGGATGCTGCAGGGACATGTTTTGGTAGCTTAGGAGGCGTTTTGGAGGTGACAGGATCCCTTTAAGTGAGAAAAATAAAATATATTGTTGTAAAGAAGGTTGTGTTAGTAGATTAAGCATTTATTATACTCGGATCAGAATAGGACATGCTTTGAGTTTCATAGATCTAATTTTAATGGGTGTATGAATATATCCATTAACCTTAATGTGTTTTCTGATAAAAGCACTTGGACATTTCACATGTATGTGGGATAGTTATAAGGATTCTGTCTTTTAAAACCTTGAACCTATGTGATCATCACTTGACTAGAACAGATTTTAAAGGACCCACGTAAAGAACCTCAAGTAAAAGTCTTGAAGAATCTATACAAACGTGTTTTAAGCATTTTTTCTTAAGGCATTATATCTTTTTGAGTTCACATTGCCACTTTCCAAGGGCAAGGATATTTCAAAGGATCTAACAAGTTATTCCCATCTCATATATTTATGGCATATCAAGGAGAAATGTCTTAAATATGTGAAATGAGAGTGCCTGGGATTTACAGTAGGTGCCAGTGGCAACAGTGGGAACCCCATTTATCTAGATAACGGGACCCTGTAACATTCTTCTGTTAGTGAAGAGATGGTTGGAACCCCATTTATTATACAGGTGCCTCTCAATAAATTAGAATATCATCAAAAAGTTAATTTATTTCAGTAATTTAATACAAAAGTGAAACCCATGTATTATAGAGTCATTACAAAACTTTGGGTTTTCACTGGCTGTAAGCCATAATCATCAACATTTACAGAAAAAAACACGTGAAATATATCACTGTTTGTAATGACTCTATATAATATGTTTCACTTTATGTATTGAATTACTGAAATAAATTAACTTTTGATGATATTCTAAATCATTAAGATGCACCTGTAGATGTTTGTAGTATTATCCTGTGGATTTGCCATAAATATACGAGAAGGGAATACCTGTTATACCATTTTCTTACCATAGTTACAGTGAAGAACCTCCTTACCAGGCCTTTTACCTGTCGATATTGGCCCTGCCTAGAGAGGATGAGATGTTCTCATTTATTCTGTTATTCTTTATTGATAACTGTGTAATCAAATCTATTTCCATCTCAGAAAACAGATGATCTCCTTTCACTTTCTGAGTCACTGTTGTGTCAAAAGTCTAAAAAGAAAGTAGTTTAGTTTCCTGTTGCCTCAGTTAGATTAGATATCCTCTTCACTATGTCACGATATGAGGTACAAAGAAGCTTCTACACTGTCTTCCTTTGGGTCTAAAGAGGATGTGTTACACCCAAATGTCACACCATTGGTAGTCTACTTCTCAAAGGTTGTGGTTTCTATCACTCACAATTTCTAGTAGATGCTAGACCATGAATTGAGGTTTTGGATGTTTTCACTTATAATAACTTTTTACAATCAGAGAATGAGAAACGTTTTCAGGCACAAATGAAACGGGAAATTCTCTGCAATATTTGTCCATCAGGTACTGTGTTGCATATATACAGATAGCTAAGAATATGATGGTTTTTTGTCAGTCATAATTTTTATTCTTTCACAGCATTGTGAGAAATCATCATGTAAAACTATGTTTTCATTACAAATACACAAGATACATTGTGTTCTGAGCGAATGGGTTCCATCCACTTCTTTACTCACCAAATATTTTGTTATTTTTATAGTCATGCAACAAATTGATCCAACAAAAATATATGCTTGCTTTCATTGGTGTTGTTCTTTCTGAAGGAAAAAACAACAACAATATAGTAACTTTGACTCAATAGCCCAATAGTAGCAATGTACTTTATACTGTTATTTGATAAAAGAGATAAGATAATTGAGTAATAAATTATATGACATTATATTATATGTGACATATGTATACGATATCCATATATATATATATATATATATATAGACATATACTATTTATTGCTGTTAGGCTACTTTCACATAACGATTTTTTCCCTGTCCGTGGGATCCTACTTTTTGTAGGATCCCACGGACACGAAAGGAAAGCATCGGAGGTGACCTCCAGGTGATTTTTCTGTGTCCGGGTCCGTGATTATCCCCATGTTAATGGAATCAGATCGGATCGGATTTGGTATAATTGCCATCCGATCTGTCAGATACGATTCTATCCGGTTTTTGATTCGGATGCAAAAATCGGAGCAGTCTCCGATTTTTGCACCGGAAAGAAATCAGACAAAATCAGATCGGACGCGATTAGGATGGCAATTAGTGCACATCTGAATCGGTCCCATCCCCATAGGGTTACATGGAGGCAAATTCGGATCCGATGTTGTTCGATTTCTATCGGACAGCATTGGATTTCACAAAATCGTAGTGTGAAACCAGCCTTAATTCAATGTTAAAAGAAAATGTTTTGGTACCGTGTTAAAGGGAACCTGTCAGGTCTTCTGTGTACTGAGAGCCATGAGCATTTCTGGGTTCATATCTATAATCTTTGCCTACAAGCTCCTCTATGTGCTAGCATACATAAACAGGTCTTTAAAAAAAGAATTTCTATAGACCATTTATGAGATGCTAATTAGGGCATTGAGTAGTCGATGGGGCGTTAGTTCCCCGACTGGTCATCCCACTTAGCATGTTATCACGTCCCTGTGGGTTTGATAACATGCTTTACATAGCAGCACCATCCACATGCCATACAAAGCCGTGAATGAGCACGGCTTTGTCTCCCTCACCATTGAGCTTCTCTGATGCTGGGTGTATGTGTCCTGGATTCAGAGAGGTGTAGTGTGCATGACCGGAATTACAGATGACTTTTGATCATGCGTAGTGAGCCTTTCTGAAGCCAGCAATGGTGAAGGATATAAAACGTCACATGCATGCGTTGCTTTGTAAAGCGATGTAGAGGGTGCTGCTATGTAAAGCATGTTATCTCGCCATCATGGAATAACATGCTAAGTGGGCCAACTAGTCTGAGGAACTAACACCCCCTCGACTGGTCAAAACCCCAATTAGAATCTCATAAACAATCTTTTGAAACTCTTTCTCTAAAGATGGGTTTATGTGAGCTAGTACATGCTGAGACTGTTAGGCAAAGATTAGATGTGCCCACAGAACTGCTCATGGTTCTGGATGCCCTGGGGACCTGAGAGGTTTTCTTTAAACACATATACCTACATATGCACAGTGGAGCCTAAACGTTTGTGAACCTTTCAGAGTTTTCCGTATTGCTGCATAACTTTGACCTAACACTATATCAGATTTTTACAAATTCAGATTATTTCAACCAATAATACACATGGATCAATAATATTTAGATTTTGTAATTTATTTTTATTGAGGTAAATGTACAGTAAATCTTACATCTGTGAGTGGCAAAAGTATGTGAATATGTAGAATTAGCAGGTAATTTACAAGTGAAATTTAGTCAGGTGTTTTCAATTAATAGTATGACAGGTTATGAGTTGACATGAGCAGAAACTTTGAAGTTTGGGTCTGACAGGAATTTTTAGAGAAGTCCAATTCAGAACCCGGATCCAACCTAAACTTGACCCCAGTCCCAGAACCCCATTGGAAGGCATTATAACTGGAACTTTTCTGGTGAAAATGATCTGTCTTCTCTTTTATCTCTCTCTTGCTCCCTCTTTCTCACCCTCACTTGCCGTTTATTATACAGACATTACAGCCGAGGATCACAGCTGATTTTTTCTGTAAGGAAATAAATGTCATTGTCTATTAAAAACTCATTTTACATCACATAAAGAATCAGCTGTGATCCCAAGCTGTAATGTCTGTATACTCTCTATTACTTCCTCCCCTGCCCAGGAGGTGTGGTATATCCAACCTTTTCCTGCATGGTCGGACACATACATTACACAGGGACACATTTTTAAGAATATCTTGGGCCAGGAAAAAAAATGTTAACACATGAAATTGAGGAACTTAATTTTATTCTAAAATCTGTTAATTAAAAAGTACAATTGTTTGGGGCACAACCCCTTTAACCCTTTTACCCCTGGGTGTTTTATTTTTTCATTTTTCCCTCGCCTTTTCCATGAGTCATAACTTTTTTATTTTTCTGTCAATATAGACATATAAGGGCTTTGTGGGATGAGTTGTACCTTTGAATGAAATAATTTATTTTACCATATAGTGTACTGGGAAACAGGAACAAATTTCCAAGTGCAATAAAATTGCAATAAAAGGGCAATTACACAATTGTTCTTTGGGTTTTTTATTCATCATGTTCCTATATGGTAAAATGACATGTCAGCATGATGCCTCTGGTCAGTATGATTTTCTAGATACCAAACATGTATACTTTTGCTTTTACCCAGGTGGTGAATTATTTTTTAAATTTATATAGAATTTTTTAAAGAATAGGAATTGTGCTTTTCTCGCCATTTTCTGTGACCCGTAGCATTCTCATTTTTTGGGATCTGGAGCTGTGAGATTATTTTTTTTTGTGGCTTGAGCTGACGTTTTTAATGATAAGAAATAGCAAGACTAAATATTCTCTGATGAATCTCAATCCAATTCAGCTTACTTAGAGAATAAAACAACCTTTATTAAACAAATTAAAATAGCCAAAGACACCTAAAGTGACAATGTGCAACCGATACATAAAATGCAGCAGAAATGTGCAATAAAAAGGATAGCTCTCACCCAATTGTCCTCCTAGGCAAGTCACTTCTCTCAGATGTGCAGGAAAGCTGCTTGTCTATCCAGGAGAAAATATCACACAAAAACCGAGGAGGGCAAACATTAATTTCTACATGCCCTGTCATACCCCTAAAATTTAGCTTACAGTACATTCTCACAAGGGCAGCATCCAAGTATAGCACTGACTGAACCCCAAAAGGTTGGATAGATTTGATGCTTTGATTGCTTGTTATTCCATTTATTGCAGTTTTGCAGTGACCCAAAACACCCAAGTTTGGCATTTGGACTTTTTTTCCGTTACGCAGTTTACAGACCTGATTAATTGATCTTATATTTTGATAGATCAAGCAATTCTGAATGTGGGGATACCAAACATGTGTATTTTTTAATAATTTTTATTTTCAATGGGGCAAAGGGGGGTGATTTGAACTTATGTTTTTTTTTTCATATTTTTTAAACTTTTTTTTACTTCTCCATTATTTTATGTGGTCCCTTAGGGTGCCTTAGCACTGCACTACCCGATTGCTTATGTTGTGCAGAGAAATGCTTCAGTATGCCTCTGCACAGCACAAATGATCCCATTCTGCCAGTGACACCGCTCTGCATCGCTGGCAGGAAGTGAGTCATGACAGCATCTGGGGTCATCAACTGACCCTGCACTGTCATGACAATGCATCAAGGCCTGGTGATCACATCACAGGTACGTCATGCTGGCATGGAAGTGCGTGACAGTGCTTTAAATCATGCTATCAGTGATTGACAGTGTGATCTAAAGGGTAAACAGTACCGATTGGATCAACAATCTGATTGTTGCTGTTAGCTACACACGTTAGCTGTTCCGATCAGCTGATATAGGCAGGGGATGATGCAAGCTCAGTGCGCGAGCCCGCATCAAAGTGAGGGAGACAGCCAAGGGTGTACATACATGCCCTTGATCGTGATGGGGTAATAGTCTGGCTTCACAGAAAGCCACTTTGGCTTACATCCTAACCCGCCCCTCATAGACTTTGAGACCCCGTGGACAGGGTCCCTGCCCCTCCTGTACCTGTACGTCCTGATCGCCTAGATTTAGTGTACTTGTTCTTGTCTTCCTTATCCTCATGTAAAGCGCCATGGAACCTAATGGCGCTATATAAATAAATAATAATAATAATAACTTTGCTTTGCACATTTTAATATATCATTCAATGCCTTGAAGCTGCCATTGTTCTCGGCAGCACAGGTCCTGTTTATACAAGATGATGTGCTGCAGAGAATGATGATCTTTTATGCAAACCATAATATCATTTTGCTTGATGAACTTGCTTTTTGCCCATTTGTTGGGTAACTGGCAGCCTAATTAAACTGCGTTACTTTTGTAGAACAAGCGTTCTTACAAATGCTAATTCACAATATTCTACACTATAAATAAATGGAACTTAACATTTATAATACTGTGTATACCCATTAATTTCTAAAATTTAAAACATCTGATTTCTAAATACCAGATGTTATATCAATACAATTCATTGCATGGGCGTACCCAGGATCAAAACTAGGGGGGGCAAGCCATGGTCGTTCAGGTTGTAAAATTGTGCATCGGGGCCCATCAGACTTGTTACGCCACTGTGGAGCCCTATAGAGGGCTGTATATTAAATGTGATCCCTATGGGGGGCTGTATATGAGATGGAAGTTCCATCTCATATACAGCCCCCCCAATGTCCCATAGGGCTCACATCTCATATACAGCCCTCCATAGGGCTCCCATCTAATGTACAGACCCCCATAGAGCTCCCATATCATATACAGCCCCCTTATAGGGCTCCCATATTATATATAACCCTGTCATAGGGCACCCAAATCATATTCAGCCCCTCATAGGGCTCCTGTATCATATACAGCCCCTCCATAGAGCTCCCATCAAGAGAGCCCTATGGGGGTTGTATATGATACGGGAGCCCTATGGGGTGGGCTGTATAGGATATGGGAGGCTGTATATGATATTGGAGTTCTATCTCATATACAGCCCCCCCAATACCCCATACAGTCCTCATATTATATACAACAGCCCCCCATAGGGCTCCTATATCATATATAGGCTGTCCCTCCCTGCCCCACTCTGGGTACGCCCATGAATATTTGTGTATATGACTGTATGTGTGTGATTGTGTGTATATGATTGTGTATGTGTTTATGATCATGTATGTGTGTATATCACTATGTATGTGTAGATATGATTGTGCATATTTATCATTGTGTATATGATTGTGCATTTATGATTGTGTATATGATCATGTATGTGTGTGTATATGACTGTGTATTATTGTGTATGTGTGTATATAATTACCCAATACGATGGTATGTGTGTATGAGTATATGATTGTGTGTATATGACTGTGTATACGATTATGCATGTGTGTATATGACACAATCATATACACAGACATACACAATTGTATACACACATGCAGAATCATACACAGACATATACAATCATATGCAGACATTTACAATGATATACACATGTGCACTATCATATACACACATACACAATCAGTCATATACACAGGCATATACAATCATATACACACATGCAATCATATATATTCACAATCAATCATATACACACATGCAGAATCATATATACTCACAATCAATCATATACATACATGCACAATCACATATACTCACAATCAATCATATACACAAGTGCAGAATCACATATACTCACAATCAATCATATACACACATGTACAATCACATATACTCACAATCAATCATATACACAAGTGCAGAATCACATATACTCACAATCAATCATATACATACATGCACAATCACATATACTCACAATCAATCATATACACAAGTGCAGAATCACATATACTCACAATCAATCATATACACACATGTACAATCACATATACTCACAATCAATCATATACACACATGCAGAATCACATATACTCACAATCAATCATATACACACATGTACAATCACATATACTCACAATCAATCATATACACACATGCAGAATCACATATACTCACAATCAATCATATACACACATGTACAATCACATATACTCACAATCAATCATATACACACATGCAGAATCACATATACTCACAATCAATCATATACACACATGTACAATCACATATACTCACAATCAATCATATACATACATGCACAATCACATATACTCACAATCAATCATATACACAAGTGCAGAATCACATATACTCACGATCAATCATATACACACATGTACAATCACATATACTCACAATCAATCATATACACACATGCAGAATCACATATACTCACAATCAATCATATACACACATGTACAATCACATATACTCACAATCAATCATATACATACATGCACAATCACATATACTCACAATCAATCATATACACAAGTGCAGAATCACATATACTCACGATCAATCATATACACACATGTACAATCACATATACTCACAATCAATCATATACACACATGTACAATCACATATACTCACAATCAATCATATACACACATGCACAATCATACACACAGATATATACAATCATATGCAGACATTTACAATTATATACACACATACACAGTCATATACACAGACATATACAATCATACACACATGCACAATCATATATACTCACAATCAATCATATACATACACACACAATCATATATACTCACAAGTTACAATCACTTGCAGACATACACACATTGGGGCTCTTTTTACTTTAGATGATTCTTCTGGCACATCTTCTATCTCCTGTCCACACGCAGCTGTATGTCCTCTTCAATAGGTGTGTGCACTGTGACCTCCTATCACACATGGCCGCACACAGCAACTGCTCTTGGCCCTCTGTTGCTCTCTGCTGACCTGTGATGCAGTGGAGGGGCGGACCTTCACTGCACAATATGTAGTGTGGCCGGCCGGATCACTGTCTGTACAGCAGAGAGCTGTAAGCTAAGCAGTTTGCTGTGTGCGGCCATCATGCAGCATACGGCCGATGGAGAAGATAATAGGAGAGGTCTGCACAGTAATGGAGGATGGAGAGGAGATAATAGGATGGAGAGCGAGCCGCCCTGCACAGCCGCTGGGGAGCAAGCGGCCCTGCACACTAGATGGGAGAGCCGACGGCCCTGCACAGCCGCAGGGAGAGCGGGCGGCCCAGCAGTCACAGGGGTCGGCGCACTCAGTGCCGCTCACCCCTTTCTCTTGGGGGGGGCAGCTGCCCCCCCCTGCCCCACGCTGGGTACGCCCATGATTCATTGATACAATAGATACATGCATGTTAGAACAATTACCTAAGAGTGGAAAAACATTTCCAAGTACATCTTTCAATCACTTTCTGCACATCATCAATTTCAAGGTCATTTTTTGATCCAGGCAAAATTCGCTTGCACACATATTTAATAAAGGAACATCTGTTCGCACGTATTATTCTGATGATTTGGTCTTGGATGGTAAGCTCCAAAGCTGGCTTTTTATACTAATGTTTTTTTTCCTCTTTGTGCTTGTGATTAAGTGATGAGAGGTTTGTGTTTGTTTATGTAATTGGGATTTTTCATTCGAGTTGGCAGCTTTTATCAGGGAGCCATTTCATTAAAGACTCCTGTATTGCAAGGTGCATAGCAAATGTGTTTAATGTGACTATCTGGCTCTATGACTGATTGTCCAAAACTATTTATTTGCTATTCTACATTGCGCTATACCTAATCTAATAATCTGTCATTTCAGAAAAGCACTTAGTATTAAATTTGACATTTTATTACTTTGCAAAGTACCAAACATTGGCTTTACTCTCAAACTTACAAATAAATATTTTCACATACATTTTGCATACATTTTATAGCTAAAACTGATAATGAATGCAAAAAAGAAAAACTTTTCTTTATATTTCTTTGTTCTTTAAAGAAGTTAATTAAAATGTTTCGCAGAAACATTGAAACTCAACCCTATTTATAGAAATGAAGACGAACTACAAAAGAATGTAAAAAGAATACAAAGAATACAGTATTATAGACAATAATTACCAGACAAGAAGTGAAGGGAACCTAATCTTTCGCAATCTCTATGTTGCTAGAATGCTATAGAATCTTTAGCACAAGAAACTAAACTTTCCTTCTCCTTTTTTCATCTTTTATTTTCAATCCTTTTAATAGATACAAGAAAGGCAATAAACACAATCTGGTCACATCTAGAAATGATGTATTCATAAATGGAGTCATGTTTAGGTGGCCGGAATAATATTATAGAGAAGTAGCATGTACACACAAAGATTGCTATTCCTATAAATCCCCACACTCCATTAAAGAAGCACCCCCAATAAAGTTTTTATCCTCTTAATATATTTCAGTTATCATTTTATATAGTTTTGTGTACAACTTCTCATTTTGCTTTTCCACCCAGTGAATTTTTTCTCTTTTCTCTACTATGTGTAAGAACAGGAAGTCTCTTGTCACTGGGTGAATCATTCCCCTCTTCAGCTCCTGACCCAGCTGCTCTGCTCTTTTCCCTGCCAATTACTGTTGCAGTGATGTCTCATGCAGGGAAAAGATACTTCATGCTCAAATATACAGCTTAAAATGCTTCAGCAAGTCAGTTTTTATCATGTGATGTTTTAGATTTAATGGAAAACAGAAGAATTCACTGGGTAGAAATGGAAAATGAGGAATGGTAAGTACATAGTGCTATATAATATGATAATTTTATTATTAAGAGGATAACAACTTTGATGGGAATGCATCTTTAACGGGAATCTGTTAGTAGGTTCAAACCCCTATATGAACATGAAGGTCATAGAAAGTTTAATGATATCTGCAATCTGCAATCTGATGTGTTATTCCAGAGAAATACGCAGATTTAAAAATATGTAAATGAGCTGTGAAAGGGGTAGATATACAGTACCCAACTATTGCCACTATACAGTTGACGGAACTGTTCTGTGCAGCTCCACAACTAAGTTGTTCTGGCTGTCAGCGTCATGAGGAACAGCTGATCATTGGGGAGGGTGTAGCATTGACACCCGCCAATCAGACTTCGAAGACCTATCCTGGGGATACACCATCAATGTTTATGGTCCGAATAACTCCTTTAAGATCTATAGGCTGGAAATAGATCTCCATGAGAATCAATCTCCAATATGAGACATGTAATGACTTTTTGTCTGCTCCCTGAGCTACACATCTCGTGCTAGTATGTCCCTTTCATTTACAATAAGCTTTGGAGGCAAATTCTCGGAGAAATCTTTGCTTGGCCCACAAATATTATCAGCTCATTTGTATATTAAGAAAATTGTGTGTTTATCTGGAATAAAACATCAAATTGCAGATGTCAAGGCATCATTTTATTCAGCTTCCTATGACCTGCATGCCTATGTAACAGACTTAAGAGAGTTTAACCTACTGACAGATTTCCTTTAAAACATACTGCCTGACTCATATAGCCTTATGGTAATATTCCATCACCACTTGCTGTCATCTGCATTTGCTAAACAGGGCTTCCAATGTCATTGTAACAGCGCATGTTAAATCTACCTCTGCTTGCTCTAATGACCTCCATTGCAATATCAGCCTGACTCGTATAGCCTTATGGTAATATTCCACCACCGCTTGCTGTCATCTGCATTTGCTAAACTGGGCTTCCAATCTCATTGTAACAGTGCATGTTAAATCTACTTCTGCTTGTTCTAATGACCTCCATTGCAATATCAGCCTGATTCATATAGCCTTATGGTAAATCTACCTCTGCATTTATTGTAAACTCTCCTATGTCATCTGCATGCATTATATTCTTTACTCATCAATATATGACTATTTCCCACATTGTAAATGTTATCTTGTTGATGGTGTGATTGTGTGGAGCCAGCTTTTGCCTAATGTCAGATCTGTGGCCTTTCATCATCTATTTATCCCCTGCTGTGAGGAGCAGCTGCTAAGTACCTGATACCATGTGACTTCCCACAATCCCCCTCACCTGATTCTTTACTGTGCCCTATAAATTTAGTTCTGTCTTAAGTGTACACATGTGGGGGGTATCGCACGTGGGGCATCTCATGCAAAGTGGCATTGAATGCTAAGTGGCTTGCAGTTACTTCATGGGAGTTAGTCAGGGCAGGAGTCAGGTAACATACTCTCTAACATTTTATTTTGTTTATTTATTTTAAAACCATGTCCTTTATTTCAATGTCTTATCTTCCTATGTGCCTTTGCCATTCAGCTTCACCGCCCCATCCCCCTCCATCACCCCTCATCCACATAAGCCCCTCTCTCCTTCCCTCTACTGTATTGAGCTCCCATACTCTCTTCAATGTACTGAATCATCTAAGACCATCAATTTCCACAGTATTGCATCATAAACAATGTCAAAATTACAAAAACTATTTGCTCTTTCTCTTTTTACTGCTGCTTCTGTCAGGTGATATGTCTCCAAATCCTGGTCCACCCTCCACCAACTTCAACCCATCCCCCACCACACATAGAAACCATGCTAACCTTATCAACATTACCTACACACCTTCATCTCCCTCTTTTAATTGCACTCTCTGGAATCCATGGTATGTATGCAACAAGCTTCCCTTCATCCACAACTACTTTCTCACTAACTCTCTTAATCTGCTGTCCCCACAATGTACTTTCCAGGTCATCCTCCCAGCTCCATCACTCTCATTCCCTTCTTTTGAGGTCTACACCATTAGGCTCTTCCACACCCTCCCCCTCAGAGTAGCAGTGGTATACCGCCCCCCAGGGTAATCAACCCAGTTCCTCGACCATTTCTCTGCTTGGCTGCCGCGCTTCATGTCTTCAGAATTACCAACCCTTATTCTGGAAGACTTTAACATCCCCATAAACAACCCCATCTCCTCATCTGCATCCCAGCTCCTCTAACCACTTCTCTTGGCCTCTCACAGCTCTCAACCTCTGAGACACACACAGATGGTAACACCCTTGACCTGATCTTTGTCCAGCTCTGTTCAACCTCATCCTTAAATAACCCACCTCTTCCCCTCTCTGATCACAACATACTCTCCTTCACGCTCACAAATCCTCACCCACCCCAGCACACTCCTACCTATCACACATTCAGAAATCTACAGGCCATTAACCCTCACAGACTCTCTCATCTCATCACTGTCCCCAATCTCCTACTTCTCCTGCACGGATCTGGCAGTGAATCACTACAATGACACTCTCAGAAGCACCCTGGACCAGGTAGTGCCCCTCACCCCCAGAAACTCCAAACACAGAGTTAAACAGCCCTGGCTCACATCACAAACTTGATTCCTCCAGCGATGCTCTAGGAGTGCTGAATGGAGGAAAACCCGCGCACCAGAAAACTTCATTCACTATAAATTTATGCTGAGAACTTACAACTCTGTCCTCCACCTCAACAAACAGACCTAGCTCACCACCCTTGTCTCCTCACTATCCAACAACCCAAAGAATCTCTTTCACACCTTTCACTCTCTCCTCAGACCTAAAGTGCAGGCCCCTATCACTGACCTCTGTGCTGATGATCTGGCTTCTTACTTCACTAAGAAAATAGAAAACGTTTGTCAGGAAATCAATTCCAACCTCAAATCGCTGTCACCCCTACCTCTCCCCACATTTCCTCTGGCTCACTCTCCACATTTGACCCAGTCACAGAAGAAGAAGTCTCCAGGTTCCTCTTTTCCTCTCGTCCCACCACATGCACCACTGACCCCATCCACTCACACCTACTCCAGTCTCTCTCTCCAGTGGTCACCACTCACCTAACCAAAATCTTCAATCTCTCACTCTCTTCTGGCATCTTACCCCTCCTCCTTCAAACACTCTATCATTACTCCATTGTTAAAGAAAACGTCTCTCGACCCATCCTGCACAAACAAATACAGACCAGTCTCCAATCTCCCCTCATTCTCTAAACTCCTGGAGTGCCTGGTTTACTCTGCTAACCTTACCTCTCCATCACTCTCTTCTAGACCCATTGCGGTTTGGTTTCCACCCCCTAAATTCTACAGAAACTGCCCTCACCAAAGTGACCAATGACCTTCTGACAGCATAAACATAATGGTGACACTCTCGGTTTATTCTTATTGATCTCTCTGCAGCTTTTGACACTGTTGACCACCATCTCCTACTCTCCATGCTGCATTCCGTTGGCATCAAGGACACGGCTCTCTTCTGTTCTCTTCCTTCTTCTGACCACTCTTCCAGTATATCATTTGCTGGCTCCACTTCCTCCTCTCTTCTCTCACTGTTGGGATCTCTCCAGGGTTCAGTCCTTGGACCTCTTCTCTTCTCTCTCTATACGGCCTCGATTGGACAGACCATCAGCAGATTTGGCTTTCAGTACCATCTGTATGCTGATGACACACAACTATACACTTCTTCCCTGACCTTACTCCGCTTAATAAAGAACACCAATGACTGTCTAACCGCAGTTTCCAATATCATGTCGCTCTCTATCTGAAATCAACCTTTCCAAAACTGAACTTCTTCTGCTCCCGCCCTCCACTAACCTCCTTAATCTTACTTCTCTCTCAGTGTGCAGCACCACAATAATGCCTTCTTCAGCAGGCTTGCTGTCTGGGTGTTGTGTTTGACTTGATCTTTCCTTTACCCCATATATATAATCTCCCGCCGCTCTTGCCGCTTGCAGCTGAAGAAAATCTCTAGAATTCGTCCTTGGAAACCACAAAAACCCTCACTGTGGCCCTGATTCACTCCTGCCTTGACTATTGTAATTCTTTTAATTGGCCTCCCCCACACTAGACTCTCCCCTCTCCAGTCCATCCTTAATGCAGCAGCCAGGATCACCTATCGAGCTAACCGTTAGCTCAGACGCTTCCACTCTATGCCAGTCATTGCACTGGCTGCCTATACACTATAGGTTCAAATTCAAACTGCTTGTTCTCACCCACAAAGCTCTTCACACTGCAAACACCATCCAAGCTAGCCTCGGGATTTATTTCAGGATCGCTGTGTACGTCGCTATCACCCTGTCACATGGCATGATCCCCTGAAATCGCTTGGTAGATTTTGCCTGATTTCACTGCAGTGGAGGGCAATCAGGCGACGCTCCACCAGTGATTTCTCGCCATAGAATCACCCAGTCGCAAGCCACTACGCACATGCGATGTGGTTTCCGCATTGCCGAATTTGGGAATTGCCAGCCATCTCGCTGGCGAAATGGCGGCGTGTAACGGTACCTTAAGACCTTGTGGTTTCAATGCTGCTATTAAGTGCGAAATTCTGTATTAAATCTGGATGTCTATCCTGAAGCCAGCAAAGAATGTGAGAGTTCACAAGTACTGTGCCAATACTGCGTTTTTTTCACTTCAGTATTTGGTGCAGATTTTGGATGGAGAACAATCTGCAGCATGTCAATTAATGATCAGTTTTTTTAACCGCGTTCTTCAGCCCTCCAGTCATTGACTTCATTAGAAAATAGGCAAAGAAAAGAAAGCGGATCGGACAGGTGTAAAAAACGCAATGCGTTTTAGGTTCATTTTTTTCTGCAAGAATATGGATATTTGGTGCAGAAATTTCTTCAACCAAATTGTAGATTTTCTGCACCAAATACGCAGTGTGGGCATAAGGCCTGATAGTAAAGTAGTCTAAATCAGACTTTCTATTATAGGGATACATACAGTATCAGCATTTATGTTAAACACATTTTTAAATATTCTGATCATCTACAGGTGCTTCTCAATGAATTAGAATATCATCAAAAAGTTAATTTATTTCAGTAATTCAATACTATAAAGTGAAACATATTATATAGAGTCATTACACACAAGTGATCTATTTCAAGTGTTTATTTCTGTAAATGTTGATGATTATGGCTTACAGGCAATAAAACCCAAAGGTCATTATTTCAGAAAATTAAAGTAGGGAAGATGAAGGGTCTGAGAGAATATAATATTACCTACATAGATATCAGAGGCTTCACCTTTTGTGGTCGTGAGAGTCACAACCACTATAAACTCTTGCGATTTTTAACCTAAGCTTTAATAAGAAATAATATAGGTTATGTAGTCCCCTTAATCTATTTGTACTTACAGGGAAATATGGATGTCACGCACAGGACACTGATTCTATAAGCCGCAGCAGAACGTCTTGTCATTGAGGTCAGAGCCGGCGCTCAGCGTGTCTACCTAAGAATCTCGTTTAGTATTACAGACATTTATCATGAGACAAGCAACTTTTTAATAAATATGTTGCAGACATAAGACAAATGACTCCATTTTTATTCTGCATCAGAACTATGTGACAGTATTTCTACACGGGCCCCTGGGCCTCCTTCTTCTACTAATATTTTCTTTATTACAGACATCTATCAAGGATGTCATTACTAAGTTAAACATAAAGAACAGCTATCGGGACAAAAATGTTTGTAGAAGAAAAAGGTAGTTTTGCTGCTTTCCAGCTCTGCAGGTGAGATCGTCTTGTGACTTGAATTAATAAAAGTAGGATTTTATTTAAATTTGTAGCCAGAATTGAACGCACTGTGCTCTACATAAATGAATGCAAAATCTGTCTCTGATTCTCATCTATGCAATGTGTTGCAGCACCCGCCATATGCAGACTTGTCACAATCCCATATGTTTGTGTTCCGTATTATTCAGTATTCTCATGTAATAGGTACGGTACATTTCATTGTGTTCTGTCCTTGTGCAGATGCGTTCTCTCCCTGCCCAGTACTGTTAAATACATCTTTATATGCACATCATATAATGAAGATATTAGCATATAAATTAACCATAATGTGCAGACAATCTGAATAGATTCATATTCTCCATTATTAAATGTATCATCCTGTTCTTTTTTTGATTGTTTTGAATTAATTCATCCTGGTTTGAGTCCCAAAATGGGTAAATAATGGTGGATCCTGACATCAGCAGCTCTGAGAAATGTAGGAAGACTCCTTTATCACACATGATGATGGCATTATATATGTTATAGGTGATGTTTCATTAGGTGTGCCCCAATACAGTGTGTGCAGTGTACAGGGGCAGGCTGGCCCAGGGTTAGGGTGGCAGATTCCCCACAGGCCAGTGGTCATGCAACAGTTTTGGGGCCGCCTGGCGATCTGTCATGTTGGTCTGGGCTCACTGCTCATGGACCACTGCTGTGTGCTTACCCCCCAGGCCAAAATTTGCCAGTCAGCCCCTGGCAGTGTGCATTCTTCTGTGAAAGTGTCGAGCCCACTGGGACGAGGGTACTCGGTACCGGACCGCGTTGCTGCGGGGGATGTCACGGGTGGTCCTGGTCTGGCCCGTGTCCCGGGCCCTGGCAAATAAAAGGGTGTATTTACAAGGGAGAATGGTTCATCGTGACGCCACCCACTGTATGCGGCCAGTAATGGGGCCACCGCTGCCTCAGAACCTCCGGGGATGATGTGATGGCAGCAGTGATGGAAAGTTCCCGTGGGCAGAACGGAGTTCCCTGGGGCAGTGTTGGTAAAGTCTATGATGGAGGTGAATAGTGGAGACGGGTTAAGGAACACACACTCACGATTTGTAGTTTCCAAAGCTTTACTGCGATGTTATTGCAGATCGTCCATGGAGTCTGTATGGGGCCGGGTTTTCCTCCCACCCTGTCCGGGTCATCGGCTTCCTCGTGCTGCGTTGTGTGTGTGTCCTGGCTGCTGCATCTAGCTGAGCTGCTGGGACTGTCTTACTCTCTCTGTGTTCTACTGCTGGTACCACTTGGCTAGGCAATTTGAGTCCTCTGTGCTGTGCTGACCCCACCGTGTTGCTTTGCTCTGGTACTGTGGGTGTCTAGAAACTCCACTACTCTTGGATTCACCGTGCTGTGTGTCAGTCACAGTGCCGGATCCGGTGTCCGTTCTGTGCGCTTCTCTGGGGCGAGTGATGGTGACACTCAAGCTCCCAGAAGTGTTTCTCTGCTCTTAGTTCTCCTTCCCTCAGACCCTGGCTAGGCCTAGAATCGGTGAGCAGAATGTAGAGAAGCCTCTCACAGCTCCTTGACACTACAGCTCTCTCCTCTTCACAGTACTGTCTCATACTGAACTCAGCTACTTCCTGTGGACCTGGAGTATATAAGAGAGCAGCTTGTGCTCCCCCTTCTGGCCCAGAGGTGCTAGTGTGAGTCAGTGTGTTGTGGGGAGGGAACCCGTGTGATGTTACTGTGGCACATTAACTCATGGGGTGCCACAAGAGCAGTTTAGAACGTTTAATGAAATACTCTGCAACTTGGTTAGTGCACTATGCAGCTCTAAACACATAGGTGGCCACAGGAACATAAAGGAACTACTTGTATTGTTTACACCCCCTAGTTAATTAGGAATAAATGTCTTGTTGTATTTCAGAGCATGATAGTATTTACAGTGTTCGCCAAAAGTATTGACACCCCTGCAATTCTGCCAGATAATACTCAGTTTCTTCCTGAAAATGATTGCAATCACAAATTCTTTTTTGTTTTTTCATTGAAGACAAATGAAATGAAGATAATAATACCAAAGAGAATGAAGCAAAAAGCAAAACATTGATCATTTCACACAAAACTGGGCCAGACAAAAGTATTGGCACTCTCTGCCTAATACTTAGTTACACAGCCTTTAGCCAAAATAACTGCGATCAACCGCTTCTGGTAACATCAATGAGTTTCTTACAATGCTGGAATTTTAGACCATTCTTCTTTGGCAAACTGCTCCAGGTCCCTGATATTTGAAGGGTGCCTTCTCCAAACTGCCATTTTTAGATCTCTCCACAGGTGTTCTATGGGGTTCAGGTCTGGACTCATTGCTGGCCACCTTAGAAGTCTCCAGTGCTTTCTCTCAAACCATTTTCTAGTGCTTTTTGAAGTGTGTTTTGGGTCATTGTCCTGCTGGAAGACCCATGACCTCTGAAGAGACTCAGCTTTCTCACACTGGGCCCTACATTATGCTGCAAAATTTGTTGGTAGTCTTCAGACTTCATAATGCCATGCACACGGTCAAGCAGTCCAGTGCCAGAGGCAGCAAAGCAACCCCAAAACATCAGGGAACCTCCGCCATGTTTGACTGTAGGGACTGTGTTCTTTTCTTTGAATGCCTCTTTTTTCTCCTGTAAACTCTATGTTGATGCCTTTGCCCAAAAAGCTCTACTTTTGTCTCATCTGACCAGAGAACATTCTTCCAAAACGTTTTAGGCTTTCTCAGGTAAGTTGTGGCAAACTCCAGCCTGGCTTTTTTATGTCTCGGGGTAAGAAGTGGGGTCTTCCTGGGTATCCTACCATACAGTCCCTTTTAATTCAGACGCCGATGGATAGTACGGGTTGACACTGTTGTACCCTCGGACTGCAGGGCATCTTGAACTTGTTTGGATGTTAGTCAAGGTTCTTTATCCACCATCCGCACAATCTTGCGTTGAAATCTCTTGTCAATTTTTCTTTCCGTCCACATCTAGGGAGGTTAACCACAGTGCCATGGGCTTTAAACTTCTTGATGACCTGCGCACGGTAGACACAGGAACATTCAGGTCTTTGGAGATGGACTTGTAGCCTTGAGATTGCTCATGCTTCCTCACAATTTGGTTTCTCAAGTCCTCAGACAGTTCTTTGGTCTTCTTTCTTTTCTCCATGCTCAATGTGGTACACACAAGGACACAGGACAGAGGTTGAGTCAACTTTAATCCATGTCAACTGGCTGCAAGTGTGATTTAGTTATTGCCAACACCTGTTAGGTGCCACAGGTAAGTTACAGGTGCTGTTAATTACACAAATTAGAGAAGCATCACATGATTTTTCTAACATTCCAATACTTTTGTCCACCCCCTTTTTTATGTTTGGTGTGGAACTATATCGAATTTGGCTTTAGGACAATTCTTTTTGTGTTTTTTGCAGGGGTGTCAATACTTTTGGCCAACACTGTAAGGGCTTATCCTTGCCTTAAAGGGAACCTGTCACCAGGTTTTTGCAACCTAATCTGAGAATAGCATAATATAGGACCCGAGATCCTGATTCCAGCGATGTGTCACTTACTGAGCTGCTCAATATAGTTTTGATAATCTCCAGCTGTTTAAACAGTGATTTTATCATTAGCAGTCCTCTTGGCCTGCTGCCAAGTGGACTGGTATATTCACAGACTGGTAAATCTGCAACAGAGAAAACAGTAATTTTATCAAAATGACAGCAAGCAGCTCAGTAAATGACACATCCCTGGAATCAGGGTCTCTGTCTCTACATTATGCTGCTCTCAGATTGGATGGCAAAAACCAAGTGACAGGTTCCCTTTAAGGGGAATCTGTCAGCTGTTTTTTTCTACCTCATCTGAGACCACCATTATGTAGGCAAAGCGACCCTGAACCCAACAATGTAACATATTTGTTACTGGGTACAGTGATTCTGACACAATCAAAGTTTTTAGGTTTAGAAATATCAATGGAGCAGAGCTGAGAAAGCTGCCCCCGCCACACCAGCCTCTGTATGTACATTTTTATCGACCATGAGAAGCTGCTCTTTAGAGAGGTGTGGCGGACTTAGGCAAATGCACTGCTATAACTAAGCAATGATGAGCTACTCCTGCTAAAACAAACATAGCAGGTAAACAACAATACACAGTGCAAAAAGAGAAGTATGGCTGAAGTCTGTGTTAACCCCTGTAGCATGCTAACTTTAGATTACATAGCAAAAACCTGCTGACAGATTTCCTTTAAAGAATGATGGCTGTTAGGAAAAAACATAGCTGCCATTTAAATGGGCTGCACCTTTTGTGCAAGTGCTGCAGCCTTTACAACAGGGGTCTCAAACACGCGGCCCGCCCACAAAGCTTCCCACTGCGGCCCGGGGCACCATGAAAAGATAAGCATGCCACGGGCCATTGTACATGGAACCGCAGCAGTACCCGCTTTATTGTGACTTCCGGGTACCGCTCAAACAAGCTCCTGTACATTCATGCAAGCAGGCGGCCGGCGGACCAATCAGACACCTGCAGCTGACGTCGGCGTATGACGTCACAGGAGGCTTCTGATTGGTCCGCCGGCCGCCAGCTTGCATGAATGTACAGGAGCGAAGGCACTTGTTTCAGCGGTACCCGGAAGTCACAATAAAGCGGGTACCGCGACTGCTCCATGTACAATGGCCTGGGGCATCATTAAGGTGTGTATGAGTGAGAGTTTAAGAGAGAGTGTGTATGTGTGAGTGTATTTGTGTGTATATGTGGGTGAGTGTGTATGTGTATATGTGTGAGTGTATGTGTGTGTGAATATTTCTGAGTGAGTGTGTATATGTGTGTATGTGTGAGTGTGTATAGTGTGTATATGTGTGAGTGTGTGTATTGTATGTGAGTGTGTATATGTGAGTATGGGGTGTGTGTGTGAACGTGTATATATGTGTGAGTGCATTCCCGCGCCGCCTAGGCGGCACATTGCCGGCCGCTGGGTGCTGGCGGCTGCCGGGTGCTGCCGATGCGGTGTTGGCAGCTGCTGGATCCCACCTGGTGCCACCTCCCAGGTGCTGCCGGGTGCTGCCTAATGCCTGGTGCTGCCGCTACCACCGGGTGCTGGAAGCTGCTTGGTGCCACCTGGTGCAGCCTCATGGTTGTTGGCGGCTGCCGCCGGGTGCGCCGCCTCCTGGATGCTGGCAGCTGCCGGGTGCTGGCAGCTGCCACCTGGTGCTGGCGGCTGCCGCCTGGTGCTGACGTATTAGGCCTGATGCCGGCTGCCGGGTGCAGGCTGGTGCCAGGTGCTGGCTGGTGCCGGGTGCCGGCTGGTGCCAGCAAGTGGGAGACCGGAAGCCACAGAGGAAGAAGCTGCCGGGACCAGAAGCATGGAGTCAGGTAAGGCGCTATTACAGACGACGATAGCAGCTTGGGGAGAGCGCTACCGCTGAAAGTGCCTAAGGCGTCAGGAACTCCAAATATGGCCCTATGTGTAAGTGTGTGAATGTATGTCAATGTGTAAGTGTGTATGTGTTTGTGTGAATATGTCTGAGGATGTATGTGTGAGTGTATAAGTGAGTGTGTGTGCATGTGTATATGTGTGAGTGTGCGAGCGTGTATATGTGTGAGTGTGAGTGTGTGTGTGAGCGAGAGAACAAAAAGAACAGAGACCAGGTTGTGGGGACATCTCTACAAAATGGCATTGGGATGGGGGACATTACTACAAGATGAAAAGGGAGGAAACATTACTAAAAGATGGGGACATTACTACAAGATGAGGACCAGAATGGGGGACATTAATATAGGATGGGGACCAGGATGGGGCATTACTACACGTATGGACCAGGGAGGAACATTACTACAAGATGGAGACCAGGGCGGGGGCATTACTACAAGATGAGGACCAGGATGGGGACATTACTACAAAAGGAGGACCAGGATGGGGACATTACTACAAGAGGAGGACCAGGATGGGGACATTACTACAAGAGGAGGACCAGGATGGGGACATTACTACAAGATGGGGATATTACTACAAGAAGGGAATCAGGATTGGGACATTACAACATGATGAGGACCAGGATGGGAGTCATTATTATAGGATGGGGACCAGGATGGGGCATTACTACACGTACGGATCAGGGAGGAACATTACTTCAAGAAGAGGACCAGGAAGGGGACATTAGTACCAGACGGGGACCAGTATGGGGGACATTAATATACAATGGGGACCAGTGTGGGGACATTACTAGAAGAAGGGGATCAGGATGGGGACATTACCACAAGAAGAGGATTAGGATGGGGACATTACTACTAGAAGAGGATCAGGATGGGACATTACTACATGATGAGGACCAGGATGGGGGTCATTAATATAGGATGGGAACCAGGATTGGGCATTACTACACGTGGGGACCAGGGAGGAACATTACTTCAAGAAGGGGACTAGGATGGGGACATTACTACAAGATGGGGACCAGTTTGGGGGACATTAATATACAATGGGGACCAGTATGGGGACATTACTAGAAGAAGGGAATCAGGATGGGGACATTACAAGAGAAGGGATAGGGGGGACATTATATAAGCGACCGGATGGGGACATTACTACATAAAGGAGATTAGGGTGGGGACATTCCTACAAGAAGAAGATCAGATTTGTAACTTTACAATAATAGATTGAGCAAAAAAAATTTAAATCCAGGGGTGCAGGGAGGGAGGTGCTGAAGCAACTGCCTCCCTGCACCCCTGGATGTAATACACGTGGTTTAATAAAGTCGGTTTGCAACCAGGAAACACGAGTGCCGCCATCCTCTCTTTCCTATAAATGAATAATAATAATAATAATAATAATATTGTCCCACCCAGATTAAGGACACAATGTTCCTTACTTAGACATGAAGCATATAGCACTCATACAAGGTCTGCTCTCCACTCAAAATGGTGCCAAGAATAGAATCCCCATCGATCTACTATAGATGGATTATCATAATATTGATTGGCTGCAGCCTTCACATTCTGAGCTGCCTTCTTTTACTTGGATGGAATATAAAGGCTGCAGCCATCCCAACTCCTCCCCCAGACGGATCTTGTTGCTGAAAGACCACCTTGGATCACAGTACTGAGTGTGGTCTGGAAGGTGAGGATAACATTTTTGTATTTATTACTCCAGCCTGTGGTCATTGACCTAAACTTTTAAAGAAGTGGACAAACACTTTAATGGGTTTTCATAAATAAATACTGTATTCTGGTGCGCTTAGTGCAAGTAAAAACAAGAACTTTACAACAACAAGCCACTTGCAATTTGCTCTTTATTAAAAATCCTCAATGTTCTCAAGAATTTGGGGATTTTTACATTGACAACAAACAGCTTGTTGCCTAGATTACCGGCCAACTTACAGTCTCTGCTTTGCTGGTAACCTATGTAAGGATCGTGTGCCATGATCGACTCTATGCTTTACAGCCTTTATAGCAAGGTGGGTCACTGGACTCAACCAGTTTACAGTCCCCTTGTGCTTCTGCTGGAGAATCAAAGCAACTTGTACTTCTCCCCTAGCCCGATCTTGTTGTTGGAAGACCATCTTGGAACACAGTACTGAGTGCTGGGAGAGAGCACAGCTTAGACCAGCGGTGCAGCCATTCTCCCAAAGATACAACTTAGGCTGGAGTCGACTCTCATAAAGATCATATGAAAATGCATGCATCGGCAGCTGGCTCTCCTGACCTGAGCTTGACAGCTTCATGTATTTCTATGCAGCTGACACGCTCAGCTCAGGAGAGCCGCAGCTGGTCCAGGCAGTTTGATATTATCCTCGCACATGTCATACATTAGTGTGACTTCAGTCTAAAGAAAACCTTTTCACTAAGACAATAAAATGAGTTATTTATACCCATATATCCTTAAAAATGCCCACTCACAGTACACGATCATAAGAAACCCAAGATCCTACAGAAAACCAGCTTTGAAAAATGAAAATGGTAAAATAAACAACATAGGCTTTGTTGTATCAGAGTGCAGACATGGTCTGTATCTCGCCTCCTTACAATGAGCAGTGATTGTGTCGGTGATCCTATAGCTGGCAGCAATGTAAAAATCATGTGTTTTGAATAATTCAAGGACTGAAGCGAAGTAATCAAATCAATGACACATTATTCTGTTGTTTGTATATATTTATAGAAATGTTTCTTTGTGTCTGGATTTATTGATACTGGATTTTCATGTAAACATAGAAAGATAATAGTTTTATTGAGTCTGGAGTTAATAACCAAGATAAGGAGCATTCTGTTTTCTTTCCTTGGCCCAAGAATAGAATTTACACTTGCTGCAACATTGTACTGAATAGGAGCAGAAAGGTAATTTGCATCCTTGGGATTCCAGACAAGGCGGCTGTCAGGCCAGTACATATGTAGTATAGTCAATGGTCCAGGCTAAAGGTACCGTCACACAAGGCGATGGTACCGCCGATTTAATAGGCCATGCAGGGGCGTGGCCTATCGGCGCCGATATCGCCCCTGCATCGCCTAATGTGAATGGGCGAGGGTACGCCATTTACTGGTCGCCTGGTTTCAGAGCAGTGCTCTGAAACCAGGCGGCCGATCTGCGGCGATGTGCACACATCGCCCCATGTAAACAACAGCCAGCGACCTGACAGGCGATGGGAGCCATAGGCTCCCATTGTCCTGCATCACTGTTGGGGTTTTGAGAGACCCCGGCGGCAATGCCGCCTGTCAGATCGCCAGCGCGGCGCTAGAGGTGTCGCCCCATGTAAATGGGGGTCGGCGATGCTGGCGGGGCGCCAAAAACTTGCGAGCTCCGCCAGTCACCGCCGACATCTCCAGCGCCGTCGCCTCGTGTGACGGTACCTTAAGGAGTCCAAAACAGTGGCTTACATTTTTCCTGCCTGTCACTCGATTCCTGGCATTCAGCTCCTGGGATCCTGGCAATTCCTCTATGAGCTTCATTTAATATGATGTCCGAACATGGGACCTGTTAATTTAGCAATTCATTTTCTGTCCTTACATATAGGAGAGCACCAAATGGGTGGTCTGTTTACCAACACTCTCTTTAGATGCTCACTGGTGGTGAGCCAATAGTAAGATATTCGGATTCAGATTATTCATACCTAATACTTAGAACTCTTCCAGTATTTGTCACAAACATCAAACCTAATGCAAGTCAATGGGGAACTCCGTCTTTTTTTGACAGAGTTCCCTGAAAAATATTCAAGTTCCCCAGTGACTTGCATTAGGTTCATTATTCATGACGAATATTGAAACAGTTCAAAGTATTAACTATGAATAATCTGAACCTGAATATCTCACTATTCGCTCATCACTAATGCTCACCCATGGTATAAGATACAAGATGTGGGTTAGGAGAGGAATCTAGGGACATTTCACCATTTGATTGCATTGAGTCAATACAGAATTCTTTATTTATCACATGCCAGATTAATAATGGTAGCTTTTATGGAAAGAGATTCTGTTTTGTCCTCTCTGTCACCTGGACCCAGGTATAGTGTAATCTTTGTATCCCCTATACTTACACATCTGAATTAGGTATATAGAAATGAAAATATCAGATAGTGAAAACTGTTTTAATTAAACGCATCCTTTGAATGTCTTAACCTGTTAGGCCCTTTTCCCACTAGCATTTGTTACAATTTGCGCAGATTTACCGCATCTGCCACATCTGCCGCACTTGCGGCACACTTACGCAAGCCCCATGAATTGTCTATGGGGCTTGCGGCAGGTGCGGCAAGAGATGGTATAACGCGTTCCAGCACTTATGCAGTTGCGGCTGCGAAAAAAAATCGCTGCTGATTGCTTTTTTTTTCGTGATCCGCCACTGCCGTAAGTGCCGGAACAGCGGCTTTACCACACTTGGTGCACCTGCCACAAGGCCCATCATAGACAATGCATGGGGCTTGCCGTGAGTGTGCCGCAAGTGTGGCCGTTTATGTGGCAGATGTGGTAAATCTGCCACATATGCCCAAATTGTAACAAATGCTAGTGTGAAAGGGGCCTTAAGTGATCACTTTCATTTCAACAATGCATAAATCAATAGCAAATGTATATATAGTTGAACCTTGGATTACGAGCAGAATTCGTTCCATGAATGTGTTTGTAACCAGATCACTTGTAAATAAACGCAAATTTACACATAAGAAATAATTGAAATGTAGATGATTTGTTCCACAACCCAAAAATATTTAATGTGTTCATATAAAATTATTAGTTTTGCAATTAATTGCAGCTCTATGGTATGTACAGTTTACATATGTACAGGGATTTAATCAGTTACCGTAACTAAAGTTGGTTTAGTAGCGGTGTCACATGTGGCACCCCAAAGTCTGGTTGCCGTGGTGACATTGCCCTCCCTCAGAGGGGTGATGTCATACGTGAAACAGGAGGCGGTCCCCATGCCAGGTAATACACAGCATGCAACACAATCCTACTCCAGGCTTGAAGGGGGAGCTCTATAACCCTACTTCAGAGCTGCTCTCTCTGGTCGGAAGGAGGCAGTTAAGTCTATAAGGCAGTTAGTTGGAGGAGCGGGAAGAGAGAGGAGTGGAGACAAGGGCTCTGGGGAATTGTGTGCGTCAAGTCATCCCAGAGCGGATCGCTGACAAAAAGGACGCCTGAGTCCTTGGCTGTGTGGGTGCTGTACACCCAACAGCCGAATCTGGAGGGTAGGTGGTTGCAAGCCCCCTGGTCAGACCAAATACCCGGAGGCACCAAGCAGACCAAGAGCCTGGGGCATGTAAACTTGACATCACAAACAGGATTTTGTAACCGGTACCCCCGGTCCTGTGTGCCATAAATCTTTATTGAACTGTTTGGTGACTGCCATTATCATGGCACACAGGAAGCAGAAGGGGCATGTTGTCATGGGTGGAGCCCAAGAAAGAGCGTGAAGAGAAGTCCCACCCCACTCTGACATCAGCCGGCGAGAGGCAGGAGGCCCCGACCCGGAACCCTGAAGTAAGCGATCCGTCCTGCCTTGGAGCAGGAGACTGATAATTCAACAGAGACTCGGAACTTGGCCAAGGGGAGGAAAATGTGTAACCCGGGTGAGATCCAGCGGCGACGCAGCTGCAGCCTCTATGATGCCTTTATCAATGCTGTACATACTGGGAGTGGCCTGGTTACCACAATACTCAGGGAAATTGCACACCCTGAGCGTTTTTCAAGGAGAGACTACGTAGTTTATTTGAAGTATACCCCTGTCTGAGAGTGAAAAAAGTCAGCATCCTCATTGGCCAGTTCGCTGGTGCAGCCCAGAGGGAGGTAAAGTCCTGGCCGCACACCATAAAAGAACTGTTAAGCAAATCTTGGCCAGGCTGAAGGACACCTTTGATACCCGCACCATGGCAGAGATTAAAATGAAATGTTTTTGGGTGCAACAAAGGGTGCAGGACAGTATACGGGACTATGCCCTTAATATCCAAGAGGCGCTACGGGCCATTAAACAGGTTGACCCTTACAGCTTGCAAGACAAGGTCAGACTGCTAACCAAACAGTTTATTGAGGGCTCCTGTCTAACACCCACTGGACACAGCTGCGTATTATGGCCCTACAAAACCCTGACCTGGACTGTGCACGATTGAAAGACTGGGCCATTTGGGTGCTGCAAGAACCAACCCCAAATAGCACTGCACCTCTCCAGCGCCCAGCTATAACGTACCACCAGGAGGCAGTGCCCTCGCCACAGGCTATTGCAGAAGCGAATGCACAGACCTTAGATATTGACACTTCCACAGATCTACATCTCACGGTCCAGGAGTTACCAAAAGTGTGGCCACACTGACAAAGACTGTGTAGTCCTTACAATTATCTCCTCGAATCGAAAATATTCAGCTGGCCTCCAGTCCATATGACGTCTTTTGGCGATGACGGAGGAGGATCCCACTGACCAGGGGAAGAGACAGCGATCGCTATGATTGAACTGGAGAACCCATCTGTCACCGCTGCAGCAAGGTAGGGCACTTGCAAGATCCTGTCCTTTAAACAGGCAAAGCCTGGGGCAGCGGGCCAACACCCAGGAATAAAGTGTCCAGGTCCACATCATTAGCGAGACAAGTGCGTCGGAGGACGACTGGTTCCCCCAGTTATGATTGATGGCATCCTGATGAAGCTTTACTGGACACGTGCTCCCAGGTTGACAAGATGCCATATAGCCTTTACAAATGGCGCTGGGCTTGACTCTGATATTACCTGTGGCCCAGATGATGATCACGCCTTTAGGGCGTGATCTTATAACGAAGATAGGCCCGCCCTAGGGACTAAAGATATAGCCCAGCTAATTATCGCTAATGAGTAAGTTATAAAACGTTTTTCTCCACTTTCACAGGATGCTTTTCTGAGCCAAAAGAGTGTGGGATTAGTGATAGATGCTGCAGGGACATGTTTTGATAGCTTAGGAGGCGTTTTGGAGGTGACAGGATCCCTTTAAGGTGGGGGGAGTAGAGTTAAAACCAAAAGTCTGATAATCGTGGTTATTGATCGTCGATAATGTAATCCAATGATCACTTTAGGCACAATGTGAATGTGATAGAAAATTGTCTTAGAGAGATATTATTGTTTTGTGTAAAAACGGTGCCGAGACTGACCAGCTCACCAGCAGAGAGGTCTTACAAAAGAGATCAAAGCCCTAATGCAAAGGCACAGGTAGAGTTGGCTGGTGAGGAAGTCTGCAAAATTCAGTGCAAAAAAACCGCACAGGATTTCCACCAACTCAAAGCTCTCTGTTTATAATAATTATTTTTTCCAGTTTGTAGCAAGTGCTATCAAAAAAGTATATAAACAGGGCTATTGGTTGTTACGTTTTTTGCAAAAAGATAACGTAAGCTGTCTCACCAGTCACGGTTTGACCATAGCAAAACCCTGGTGAGGAAGTCAAGTCAGTGTGAGGGTGAGTGACCTCATTTGTGATATCTCCCAAAACTGAAATGTTAATATGGTGTCGGGTGGCAATAAGCATCAGAGGTCAAGATTAACAGGCCCTGGTAGAACCCGTGTACTCTGATAGTAATCCCACCATCCTGACAGCCAGGGGCGTAGTCGATGTCTGCAAGGGGAGGGTACCTGTAGCATTTTAAATTGTGGGGAGAAAGAGGTCAAACTACCCTGGTATGCCACCATTGCCAAGCTGTTCACTGTCAATAACAACGCCATACGGGCAGTAGAACCCTTGGTACCGTCCGACCAGGCAGAGGACAATGGCTCTGCAGAACTGCTGGAGGACTGGTTCAAAAGCTACCATAGGCACATGCTTACTATGATCAGAGGACTGGCCGAGGACCCACCACTATCAAGGAAGTACGGCAGTTCCTCGGACTGGTTGGCTACTACTGGAGGTTTATTAAGGGCTTCACCAAGATAGCAGCACCCCTGCAGGACCACTTAGTGGGCCAGTCGAAGAAGGCCAAGAACCCAAGTCTAAATTCGATTGGAGCAGTGGATGGAAGAATCCTTCACCTGGTCGAAGTTGGCTCTCAGGGAGATGAATCCTGGCCTTCCCTGACTTATGGTAAAACACTACTTTATGCTCTACACAGGCGCCAGCATTGTGGGATAGGGAGCTTATTGTCACAGGTGCAAAAGGCAGATAGAGAGAGTGATTGCCTATCAGTAAGCTTGTCCACTGAAAGGAATCAGACAATCTATAGTTCCTTTAAGCTGGAGTTCTCGGCCATATTGTGTTGAATTGCTTTGGTCACGCCAGACTATAATCCGCTGACTCACCTGGAAACCACGAAGCTAGGGTGTTTGGAACAGCAAATGGGATGGGCCCGGCTGTCCAATTATGACTTTGTAATTAAGTAAAGAGTGGGACACAAGAACACTAACGCTGATGCTCTGTCCAGAATGCCCAATTCACCAGATGTGGGAGAAGACCCGGAAGATCTGGAGGAACTAGAGCTACCAGCTTCTCACTGCCACGGTGCGTCCCAGTGCTCCCATTGCATGATGGACAAGCGCTCTGCTGTACAAGAGGCCACATTTAACACGTTGCCCCACCATGGATGGGAAGAAACGCAGGGTAGCCACCCTGCCGGCCGCCTAGTAAAGGAGTTGCTGACACAAGCTGACTCATGCCCTGGTCCAGATGCTCCACAGGAAACTCAACAGTTGTGGAATGAAAAGGGTAAATTGTTCATCTATGAGGGGAAGCTGTGTCAGAGAAGCATCAACTCTCGCACCCATGAACTTATCTGGCAGATAGTGGTCTCGAGGAGGGATGCCTCGATGGTCATTAGAAGCATACCACGATGGAGCAGGGCACTTCAGGTGGAAGAAGCTGGAAGTCCTGCTACTTGAATGATTCTACTGGGTTGGCATGAGGAAAGTTATCAAGAGGTGGTGTCAAGAGTGTGGTCCATGCAACCTGCAAAGGAAGGATCTAGACAGCCAGAGATCCCCCTTGTACCCAATCATTACGAAGCAACCGCTTGATCTCATGGCCTGGATTATGTGAAGTTAGCCTTAAGTCGGTCAGGTTATGTCTACGACCTCACCATAGTAGACCACTATTCCCGTTTACTGATAGCCGTGCCAGTGAAGGATCAAACGGCTAAGACAGCAGCTAAAGCGTTCCAAGAAGATTTTTGTTCCAATAGTTTTTTATTGAAAATTATGTAAACATATTATGTAAAGAAAAGTCATTACAAAGAAAAGCATTTACAATGCAACATACATCATAACAATTAGAATAAAACAACACCTGGGGAGGGAGAGTGAGGGGGGGAGGGTGTTTTTGGAGACAATCGTGCAAAACCTGACAAATGTTACCTTACAATATACACAACAGGACCATTACTAATGAAGAGACAGTAAAATACCAGAAGAATTATAAGTGCATTAGGGGATTGGGGTTGCCAAGGGGTCAGAGGCCCATACAACCTAGGACTTTAGGACCTTTTCCCTAGACAGTTGATTCAGCGAGAGGTAGTATTCATAGTAAAAAATGGTATTTAGCCTCTCTATGACATTCCCCAAGACTAGGGAGGAGTGAGACATCCAGTTTGCCACAAGATCCTGGCGGCAGTAAATATAAGTAAAACCACCCCCCTAACCTCCCGTGGCACCCTGTCAATACCTATATTTAAAACTGCTAATTGGGGCATGAGAGGTAGGTTAATAGACAGAACTGTTTTCACAAGGCTAGCAATAGTCAGCCAGAAGGGAACTATTTTTGGGCAGTGCCACCACACGTGAGCCAGCATGCCTCTTTCCCCACAAAGCTTCCAACATAGCGGCGATTGGCCCAGAGAAAAAACAATCCAGATGTACCAGAGAATAATAACATCTCAGATGTATCTTGTTTAGCATCTCCAGATGATTGATGCATCTGGAAGAGCCTTGAATCTCTCTCAGGCCAGTTTCCCACTCTTCTCGAGTCGCTTCGAAAATCTAGGTCCTCTTCCCACCGACGCATATAGCAAGGTTTTGACAGTAATGATAGGCAGTTAAGCTCTCTGTAAATATCAGAGAGGCCCTTAATCTCCGTGCTTTTGAGAGAATACATTTTTGTTAAAAGGTCGAGGGTATGGAAGAGGATAAGTCAGACAGGTATTTAGATGATTTGAGGAGTAGACGAAGTTATAGATATTGAAAATGAGTATTTGTTATGCCGGGGTATTTCTTACATAAAAGGTCAAAGGCCAGAAGGGAATCCACCCCAAATAGGCCACCTAGGTACGAGATACCTGCATCCTCCCAAGGCTTCAAATTAAAGTTAGAAATGTGCGCAGTAAGGGATTTAAGACTGATGACCTCCGTAGGCAGGGAAATCCAAGTACCAATCACGTTCCTCCAACTGTGCAACATGAATTGCATGGTCAGGAGATCAAACCGGCAATTAACTGGGACAAAATTTTCCGCTTTCAACAGATGGCGCAAGGAAAGACCCCTAACATGTTGGAACTCTATCTGCACCCATATCAGGTTATACACAGAAGACCACAAAGTTTCTTGCCTCTTCCAGTATAATAGATTTGTGGTAGCCTGCAAGATTAGGTACACTCATTCCCCCTTGAGAATAAGGCAGGTACATAACCTTCCCTGCCACCCTTGGCTTTTTATTGGCCCAAATATATTTATTAATTAACCTCTGTAGTTTGATGAACTAATTAAAAGGGATATTAAGGGGGAGACTTCTGAAGTAATATAAAATTTTAGAGAGTAAAAGCATTTTGAAGGAATGAATTCTAGCAATCCAGGACAGGGAGGGCAGGGGGTGTCTCGCTATTTCTTTGGTAAGGGAGGTAATTAAAAGTTCGTAGTTGCGTGGGCTCAGCCAGTGTGAAGGGGTGAGGTCCACTCCCAAGTAAGGAATGCCCTCCACCACCCATTTGAATGGGAGAGATCATTTTAACGAGTCTATTATCTCTGCAGTGACCGCTATAGGGAGAATCAAGGATTTACCGCCATTTAGCTTATAGCATGAGAATTTGGAGAAAAGCGCTAATATTGACATTTTTGCAGGGAGCGACTGCTCGATGTTAGTACAGGCGATAATTATGTCATCCCCATATAACCCCACGACATGATTCTGAGACCCCACCTGGAAGTCAGAGATTTCACTATGAGAGTGTATTGCCTTCGTCAAGGGCTCTATAGAGAATATAGAAATTATGTGGGACAGCTGGCAACCTTGGCGAGTCCCATTTGTGATGTAAAAGCCAGATGAAAGAAAGCCTGAGGAGAACACTTTGGCATTCGGGTCTGAGTACAAAGATAATATTGCTGAAAGAATCAGGCCCACAAAGCCGAACTTCTCCAGCACCAGTTTGAGATATCCCCAGTGCACTCTGTCAAATGCCTTTTCGGCATTCAAAGACAGAAGTGCACCAAGGATCCCCCTAGCCTCAGCGATCTTTATGTAGTTCACCATTCTCCTGATGCCGTCTTTGCTGTCTGCCCTTAACGAACCCCACCTGGTCTGGGTTGACCAGGTGGGGAAGGATGGCCTGAAGCCTTGCAGCGATAATTTTAGCAAAGATCTTCACATTGCAGTTGAGGAGTTAGATCGGTCCGTAGCTTCCCGGGTCATCTGGGGGCTTCCCAGGCTTGCGGATTGTAATGATAGAAGCCTCTAAACCCAGCGGGGAAATAACCCCAAGGGACTGCCAATGTGAAAAAACCTATAATAAGAAAGGGGCCAGGGTCGGGGAAAAGCATTTATAATAATCATTTGGGAGCCTGTCGGGGCCAGGAGTTGAATGTCTTTTAGTTTTTTTGATAGATGCAGCAACCTCCGTTAATGTAAGAGGGGCATTAAGTTTCGCTAGATGGGAATCTGCTAAGCAAGGGAGCCGAAGTCCCTGCAGAAAACTCTGTATATTCTAATTTCTGGGTTGGATTATGGTGGGGTCATGTTTTAAATTGTACAAATGGGAATAAAAGTGGGTGAATGATTCCGCTATCTCTGCCAGGTTTCTAAGGGTCTTACCAGAGTGGTCTCGCATAGACTCAATAGAATTATTTCATTCTCTTTTCTTAATTCTCCTAGCTGACAGAGCTCCAGCTCTGTCTCCCATGGCATAATAAGATGACTTAATTTTTCTTAAATTCCTTTCATGCTGCTCTAGAAGATAAGTGCGAAGCTGCAAATGGACTAGGAAAATCTGCCATGTGGTCTGTGGGGAGGCAGCACTCTTGTTGGCCTGCTCGAGAAGCTGCAATTGAGAGACAAGGGCCGCTCTTGTCCATGCTCATTCTTTTTTAAGCTGCGAGGCTTTTTGAATGAAGAGGCCCCGAACAAATGCCTTGAGGGAAGCCCAAGCATTTCATCCGATACCTCTTTGTTGTCATTATCTTGCCCCAATCTCCGTAAGTACAGCATGTCTCGATAACAGCTAAGTATTTAATCTCCAAGTCTGTAGAGGAGAAGATCTACAGGCCACTGATAACATTAGATTCACAGGTGTGTGGTCAGACCATGTAATCAGCCCCATTTCTGCAGCCACACAGGCGGAGAGGGCACTACTGTCCACCAAAAAATAATCAATCCAAGAATAAGATCTACGTCTGTGCGAGAAAAAGTAGTAGTCCCTCTCTGCCGCATGGAGATATGTCCAAATGTTATGAAGGTACATCTCCTTACTTAAGGAGCTTAGATCATTACGTTTGGGTGGAGAGCCAGAGGAGGAGTCCAAATCTCTAGAAGGAGTAAAATTAAAATCGCCACAAATGATACGCCTCCCCCTGACTTCTCCCTCCAAAACCTTCAGAACCATACAAACAAATTTTATCTGGGAACAGTTGGGGCATATAAATTAACAGTGGAGACCTCTACGCCCCCAAAAATACACATATTAAGATAATAGAATGACCCAAAGGGTCAGAGACAACATGCAGTAGTTGCAACGGTCCAGAGTTCTTAATAAAGATGCAAACCCCCACCGCCTTCTTATGAGGGTGATTAGAGAAGAAGGATCTGTTATACAATCGATGGCAAACTCTAGAATTAGCTCCTTGCAATAAATGGGATTCTTGGATGCAAAAGATGTTCCGACTTTGTTCCCCGAGCTTCAGTCTAGAGCAGAGAAAGCTTAGCAGGGGAGTTCAGTCCTCTGGTGTTCAGAGACACAAATTTTACACTTATGGTGGATAGTCAAAGTACCTGTAAAAGACCAGGAGATTCACCAATAACAGGAAAGAATGGGGGGAAAGGGGGAAAAATGATGAACACATATATAAACCAAACTAACAGGCTAAAGCCTGTAAAGAGGGGAAAACAAGGATCCAAGATCTAAAATGGAGCTACGCAACCAAGTTGCCCCAATAGCAAGTATCAGACAGGGTCAAGTAGCCAGCGAGAGAAGCAGATTCCTCCTAAAATGGAGCAGGAGAGACCATTGCCTCACCCCACTCTTTCCCAGTCAGCGACCACTTTATTTCGACGGGATCTGGATTTAGAAGCCGGGTTAGCCTCCTTGGAGGGCATCAGATTCCAGGTCTTCAGAACTTTCTCCAGACGCTGTGGAGAGTTGAAGACATGTCGGGAACCATCGTAGGTGAACCTGACCTTCACAGGGAAACCCCAGCTGTACAAAATATCATGGTCTCTCAGCACTTTATACATTGGGGCAAATTCTCGTGGCTTGGCCAGGGTATCCGCAGAAAGGTCAGGGAAAACAGCCAGTCTTATAATATATGACTTTTTTTGGACTGTGCACCCTTCCCCTGCCCTGTAGCTTTGCCTGTCCCTCCATTTTACTGTAGCACTAATCCTGAGACACACCATCCCAGCTGGTTTTAATTTCATCCACAGGCTCATAAATGCATTCAAGCAGTAGGACTCAGCACAGAGTGTTAGCGTAAGACCAGGTAAGATGGGAGCACTTTGGCGTAGTTATTGGGCTCTTCACAATGGCGCCAGTGTCGAAGCTAAGTCTCTCATTCCTTTTTCTAGCACAGTATTTACTGTGATCCTATTCCATATATACCTTTAGCTGTACACATTGCCCTGTGTTTCATTGTTTTCTATTACTCATGAGCCATTAGCTTTTTCATATTCATCTCATGTTTAGTGTTGCAGCAATTCTCTTTTTTATTAATATATTGTTTTTTTTTGCTTGCACCTTAACATTAGGTGATGCCAGTCCTTCTTTCTTATAATAAGGGAAAACAGCCAGACCAGAAAAGGGCTCAAAAAGTGTTGGGAGCTTCCTCAAAGCTTGCATAAAGTTCTCCTTTGTATGAAAGCAGTGCATGCAGGCTAAAATATCCCGAGGCAGGGACCGGTCAATGTGGGTGGGTTTTGGGAGCCAGTGAATACGCTCTATTCTCATGTTGTTTGGGGCAACATCTGGGAGGACATGTTTGATGAAAGTAGACAAAAAAATCAGCCACATCGCCATCCTCCACTGCTTCTGGGAGCCCCCTCAGGTGGATATTACACCTCCTTCTAGATCCCACAATTTAGTGTTGAAAATCTGACATTTTAGTGTCTATTATAGCAAAGTCATCTGCCAGGGAATTATGAGTATTAGCTTACTCAGCCATTTTTCCTTGTGATCAGTGTGCTCTCCAGGGTACCCAGCTCCGCTTTCAACTCCCCTAGCATACCTCTGATGTCTTCATGGAGTGCTTTCCTCAAAGTGGAGAGGAGCTTCTGCATTGTTCCCCTGGTTAGGGAAATATCAGTGTTCACAGAAACTGCAGCAGCTATGCCCTTTCATGAGGAGCGTGAGGAGGCAGAGCGGGACCCAGCAGAGCTGGTGGAGGGAGCTAGCGCCATGGTAGTGCTTAGTCCCTGAGGAAGAAATCCATCACATTAGATGGAATCTCCCACTTTCTGACCGCTCCTTTTGGCATGGCTGGGCACCTGGGTGAGTCACCAAAGTCAGCAGGCGTAGAAGGAGAAGAGAAATCCACTGTGTGCTGCGTTAGGAGTCTGTTCTCACTGGCGCTCCTGGATCAAGCAGCCGGCGTCATTAGCTGCAGGCCACGCACCCCAAGAACATTTTTGTCGATCACACGGCTACCCTGAACGAGTGCTCACGGACCAAGGCTCAGCCTTTGAAGCAGAAGTGTTCCAGGAGTTCTGTCACCTGTACGGTGCAAAGAAAATTAGGATGACGCTGTACCATCCCCAGACCAACAGTCTGTGCGAGAAAATGAACCAGGTGGTAATAGACTTGCTGAAGGCTCTGCCCCTTGAAGAGTATAACCTGTGGCCGGAGAAGTTGCCGGATCTGGTAGACCTGTACAACCATATTCCAGTAAACTCTACTAACTGAATCACAAAATACAGTAAAGCAAACATATAAAAAATACACTGTTGTAATAAATAAAGTAAGGAGCAAGTGCTGATAAAAAAAATGTTAAAAAACAGGGCATTTGGTTGATACGTTTTTTGCAAAAAAAACACTCTCTACCAATTGTCAAGGTAACCCGTCTCAGAGCAGTCACTAGCTGATGTGTATAAAAACCTGATCAAATGTATAGTACCTATAGAACAGGATTTAGACAGGAACATGTCCAACATGGACAAGCTGCAAAAGACGGCTTTGTATGTGTCTGCAAGATAGGGAGCTCCCTGACCCTCTCTGTGAGCCTTGCACATAAAAAGCTGTCTTCTGCAGCACGTCCATGTCGAACATGTTCCTTTCTGAATCCTGTTTTATAGGTACTATACATTTGATCAGATTTTTAAACAAATCAGCTAGGGACTGCTCTGACACGAGTTACCTTGACGATTGGTAGAGCCGCTTATGTTACATTTTTTGCAAAAAACGTATCAATCAAATACCCTGTTTTAAAATTTTTGTATCAGTACTTGCTCCTTACTTTATTTATTATAGCAGAGTATTTTTTAAAAGTTTGTTTTACTGTTTTTTTATGATTCAGTTTCTAGGTGATATGAACATGTTCTTACAGACTTGTTCACTGTGTGCTTGGTTCACTATTTTGTGTCTAAACTCTACTAACTGTACCTTGGCCTACTTGATGCGTGCATGACCTGGCAAGTTACCCATTGACCTGGACATGGGAGTGTTAACACCAGAGATAGTCCCACCAGATGCAGACTGGGATATCGAGTGGCAACAACAATACCATAAACTCCAAGAGTGTGTGAGGAGAAGCCTATCCCAGGCAAGACAGAGGCAAGAGAGAAATTATAACCAGCACGCCCCTGCAGTTCCCTTGATACCTGGAGAACAGGTCCTAAAAAGAAAGAGAGGAATGCACAAATTGGATGACCAGTGGGAAGCTGAGCCATACACCATCTTGCCTTCAAATTTGGATAACACCAAGGTATGCATTATCAGCAAAGAAGGAGGAGAAATCTCATCAGCAATCTGAAGAGATCATTTAAAGGTTTGCCCTGATCAACTGAAAGAAAAAGAGGAAGCCCAAGACACCCCTCAGCACACAGAAAAGGTGGAAGAGAAGATCCGTACAGCCTTGGAGAACTTCCCCAGTCATGGACACAAGTGAACCAGGCTATCGTTAGTACCAGTCCTAACCTTTCGCCAGCCTACTGCACCTGATGAAGCAGTGACTCTCGATGAAGTGGCTCCAGTAACAGACGCCACACCCGCAGTGGAACAGGAGAATTGTCTCCCTGCTAGCGACAAATCTGTCAGTCCCATGGTGAGTCTAGGAGTCAGGAGAAGGCAGTCTGGAATACCACTACTACGTAGGTCCACTTGTAGCGTAGTAACTAGTGCACCCACTACACCAGCAGTAGACACTAGAGACCTGGTCAGGTCATCAGAGATACCTGTACTGTGTAGATCCACCCGTAGTACCAGAAGTCAGATCCCTGCTCGTGATAGAGAATACGGAATGTAAATAAGTTAAACATGTAAATAAGCAACCATTACGCGTGGAGTACCTACAGGACTTACTGTAAGAACTTTTAAGACTTCTTGAATGTACATAGTTGGTGTATTTACGGACAATTGGGCCACAGGAGTATGTGTGGTCAAGGGAATTTTGTACAAAAGTTTATCGTTGGCCTCCAAAATAAGCTGCCAGCGTGGCCGAAAACGAGGCCCATCTACAGAGTGCCCTGTAGCCACGCCCAGGGACGAGACACAAAGTGGGTTAAAGCGGTTCCCACCAACCAAACTACAGGTACCTGGACAAAAGACAATTCCTAGATGGTAGCGTAAGGACTAGGCGCTGCGGTAACTGTGATGTCATTTTTTTTTGTAAATTTTACATTTTTTTTTAAGACTTTGTAGATTGTCATTTGTTGTTATTTACTTTTCTTTTATGTTTTCTCAGTCCGGTATGTACTGAAGTTAAGTAAATAGAAAAATTCCGCACAGACCGGGTATTCTGATTTAAAACTCCAGTTCTTTATTCATCCATACGAATAAAACACAGGTTCTGGGGTACACAAGCCCCCTCCCACGCCTTACGCGTTTCGGTTAGAGCACCTTAATCATAGGCATACACAGCAGTGTCTGCACAACACATATATAGGAAACTTTACATGTACACACCCCCTACCATCACCCATGTGCAATCATTTAACAATTATTCCAGAATCAAAGAGTTAACTTTTTCAGAGAGCAGGTCAGAGTTCCAAAAATATTTTTGCAGGAAAAAAACAAATCCAATATAACCAATAACATTTACAGGCTGGCCTTATATCTCTTACTACTGACTGAGTACTATATTCTATCAGGTTCGTTTTTACAGAACCTTCCTTTAGATCCATAATTAAATATACATATGTCTTACTCTACTCAGTCAGAGTAATTACAAAAAATAGTCGACCAGACCAGTATTTAACAGATCATATATTAGTTTGCTAGTACATATAAGATGGAACATAGTTATACAGTAATATTCATATAACTATAAATATGATTGAACATGACTGTATATGAATGTAAATATGAGAGATAGCTATGGTTTTTAAATCTCACAATGTTCTGCATGGGTATTTTCACACCCCTTATTCATTATTCCCATCAGTCATTATTCTTATAGGTGATGCCTGAGTAAATCTACCTAAAATACAAAAGATATAATAAAGTTTTTATAAAGTTTTTATAATAACGTTTTTGTGGCGGGGTAGGGGTTATTTATTCAGATATTAAACAACAAATGGACAGCTTATCACATTACACTCGCTTGCCCCAATCGTAGCTGCCCTCCCCATCCCCGGACGCCGTCAGGCTCATGAGCCTAATCAGCGGCACCATAAATAAGAGGAGCAGTTTTTGTGGCGGGGTAGGGGTTATTTATTCAGATATTAAACAACAAATGGACAGCTTATCACATTACACTCGCTTGCCCCAATCGTAGCTGCCCTCCCCATCCCCGGGACGCCGTCAGACTCATGAGCCTAATCAGCGGCACCATAAATAAGAGGAGCAGTTTTTGTGGCGGGGTAGGGGTTATTTATTCAGATATGACTGGATATGACTTAAAAACGTCAAAATGAAAACTGACTCTTATACTCGTTTTGCTCCGGCATTGACTGCTCCTCTTATTTATGGTGCCGCTGATTAGGCTCATGAGCCTGACAACGTCCCGGGGATGGGGAGGGCAGCTACGATTGGGGCAAGCGAGTGTAATGTGATAAGCTGTCCATTTGTTGTTTAATATCTCACCTATAAGAATAATGACTGATGGGAATAATGAATAAGGGGTGTGAAAATACCCATGCAGAACATTGTGAGATTTAAAAACCATAGCTATCTCTCATATTTACATTCATATACAGTCATGTTCAATCATATTTATAGTTATATGAATATTACTGTATAACTATGTTCCATCTTATATGTACTAGCAAACTAATATATGATCTGTTAAATACTGGTCTGGTCGACTATTGTTTGTAATTACTCTGACTGAGTAGAGTAAGACATATGTATATTTAATTATGGATCTAAAGGAAGGTTCTGTAAAAACGAACCTGATAGAATATAGTACTCAGTCAGTAGTAAGAGATATAAGGCCAGCCTGTAAATGTTATTGGTTATATTGGATTTGGTTTTTTCCTGCAAAAATATTTTTGGAACTCTGACCTGCTCTTTGATTCTGGAATAATTGTTAAATGATTGCACATGGGTGATGGTAGGGGGTGTGTACATGTAAAGTTTCCTATATATGTGTTGTGCAGACACTGCTGTGTATGCCTATGATTAAGGTGCTCTAACCGAAACGCGTAAGGCGTGGGAGGGGGGCTTGTGTACCCCAGAACTTGTGTTTTATTCGTATGGATGAATAAAGAACTGGAGTTTTAAATCAGAATACCCGGTCTGTGCGGAATTTTTCTATTTACTTCACGGCTAATCTGGATACCAGCTTGGATTCCAGCACAAACAGCCTAGGAAGGCCATGGTGAGCTATGCACTTTGAATCTTTATTATGTACTGAAGTTAACTAGGGGAAATGTGGCATCCCAGAGTCTGGTTGCCATGGTGACATTGCCTCCCTAATGTGATGTTATGCCTGGAAGCAGGAGGCGGTCCCTTTGCCAGGTAATGCACAGCATGCAACACAATTCCTACTGCAGGCCAGAAGGGGGAGCTCTATAACACATCTTCGGGGGAGCTGCTCTCTAAGGTTGGGAGGATACAGTTAAGTCTGTTAGGCAGTTAATTTAAAGAGAGGGAAGAGAGAGTAGTGAAGACAAAGGCTCTGGGGAATTGGAGCTGCGTCAGAGCTCATCCCGGACCGCTGACAAAAGGATGACAGAGTCCTTGGCTGTGCTGGTGCTATGTGCCCCGACATCTGAATCTGGAGGGCTGGGGGCTGCAAGCCCCCTGGCCAGACCGAACACCTGGAGGCACCACAGCAGACCAAGAGCCTGGGGCTGCCAGTGGAAAGGCAGTGCCCGTGATAGGCTCACACTGTCTGCCACACAGGTTAGAACCAACATTCAGGAGAGGGCCGCAGTATAGCTACAGGCAGCAGGAAGCCAAAAAGGAGCACAGTAGGAAGGCCTCCAACCCTACCTGGTGAGGTGGATCCCCGAATGCTTCCAGGCTAGCCAGACTCCTTCTATCATCTATAGCTAGTACCCCAGATTGCATTATCATCTGCCAAGAAGTAAAAGGTAAAGAAAACTGCATCTTTCTGTGTCCCTTGCTTATTCTCTGCATCCCAATGGTCAACACCATCTGAAAAGACTATACATCTCCCTGGGGCCCTGCTCCACCCGTGGGGAACTGTACCATCTTTGCTGCGTCACCAACTACCCCAGGGGTTCCAAACTGCAGCGTCGGCCATCCCTTGCCGAATACCACGGTGGCGTCACGACTCAATCCCATATAAATTATCCCCCATTTTTATGACACCGCCAAGTTCACGGACCTGAAGAACTATCCGGCCCGGTTCCGAGGACCCCACGGCCCTGGTGGAGCATGTCATCACACATGTACAGTATCAAGTATGAAGAGCTCCATGATAAGAGCGTGTTGAACACGCAAAGGCTGGAACCCAAAAGTGAGGAAAAGACAGTGATTGATGGCTTATGCGCATGCACTAGAAGCAGTGAGTATTACTAGTACTGTATCTGTGCAAGGAGGGAGGTACAGTACTGTAGAGGGGTAGGGAGAGCTCACATTTTGCTCTTATTCCAAATCTTGCTCTTATATCAAGTTACAAATTTTTAAAAATGTTAGCTTGTCTTGCAAAATGCTCTCAAACCGAGTCACTTGTAATCCAAAGTTCCACTGTATAAGAAACTTTGTAAAATAAGTTGTGACATCTGTCTTTTTCTCCACTTAGGAGACCAAGGAGACACTTGTCCCTCACCTTCTTAACTCACCATCTAGAGTAAAAAAGAGTTTAAAGGGAACCTAATAGGTCAGATAAAGCAAATTTAGGGTCTGTAGATTAATAGCATTATGAATGTGCCCCACTGTTGTACTGAATGTGCAGCATCCGGGAAAAACAAAGTTTTTTCCTGCTGGGAGCTGCCGGCAAATAAACCTGAGACATGATTATTTAAGAAAGTAAGTCAGATTTTGTCTTTCTTGGAAAAATATCTGTGTGCATAATTATTGGGCAATTATCAATGTGCAATTTTAATGTATGTATTTACATACATTTTCAACTGCTAAAATAAAAATAATTACCAAACAACACAAAATGAACAAATATACATTTATACACATAACTGACATTTAAATATAAATAACAGCAACCAATTAAGCCACCCTTTTTTAATATCAGTCATAAGCCTTACATTCATGGAGATAGTCAGTTTCTCAATCCACTTTTGGGCAGCACCAGCCACAGCCTAAGGTACTATACATTGCTTAGAAAGGTGTACTGTTTCCCTAAACCTCCCATTTAAGAGAGGCTTACAACAAGGTTTAGGTCAGGTGAGGAAGGGATCATGTCATTAATCTTTCATCTTTAAGGTCTTTACTGGAAAGCCAAGCAGTGCAGTACTTTAAAGCATGTGATGCAGCATTGTCCTACATAAACATCAAGGTTTTCTTGAAAGATGTAGACTACTTCCTGTACCACTGCTTGAAGAAAGTCTAATCTAAAAACTGACAGCATATTTGGGAGTTGATTTTGAGTTTGTTTGTCAACCTAAGACAGGTCCAAGTACCTCATAATACCATCTCATAACAGTACTCCACCTCGCTGGCATCTTGAGTTGAGGTTGAGGTCTGTGCCCATTACTGATCCAGCCATTGGGCCATCCATCTGGTCTATCAAGAATCACTCTCATTTCGTCAATCCATAAAACGTTTGAAAAATCTGTCTTCAGATATTACTTGGCCAATTCTTCACATTGCAACTTCTGTGCCTTGTTCAGTGGTGGTTGAATTTCAGCCTTCCTTAGTTTGGTCGTGTCTCTGAGTACTGAACACCTTGTATTTCTTGGCAGTCCAAGAAGGTTACTGGTCTGGAATACAGCAGCACTAGATGTTAATGGGCTCCTGGTCACTTCATGTTTGATTCTTTTTATCTATGGCAGTTAATGTGCTTCTTTTTATCTTTTTATTGGCCACTAGTGGATACACTTATCCACATCATAGACATAGATATCATTGTTCTGACTCTAAAGGGCCTGTCACACGTGTCAATGTCGCCCGCGGTATCGCTCATGCGTCACAAATTATTAATCGCCTGAGCGATGTGGAATTATCGCAGGTAAGATGTCACACGCGTCAATATGACCCAGCGATGCGGTGATGTCGCCATCTTGCGAGCGATTTTATTTAGTCGCTTGTACGTTGTCAAAATAGAAAATACGTCACTGAGTTTAGTGTCACACGCAGCGATGCACAAGGTCTACTGAGCAATGAGCGACAGGTTTTACGTCTGGCAGTGAAACCTGCGATTGGCGATCAGCGACATATCGCTGGTTGCATCGCTTGGTCACACGCTTCAATGTCGCTCCTGCGTCACTTTTAAGTCGCTTGAGCGACTGAAAATCCGTGACATATGAGCGACATTGACAGCGATATTGACGTGTGTGACATCCCCTTTATACTATTTTAACCCTTTACTGGCTCCTTTAGGTTGCCGTATAACCTTATATCTGATAATCCTAGGTGCTGTACACCCCTATACATTCAGGAGATTGCACCAATACCGGTTTCCTCTTTTTCACAAGTAGTAGCCCTATACCTTCTCACTATTTAATTGTTCAACCTGTAACAGGGCCAGGCACATGGGAGCTCTCGTTTTAGGCACCATTCTCCCGTATAGGCACAATACTTTACCTCGATGTCTTTTACCTGAATTCTTATGTGTGTATTAGGGATGGGCGAATCTACTCGCTAGGACTCGTTACTCGGCGAGTAGTAAGGGACTCGCAGGACTCGGTACTCTGCGAGTTTCCCAGTGATTACTCGCACGAGTCCAATGCAAATCAATATCAATCCTAGTTTTGTCAGAAACGCTGACAAAACTAGGATTGCCATTGTTTGCTTTAGACTCGGCTACTGTGCCAGTGATAGCAGGGAAACTCGCAAAGTAACTGCTGTTTCTTTGCGAGCCGAGTCCAGCTGTCTGCTCTGTGCAGCTCCAGGGTCCTAGAGCCCGCCTGCTCACAGACATGATGTAGCAGTGCTGAGATTGCTCTCAGTCTGCTCATTCCCTGTGCATAGACATCTATATCTATGCACAGGGGATGTAGCAGAGAGGACATCGCGTTTTGGACTACGTCGGACGGAAGAGGATTTTTTTAATTAAAGATGGAGTCCCTAATGGCTTTTTTTTTTATTTCAAATAAAAAATTTTCTCTGTGTTGTGTTTTTTTAACCCTTTATTGGAGATTCTTAGTGGCTGGGTCAAACGTGGCCTGACATTAAGAATCTCGGGCTTAATACCAGCTTGTATAACAAAGCTGGTATTAACCCCTTTATTACCCAGCGTGCTACCGCCACCAGGGCCACTGGAAGAGCGGGGTTCAGCGCCAGAGAATGGCGCTTCAATGAACGCGCCATCTTCTGGGGCGGCTGCGGGCTGCAATTTGCAGCGGGGGGTGCCCAGAAAGCTTGGGCATCCCTGCGCTGCGGATTCCAGCCCCCAGCTGCTTAGCTGTACCTGGCTAGACATAGAAATTGCGCGGAGCCCCACGCATTTTTTTTTAATTATTTCATGAATTTCAGAGTCAGTGTCTCAGAGTCAGAGTCAGAATCTCAGAATTTCATGAAATAATTTAAAAAAAATGCGTGGGGCTCCGCGCAATTTCTATGTCTAGCCAGGTACAGCTAAGCAGCTGGGGGCTGGAATCCGCAGCGCAGGGATGCCCAAGCTTTCTGGGCACTCCTCGCTGCAAATTGCAGCCCGCAGCCGCCCCAGAAGATGGCGCGTTCATTGAAGCGCCATCCTCTGGCGCTGAACCCCGCTCTCCCAGCGGCCCTGGTAGCGGTGGCACGCTGGGTAATAAAGAGGTTAGGGCCAGCTTTGTATTATCAGCTGGCCCTAAGCCCGAAATTTATGGCGGTCACGCCAATATTAGACATGACCGCCATGAATTTCTATTAAATTGTTTTAAAAAAAACACAACACAAAGAAATTTTTTTATTAGAAATAAAAAAAAAAGCCATTAGGGACTCCATCTTTAATTAAAAAAATCCTCTTCCGTCCGACGCAGTCCAAAACGCGATGTCCTCTCCGCTACATCCCCTGTGCATAGATATAGATGTCTATGCACAGGGAATGAGCAGACTGAGAACAATCTCAGCTCTGCTACATCATCTCTGTGCACAGACATTCATGTCTATGCACAGGGAATGAGCAGACTGAGAACAATCTCAGCTCTGCTACATCAGGCAGCAGGCGGGCTCTAGGATCCTGGAGCTGGCAGCCAGCACACAGAGCAGACAGGACTCTTACCTGTGCGAGTTACCCAGCGATTACTTACAAAGTAAACGAGTCCAATGCAAATAAATGACAAAACTAGGATTGCTTCAGGCTGAAGCTTCTGAGACACATCTGCGATTTGTAAATCTCACACTACTCGCTATTACTCACTTCCCCATTCATTAACATTGGACTCGCTAGACTCGCAACGAGTAGCGAGTCCTGTGCTCGGACTCACTAGAGTCAAGCGATTCCGAGTAATTTAGGATTCGCCCATCACTAGTGTGTATATATTAGTAATGGGTCTATGCACTTGGCACATCTGCTTGATTATACGCCATACATTCATTTACATGTAACTGAGTGTTTACTCATCTTGTATGTTTTTTTCTTTAATGATATTTTGTTAGGATATTTTGGTTATTTCTCATTTTTTATGTGTCAAGAACTGACTGTCTTTTTTGTTTAATTTTGTACATACTGCCACAGCTCCTGTATCCTCTGTGAAGACCGGATTGGTCGAACTGGCAAGGACAGAGCTACGTTTCTTTTGAAATCATAATAAAATTATGATAGTCTGAGTTGGCGTCTCCTGTTAATCATTGTATAGCGAACAAGTGTGCCAGGGTTATTACATATAAATTGCTTCTTTTTATCTCAACACGTTTTTGTGATTAGTATGGAAGTTAGTCAAAAGTCACTTGTGGAGCGTAGAGAATGGGTAGGGCAATAAACAGAGATGACGTAGAGATGTAGGTGGTGTCTCACAATAATGTATCCTGCACAAGTTTATTCCAATGAATGCTCACTGGACTTGTGAACTCAGCCTAAAATCTTTTTTTTTTGCCCATTTTGCCTGAGGAAAACAAGCTGCACAATAATTCTGCACACCTTGATAAAGATGGTTGATATCTTTAGGCCTCACCCTCCCTCATTATACAAATACACATCACCTGATCTTCAAACCAATAAGCATTCAGTTTTATAGGCATGGAGGTGGAAAATATACATAAAAATGATTACTCACTTCGCTTAATAATTGTGTAGCCAGTGTATATCATGATTATCCACCATGATATCTACAGTGCTGTGCAAATTAATTGTGACAAAGCATTTTTTAAGTAAAATCGTAAGTTTGGGTTACATCAGTGATTCAAACCATTTTAACTGCTTTGAACAGGTGTGAGTGTACAACCTTGAGTAACAAAATGTGGTTGTGTTTTAGTCAGAAAATAACAGCTAGCTGCCCCCTCAGCTTCAGTTGAGAGCTTGTTTCTGTGAGGAGTGGTTTAGTGTACTTTTTCTCTCAGTGTGTTGTGCCTGTAAAAATGGATGTTACTCCAGGAAAGGTCTAGAATTATTACTCTTAATAAACATACAAGTCTGACTGTAAGAGAAATCGCTTCCACTGTTGGTATTGGAAAATCTACGTTTCAAGAATAATTCGTACACACAATGAAACTGGATCGTTTTCTCCAAAACAAAAAGGGAAATGTGGAACAAAAAGGAAAACCTGAATAAAAAAATTATCAGAATAGTAAAACTAATGCAAGGAAAACAAGTAAAGACTTGCTTTGTCCCAATTAATTTGCACAGCACTGTACTAATAAACCCCAATTCATCCCAGGCATTACATTTGATTCAGATAAGCATAATTTTAAAAATAACACTTGGTAATATATTATTTATGATCACATAAAAACATGAAATCTAAAGGTCTATTCATCCCAAAGTAAATACAGCAAGAGTCATACTCAGCATGACCGATGCATTAGATGGGAAGGAAATAAATAAAACAACCACAATTTCTTGCTTCTCTGTTATGTTTGTGCTAATGCTATAGGCACAGTGTTAATTATGCTGTCCATCTTATTGGAATTGTTGACTAAAGGCAGCATTTACCTTTGATCAGCCTTGGCTAATTTCTGTCTGAATCCAGCTCTCCCTTTATTTAATGCTATAAATAAACTTTTCATTTCCTTACTTGCCGAGGCTTTTTAAGTGGATAAAGAGAAAAAAACCCTCTTCAGCCCAGTCTGTCTGATCTCCAGAGGTGGAGAAGTCACGATGCCCTGAAATTTAACAGAAAGAAAGTGTTAACAAGCAATGAAGCGGATACAATGTGACTTAGTACGGCACATAAAGTAATATGTCATTGCTTTGTTATTTGCAAGAAGAGGTTGTTGCAGAATCTGACAGCCATCAAAATGTTCTATTTTTATATTGTTCAATGAATAGACTCCAGGTGTCACATCTAATGAAATGTGTCCTATCTGTGCAACTGGCATTTCGACATCGATGATATAACACTAGTAGATTTTTAGGTAGTTACGTTCACAGTTAGGAACTTTATTTTCTTGCCAAGGTTTAAATCCAACACAAGCAAATCCTCCGTCATAGTAGAATTGAAACTAGGCACTAAGGGGACTTCCACTATTACAGAAAAGCAGTGAATGTGCCACAGATTTCACACTTTGCATAGCAAGGGGTAAAATCAGGGTTGCAACATACAGGATTTTTTCACCTATCTACTTGCATTTTGCTCCTACAGATCTATGGTGGAAAATCTGCTGTTTAAACATCCCATGTGGATAAACCTTTAAAGGGTTTGTCCGAGACCAACAACATAACCCTTAACTCCCTATCTAATTTATCTCTTTAATCTATGCTATTTTCTAATATACTTCTTTTATTAATTCACTATAGTTCCAGCTCAATACTAACAGCTATTATTGTTTTTTTCTGTTTGATGATGTCCCATGTGAGTGCCCCCAGTGCATTCTGGGATCCTCACACAGAGCATCAGACAGGCTCCACGCACTTCATCAACCCCTCCCTGAAACAAAGCATCACTGTGATACTGGTTTCAGGGGTGGGGCTGTCCAAATGTTTACAAAGGTCCCAAGCCCCACCCTTCCCCTCTTCCCACAGTGTAAATTCTCAGTCACCCCTTCTCACCACCCCACAAAGTTACTTCTCAGCTCCCCTTCTCCCCTTCCTGCAATGTGCATTCTCATCCCCCAAACCCCCCCCCCACTCTTATCTGCTCCCCACAGTGTGTTGTCACATCTTCCCTTACATGCTGTCTCTCTCACGCTGTGCGATCTATGAAGGTCAGACCGGTTGTGCAGGAAAGCATAAGCACCGCCTGTGATGTCAGTGGAAGCTCCCAACTCATCAATATGCATAAGCTCCAGGATACCACTAACGTCACTTATGCTCTCCTGCACAGCAGGATGACTATTAAATGTAACAGAAAGAGGCATATTTTTAGAAGATGATTCACAATAGGAAAGGGGGACTAACACAATGCTGGTAGATAGGGTCTGAAGACTGGAATGGCTCCACCCCTAACTAGTACAGTGACCTATTTTAAGGCTAATGCTGCCTTCATTGATGATTTATTAAACATGTAATTTGGGCTCTTTACACAGGAATGAGAAGAAGAACAATGCTTTAACAGCATAATGGACATTATGTATTGTTATTTTTTATAGGATGATAGCGGCTTAAAGGAATGTAATGGCTAAAGAGATTGTGCATAAATCGAGTAACAAGAGAAGTCACTGCACAGTCACTCATTTTATGGTAAATTTTTATCCATCAGAGCTGTTCAATTATACTGATAAATAATTTTTATATCGCATCTATGAACAGTAAGGAGAAAACTGGACAGAATGGCCTGAACAGGAGTGATGATTTGTTATTAACGTAGATACCAGTTTGTATGGGGAGTTGTAGTAATGACATTAAAATGTTCGTGATTTAAAGACATGAAAATCAATGTTTAATCAAAATGATAAGTAATCCGATAAAATGGAAGAGTTCAAAGAAGTTGGAACCCTCCATGTCAACCGTATATTCTGCATTTGTGTTATCCCCCTTTGTAGTATATTTTGAATATTTTTAAAATTACTGCCTACTTTTCAGATTAAATATATAACATTTAATAGCTTCAATCCTCTTGCTCTTTAAATCACATCCCTGAAGCTTCTGGAGACTACACGTACATTTTGAGAATAAATGATATGTCGTATTGGTGAAATCTGTTTTTTGTTTCTCCTCCTGGACTTATTGCAAAGTTTTCTATTTTTAGGTATACTGTTTATGAAGAGGGTTAAAAATGACATTGCTTTATAAGGTCTTTGTGGCTCAATCAGTAAGAGGTTAACCATGAAAATAACAGAAATATATTTGATCACTATGTAAATTAGGCACTAGATTTAATTTTACTTTGCTTATACCTTGCAATTTTGACCAATATTTAAATGGATTATTAAAGGCTACAAAGCAGGTGTAGTATGGTCACTGGTAAAATCCTGCAGGGGAGATATGTTTCACCGAGGTTAATAGCCTCAGTGATGTAAATCTGGGAGCAGGCTCCAGTATGTTAAACGCTGAGTGGCTTAATAGGCCAAAGAGATGGGTGGCATGGCTGTTCACAAATCTTCACCTTAGCGTGTGGTCCAGGCAGCAAAATAGAGACCTGTGGATTCATTCAGGTGTCTGTGTGTATGGAGCTGGGCAAACTTCCACCAGAATGTTCATGCAAAAAGTGACGGATATCAACCTGAGCATGCTGACCCCACTGCAGTATATAGACTGTTAAGTTGTGTTTGTTCCTTTATGTTGGACAAAGCTTGTTTTGACTGGTTTATGAGGTCTGTATAAACCAGCTGAAGTTTAAATGAAAAACGTAGCCATGATTACCTCGATCTCCAGCCGAGAGAGCTGAACCTCCATACAGGGTATTTCAAAGAATAGTATGAATGCTCTTTGTAGCAGAAGACATGTCAAGAAATTGGTAACATCAACAATAAAAGCAGACTTTAGAAAGCTTAGTGAAAGATAGGTAAAAGCATAGTGGATAGTTGAGCAGTCATTATAACAAATAATACACTCATCATGTGGTGATCAACTGATTTAATATAGCAGCACTTTATATAGAAGAATATAGAAGAGAGAATGAAATGTTAATTTCTTATGGGGATAGTTCTGTTTCTGGTAGGCCTATAGGACTTTTTGTCTTTTTTCAGTTAAGCCATATAGACCAGCTGCTACTGACTGTATCTTAAAAGGACTATCCCTGTTTCTTTGGTCACCCCTTTGTAAAAAAAAGGTAGGCCTGAAATGCTAAAGCTGGACAGGTTGTGATATTTGTTTAATCTAATTATTGTTGTGTCCATTTGTCAAGGAGCCAGCCAGGGAGATCATGCAGATATCCTACCACTGCCACCAATACATCACAAACAGCACTCCGCTGCCTCCAATCGTCAATTGACTGACAATTGATGGATGTGTAAATAGCAGCTTTTGCTACTGTGCTGGTTATTGGGCGCTTTCACAATGAAAGAATAGTATATACACACCTAATTCCAATTTATGGAATATATATTCACCTTAGTACGATCACTGCCAAGCTCCACAATAGCCTACGTAACACTAGCTGTCACCACCAGTCATTTGTACAGGCAGATTGCAAACCTGTTACTGCTGGTAACGTTTTGCTCCCGAAGCTTCAGGGATGTGATTTAAAGAGAAAGAGGATTGAAGCTATTAAATGTTGTATATTTAATCTGAAAAGTAGGCAGTATTTTTAAAAATATTCAAAGATATTACAAAGGGGGATAACACAATGCAGTATATACGGTTACACGGATGGCTCCACCCCTTCATAAATGTACTGTATCCATTTTAAGGACTAAGCCCTTAATATATTTGATTAAACATTGTATTTGAAGCTCTTTTACAACTGAAGGTGGAGAAGAAGACAATGTTTACGCTATTTGACATATGTATGTTATTTTTTACCCATGTACTGCTTACCAAGGAAGGCAATGGCTAAAGAGGAGTGTGCATAAAAGAGTAACAAAGAAGTCTGCACCTCCTCATTTTAGAATTTTATATCATAGAGCTGCTTCAATTATACTGTAAATTATTTTGTATTTCTGCATCTATAGAAACAATGGCTAGGAGGGAGTTAAAACTTGAGAATGGACCTGAAACAAGGGTGAGATTTGGCTATTAGACGTCAGATGACCAGGTTCTAGTGGTTGTAGTTAATGCACATTAAAATGTAGTGTATTTAAGAAGAAAATCAAGAGTTATAGCAAGAAATTAATCCGGAAAAACAGTGGAAGATTGGATTAAAAAAGCATCAAAGACATCTCTGGTACCCAGTATTGAGATAGCATTGGAGTTGGGCTGGGAGAGTGTAGGCCTGGTACTGGAAGTTTCAATGAAGAAATACTGAGCACTCTATGACAAAGAATTTAGTACTGCATTTAAGTATTATTATTATTTCATTTTCAAACAACATTGATTCATGGTGCTATATATGTGAAAAGGGATTTACATACAAAAATACAAATTAAAATAACAAACTAACAATGATAGGCCGCTACAGAGGGGGTAGAGGATCCACCCCTTGCTGGTTTACAGTCTACAGGGTAATGGGGAGGAGAAAGTGGGTTGAGGAGTTGCAGAAGATCTGGTGGTGATAAGATAGCAGCAGGGTCATTGCATGCTGTAATATTTTTTTTCAAAACGGACAGAACAGATCCTACAAAACATGGTGTGAAGCCAGCCTTAATCACGTTCTACAGTAAAAAAAACATAAGCCAGTGTTCTCAAGTTCCATGTCCGGAGAGCATGACTGCTTGAGAAAGTATCTGCACAGTGAAACCTCACACACACACTTAGAAAGGAACCGTTTTCACTGGCGTCGGAGAGCGTTGGTGTGATATGATGTGCTTCTGCACCCCTGAGACTTACATATGAAGATGAGCACTAGCTCTGATTATTATACGTACTCCTGTATTTTCACCTTTTTCCCCCTCTGGATGGTCTCTCTCTGAATTTGGAATAGCACAAAAAGTATTACTCTGAAACATTATACCTTTTAGATTGACTGACACAGATTAAAAAAAAACTTCTATGTAAATAAGGATTTATTCACTCTGTAAGCCTAAAAAAAATTGTTTCTTTGTATCTTTTCAAACTTGTTTAACTGGATGGCAGAAAAGTGTCCCTTTAATTTATATTATGCTATGTAATTACTCCCTATTGTCTGTACACTATATAGTAAGTATAATGGATCAATAAAGGCACCCTACTATCTGACTTAGCCGTATATAAGTGACCCGATCTTTCATAGCCTTTACACTCGCGTGTTTGGCTGTGCGGGTTACCGCATAAAGGCGGGGGTTTTATGTTGCGGCGTGTTGAAAAGAGGGCGCGGTCCTGACCTGTCAGCGGCTGCAGCTGCGTGCACTGCACACCGGACCGGAGGGCATATTAGCCCCCCAGTCCTGTGTGCTGATCCGCTCCGACAGCTGTCTGGGTCATCCCAGACAGCCCCGGACCAGATCACGCCGCAGTGTAAGTGGCCCTAACACTTCATAAATATTTGCTAGTTAGGCTGGCTTCACACTGCAGTTTTTTCCCTAATCAGTGTCCATCCAGTTTGTGTGCCAAAACCAGGAGTGTCTCCAAAACTCAGAACAGGTGTCAATATTTCAATTATACTTTTTCTCTGCAAGTTGCTCTCCTGGTTTTTCTCCTGGTTTTTTGCCTTAGGCCCCATTCACACACTGCTTTTTTTGCTGCGCATTTTTAAGCACAAGCTCATCACAAACCAGGAGTGGGTGATTAAACATATAAGTAGAGCACTTGTTTTTATTAGACCTTTTCTCTGAGTGTGCCTCTCCCGGGTTTGATTGTTCCACTCTTGGCTTTTTTGAGCTTGTGCGTAAAAATATGCAGCAAGAAAAGCAATGTGTGAATGGGGCCTTAGTGATGGTATCTAGTATATAATCACCAATAATGTGTGTCACAGACTTCCGGGGCTTATGTCGATATCCCACAATGCACTGTGGCGCTGCTTTTGCTGATTGGTCAAAGTTAAGCGCGGTTAACCAATCAGGGAAGCAGAATTCAAACCATGTGCCAACAGTGCTCAATGGTTGCAGCCGACCACGTCGACCAATGAGCGCTGTTGGCGCCTGATTTGAATGCTGCTTCGCTCATTGGTCGCGGCCGACGGCGCACAGCCAATGAGCGAAGCTGTGTAGCTTTGGCGCCCATTTTAAAATGGTGACGTTACCGCTAACACAATAGCGGCGATGTCACAGGAATATAGACTGTTTATTTACAATCACAGTGATGCAGTTTCAGGCACCCATATACACTATAAGGTACACAGTACTTTGTGGAGAGAGGACTCTGCTATTAAATAGCCATTTCTACAGCACCTGTATACTCTCTAAGGTGCACAGTACTTTGTGGAGAGAGGACTTTGCTATTAAACAGCCATTTCTACAGCACCCGTATACTATCTAAGGCACACAGTACTCTGTGCAGAGAGGACTCTGCTATTAAACAGCCATTTCTACTGCACCCGTATACTCTCTAAGGTACACAGTACTCTGTGGAGAGAGGACTCTGCTATTAAACAGCCATTTCTACTGCACCCGTATACTCTCTAAGGTACACAGTACTCTGTGGAGAGAGGACTGTGATATTAAACAGTCATTTCTACAGCACCCGTATACTCTCTAAGGTACACAGTACTCTGTGGAGAGAGAACTGTGATATTAAACAGCCATTTCTACAGCACCCGTAAACTCTCTAAGGTACACAGTACTCTGTGGAGAGAGGACTGTGATAGTAAACAGCCATTTCTACAGCACCTGTATACTCCCTAAGGTACTTTGTGGAGTGAGGACTCTGCTATTCAACAGCCATTTCTACAGCACCTGTATACTCTTTAAGGCAGGGTTCCCCAAATCCAGGCCTCGAGGGCCGCAAACAGTGCATGTTTTTCAGGATCTCCTTAGTATTGCACAGGGGTTGGAATCATTACCTGTGCATTTGATCACAACACCTGTACAATACTAAGGAAATCCTGAAATCCTGCACTGTTGGCAGCCCTCGAGGCCTGGAGTTGGGGGCCTCTGCTCTAAGCTACCCAGTACTTTCTGGACATAGGACTCTGCTATTAAAAAACACACAACTAGTGCACAGATGTAAAAGAAGTCAAATCATGCAACAAATACAATAAACAAATGCAGAAGAATGACATAAAACATGTATGCTGGAATGCGCAAACAGCGTGACACATGTCAAGTTGTCAACTGCTCCTGTTAGCACCACTAAAGATGCACAGATGTGTAGTTCATCGCACTCCCAATGCAATAGCATCAGGCCTTTTTCTAGTATCAATAAAATTCCATTAAAATGCATTACAGTTTGTAGTAATATAACATGATGAATAATTCATGGGGTATGAATACTTTTGCTGTATAGTGTTAATCTTTAAGATCTGCCTTACACAATTCTGAAGGAACATGTCTTTAGACTGATCTGCATTTTTACTCTGTAAGCGATGCCCCTTTGGTAAAGAACCTAAAAATTAGCAACAAATAAAAAGGTCTGTATATCTGGAACCATATTGCAGATTTACAAAAATGTTTACATTGGGCGTCAGGAATATTTTAACGCCAAAAAATTACCACTTTTGACCCTGTGAGTTGTGATCGTTCACTTTAACTGGCCAAATGTTCTCATCATGAGCCATCTAGATGTACGTATACCAAGGACATGACATTTATTCGTCAGGTCCTACAAGCAATCCAAAAACCTGTCTCGTCTGCTGTAAATTCTTTTCTAACAAGCTGTTGTGTCAAAATGTCATCATTATCTCATTGAAGTACTTTTCATGTTGTCCTTTGTTTTTTGATGCATATAAAGTGCGATTTTTACTAAGGTAGAATTCCTTATATGCATTAGACATATTTCTAAACTAATAGAAAAAACAAAGGTAATAGATCTTGATAAAGTTTTCTATGCTGTGACGTCGGCAACAGAAAAATGGAACTGTCAAGTTCGTAATAAATGGAATTAATTTGCCACCTTTACTATATAAATGACTAAAAATTAAAAAAAAAATTGTCTAGTGAAAGTTATATGAAAAAAACCCTTTGACTTTAAGTGTTGTATTCTTTAGGCCAAATAAATTGCAAGTCGCAAAGGTTCAGAAACAGCAATCTGTCTTCTCAAAGACTATTAACATGTTTATTGTAGAGCGAAAGAAAGTAAGTCTATTGTGCTAGAGTTATTGCATTGTGGAAATACCACAAAATCGTCATAAATATGTATGAGGGTAATTTAAATGCAATTTGATCTGCCTTAAAATAAACTCACAATGTTTCCTGCGCTGGTTGCAAACAACAAAGCGTGTGTTTTTATGTATAAAGCAAATCAATACAGTACTAACTCAACTCCAGAAAATGAGACAGATCATAGGGCTGAGCAGCACACTATTGCCTCTGGGTGACAGTAATGACATCACGCAATAATGACAAAAATGAAATAAATGCCTTACATTATGTTCCCATTATTCACGCATTGTGTGTTTATAAGCACAAACATATCAGGAGTATCACACATGCTTTGTCTTAAAGGTAAGGTAATAAAAAAAATAAGAAGGGATACTAACCCTTAGGGCCGCTTTACACACACCAACTTCTGAGACCAACTTCTGAACAGATCTCTGTTTGCAGTGAAATCATGGACACATTGTTACATTTGTACACAGCCACAAAATGGAGCAATGTGTCCATGATTTCACTGCAAACAGAGATCTGTTCAGAAGTTGGTCTCAGAAGTTGGTGTGTGTAAAGCGGCCCTTAGTCATCCTCCTCAGATCTTGGTGCTCAAAGGGTCATTGCATCCTGGTCCTTTCTTTAAAGTGAACCAGTCAAATTCCCTTAATGTTATTAACCCCTTTACATCGTAGGACATACTGGTATGTCCTAGGTCGTGTCTCTGCCTGTTATGCAGTGCCTGCATCTCTCCCTGCACATTTAAGGTGATCTGATAAGCCAGCATGTACCTCTAAAGGCCCTGTCACACGTGTCAATGTTGCTAACAACATCGCTGAAAAGTGACACATCAGCGATGTCGCTAGCGATATCTCAAGTGCGTCGTGCTGTGTGACAGCGCGACGCAACTGCGATTTATCGCTGGTCGCAGATTGACAGGTTTACCAGCATGATCGTAAACCTGTCAATCTGCAACCAGCGATTAGACTGGATCGTGCCGTCTGACACCGCAATAGCGATGTTGGTGGCGATCCAGCCTATACCGCAGCGTTGCTGAGGATCGCTCGCTGGGCTGAGCCCAGTTCAGCGAGCGATAGCTCCGCCCGCATAGCCGCCGTGTCAAAGGCAACATCCTGCCGTGTGACAGCTGACCTGCGTTGTCTGAAGCGAGCGCGCACCCGCGCATCGCTTCCGACATCGCAGGCCAGATTGATGCGTGTGACGGGGCCTTAACAGGTGTGGCTGGATTAGACATCTGCCTGTGGCTGTTAATCAGTTAAATTCCGCTGCCAATCTCTGACATCGGCATTTAACATGCACCGACTGGAGTGTGTAATTCCCCGCTGTCATTGGTGGCCTCATGACATGATCTTGGGGCGCCAATGGGTTGTCATGACAGCCAGGGAGGCAACTAATAATGCCTGTGTCTGTCATGCTGAAGTTCCTGTGAATCCCGGCTGTGAACCAGTGTTCATAGGAAGTCATCATTTTCCTGTAGAGGGCAGTGCTAATGCATAGCTCTGTTCAGCTCAAGCAATCGGAGCTTCTAGTCCCCTAGGAGGACTAGTAAAAAAATAATAAGTTAAAAACAAGTTTTTAAAGATATGAAAAAAAACTAAAAAAAAACAAAGTCTAATCACTCCCCTTTTGCCCCATTGAAAAAAATAACAAAAGAAAATAAAAAAAATACACATATTTGGTATCATTGCATTCAGAAATGTCCAATCTATTCAAAGATAAAATAAATTAATCCAATCAGTAAATTGCATGAAGAGAAAAATCCAAATGTCAGAATTTTGTTTTTTGGCCTCCACAACATTGGAATAAAATGAAATAAGAGGTGAACAAAACATCACATCTACCCCAAAATTGTATTAGAAAATATTTACTTTTTACAAACTTCTGAATTTTTTTTCACTGAATTGAAATAAAACTACCGTATATACTCGTGTATAAGCCGAATTTTTCAGCACAAAAATTGTGCTGAAAAGTGCCCCCCTCGGCTTATACACGAGTCAGTGACGGCTTCCCCCCCCCCCCCGTGGTAGTATACAGCAGCCTGCCCCCCCCCTGTGCTATATACAGGGCCCCCGTTGCTGCCGCCGCACACCTGTAGAAGAAGAGCTTTCATACTTACCCTCCTGTGACCGCGCGCGCATCCCCCACTCTCCTTCCTGCTTCTACCCGGCGTCCATCCACGTGACCGCGCGCCTATAATGACGTCATTATTTGTGCGCGGTCATATGGATGGACGCCGAGTACAAGCAGGAAGGAGAGCGGGGGATGCGCGCGCGGTTACAGGAGGGTAAGTATGAAAGCTCTTCTTTTACAGGTGTGCGGCGGCAGCAAAGGGGGCCCTGTATATAGCACAGGGGGGGGGGGGCGGGCTGCTGTATACTACCACAGGGGGGCCTGTATATACCACAGGGGGGGAGGGCTGCTGTATACTACCACAGGGGGCCTGTATATACCACAGGGGGGAGGGCTGCTGTATACTACCACAGGGGTGCCTGTATATACCACAGGGGGGAGGGCTGCTGCATACTACCACAGGGGGCCTGTATATACCACAGGGGGGAGGGCTGCTGTATACTACCACAGGGGGCCTGTATATACCACAGGGGGAGAGCTGCTGTATACTACCACAGGGGGGCCTGTATATACCACAGGGGGGGGACTGCTGTATACTACCACAGGGGGAGACTGCTGTATACTACCACTGGGGAGACTGCTGTATACTACCACTGCGGAGGCTGCTGTATACTACCAATGGGGAGGCCTGTATACCACTGGGGGGGCCTGTATACCTGTGCTGGGGTCCACCCTCGGCTTATACACGAGTCAATAGGTTTTCCCAGGTTCTGGGGGCAAAAGTAGGCGGGTCGGCTTATACACGAGTATATACGGTATATGTGCTTGGTATCTGTGTACTTGTACTGACCTGGAGAATCATACTGCCATATCAGTTTTATCACATAATGACTATGGTAAAAAAAATCCAAAAAACCATCTTTGAATTGCACTTTTTTTTGCAATTTCACCGCACTTGGATATTTCTCCCCATTTTTCGGTACGCTATATTGGAAAATAAATAGTTTAATTCAAAAGTACAACTCATCCTGCAAGAAAGAAAGCCCTCATATGTCTATATTGTAGGAAAAATAAAAAAGTTATGGCTCTTGGAAGAAGAGAAGAGGAAAAAAACAAAAGAGCAAATATGGTAAATTGCCAGGTGATGAAGGGGTTAACCTGCAGATAACTTGAGGTTTATCTACAGGTTAATAGCTTTCCAAAGCTAGCACTAAAAGCCCAGTTACCAAGAAGAAATTAAGTTTATTCTTCCTAGTAGTATCGGGTTTTCAGTCAGAGTTGTGGCCGGCGCAGTTTCAGTCATCATGACGGATAGCTGTAACCACACCAAGCACTGATTGACAGCAGCCCTCCCCCCTGTGGTATATACAGGCCCCCTGTGGTAGTATACAGCAGCCCTCCCCCCTGTGGTATATACAGGCCCCCCTGTGGTAGTATACAGCAGCCCGCCCCCCCCCCCTGTGCTATATACAGGGCCCCCGTTGCTGCCGCCGCACACCTGTAAAAGAAGAGCTTTCATACTTACCCTCCTGTAACCGCGTGCACATCCCCCGCTCTCCTTCCTGCTTGTACTCGGCGTCCATCCATATGACCGCGCACAAATAATGACGTCATTATAGGCGCGCGGTCACGTGGATGGACGTCGGGTTGACTCTGTGGTGATGCACTGACCCTGATCTAAGGGGTTAACAGCAGTGGGCGGATTGCTGATCCACCCGCTATGTTTGCTGCCTATGACAGCTGATCAGATCAGCTGGTATGTGTGGGGAATGATGTGAGCTCAGCACGTGAGGGAGGCAACCTAGGATGTACCCATACATCCTTGGTCATTAATGGGTTAGAGTGAGTAACCACAAGAGATATGTCAATGACCTGTCACCTAACAGCCTTCCTATTGCTTTCAAGGGTGACAGAATCCCGTAAACAAATATTAAGCAGTAAGCAGTAATACCAGATGCTGTTCAGAGTGGTGTATTGTTTTCCTGCACCATAAATCTCAGTATAAAATCCATTTAAGAAGGGCCCATAAATTCTTAAAAGTGTTTAAGTCAGGTAAGATTGGAGGTCATGTTATTATTTTTTCATCTTTAACGGATTAGTCCAAGGCTAAGCATTTTTCTCCTAACTTCCTATCTAATTTATTCCTATAATCTAAGATATTTTATAATATACTTAGCATAAAAATTCCCTACTGTTCTCTCTCTACACTATCTAACATATAGAAGAACAGTAAGAGCAGCACAAAATACAAAAACTCCTTAGGTGCGGTGCAAAAATCCTCCATAGCAGTCTTCAATTGCAAATCTTCATACAAAATACAAAAAGGTAGCCTGAGCTCATCAATTCATGATCATATACTCCTCTTTTATTAACCCATGACGTCCGTAATGTTTCGGTTACAGGTGAACCTTTCTCAAGTAGAGCATGGCTCTTTTTTTACGCTTATGTGAGTACTCCAGTGCATGCTGGGATACTCACCTAGAATGTCATCAAGCAGTGGGAGAGGTTGCTGTCATTTTCTCAGCCTCTGCCCCTCCATGAAATATAGTCTCAGATTAGTGATGCTGGTTTCAGGGGCAGGGCTGTCAATGTTGTGTACTGGTGGGTCTCCAGCCCCCCATCCCACCTGTCTCAGTCCTCCTCAAGCAGTGTCTCTCCCCCTGTGCCTGGTTTGATTGCACTGTCCCTGACTGATGTCGGCTTATGCATAGTTATAAGCTGACATCATAGAAGTGTAAGTATACCAGGCAAATTTAATAGTCTGTATAAAAGTTCATCTCAGCTCACATGTCCAGTTGTCATCCAATAAAAAACAATTAGATTTGTTGCAAATGAAGTGAAAACATGCAAAATAGAAACTATCAACTATGATCTATTTTCCATAAAAAAGTTTCCATCCTTTCTTTTTGGCCAGAGCACCAAAAATTGTATAGATTATGTCTTTTTGATCCTGCAAAAAGTAACTGGTATCCTCTGCTAAGCAGACAAATGGAGTACAAAATGCGTGAGTTTCCCACTGACTTCCATTATATCGGTTACTCTAATCGAGCCCATCCGAGCGTCCGATCTGCTCAATTTGAGTTCCGAGCATTTTAGTGTCGATAACCATAAGCCATGGTTTTAGAAATTTTGGACCTGATATTAACAAAGGCATTGGAATGATGGCAAGGTTGCCCATAATAACTTAGCTGATCAATTCTTGAATTGGTTGCCACGGTAACCACTTCCTTCTTTTTCATAAATAATATTTGTGTTACTAAAAGCAGGATTTTAGCTGGACTTGATCGTCTTTTATTGTCACAGATCCATGTGACCTGCATTACTTGTTCAATGTGGGGATAGGTTGCCTTCATTTCTCAATCTGTAAAATCACCTGTAATCTAAAAGAAGAATAGAACATTCTTTGCTGCTTCCATTTCCTGGGGTGTTGTTTATTCTGTCATTTTTGTTATCTGTTCTCAGGAACAAACTGCTTTTTCTCTTCCATCACAAAGCATTCTTCCCTTCGGTAGTCATTGCGTATTGTGCAGTAACATTATCCACCCAAGTTCAGTATTTCTCAGTACCCCGTGTACCCATCCCGGTGTGATCCCTGGCACTTCACATATAATCACGTACTTGTATCATGACAAATCCTTTATCTTTACAAGACACCTTTTCTATTTTTTTTATTTTACTTATATTAACAACCTTTCTATGTTTCAATTGAATTCCAAGTTAATGGCATCCCAGTGGAATATTTATCAGCTTCAATTTCTGCTCTTACTTGGTAATCTTGCGTCAGATAGCATCACTTACGGATTGCAAAGGTGAAATTACATGTGTCTATAGAACAATTGAAATATATAGGAAGAACGCTTTCTCTGGGGTACCTGTTTATTTCTTCTTCATCCTATTGTGTTTTCCCTTGCGGTATCCATGCGTCTGGCATGATTTATAAGAGCAATTTGTTTTCCTGTTGTTTTTTAGGGCAATGGACTGAAGGATCATAGGTCTTTTTGCACCTCCGCCAATACTTGAAAACAGAACATTTATTTTGGCGAATAAATGTCAAAGCTTTATTGAGGACTAGACAGATAGATAAGGGATATCTGGAGGAGGCAGAAGAAAAGGTGCCATAAACTGCAGCCTATAGCATCCCATAGAAAAGGATTTTACTCCTTGTCCTTGGCATTTACAATAGTTCACATTCAGTGTATAGATGTGTGATTAAAGCTGTCATTAGACATACAGAAACAATAAAAAACAATAGTAAACCAAAACTAAAATATAGTGTAATCATAAGATAAGGGAATCCTTCTACAAGACATATTCCCAAAGGGCACCTGAATAGGTAATAACCACCCAAATAATAATAATTTTTATTTATACAGCAACAACATATTCCGCAGCGCTTTACAAATGAGCAAATAAAAACTAATAGAATATACGCTCAAGGCAAAAGAGAATGTCCAGTTTATCTAATATGATTGGATAAATGTTGAAAGAAAAGCATTGTTAATGTGGTCTTTCTATAATGGCTAGTTAGACTAGAGTGCATATATCCAGTGCCATCCCGACTGAAGTGCCAAAGATTTCTCAGATTCATGTCCATGGTGCATTTAAAGGGAACCTGACCTCTACAAATGACCCCCAGCCTGTTTTAACCTGTCCCTGCACCATAGTAATCCATTTGTAACCATCCCTTTCTGTCCCTAAACCACTATGTGAAAGTTTATAAAAGTAGTTTATTCACCTCTTACTCTGCAGCTTCTCATTACATGAGAAACCGCAAAAAGCGGGCTTGTGTGGGTCTCCTCGCCGCCGGTGTGTTAATTATGCATGCCCACTTGGGCGTGCTATACAGCAGAGACTGTGCTTGTCCTGCAAGGGGCGGTACAGGCGATATGACGTGATTTTCGTCATATCGCCTGTACCGCCCCCTTGCAGACAAGCACAGTCTTTGCTGTATAGCACGCCCATGTGGGCATGCATAATTAACACGCCGGCGGTGGGGACAAGCGCATAAGCTCGCCTTTTGCGGCTTCACATGTAATGTGAAGCTGCAGAATAAGAGGTTAATAAACTACTTTTATAAGCTGTAGGGAAGGAATCTGGGCACTAGAGGGCTTTTGGTGTTTTTCCTAGGCTTGTATGTGCTGCCAGCAATATGGTGTTGCACAGGTCTACACAAGGTCCAGTCACAAAAATGTCCAAAAATTTAGAAGAAACAGACGGCACTCACCATTAGATGAAGGTTCTTTTAATCCAAGTGCTCCATTAGGGGGTGTGGGTTACAAACATTATGTGGCGGGGAGGAAGGTGCGGGGAGGACAACGGGCGCACGTTTCACCTGGTTAGGCTTCCACGGGTACAATGGAGTGCTCGACCTTCATAGGTTAGGACACCAACCCTGGGATCTCCATGAATGATGACTAGTGATAAGCGAGCATGCTTGTCACAGCTCGATACGCGAACAAGTATTGTGGATGCTCAAGTGTCATGCTCAAGTCCACGTCTCACATGTTTTGTGGCTGTTTGACAGCCAATCAGCATGGTGGGATTGCTTGCAATACACGATAATGTTGTAGCCATGTTGGTAGAGTTGATATAGGAGGGAGAGCTTAGATTAGAGCAGGCATCTAGGCAGTGCTTAATTGCTTTTGCAGGAATTGTATACTGCTGCTGAACTACTAACAAAAGTCTCTTTCATGGGTACTCTAGTAAGGGTGTGTGCACATTTTGAGTATTTGGTTGCAGAATTCTAGTGTTTTTGGACACCAATGAATTTTATAGAGCAGTGTCCCCACTCCTGTCTCAAGAGCCACAAACAATGTCATGTTTTCAGAATTTCCTTAGTATTGGACAGGTGATAATTTACTTGCAAAAGGGATATTACCATCACCTGTGCAATACTAAGGAAATCCTGAAAACATGATTTGTTGGTGTCTCTCAATGATTGGAGTTGGGGAACACTGCTATAAAGATAGATAATAGATATAGATATGAACTTTCCAAGCCTGATATCAGCCCGCAGCTGTCTGCTTTACCTTTGTTGGTTAATAAAAGTAGTGGGATTCTGTTTTTTTCATTTATTCATTCATTCAATCATAAAAAGCTGTCCAATAAGCTCCACGGGCAGCAATTTTATTATATGTCAGGGGGTTGTGCAATTATATGTCTGTATGTATATTATATATGTCTGTCCATCTAGATCTATTATCTATCTCTGTATCAGTGTTCCACAACTCCAGTCCTCAGGATGCACCAACAGTGCATATTTTCATGATTTCCTTAGTATTGGACAGGTGCTGAAATCATCACCTGTGCAGGTAATTTTCACATGTCAAATCCTGAAAACATGCATTATTGGTGGCTGTTGAGTTGGGGAACACTGCTTTAAAGCATTCATTGGTATCCAAAAATGCTCAAAAAGCACAAGTAAAAATGCATGCAAAAACGTGGCAAAACACATGTTTGTGCAAATGCATTTTTCATTCCAAGAGATGCAGAAATGGGGCAGAAGTTTCAGCAACCAAATACTCAACGTGCACATACCCTTATTGTCAGTCATGATGATATTAAAGAGGTTTTATATTCCCGCCTAAAGCAGAGTTTCGCAAGTCCAAAACAGTATTTCAAACCCTATGTCAGGGCATGCTCTTTCTAAAACATACGCACTACTGATCTCGCCTCCAGCTCTGATGACACCTAGTTTTATGTTAAAATGGGAAGCAGACCTGGACTAGGAGCTTAGCCCAGAACAGAGAACCAGGATCTTAACTCTGGCACATGCTACTTCTATTAGTTCGCGCTTCCAAGAGGCAAATTATAAGATACTTACACGACATTACAGGGTCCCTTCACGTCTACATAAAATGTTCCCTGCTACTGACTTAGTGTGCATAACATAAACAAGGAGTATAGACTTGAAATATATCATGAAAAGTATCAAATTTATTTAGTTTGACAAACAAAGACAAGGAGGGGAAGATCACAAAGTGCTCCATGCAGGTAGCCACAGTACGGTTCACATATATTACACTGTATCAGACACACAAACCATGTCTTGTCCATATATGTAAAAGCTGGTGTCTGCGCAGAGACCCATATACAATAAGCCACTTGTGTGGGCACCTAATACATCATCACCTACACAACCATATGGATAAGGGTTTACACTGACATTGCAACATGTTCCATACATATATCCCTTGTGGTATTGTGGATCAGGATAGAAGAGGCATACCCATGTGTCATACCCAGTCTATGGGAAGAGAGCGCTACACATATGGAGTATTACTGACAGGCAGAGTCAGTGTGTCATATAGCTAAGAGGCATAGTTACCAGAGCCGTCACTGGCCATCTCGCATGGGGCAGCAGGGGTGAGGGGTGGTCCGGACCAGGGGACCCCTGCATGGAGCACTTTGTGATCTTCCCCTCCTTGTCTTTGTTTGTCAAACTAAATAAATTTGATACTTTTCATGATATATTTCAAGTCTATACTCCTTGTTTATGTTATGCAATCTTTTTGGAGTAACTTTTTGAAGTATGTCCCCTAACTTTAGTGTGGTCTACTTCTTATTATGGAATTCTGCTTGTTTACTGACTTAGTGTGTTGGAGGCGTGGCGGAGGGTACCTTACTGTATATTTTCTGGGAATGCAGTGTCTTCGGGCCATATTAGTTCGAAGTCTGTAACACTGTCCGTGTGGTCACGAATATTAGGAGAGAATTGGGTCCGGCGTTGTTCCTGCTCCACCATTATGAGATGCCCATTAAGAGGTACAAACATTCCTTGTTGCGATTCTTGGTGATGGGGGCCCAGGCCTGCATTCCGCTCCTATGGGGACAGACGACATGTCCACCTATGTTGTTGTGGATAGCAAAGGTAAACAACCTTATGCATATGGAGCACTTCTTCACTGCATGACTCGTATACGAACTTTCGTAATACCTGGTTCAGCTGGATGCAATTCCAACAGACTGAGACATATAAGAAATGACGTGGGATGGGTGATTGTTCATACTGATGGATTCTTTATGATGGAGGGTAGGGTCCCCTTCTGCACCACCTCTACCCCCCCTATACCCCCTCCCTCTCCCCTCTTAGTCCTTTCTTTTTCTTTCTTTTTCTTCTTACTATGTCTTTCCTTTATTTTCCTATGTTTATCTAAATTTTCTGATTTTATTGTTCAGAGTATACAACTTGATATGTTTTATCTGTATTCTAAAAACTATAAATAAAGAATTATAAAAAAAAAGAGGTTGTATATTGTTTGCATAATGTCATTAATAGGGATGGACGAACTGCTTTATTTCCCCCGGGTTCGTGACCGGGGATGCTCTGTTAAAGCAAGTACATAGTAATGACCATACTGATTATACTTACTGGGTCCATGTTATCCATTTCTGCTGTGCCATGGTGCTGTGTCACTTCCGGGATCCCGGGGTGAAGTCACGTGACTGGCTCCAATAGCCAATCATTTATGCCAAGAAGATAAGGGGCGGCCCAGAAGTGAAGCAGCTATGCGTCACACCAGGAAGAGAGAACACGGACCAGGTAAGTATTAACTATTGGCTTACTTTAACACAGCTACCCTGGTTACGAACCCGAATAGTTCACCCATCCCTAGTCATTAATATTATACCACTGGAGAACTATTTAGGGCTTGTTCATAACACTTTATATTTCTAGAATCTGTACATCGGTTGAAATGAATTATATAGTGGGTGCATAAATGAATTAGAGGAGTTTTGCGAAAAAAAAGAGATGCTCTTAATTCAAAGGTAGTTTAAATGGTGGCCCACCACTAAAAGTAATCATCCAATACTAGTTACATTCTGTTGCCATTCAGGTTTTGCACACTGGCTCAGATGTCACCTTCCTACTGTCCAGAATCCCAGCATGTCTATCACCTATGTCAATCTTCTTGTCCTCCCACTTTCTAAAATTCAAAATAGACAAAACTTTATTCATTATCTTTTCAACTCTAGCTCAAACACCTATCCAAACTTGGTAATGACTGTAAACAGCATCTCACTTACTCATCTGCTACGTTTGCTGCCTGGCTGTAACCATTGACTTTGGTCAGACATTTAAACCTCACATTGAAACGCTTACAACCTGCTGCCATTTCCATCAAAAAAATTTATTGAATCTGGTCTTTTCTCAATTTTAAATCATGACTTCACCTACCAACTAGACCACTGCAACATTTCCTTCTTCAGCCTTCCATCTTTTACTCTAGTGAAGTAGACCAAACGATCCTCTAAAGGTAGAAATCATGCCGTGATTCAAAGAAATTCATGAATAAATGATAAACAAAGTAACTGAGATCTATCAGTCTTAAATAGGTTATAAACCTATTTCTAAAGCTTTGGTTCTCCATCGAACTACAGTGAGAGCCATTAACCACAAATGGCAAAAACATGGAACAGTGGTGAACTTCCCCGAAGTGGACGGCTGATTAAAAGTACCCCCAGAGTGTAGCATAGCAACGACTCATGCAAGAGGTCGCAATAGACCCCACAACAACATCCAAAGAACTGCAGACTTCACTTGCCTCAGTTAAGGTCAGGGTTCATAACTCCACTGTAACAAAGAGACTGGGCAAAAATAACCCGCATGTCAGAGTACCAATATGGAAACCACAGCTGAGCAAAAAGAACATAAAGGCTTGTTTCAGTTTTTCCAGAAAACATCTTGATGGTCCCCAAGACTTTTGAGAGAATACTCTGTGGACTGATGACACAAAAGTTGAACTTTTTAGAAGGTGTATGTCCCATTACATCTGGCATAGAAGAAAATTCAGCATTTCAGAAAAGTAACATCAGTAAAATAGTATGGTCTCTGGGGCTGTTTTGCTGTTTCAGGACCTTGAAGACTTGCTGTGGTAAATTAAACCATGAATTCTGCTGTCTACTAAAATATCCTGAAGGAGAGTGTCCCTCCATCTGTTTGTGACCTCAAGTCAAGCGTACCTGGTTTGTGCAGCAGTCCAATAATCCAAAACACAGCACGAAGTCCACCTCTGAATGGCTTAAGAAAAACAAAATTAAGACTTCGGAGGGTCCTTACTCAAGTACCGTCCTTAACCTGATTGGAGATGTTATGGCATGACCTTAAAATGGTGATTCATGCTCGGAAACCATGTAGTGTGGCTGAATTACAACAATGCAGCATAGATGAATGGGTCAAAATTCCTCCAGAACAATGCAAAAGACTCAATGCCAGGTATCACAAATGCTTGATTGCAGTTGTTGCTGCTAAGGGTGGCCCAACCTATTATTTGGTTTAGGGGCAAAAACATTTTCAAACAGGATCCTATAGGTTTGGGTTTCTTTTTTCAATAATAATAAAGTCCTTAATTTATAAACTGTATTCTGTGTTACCTTGTGTTATCTTTGTGTAATATATAAATTTGTTTGATAATCTGAAACATTTAAGTGTGGCAAATATGCAAAAGAATAAGAAACCAGGATGGGGGCAAACACTTTTTTCCATCACTATAAGTGATCCCTGTCTTGTTTGGGGAGTATAGCAAATATTGCAGCTAAAGAAGAGTGGTGTAGTTTTTCAGAATTTCATGTTATACCTATTTGCTTATATAGCAAATAATCATCAACAGTAATGTCCCCATTGGGGATATGTCATTGGAGTGTGGGAGTAAACCTAAAAGGGCCCACCCAAACACAGGGAGAATATGCCTAGGGTAACATTTAGGAGGTTGCATCCGTTTGATGCATGCGTTAAAGTATGCTTTTTTTTCATTTTGCTTTCACATGATGTGTTTGCATTTTTGACCCATGCGTTATCACATGGTAGATACATGTACCATGTGTTAATGCATGCGTTTCCCATGTTAAAAAAAAGCACCCGTTTTCCATAACAGGCCCAAAAACGCTGCAGCCCGTGTTTTTGTGTGCACTGCAAAAAACACATAGTGCCAAACACATTGCAATTTAGCAATGCATTTTTTCCATTGGAGCCTATGGGTTCGTTAACGCATGCGTTTTTACACATGTGCACATGAAAAAAATGCATGCTGTTAGTGGATGCATGGCGCCAATCTGTCTCTAGCCTATGTAAACTTGTTGTAGATGTTGTCCATGGTGGGTTTTCCACCCAGGACCCCCAGGACTGCAAGACTACAGTGCTATCCACTGAGCCACCATGATGTATATGTCTACAGTCACTGGTTATATTTACAATTTTCCCCTTACATCTAATGAGTACCCTGGTAAATACATGGTATAAAAACAATGTACCTTGCAAATACCTACAGATACAGTATGCATAGCTTTTTCAGCAGAACATACCTTACAGTGAAAGTGTATAACGTGATCTATAGTGTCCCAACACTGCCTCCACCTGTCATGGCAGGGTTCCTACTAAAACTATCCCGTGTTGTCATTCACCACTCATTGGTATGACTGCTGTCTTTGTGAATCATTGTATTTTGTCACTCAACATTATGCTGTGGATACTGATAGTATTATATCTATAAATAATAATAATTAGCCAATATATGTAGTAGCATTTGCCTAGATAATATGTTGTACAGAAAGAACAGAGTCGGATCCACAGTAGACGGAAATATAATCCTAGAAGAGGAGTTAGAGGCTTTCTACAGCAAAGAGTACTGAAACCTTATAACTTATGCTGCTCTAAAACACTAACAGCCTCTTAGAATACACATTTCAAATATATAAAGGAAAAATATATAGGATCCACACACTTTTAGTATTGAATTAATGTACAGGTATACAAATCTACTGTGTGGCTCATATATAGACATATATAAACCCTGTGCAGCAGCACACTGCGATTAATGAATACATAGTAATATAATAATATTTATTCACTTATATAGCGCTATTAATTCCACAGCGCTTTCCATGCATCGGCAGCACTGTCCCCACTGGGGATCACAATCTACATTTCCTATCAGCTTGTCTTTAGAGTGTGGAAGGAAACAGGAGAACCCAGAGTAAACCCACGTAAACATGTGGAGAACACTATATTGCTATAAATATTAAAACATAAAGTACTTAGTTAGCTTTTGGGCTGTTTGATGAAAAAATCTAATTACGTCAAGGTTTAACTTTAATATAGAAGTCCCAAAACTCTGTTGTCCTACCCTTATCCATCCATCTTTCCAGCACAAGTTTTAATTGTGAGTTACTGTATGCCTGGTCTCCTTTTCACTCCCCATTCAGATGAGGCTCGTTTTGACACCTGGAGAGAGTTTAGGGATCATCCATATTAAAGCTACACCTTAACATTTCAAGGGCATTTCCTCTACAGCGCAAGGCAACATGACATCTTTAAGTATTTTAATATATGCAAAACTGGACCATGATCCCTGGTATGCGGTAAATTGACCTTGTACCATACTAAAAGAAACATCTCCATATCATGATGCATGTACTACCACGCTTCACTGTCTTCAGACTGAACTGTGGCTTGAATTCAGAGTTTGTGGGTCATCTGACGAACTTTCTGAGGCCCTTGGACCCAAAAAGAATAATTTTACTTTCATCAGTCCACAAAATATTTCTCCATTTCTCTTTAGGCCAGTTGATGCATTCTTTGGCAAATTGTATCTGCTTCAGTTGATGTCTTTTTTTAACAATGGGGCTTAGCAGGGATTTCTTGCTAATAGATTATCTACCCACAGGCATCTTCTAACTGTCACAGTACTCAGTACTCACACATAACTTGAGATTGTCTTTGATCATCCTCTAGCTGATCATTGGCTGAGCTTTGCCATTCTCGCTATTTTTCGATTAATTCAAATGGTAGTCTTCCGTTTTCTACCATATCTCTCTGGCTTTGCTTTCCATTTTAAAGCTTTGGAGATCATTTTAGCTGAACAACCTATCATTGTCTGCATTTCTTTATAGGTTTTACCCTCTGTAATCAACCTTTTAATCAAAGTATGCTGTTCTTCTGAACAATGTCTTAATGACCCATATTTTTCAGGCTTTCAAGGAGAAATCCATGTACAACATGTGCTGGCTTCACCCTTAAATAAGGGTCACCTGATTCACACCAGTTTCTTCACAGAATGATTGACCTCACTAATTGAACTCCACACTGCTATTATTTTGAACACACACCTTTAAATTAATTATTCAAATACACAGACTCAAAAACATGCAGATCATTAATGCTGAGTCTGTTGGTTTTCTAATAATCTACTGCACCAACTGCTAAATTGTTTGGCATGTGTTAGGACCCTTTCACGCTAGCGTTTTTGTCCTGATCCGGACAAAAAACGCATCTGTTGCATGTGCCGCCTAACGCCGCACTCACAGTACTCTCCATGCATTGTCTATGGGACTTGCGGCAAGTGCGGTACAGCCGCGTTCGGCATTTGCGGCCAAGAAAAAAAACGCGGTCAGGTGGTTTTTTTCATGGCCGCAACTGCCAGAACCATGGCTATACCGCACTTGCTGCGCATGGGGCTTGCCACAAGTCTGACACAAATGCTGCCGTTAGGCAGCAGATGCGGTAAATCTGCTGCATCTGCCGCAATTTGACAAAAACGCTAGTGTGAAAGGGCCTTAATATAGTTTAATCCACAAACCGTTAATAATCTGGTTAGTCATATTGGACTGCTATTATTTTGAAAACTACTGTAATAGCTCTAAATCTATTTTGTCTTAGTATCTCTACATTTTATTACTGCAGCTTCAACAATAATAAGTGCTCATCTAGAATGGAGTTCTTTAGCCATACAGCTTCTTTTAAAAAATTAATAACATATTGGACAGACTGGAGTTTAACTAATGAGGCAGAAAATGAATTGATCTAAAACAATGTATCGAGTAGTTGTCTAAGTTTTCTAAACTTGTTGATTTAAATATATCATTTATGTCGACACACAAATGTTCATATAATGTGGAACATGTGTATGTAATATATATATACATATCATATCAATTTATGAACAATAACTTAAAGGGAACCTGTTACCTCCTTCTACCCCTCTCAGCTATCACTAGCTGTCCCTGCACCTTCCCAGCTGATCCCTAACCATTCCTGTCTCGCCTAAAAGGGCCCTATAAAGATTAAGAAAATCACTTATATACTTACATATAGTCTGAATCCATAGTCTGCGGAGTGCGGGCTCCAGGGCTACATTCCCCCTTCTCGCTTGCTTGCAGCGCGTTCCTTCTTCTGCTCATGCCTTTATTTGAAAATTCACATCTCTCCGATGTATATGCTCCGGCCAGGAACATCATATACGGTCCGGTGCATTGAGGCGGCTGGTCACGTGGTATGGTCCGGGTCTGGTGCATGCGCAGTGTGCATATTGAAGCCATCTCATACCATATGACAAGCCCCCACAATGCACCGGGCTGGATATGACGTTCCGGCTGGAGCATATACATCAGAAGAGGCGGGAATTTTCAAATGGAGGCATGAGCAGAAGAAGGAACGATGAGGCCCACCGGAGCGTGCTGCAAGCAAGTGAGGAGGAGGAATGGAGTCCTGGAGCCCACCCACCACAGACTATGGATCCAGACTATAGTAAGTATATAAGTAATTTTCTTAATCTTTATAGGGCCCTTTTAGGTGAGACAGGGATGGTTAAGGATCAGCTAGGAAGGTGCAGAGACAGCTAGTGATAGCAGAGAGGGGTAAAATGAGGTGACAGGTTCCCTTTAAAAGTCAGTGACACATAGACCGATTAGCCATAACTATAAAACCACCTGTCCAACTTTACGTAGGTCCTTCTTGTACCTTTAAAACAACTCTGAGCTTTTACATTATGGACTCTGAGGTATCCCTGTCATGCCAAACAAGGCTAGTTGAAGAGAAAGTGGATCCACTGGATTAAATGTAATGATCACAGACCTGGAGGAGTGCACCTGAACAGTCACCAAGACTTCCTAAAGTCACAGGTGGTGGAGATAGGCTTACTCTGGTAGGTGACTGACAGGATGCAGCCCCAGGGCATCAAAGTACCTTAGCAGCTGGTGCCACAAGACTGAGTACAGAAGTGGGCACAGGAGAAGGCTTGACAGATTCTGGCAGAGACTGGCAGACACAGGGAGGTACAGCAGATGGCTGAGGCTGGCGATGACTAGAATAGGAAAGCAGACACAAGTAAGTATAAAGCAACTAAGCAATGAGCAAGGGGGATTTGACAACTATCTGTAGACTATGCAACTAACTAGTGTGAGGCACCGGCCGGGTCGGTATGCTGCGACCGGTATGTGCCTCTTTGGGTGCGTGCTCCAGTGTCGCAGGATGTACTCCCTCCCAGGTATTAGATGGGATTCCTCTTCTCAGAGCAGAAGGGGTTAAGAGGACATAGGAACCCTGGGTGTGGTTCCTTGAGTCTGGAGTGAGATTTCTCTCCAGTGCAGAGCCTGATTGAGAAGCTCTGAAGGAAAGTTGAAGTGGTCCTGGGAAGGGATTATCTCTGGTGGGGCTGATAGAGCCTGTCAGCGGTCGGGAGATACACCAAGCGGTGTGAAGTGTGCCGGCTGCGCTCCGGATCTGTGTTTTGGTGACTGTAACCGGACGGAGATCAATAAACCGTGAGTTGAGAACTGTCCGTGCCTGGTTCCCTGCCTCCCCAACACCGCTACACCTCACATATGGTGGAGAATGCGGGCATTGCCGGCCCGGTGAGGTGTAGCCGGCACTACCGTTGCCCTCTGTTCCGGTGGGGAAGTGACTTTTCATGAGGCTAATGAGCGGCTGCTAAGTAAGAGGAGCAGCAGTCATCATTGCGGCCAGTCTCTTGCGTGGTGCCCGGCACCGCATGTCCTGGATTCGGCCGGCTACATTACAACACAAACCAGCAGCCAGCATGGAGGAGGTGCTCAAGCACCTGGTGCTGGCCCAGCAGCAGCAACAGGAAGCTCAGCAGCAGCAGGAGAGGAGGCACCAGGAGCAGATGGCCCTGTTGATCGAGGCTGTGCGGACCATACCGGGGGATCCGCCTCGAGGACCAGGTGACGACTGCAGCGTCCGGAAAGCGGTAAGACAAGCGCTGCAAAAGATGACCTCGGGGGATGATGTGGAGGCATTCCTGGCCGTGTTTGAGCGGGTGGCTGAACGGGAGAGACTGCCGGTCGCCCAGTGGGCCGAGGTGCTGGCGCCCTATTTGACTGGTGATCCCCAAAAGGCATACATAGACCTGTGTACTGAGGATGCCCTGGACTATGGAGCCCTGAAGGGGGAGATATTGGCCAGTACCGGGGTCAATACATATGTGAGGGCCCAAGGGGTGAGCATATGGGCCTACGAGGAAGGCAAACCCGTGCGCTCACAGGCCTATGATTTGTTGCATCTGGTTAAAAAAATGGCTGCAGCCTGAAGCCCTGAGTCCGGCTCAGATGGTAGAGCGGGTGGTGGTGGATCGCTTCGTGCGTACGCTGCCCGTCCCCATACAAAAGTGGGTGGGACACAGTGACCCGGGTTCCCTAGACCAGTTGGTGAACGTGGTGGAGCGCCATGTGGCCACACAGGAACTGATCCGGGACACTGGGACAATGCGGGCTACCCGCAAGGCCGCACCCACCACACCAGACAGTAGGGACCCCCAACCCGGCCCCCGGGCGGGCGAGCGCCCGGCTCAGGCTGAAAACGGGCCTCCGCATGCAGCAAAGCAGCAATCCGGACAGCTGCGGTTTGGCCCCTGGTATAGCGGGGAACCACCCCGATGTAGAAGATGCCGGGAGGTGGGACATATGATGGCACAGTGTCCCCTCAACGGGGAACCAATGGACTGTGACTATTCCCGGAGGCGGTCCATGTTCGCCCACCTCGTCGGAAAAACGGGGCTCGGCCCCCCGGGATACTGAGAATGTACTGTGCCGCGTACGGCTTAACGGTCATGAGGTGACGGCCCTACTGGACTCAGGGAGCAACGTGACCCTCGTGTGTGCCTCCTTGGTCTCCAGGACCAAATCCACCGGCTGTACGGTCAGGGTGATGAGTGTCCATGGGGATCATCGCAGGTATCCAATGAAGCGTGTCACGTTTGCTACCCCAGCCAGGCGGGTTCAACATGTGGTTGGGGTGGTAAAGGATCTCCCTTATGATGTTGTGCTGGGGAGGGATATGCCCTTGTTCCGGGTATTGTGGAACGGGTATATGGCCCTTCGGATGAAGGATAGACAGGGCCCGGAGCCCGAGGATCCCGCCCCTGGGATACCCAGAGGACTTGATGTGACTAACCCCCGGGTGCAGAGCCCCGTGCGCCGGCCGCGCCGACTCCCCGTCCGGAACGGTGCAGCAGTGCCGCGCGCCGACCCCGTTTTCCTCGTAGGGCCCCAGGGCTCTGTCGTTGGTACCCGTCCGGGGTTGGTGGGTGCCGGGAGCCCGAACGGGTTGGTTGCTCGTGGGGTCTGGCACCGCTGGTACCCCCGGGTGCCCCTGCTTGGCTCCGCCGGTGCTCCGCGCCGTGACGTGGTCCCCTCACAGGGCCCAGGGTTATGGCCTGGTGTTCAAACCCATACGCTTGAACATAGGGGGGGGATCTGTGAGGCACCGGCCGGGTCGGTATGCTGCGACCGGTATGTGCCTCTTTGGGTGCATGCTCCAGTGTCGCAGGATGTACTCCATCCCAGGTATTAGATGGGATTCCTCTTCTCAGAGCAGAAGGGGTTAAGAGGACATAGGAACCCTGGGTGTGGTTCCTTGAGTCTGGAGTGAGATTTCTCTCCAGTGCAGAGCCTGATTGAGAAGCTCTGAAGGAAAGTTGAAGTGGTCCTGGGAAGGGATTATCTCTGGTGGGGCTGATAGAGCCTGTCAGCGGTCGGGAGATACACCAAGCGGTGTGAAGTGTGCCGGCTGCGCTCCGGATCTGTGTTTTGGTGACTGTAACCGGACGGAGATCAATAAACCGTGAGTTGAGAACAGTCGTGCCTGGTTCCTGCCTCCCCAACACCGCTACAACCTCACACTAGACACACTGAAAAGGCCCCACCAATAGAGGAGGATGCCTGACATATGCTGTGCCCTTTAGCCATAAACTGAGAAACACTTTTGGCTTACGGCACACTGGACCTTTAATACAAATCCATGTAGAATGGCTTCACCTTAAGTGAGGTCCCTAGAGCCCTGCCATGCATGCATGTGATTCGGCAGAGGCAAACAGAGTCAGGACAAGCGGGGGGCCAGGAATAAGTGGCAGTCCTAGTGGTAAACATTGAAAAAACGATTTTTGTGTTGAAACTCAAGTGAAAGAGTTACCACATGGATTGTATAAATAGATTAGTAAAGTTTTAATAAACAATTCTATGTTTACATACAGGTGTAATGGCTGTGTTGCTCAAATTTTGTACAAATGTTCTTTTTTAAGGCTCAAAGAACATTTACGGCAAAATTCGAATCGGTACTTAAAAAGCTGTACTGAATTTTGTTTGATCCGATTCTTTTTTAAACAGTGAAGCATGTAAAGCTGAATAGATCTTGGTATCTATAAGCCCTTGGCACCTGACCCTGCACCCCATTCACTGGTTGGCTTAGTTGTAATGGGTCATTTCCAATACATTCAAGTTCGAATAACTCATAAGACCTATGATTTGGAGATGTGCTCACCCAGTCACTGAAGTTTGAATTTGGACCTTGTAGGTGTCAATCAAATCCTTATGATTGCTCATATTTACGGTTTTTAACGATTTAGTTTTAAGAACTAATTGTTGACTCTTCGACAGCTGCTCTTTGAGATAGTTAATGTTCCTCACATTACTTTAACTGTGATATTAATGCTGCAACTAATAAGTGTATAGAAATGTTAGATTTACATATTTTATGATGTCCTTAGATATTATATGTACGTTGGTGGGTCTAGTGTATTTTTTTGGGGGGACTATCCTAGTCATGAAAACCTGATTTAGACATGTTAGATGTAATGTTAAAAGTTTGATCCCATTTAAGAGAACACGAATAAACACCCCCAAAATATTTTATCCTCCAGTTCTATTGAAGTAACTGGTAAATATGCATGTTAGTTGGGTGGGGAGGGGGATATATGACTAATAGGCTGAATTGAATTAGAAGTTTGCAGGCTGAGATTTTCTGTGCAATAGGACTCCCCATAAACCAGAGCACGTCACTTCCGGCTGGCATACTGTGTATTAATGAGATGTGCCAGCAAAATAGTAAATATTTCCAATAGAAAATAACTATAAGCGAGTGTAATTTTGGCATATATATACCGTATTTTTCCTTTTATAAGACGCACTTTTTTTCCTCCAAGTTTTGGAGGAAAGTGGGGGTGCATCTTATAAAAGGAATATAACATTCTAGCATCCTCAGTTGCTTGGGAGGGGGGGACAGCAGTGAATTGGGGACAGAAGTGACAGGGAATGGTCCCTGCTGAAGAATCAGGCGGCAGGAGCACCACGTGTCCCCGGCTCATTATCTACTTAGATATTCACTTCACTTGCTCCCTGCCTCCACCCACCTCTCTGCACTGAAGACAGCATGAGAGGTGAGAGCACGAGGAGCAGGAGAAGCTGCTTAGCCAGCACACATGGTCTCTCCCCAGCTTCCTGCAGTGGCTGGGGAGACTGTGTGCTGGAGATAGTGAGAACGGAGGAGCGGGGCACAGCTGCTGTAAGTGAATCAGCACTGAGCTTTGTGCTGATTCACTGCCATGTAGTCAGGGGCAGAGCAGGGAGATCGGTACCTTATCACAGTGTGGTGCTCTCTGTAATGTGTCCTGCTGAGCCCTGCACAGTGCAGAAATCCAGGAAGCTCGGTCTGCAGTTGAGGAGCTTCTGTGTATGGAGAGCAGGGATGGAGCCTGCCTAACAGCAGTGTACAGCTCCTGTATCTACATCCTGCATCTACAGGTCAAGCTCTGTGGTGGTGACGTGTAATTAGGAGACAGGGCTGGAGCATTATATTTCAGCACAGTGTATAGACCCCCTCCCTGGCCCTCCCTCTTACAGTACATCACATCAGAACTTGATCTGCAGACTATCGCCACTTCCTTGATTTCAGCAGGGTGATGGCAAAGCAGGATACATTAAAGTGAGTGCACATGTATATGTAACATAACCACTAATAAAGTTAACACTGCCAATACTGTGCTTAACTAGAACTTCAAGCATGCTATAGGATCTACAGTACATGCTGGGAGTTATAGTTCTTAAAGGGGGTGCCACTACATGAACAAATCCCATCTCATTCACCTTTTTGGCCCTTGTATAATTAAGGCTGCCTTCACACTTGTGTCCCCCTCTGCGGCGTCCTGCGGAGGGGGACTGCAAGCTGAGCGCAGGCACTGCAAGTCCCTATGTTTAACATGGGGACGAGGGTGCCTGCGCTCGGGGGCAGATTGGCGTGCGCACCCATTCACTGCAATGTATGATTTGTACGCAGGCGGATGCATGCGCACAAATCATACAGTCTCGTCCGCACTAGGAACACATGTCGCATTCAGGGTGTGGACGAGAGTGTGTGATTTGTGCGCAAGTATACGCATGCGTACAAATCATACATGGCGGTGAATGGGTGCCATGCCAATCTGCCCCTGAGCGCAGGCACCCGCGTCCCCATGTTAAACATAGGGACTTGCGGTGCCTGCACTCAGCTTGCGGTCCCCCTCCACAGGAAGCAGTGGAGGGGAACGCTAGTGTGAAGCCAGCCTAAAAAAGACCATACTTACCCACGATGCTGCAGTGGTTCCAACATTGTCAGAAGTTGTATAGTCATGTTCCATGTGACATTGATATAAGACTCAGCCCTCCGACCAGTCAGTGCTGGCGTCTGTCTCCCCGCCATCAGACACTGGAGCAAGAAGTCATTGGTGTTGCTCACATGCTGCTCCTGCATCCGAAGGAGACAGATGCCAGCGCTGACTGGTCGCAGGGCCTGACTGTCATATCAAAGTCATTTTTTGCTTCAAATATTTTTTTCCCTATTTTCCACCTCCAAAATCTGGGTGCGTCTTATAATCCGGTGCGTCTTATAAAGCGAAAAATACGGTATATATAAATACATTTTTTCATTAGATAACCCAATTGCCGGATTATTTAGCCAAATGTAAATAGTTGCTGCTATGGAATCTCATCTATCTGCACCCATTTAATAAACATCATCAGAGATATTGAAAGCCACGAGGAACTGTGTTGGGCAACTGCATAACTTTTCAATCTACAATGTACAAACTATTTGTTGAAATCGGAATACATTTACTTTTGTTAATGAAGTTGTGCATTGTGGCATTCTAGTTATCTTTCCAAAGAATAAAAAAGGAAAACACAAAATAAAACGATAGTAACAAATGACATATAAATCTCGGCATAGTAATAATAGATAAAAGGTAGCCCCTTAAGCTCCAGACTTGTGCAAACAGTGTGAAGTATCTCTCATCATTAAGACTTTCATACACTGACACAGTAAGAAACTCAATGCCTTTGGTGTGAAAAGGTAATGGAGTCAAACAATGCATCTTTAGAGAAACAGCGGGATGCAGTATTTACTGTGCTCAAAATACCTTTGCAGGCTGGAGCTTTTCTTTTCAGAACTATTCCATGTACTGAACAGAACGAATGGCAGAAAAGACATAAAAAACTAATGGAAAGAAAATGTATTTCTTTAGATACAATTTCCCAAATATGTGTGTCTGCAAAAAGAAACCATTTATGTTCTCAAGAAAAGCAGCTATAAAAAGGATAGCCTATTGAATAATTAATGATGGTGCAGCTAGGCAGCTCTAACACCACTTGAAAGTAAGATGATCTTTCTCCCTGGAAGAGGATCAGTATTATTTTTGACAGGTCATGAAACTCAGAGGAAGAAAATTAGACCTGTGGTGCAGTCATCTCATCTGAGAGCCATTGGTATTTACAATCTTGATACCTCCCTTGAAAACAAATGATATATCCACATGAGTTAAGTTAACCGTATACATCAGATATTACTGTATATACTCGCGTATAAGCCGAGTTTTTCAGCCCAAACATTGGGCTGAAAAGTCCCCCCCTCGGCTTATACGCGAGTCATACAGGCCCCCCTCATAGTTTGGCGCCCCCACCTCACTGGATGGCCCCCCCGCATGCAGCGCTGCACACATACATTACCAGGATATCAGCTGTCACCCTCCGGTGGCGGATCGCGGCTCCTGGGCTCCGGGCTCCATCTTCCTCTGTGTCTTCCTGCTTGTCACGTGACCGGCCGGCGTCGCGATGACGTTATCGCGATGAGCCCCGGCCACAAAGCAGGAAGACACAGAGGAAGATGGAGCCCAGGATCCGCGATCCGCCACCGGAGGGTGACAGCTGATATCCTGGTAATGTATGTGCGCAGCGCTGCATGCGGGGGGGGCCATCCTGTGAGGTGGGGGCGCCAAACTATGAGGGGGGCCCTGCTGGGGCCCTGTATATACCACCACTGCTGGGGCCCTGTATATACCACCACTGCTGGGGCCCTGTGTATACTACCGCTGCTGGGGCCTTGTATATACTACCACTGCTGGGACCCGGTATATACTACCACAGCTGGGGCCCTGTATATACTACCACTACTGGGGCCCTGTATATACTACCACTGCTGGGGCCCTGTATATACTACCACTGCTGGGGCCCTGTATATACCACTGGGGAGGCTACTGTATACTACCACTGGGGAGGCCTGTATACCACTGGAAGGGCCTGTATACCACACTGCTGGGGGCTGTATACCTGTGCTGGGGTCCACCCTCGGCTTATAAACGAGTCAATAGGTTTTCCCAGGTTTTGGGGGCAAAAGTAGGGGGGTCGGCTTATACACAGGTCGGCTTATACACGAGTATATACGTACTTGGTATCTGGGTATTAGGACTCGCAGACTCCTTCCCAACTGCAAATACAAGGATATTTTTCCCAATCTTTCCTTCCAATAAGAAAGGGGTGGGACTCACATTTATTTATTATTATAGCTCCATTTATTCCATGGAGCTTTACATGTGATAAAGGGGCATACAGAGGCAAGTGCAATAATTATGAGCAATACAAGACTCAAGCATGTACAGGAGGAGAGAATACACTGTCCACGAGGGCTCACAGTCTACAAGGGATGGGTGAGGATACAGTAGGTGAGTTATTATGGCTTAAATGTTCTAGGTTAGACAGCCTCATTATTATTATTATTTTTTTTTTTATAGAGCACCATTGATTTCATGGTGCTGTACATGAGAAAGGGTTACATACAAACAAGTTAAAAAATACTATGAACAAACTAAGAGTGACAGACTGACACAGAGTTTAACAAAATGCAGGAAATGGACTGTGTGTACCAGACCCGCACTGCTCATATAAGAGACCACCAAACGATAGTTCGTAGCAAGTGGCTTCTTTATTAAATCCAACGTCTTTCGGAGTCTGACCCAAATCCTCCTTCAGGGAGCACACATTACACAGGTACTGTTTGCTCCCTGAAGAAGGAATTGGGTCTGACTCCGAAATGCATTGGATTTAATAAAGAAGCCACTTGCTATGAACTATCGTTTGGCCGTCTCCTATATGAGCAGCGCGGGTCCGTTACACACAGTCCATTTCCTCCATTTTGTTACGATTCCCATCAACGTGTGGAGCCTGCAGCACCCATTTTGCTTTTATGCCGGTTGTGTGCCACAAAACCTTTCTAGGTGAGCAGTGGTCTTTCCGAGTGTTATGATATCTGTGAGATTAGACCCTATTGCGCTCTCTTTCCTTTTTAGTTCTCTTGGGAGCCTGGTACAGAGGAGAGAGAGGACCCTGCCCTTGCAGGCTTACATTCTGCAGGGCAATGAGGAGGGAAACAGTAGGTTGGGTCTGCTCGGGTGGTAAAGGAGCACCGGGTCCAGTGGTGGTGGAGCGCAAGGTCCAGTGGTGGTGCAGCGCCAGGTCCAGTGGTGGTAAGGTGGCACCGTGGTCATTGCATGCTGTAGGCTGTTCTGAAGAGATGGGATTTCAGGTACCACTTGAAGGTTCCAAGTGTAGGGGATAGTCGGACGTTTTGAGGTGCAGAATTCTAGAGGATGGGGGATGTTCGGGTAAAATCTTGCAACTTGCAAGCGGTTAGATGAGGAACGTACAAGTGTGGAGAAAAGAAGGAGGTCTCGGGAGGATCGAAGATTAAGAGTTGGATGATATCGAGAGATTAGTTCAGAGATATATGGGGGCACAGATTGGGGATGGTTTTGTAAGTCAATGTTAGTAGTTTGAATTGGATATACTGGTAAATTGGGAGCCAGTGGAGGGATTTGCAGAGGGGAGAAGTGGAGGAGCAGCGAGGAGAGAGGTGGATTAGTCAGGCAGAAGAGTTAAGGACAGATTGGAGAGATGCAAGAGTGTTAGCAGGAGGCCACAGAGGAGGAGGTTGCAGTAGTCCGCTGTTAAGGGCCCTTTACACGCCGCGACGGCAGGCTGGATACATCCCGCTACAGGCTACAAATGTAGCTTGTAGCGCCAATGTAGCCCGTCGTAGCGGCGTCTGAAGACGTGACGCTACAGCCGGCAACAGATACATCTGTTTCCTAGGTCTGCTCGAAAACTGATGGCTACAAAGCCGATTGTAGCGAGCTGTATCGGCGTGTAAAGAGGCAACGGAAGGGAACTCTGGACACCCGGGGCTGTAGCTGCAATGTAGCTAAGGCGTGTCCCAGGCTCTGGGATACCGCGCCCCATCACCGATCATTGGAGGAAGCTCCTGCATGACGATTGGTAGTCGCTGCCTAGGGAGGCATATTTAAGGAGCTGACCAGTCACACTACACAATCGCTCGAGCGTGCTGTATTTCTCAGCCTCCTGCGATGCCTGGCCAATCATGATGATATTGCGCTGTCCTATCATCGAACGGACGGCTCGTAATCCACGATTGTGGCACACCTATGTGCTGTCCCTGCTGTACCAGGTCCGCCCATATTAGCTTATTGTAGCGCTGTGTAAACGTGGTACGCTAAGCTACAGCTGGCTACTTGACACACCCGGCGATGTAGCTAGCTACAGATGTAGCGTGGCGTAGCGCACCTTATGGCGGCGTGTAAAGAGGGTGCGTTGACCGTTTGTAGCCGTTTGAGCGTGCTCGTGCACGTGAAGTAGCGGGATGTATCCAGCCTGCCGTCGCGGCGTGTAAAGGTACCATTAGTCATGAGAAGAAACATGTAGAGATTACGATGGCTGAATGACTAGATAATTTACCATATATAAAACATCCAGCCAGATTGGTATGCCATATTCATTGTTCATTTCAATCATTTTGAATAGTCCTTACTAACTTCTGGTACTTTTCCTTCTGCTTTCAAACACGCAACAATTACACCTAACTTAAAGAAGCCATCCCTTGACCCCACTTCTACATCCAGCTACCGGTCTATATCCCTGCTCCCATTCACTTCCAAACTTCCCAAAAAACATGCCCACACTGTACTCTCATCCCACCTCTCATATCTAACTCTTTCTTTGACAACCTTCCGCCCCCACCAATCCACCGACACTGCCCTGACCAAAATTATTAATGACTTACTCATGACCAAAGCTAACAGACAGTTCTCCATCCTCCTCCTTCTAGACCTGTCCTCTGCATTTGACACAGTTGACCACTGTCTCCTATTACAGAACCTCTCTTCCATTGGTATCACTGACCTTGCCCTCTCCTGGATCTCTTCCTACCTTTCCAACCGCACATTTAGCATCTCCCACTCCCACACGACCTCCTAGCCTCATCCCCTCTCTGTTGGGGTCCCTCAAGGCTCGGTCCTGAGGCCCCTCCTTTTTTCATTTTTTCCCTCCGTTCTCTGGAATTCTGCACCCTAAAATGTCTGACTGTCCCCTACACTCAGAACCTTCAAGTGGAACCTGAAAACTCATCTCTTCAGAAAAGCCTACAACCTGCAATGACTGAGCTGCTGCCCCACTGCCACTTGACCTGGCGCTCCACCACCACTGGACCTGGCACTACACCACCATTGGACGCGGCGCTCCACCACCAGAGCAGACCCAACCTACTGTCTCTCTCCCCAATGCCCTGTAGAATGTAAGTCCGCAAGGGCAGGGTCCTCTCTCTCCCCTCTGTATTGGTCTGCCACACTTAGTTTGATCATTGTATTTTTAACTTGTTTGTATGTAACCCTTTCTCATGTACAGCACCATGGAATCAATGGTGCTTTATAAATAAATAATAATAATAATGATGACATATAAAAGGGAACCTTTCAGGTCCAGCCGTTATTATTGTGTATCAAGATAAATAAGTCAATCAGTGGTTAGAGTCAACAATAATTAGTAGTGATGAGGGAGCATTCTCGGCGCCACTAATAATTAGTGATGCGTGAGCACTAAAATGCTTGGGTGCTCGATGCTCAGGTCAAGCACCTCAAGATGCTCGGGTGCTCGACCGAGCACTGAGCCCAATGCAATTCAATGAGTGATAGGCTCCGCCCACAGACATCCAGTTATCAACTGAGTGTTTCTGGGAAAGGGCGGGAGGGTGGACTTTTTCAAATCGTCACAGCATACACAACATACAACACCTTGCTATGCCCTCCAGAGGGACCCTAACAATCAATCAGCTCTGTGTGAGGTGCCAGCTTACTTTGTGCACTGAAGGGAGCTGTATACTTGTGTCACATCGATAATGATTAGTGATGAGTCCGAGCATCTTGGCGGTACTCGGTACTCACCGAGCATCCTGAGTAACGGGATACCCGTGCGAGTACCGAGTAGCAGCGGGCATGCTCGCTCATCACTGATCATAATACATTGCACTCCTATCTGTACAATGAACTCTTTGCTGGCCATGTCTTGCAAAATTTAAAGGTTTGTTTACATGGACCGACCAGTGACACTAAATTGTCTATTGTAAATGTTTTTAATCGATGATTGTTTATTGGCCTGTTTACACAGGCAGACTGTGGTAAACAATGCTCATGCACTCTGAAAGATCTGTAATAGATCATGCTGTGTGCATAGGTTGCCATTGCTCTTGGCAGCGCAAGTTCTGTTTACTGAAGACGATGTGCTGCCAAAAACATTGATCTTCAGTGTAGCACAATAGATTAATTCACCAAAAGAGTGAGCATTTTGCTCTTTCATTGGGTGATCAGCAGCCTGTTTACACTGAAATGTTATAGTGATGTGAGATGGTGGATCTGCAGTCCTGTGCCCCCACTCCCCCTTGAAGACATCAATTATGTAATTAGATAGAGTGTTTTAAGCAAATTGTAATACATGATGTGGTAGTGTGTCATAAGGTATGATGTATGTTTGCAGTGATAGGAATAATATAGTGTAATGCATACAGGGGTGCACCGAGCCCCACTGCCGCCTGAGCCGCGGCACTTGTTACCGGGGGGGGGGTGCTAGTGAAGCCTGGGCCTGCCGCCCCTTCTGTGACCGGGTCGCCACTGCCGCCTAAGCCGCGGCAGTGATTGCCTGCCGCGGCCGTGATTGAGTACCGGGGGGAAGGGAGGGGAGGGGGGTGCTAGTGATGCCTGGGGCTGCCGCCCCTTCTGTGCCTCTCCCCCGGCGGTCGCCGCTTACCTCCGGTGCGCGGGGTGAGCGGCCGGCGCCATGACAGGGGGAGGCTGTTTGCATGAGGCGCCGCCCCCTTCTGCACAGCCGCTCCCCCTGCCGGCTGCCGCCTGAATGACAGGGCTCACACTGTCCAATGGACGGTGCGGCCCTGAATGCATAGATATAGCAGGGCTGGTAATGAGAAGGTATTATAATGCAAGCTGTGTGTAAGAATGTAGGTGAAAGGTGAAGGTCTGCCCAGGCTAATTGCAGGGGCAGATGGAGTTAAGGTTTGAATTAGATCACAGCGGGAGGGGCGGGTCTCTAGAAAGTTTTGGCAAGTCACAACTGCAGTTACATGGTGCCAGAGCAGAGCTGAAAATGAGTGAAGATGGCTATGTATGAGTATGAGACTGCATGCATTACACTCACATATGTGGGATAAAAATATAGGTCATCAATTCCAGATCAGTGAGGGAGTAACACCAGGCATCGCCACTGATCAGCTGTTCCATGTGTCAATGGTGGCCAGGGTGTGGTCAGTTATCAGCTCCGCAAATCGTACAGTGGTTGTGGTGCACTAATGCACATCTGTCTCTATGTGAATAAATAGTGGCGCTTCTGCAGATGCCTTCTGCGCACACTATGCATTTGATAGAATTGTGCTGTTGTGCTCTCAAATAGAGGACTTCCTCCCGGTACCGAGAACAGCTAATCTGTGGAGGTGTTTAGTGTCGCATTTGCACTAATCTAGATAGGTTATCAATATAAAAGTAATGGATAACTCCTTTAAAATGTGAGCTGTACAAAACTGCTGCCTAACTGCACCAATATAATAGTAAAAAATAGCAGGTAAATACTGGGCACTGCTGCGCTGCAGGGATCGGTGCAATTTATGCTTGTAAGGGTGCAGACAACTAGGTCCGTAGAAGGGGCAAGTGCTCCGAAACGGAATCCGTCACCTGCGTGTCTCCCCACTCCCTCCCCCATTGCAGAAAAATCATGCAAAGAGGACTCTGAAATAAAAAAGGAAAAAGCTCTGCTCGGTGAGTGCCGCATTTTTTTCTTATCCACTACCAATATAATAGTCTGTCACTTTTTTATGCTGTCTTCAAAGGTGGCATCTTAATTGAACTGACTGGTTCCATTTAGAATACAAATTAGCCCATCATTTATCTATTCATAACTTTCACAAAAACAGCTAAGTTGACTACACCCATGCTTTAAAGTAGATATGGTGATCTTTAGATGCAACTCAGCATTCTTTCTATTCCAAACACGATGAGTTGTATTTCTACCAAACAGTTCTACTTTGGCTTCATCTGACATTTTTCCCAGTAATCTTCTGGATCATCCAAATGCTCTTTAGCAAACTTCAGATGGCCTGGACATGTATTGGCTTAAGCAGGGGGACACACTGGCACTGCAGGATCTGAGTCCCTGGCGGTATAGTGTGTTACTGATGGTAGCCTCTGTTATGTTGGTCCCAGCTCTCTGCAGGTCATTCACTAGGTCACCCCGTGTGGTTCTAAGATTTTTGCTCACTGGTCTTGAGATCATTTTGGCCCCATGGGGTGAGATCTTGTGCGGAGCCCTAGATCGAGGGAGATTATCAGTGGTCTTGTATGTCTTCCATTTTTGAATTATTGCTCCCACAGTTGATTTTATATATAATATATAAACTTTCATTTTGGTCCCCGTAGCCACCACTGCTGGGGATCATCCATACAACCATAATTCCTTAAAGAAAAGTTTTGTTTTCTATAGCCTTATGGACTAGATAGTTCTATTTTTGTCTGATATATTTTGAGTCGCAATTCTGATATCCAATTCATCATTTTATCGATATGCAAGTCTGCAATTATATAGAAATCATAATATGTATAAGCAGGGGCGGACTAGCCCAGGGGATAGGGAGGCAATTGCCCCTCAGGCCAGTGGTACTGTCCTAGTTTAGGGCCGCCCCTATAATGATAGCAGCCACAGTCGCTGCAATCACAGCGGGATCTGTGAAGTAGCAGGCGGGCCGCGGCAGGCAGCGTGGTGGAGGCCGGTGAGTGAATCGGCCCACTCCGATAGCAAATCCCCCCCCCCTACCCGGTCCTCACTTGGGCTCTGGCTGGAAGAAGTAGCCTGCTCTCCAGGGCAAGATCTACCAGCCAGCCCCTGTGTATAAGTTGATGATATTTGTGGCTATCAGAGTTATGGATTATATAATAAACCCAGTATAAATCTATTCTTGATTAACACATCATTTACACTAGTTATAATTCATCTCTAATTGGGAAGCGAATGTAAAAAATGAGATACACACCTGTGTGTGATTAAAGAAACATTTGCTGTAATTTGTCTCCCTTTAAAACCACATTATTCAGCTTGGTTTACAACAATTCAAAAAAATACATTAATTATCATTACATTTAATGTGACGGCAGAATAGAAAGCAAAAAAACAAATTAATTATATTAATTATAAAAATAACAAATAGAAGTAACCTCATGTAATATATACTTGCATTCCCAGTAAAATGTTAGATGCAGAAATACTATTATTACATAAAGGTTTAGATTTCATACATTACATTCACATAGAAGCAGAATTGACATTGTACAAGCCTCTGTGCATTTTGCTGTCACTTTGCTGTCATTTTTCTACATGTTACAGAATGTTCCAGTGCATTTAATAATGTACCAGCAGAATCTGCTCGATTTGTGCTCTGGCCTCATAAATAAGCACTTTTTCTAGAATTATGCTCATGATCAGAGGCGGCAATTAATTGTTCCAGGCAGGCATTGAATTAATGAACATCTAATTCCTTAAAGCAGGCACAGGGGCAAGATTAATGCTGAGGGGACAATAGACATTTTCATATGCAAAATAACTTTGCGTGTGACACTAGCCCTTTTAGTTAAATGCAGTCCATATGTTAACACTGTACTCTATCCCTTGATTATAAATTCTAAATTGTTTCCATGACACTCTTTTCAAAGAAATTGTATTGTTTACTCATTTTTTTCAAATTTTTTTGCTAATTATTTTGTTCTTTAATTTTATTATCCTTCACTTTTTCCACATGAGTTCCACCAATAGCAATTGTAAATGGCGCCTATTATCAGCCACTGCACTCCCAATGTGCAAATGCCTTCAATTAATATGATAATTATTTCAATAGGCACAGTGCAATGCTTGCTAATTGCAACATTACAGGGGAAATAAATGTCCATAAAGGACATTGTTTCAACTCTTCCATTATGTGAGCAATAGAAAGCCAGCCATAGGCTTCATTTCCCGCTGCATATCTTTGGCTGCTCTGGCGATCTCTGTTAGTCCTGTTGGGATTAAAGGGAACCTGTCACCTACTTTATGCCCTTAAACCTATCACTTCCAGTCCCTGCAGCTTGCTACTACATCTCTAACCATCCCTGTCTGACCTAAATTTGTCCTGTAATGGCTGTGAAAAATACTTTTATTACTTACATTCTCGTATGGTAATAACCAGGGTGTCGTCAAGACTGTAGACACTTTGGGCAATCTGTAAGGCTCCATGTCCTTTGTCACTCCATTGTAATCACGCCTCGGTGGGCATTACAATTAATGGAGAAGCGCGATCCCGCGTTTGAAATCTGTGGATCTTCTTTTTGGTATAACACATCAGCCATGCGTCATTTCCGGTCCAGTGCATTGCGGGAGATTATTAGGTGTACTTTGCGGCTTCCATTTGTGCACTGCACATGCTCTGGAGCCACCGAACACACCCAATAATCTCCCACACTGTGCAGAGCTTGAAATGAAACTACCGCTCTGTCATACCCGAAAGAAGATCCACAGATTTTGGGACCACGCTTCTACATTAATTATAACACCCTCCGGGGCATGACAACAACAGAGCCATGGGGGACGTGGAGCTTTACAGAATGCTAACAATGTCTACAGTCTTGATGACACCCTGCTTATTACCATCGGAGAATGTAAGTAATAATAGCATTTTTCACAGCCATTACAGGACAAAATTAGGTCAGACATGTAGTAGGAAGCTGCAGGGACAGGTAGTGATAAAGTTGGGGGCATAAATGACCTGACAGGTTCTCTTTAAGTCACAGCCATCTTTTACATGATCGCAGCTGCCAACAAATTTAGAAAAACCTACTTGCCAAGTTTTTCAAAACTTTTCTTTTTATTAACATTAGTTCCTTCATGGGACAATTTTTAAACTGATAAAATGAAGTAAATAACCTAGAATAAAAATGAAACTAGCCAATACCCTTATGTAAGTAAATAAGCAAATAGTAATAGTACACATAAATAACATATGATACTTAGTTGATATTATTTTGATCACAAAAGCACAAAGCCATCCCACTGCAAGAAGGTGGACATTAATCAGGACTCAGGTCTGTCTAAATACCTGCCTGTGAAAAGCTACTAAACTAAACGTACAGTCCAAAAAGTAGGAGCAATGCCCCTATATTTATAAAATACAAAAAATTAATGCCAAATCAAAAAAATGAGCCGGAACACGTTAGTATAAGTGCTATAAGTGGGTGCAGATCCACACTATTGCCATTACCAAAAATAAACATAACCTAGGATAAAAACAAAATGATCAAATAGCCTGCAGTAAATATACAGCAATAGTCCAGGTAAATGACAAACATAATTTGTTCTTTGTACATGTAGAGGAGTTGCTCCCCCTTTTTAGCCTGTACATTTAGTCTACATAACTTTTCAAGTCAGGTCCCTGCTCTGCCTTTGTCTATTTGAGGCCTGTTGGCATGTAAAGAGGAGAAATAAAAGACTCAAGGTCCATCCTGATTGGATACACCTTGTCGCCTTAGGATGGTTTTTAAGCTTTTTGATCTAAATTGTGTCAACTAAGTACCCTATGTTTTTACATAAAACATAAAATTCCACCTGTGACATCCTCTTCCTTCTCCCCCTACACCCATATCGATGATGGATTTATGAGGTCCTCCTAAATATTTATGTTGGGAAGAATGGTTCTTGGGGGTTGATTGGTAGGATGACATTTGTTTAAAGAAGACCTTTCACTGGAATTATTAATTTACCGTATATACTCGTGTATAAGCCGACCCGTATATAAGCCGACCCCCCTACTTTTGCCCCCAAAACCTGGGAAAACCTATTGACTCGTGTATAAGCCGAGGGTGGACCCCAGCACAGGTATACAGCCCCCAGCAGTGTGGTATACAGCAGCAGCCCCAGTGGTATATACAGCAGCCCCAGAGGTATATACAGCAGCAGCCCCAGAGGTATATACAGCAGCAGCCCCAGTGGTATATACAGCAGCAGCCCCAGTGGTAGTATACAGCAGCCCCAGAGGTACAGTTAGGGCCAGAAATATTTGGACAGTGACACAATTTTCGCGAGTTGGTCTCTGCATGCCACCACATTGGATTTGAAATGAAACCTCTACAACAGAATTCAAGTGCAGATTGTAACGTTTAATTTGAAGTGTTGAACAAAAATATCTGATAGAAAATGTAGGAATTGTACACATTTCTTTACAAACACTCCACATTTTAGGAGGTCAAAAGTAATTGGACAAATAAACATAACCCAAACAAAATATTTTTATTTTCAATATTTTGTTGCGAATCCTTTGGAGGCAATCACTGCCTTAAGTCTGGAACCCATGGACATCACCAAACGCTGGGTTTCCTCCTTCTTAATGCTTTGCCAGGCCTTTACAGCCGCAGCCTTCAGGTCTTGCTTGTTTGTGGGTCTTTCCGTCTTAAGTCTGGATTTCAGCAAGTGAAATGCATGCTCAATTGGGTTAAGATCTGGTGATTGACTTGGCCATTGCAGAATGTTCCACTTTTTTGCACTCATGAACTCCTGGGTAGCTTTGACTGTATGCTTGGGGTCATTGTCCATCTGTACTATGAAGCGCCGTCCAATCAACTTTGCAGCATTTGGCTGAATCTAGGCTGAAAGTATATCCCGGTACACTTCAGAATTCATCCGGCTATTCTTGTCTGCTGTTATGTCATCAATAAACACAAGTGACCCAGTGCCATTGAAAGCCATGCATGCCCATGCCATCACGTTGCCTCCACCATGTTTTACAGAGGATGTGGTGTGCCTTGGATCATGTGCAGTTCCCTTTCTTCTCCAAACTTTTTTTCTTCCCATCATTCTGGTACAGGTTGATCTTTGTCTCATCTGTCCATAGAATACTTTTCCAGAACTGAGCTGGCTTCTTGAGGTGTTTTTCAGCAAATTTAACTCTGGCCTGTCTATTTTTGGAATTGATGAATGGTTTGCATCTAGATGTGAACCCTTTGTTTTTACTGTCATGGAGTCTTCTCTTTACTGTTGACTTAGAGACAGATACACCTACTTCACTGAGAGTGTTCTGGACTTTAGTTGATGTTGTGAACGGGTTCTTCTTCACCAAATAAAGTATGCGGCGATGTCACGGGTGGCACGGATGACAGGGTAGAGGCCACGCGCAGACGGTCCCAGCGTTTGGCCAATCAGCCATAAGGTTTGAGGACGGTCCGTCTTTCAGGGGCATTTACCTTCTGTGTAGATAAAGAGAAGGTATGATAAGATCTCCCTATCATGGGAGGACGGCTGGGAAGGTCTTGTGCTCGGTCTGGTTTCTACACCAGTATTCTGGGTCTCTAGGACCCAGCAGGTTCTTCCCTCCTTTATAAGGAGTTTCATTGCCCTCCCTCGGTGCAGGTGATATTTCCTTGTGGACTCATTATCCTTGCTCCAAGCAGAAGCTGAGATTGTGGAGGTTGCTGTGCTCTGCTGCAAGATAAGTGTTTTCTTTCCCCATTGTCTGTTTTCCTTGTGTTGTCTTTAGTTGTTAGTGGAGGGGTCTAGTGAACCTCCCCATCTGATCCTTAGATAAGGTAGTGCTAGGATCAGAGAGGGACGAGGTTCGTGGTCGGCGACAGTTGAGGAAACTGTATAGGGACGTCAGGGCAGACAGGGTCAGCCCCAGGAAGACTAGGGGTCACCCTCTCCCTCTTGTGCCCATAGCTTAAGGGACTCCTTATCCCCCCCGTCGTTGTCCTACGCTGGGTGTCTCTCCCGCTCCCAGCGTGACAGGCGATCATCCACCACTGTTGTCATCCGTGGACGCCCAGGCCTTTTAGAGTTCCCAAGCTCACCAGTCAATTCCTTTTTTCTCAGAATGTACCAAACTGTTGATTTTGCTACTCCAAGCATGTCTGCTATCTCTCTGATGGATTTTTTCTTTTTTTTCAGCCTCAGGATGTTCTGCTTCACCTCAATTGAGAGTTCCTTTGACCGCATGTTGTCTGGTCACAGCAACAGCTTCCAAATGCAAAACCACACACCTGGAATCCACCCCTGACCTTTTAACTACTTCATTGATTACAGATTAACGAGGGAGACGCCTTCAGAGTTAATTGCAGCCCTTAGAGTCCATTGTCCAATTACGTTTGGTCCCTTGAAAAAGAGGAGGCTATGCATTACAGAGCTATGATTCCTAAACCCTTTCTCCGATTTGGATGTGGAAACTCTCATATTGCAGCTGAGAGTGTGCACTTTCAGCCCATATTATATATATAATTGTATTTCTGAACATGTTTTTTTAAACAGTTAAAATAACAAAACTTGTGTCACTGTCCAAATATTTCTGGCCCTAACTGTATATACAGCAGCAGCCCCAGTGGTATATACAGCAGCAGCCCCAGTGGTAGTATACATCAGCCCTAGAGGTATATACAGCAGCAGCCCCAGTGATATATACAGCAGCAGCCCCAGTGGTAGTATACAGCAGCATCCCCAGTGGTATATACAGCAGAAGCCCCAGTGGTAGTATACATCAGCCCCAGAGGTATATACAGCAGCCCCAGTGGTAGTATACAGCAGCCCCATTGGTAGTATACAGCAGCAGCCCCATTGGTAGTATACAGTATACAGGCCCCCCCTTGCTGCCACAATCCTGTAAAGGAATAGATCATTATACTTATCCCTGCCGCTGTCCCGCCGCACTCATTGCGCTCCTCCGGCTTCATCCGGCTTATTCCGGCTTCTTCCTCTGGCGCGCAGACAATGATGTCATTGCCTGCGCCCACCAGAGGAGGAAGCCAGAAGAAGCCGGATGAAGCCGGAGGAGCGCGATGACTGCGGCGGGACAGCGGCAGGGATAAGTATAATGATCTATTCCTTTACAGGATTGCGGCAGCAAGGGGGGGGCCTGTATACTGATGGGGGCGGGCGGCCTGTATACTGTAGTGTATACAGTATACAGTGACTCGCGTATAAGCCGAGGGGGGTACTTTTCAGACCAATTTTTGGGCTGAAAAACTCGGCTTATATGCGCGTATATATGGTATATTTATTACACCCTCCAATTGATGCTGCTCCATTGCTTTTGGAACATTTTTTTTTTCTGTACTCCTCCATACCAAAGTTATGTCCCTCAATAATAATGGTGCATAATTTCCTTCAATCAACTGAGGTGTATACCATATATCACTGCTCCTGGTGTCTGGTATCAGACACCACACAGACAGTGCGGCAGACAATCACTGAGTTCAGTGACTTTTAAGGGGACTTTCCATCTGCATTAATGGAGCCATTGAGCTCATTGATTGACTGTCACATTGTTGTCCAGATATCTGCACTGCAAAAAATGCCAGAGCAGCAACAGGGGTTCAGACAGGGAGAACAGAGTAATGTGTTACTGTTCAACAAACTATATCCAGGACCAAACATTATCTTATTGGGAACAGCCCCTTTAGGCTATATGCCGATGGTGAGTTTTTTTATGCATTTTTGCAGCGTTTTTTGGTGATTTTTTTATCACAAAACTGCTCGCCTATCCTTCTGCCTGCAAAGTCTATGAGAATTCTGAAGTGCTGTGCCAATGTGGCTTTTTTTTCCTTGCAGTTTAGGTGCAGTTTGTGGGCAAAAGAAAAAAAATGAGTGTGTCAATTCTTGGTGCATATTAAGCGGCCGTCACACGCAACGATTTCTTGCCCGATATCGTTTAAGCGATCTCCTTTTTGATCGCTTAAGCGATATCGGGCAAGAAATCGTTGCATGTAATCAAGCGATTTACGATGTGAAATCGCTTGATCGTGACATCGCTGATCTGAGCTCCGGTTCTCAGATCTAGCGATGAACGATTTAACGATCTCCTTCATCGTGGTGTATAACACCACGATGAACGATCTCCCAGCGGCAGAGCCTATGCTGGGAGATGGTAACTATGGTACACGTCGGGTAACTAAGCGACGCGCGGCCCTAGTTACCCGATGTGTACCATAGTAACGAGCGAGATCGCGGATCCACATCGCTGGTGAGTCTGCCTGTGTGACATCTCACCAGCGATGTGAGCGATATTGTAAGCGATTGCGCGTGCACGTGATCGCTTACAATATCGCTAAAGATATCTGTGCGTGTGACGGCCGCCTTAGCAGCATTTCTCAGCCCTTCCTGCCACTGACAGTAGTAATAAAAGGCCTGACCAAAAATGCATCAAATACGCATGAAAAACACATATGCATTGTGGTGCATTTTTTCTGCCACATGGTGCAGTTTAGAGGCGTTTTTGCTGCAGAAAAATTCCGCACCCAAAAAGTAGTGTTCAAAAATCCAAGAGGTTAGTGCTTGTGTGATCTGCGCTGCCGTCAGGATGAAAGACACGGGAGGCAAGGCTCCTTCCAAAGATACTCCTTTATTCCCTATGCGTTTTGGTGCCGTCCCTGCACCTTCCTCAGGGGTATCAAATCTACTCTATAGGTATAACTAAATTTGACGGCCTGTATTTTAGCATAAATCAAGGGAATATCACTGGACAAGTGCAATGTGGCGCAGGGTGGTAGCTGTGGACGAGGTAGTCGTCTGTTATGCCCCAACATGTTATATGAAAGTGGGGGTCCTTGTTGGGTGTGTATAATTGTACTAGTGAGATGATACACTTTTACAGGCCACATAATACCTTTGGCTTATAGCTGGCCAGGACCAGATGTTGTACAGTTAAATGAGTGAGAGCACCAGTTAAAAAAAACTCATAGTTTTTCTCCACAGGCACTTGATAACATCTATGTACAGCAGATAGCATGTGCATAACTTCTCTTTTCTTCTTTAACACAGAGCATCTCTACATACAGTCTCTTTACTTCTCCAGCTTCAGTCATTTCTACCTCCACTACTCTCACTTCCTTCAACACCACCCAGAACAGTACAACAACCCAATACGTGAAAGTAATATATTCTCCGCTTGCTGTTCTGCATTCTCCACTTCTTAGGAGAGATTCACAGAAGAAATACTACTATTAAAAGCTATAGCTTATTAGATGCACAGTCATGGCTAAACATGCTTGCACCATTGAAATTGTTTTAGAAAATGTAGTATTTCTTTCAGAAAATTATTGCAATTACATATTTTGTTTTATTGCTTTGTGTGTATTGGAAGAACACACAAAAAGAACACAGAGAAAAAAAGACAAATTGGACATAATTTCACATAAGACCTCCCAAATGAAAAGGACAACATTGTTGGCACCTTTTCAAGATTGTGGGTAATTAGTTTCAAGCATGGGCGTCCAACTCCGACCCAACCCAAACAAAAAGTCACGTGGGCCCGCGAGTTGGAGCCGATATCGGTGCGCTTGTATTTTTTTTAGCATCCAACGCGATGCTGGAACATGCCAAAACATATCGAGTTGAATAGCAAAGCTATCAACTTGCCGATATCGCAACCCCGTTTACCAGCATCGCTGCGTTACACCCAACCCCATGCGTACTCGCCCCTCACCCATTAATCCCATGTTAAAATGGTCGTTACTGGTTGGTGGGGACAAAAGGGAGGACGTTGTTTCCCGATATCGCACGTGTAAACCCCCGATGCGTATGGGGAAAAAAGGATCAAAAAATGCGCCTCCCGCGCGTTGCCTCCGATATCGCCGCAATCGGACGCAAACCCCACCACACCATGCTCACCTGTGGCAACAACGATGTGGTAATATAAAAATACACTTGAAACCAATAAAAAGGGAGACATTGACTCAATCTTGCTTTGGTGTTTGTGTGACTACACTAAAGCCGGCTCACACACGTAAATTCGCCAGCGATCGATCGCTGGCGACATTGACGATGATGCGGGTACTGTCACACGGGCAGACTCACCAGCGTTCTTTTGGACCAGCGACACGGGAAATGATTAAATATCATTTCTACTAGAAAATAGCCCGATGCTTTGCATCGGAGTGCGTAAAAATGAACAGTACCGAGAAATAGCGCTGAATATTTACAGTCCTCTCTCCAGAAACACGTGTTGTTGCAGGGATTATATGGTGACTCACGGGTTAACACTATAGGGGGCTCAGTGTTTACACTGTATACGTGGCTTAGGGTTAGCACTGGATACGGTGGCTCATGGTTAGCACTTATATGGGGGCTGAGGGGTTAGCACTGTATATGGTGCTTAGGGGTTAGCACTGTATAGGTGGCTCAGGTTACACATTATATGGGCTGAGTGGTTGCACTGCATGGGGCTCAGGTTAGCACTGTATAGGTGGCTCAGTGTTAGCACGGGGTATATGGTGGCTCAGTGGTTAGCATTGTAAAATGGGTTTATGTTTCAAATATATGGTGTCTTACTTTTTACACTGTAATAGGGTGGCTTAGTGGTTACACGTATATGGTGCTCAGGGGTTAGCACTGTATGTGGCTCAGTGGTTACATGTAATGGGGGCTCAGTGTTAGCACTGTATATGGGGCTCATGGTTAGCACTGTAAATGGGGGCCGTGGTTACACTGTAATGGTGCTCAGTGGTTACACATTATATGTGCGAGTGTTAGCACTGTATATGGTGGCTCAGGGGTTAGCCTGATGGGGGCTGAGTGTTAGCACTGTATAGGTGGCTCATGGTTAGGACATTATATGTGGCTGAGGGGTTAGCACTGTATGGTGGCAGAGTGGTTACACTGTATAGGGTGCTTAGTGGTTAGCACTGTATATGATGGCTCAGGGTTTAGACAGTATATGGGGTCAGTGTTAGCACGAGGGTGGTCATGGTTGGGAAATGATACAATGTCTCAGTAGTTACACTGTATATGGGCTGAGGTTTTTAGTTGTTTTCCCAGTCTCTGGCCCATCTTCCACTGTTCTCTCCCCCGTGTTTCCCTGTTCTGTGCGGTTCTCCCCTGTTTTTCTGCCCTGTCCTTACCAGTGTGTCCCCCGTCTTGTGCTGCTGTCCTGTCCCCTGTGTCCCCCTCCTGTCCCTGTGTCCCCTGTCGTCTCCCATGTTCCTCTGTCCTCTCCCCCGGTCTCCCTTCCTCTGCCCCTGTGTCCCCCTTCCTCTGCCCCTGTGCTCCCTGTCCTCTGCCCTGTGCCTCCTGTCCTGGCCCTGGCCCCCCTTTCCTTGTCCCCTTTTTTGGGCCCCCTGTCATCTCCCCCTGTCCTCTGGCCGTTGCCTGAGTCCTGTGGCCCTTCCTTTTCTCCTGTCCTGTGTCCCCTGTCCGGGTTTGGCCCCTGTCCGGTTCCCCTGTCCGGTGTGCCCCTGTCCTTGCCCTGTCCGTGTGGCTGTGTGGTGTGTGTCCCTGTCGTCTACCCCTGTTTGGGGTCCCCTTGTCCTCGGGGCCTTTGTTCCCTCTGTCCGTGTCCCCCGTCCTTTGCCCCTTTGTGTCCCTCTGTGTCCTCCTGTCCGTGTGTCCGGTCCTCTACCCCTGTTCGTGTTCCCTTGTCCTCGCCCCTGTTGTCATCCTGTCCGGGTTCCCTTTCTCTACCCCTGTTCTGTGTCCCCTTGTCCTTTGCCTCTGTTTGTCGTCCTGTCCTGTTGTCCCTTCCTCTGCCCCTGTTCTGTGTCCCCCTGTCCTTTGGCCCTGTTTGTCCTCCTGTCCTGTGTTCCCTGTCCTCTACCCCTGTTCTTTTCCCTTGTCCTTTGCCCCGTTGTGTCCTCCTGTCCTGTGTGTCCCTGTCCTCTGCCCGTTCTATGTCCCCTTGTCCTCTGCCCTTGTTTGTCCTCCTGTCCGTGTCCCTGTCCTGTCCCCTGTTCTGTTCCCCCTGTCCTTTGCCGGTGTGTCCCCTCTTCCTGTGGTCCCTGTCCTCTACCCCTGTTCTGTGTCCCCTTGTCCCTGCCCTTGTTGTGTCCTCCTGTCCTGTGTTCCCTTCCTGCCCCTGTTCTGTCCCCCTGTCCTTGCCCTGGTTTGTCCCTATGTCCTGTGTCCGTCCTCTACCCCTGTTCTTGTCCCCTTTGGTCCTCGCTCTTGTTGACCCCCTGTCCTGGTGCCCCCTGTCCTGCCCGTTTCTGTTCCCCTTGTCTTTTGCCCTGTTGTGTCCTACTGCCTTGTGTCATTGCCCCTCTGCCCCTTTTTTGTGTCCCCTGTCCTTTGCCCTGTTTTTCCCCCTGTCCTGTGTGTCCCTCCTGTCCCTGTTCTGTGTCGCCTTGTCCTCTGCCCCATTGTGTCCCATGTCTGTGCCCCCCTGTCCTCTGCTCTCTGTATTCCTTGAGCGGCATTGAACCCGGGTCTGTACAGGCGGCAAAAGTGACACAAAAGGGGGCCTGTCACATGACCGTCGAAAAAGAAAGTTGTGTGAGTCACAGAGCGGGGAGGGTAAGGCGGAGCGCCGGAGAGCGGCGCAGCGCGATACTGACCGGGATATCGGTGGGAATCACCCGGGTTATGTGCATGAGCGGGTGATCCCCGAGGGCGCTGGGCGGTCACCTCGGCTATGTTGGTGGATAGCGGGTCTCTGGCGACGTTAATATCCAAGATGGCGGCAAAATCTGCGAGATTTTGTCGCCAAACTTGATATTACATGTCCCCGCAAGACATGCTCCTCCACTGCATGCGTCACCGAGCCCCAGCGGTGCTAAGCAGCGAGGGGCAGCGGAAATCGGAGGCGCGGCGGGGCGGAGGCGACGGCGGGGCACGGTTGGGCGGAGACGGGGGGGCGGGACGGCATGCGGCTGCGGGTCGCATGACGCTAAACGCGTCATCGCTCCATCGCCAAAGAGTCCTTGGATTCCCGCGACAACCCCCCAATTCCAAACTCCCAATAAAAATAAGTAATATGTCTGCAGCTGGTTTCCATAAACTCGGATAACTAGCACGCAGCCTGCCTAATAAACCATGTATACCTTAGTTACCAGCCTCTGCCGCTCACTCGCTGCATCCAAGTACACACGGTAACTAGGGTCCCTAATTTAAAAATTGCAATTGTCAACTGCTGTAGTCTGTTGCAGGCGGTAAAATATCTTGAAATAAGAACAGATTAATTTACTGAAACCTAAAAAGTGAAAACTCATTGTAGACCGCATTGTTTTAGTGAACTGTGAAATTAAAAAAAAGCAAGGCACAAAAAAAGTTTAACATCTATGTACAGCAGATAGCATGTGCATAACTTCTCTTTCTTCTTTAACACAGAGCATCTCTACATACAGTCTCTTTACTTCTCCAGCTTCAGTCATTTCTACCTCCACTACTCTCACTTCCTTCAACACCACCCAGAACAGTACAACAACCCAATACGTGAAAGTAATATATTCTCCGCTTGCTGTTCTGCATTCTCCACTTCTTAGGAGAGATTCACAGAAGAAATACTACTATTAAAAGCTATAGCTTATTAGATGCACAGTCATGGCTAAACATGCTTGCACCATTGAAATTGTTTTAGAAAATGTAGTATTTCTTTCAGAAAATTATTGCAATTACATATTTTGTTTTATTGCTTTGTGTGTATTGGAAGAACACACAAAAAGAACACAGAGAAAAAAAGACAAATTGGACATAATTTCACATAAGACCTCCCAAATGAAAAGGACAACATTGTTGGCACCTTTTCAAGATTGTGGGTAATTAGTTTCAAGCATGTGATGCTCACTCATGCTCACCTGTGGCAAGCAACAGATGTGGGTAATATGAAATTCACACTTGAAACCAGATAAAAAGGGGAGACATTGACTCAATCTTTGCATTGTGTGTTTGTGTGAGCTACACTAAAGCGGGCGTCACACACGTCAATGTCGCCAGCGATCTGATCGCTGGCGACATTGACGGATGATTGCTGGTGAGCTGTCACACAGGCAGACTCACCAGCGATCATTGGACCAGCGACATCGTGGAAATGATTTAAATATCGTTTCTATGATGTCTGCAGGCTAGTATCCTGGGTAAACTGCGGATAACTAGGCAGCGCGCGCTGCCTAGATACCCGATGTATACCTTAGTTACCAGCCTTCTCCGCTCACCGGCTGGCATCCAAGGTACACAGCGGGTAACTAGGGTCCCTAGGGTCCCTAAGTTTTAAAATTGCATTGTCAACTGCCGTAGGTCCTGGTTGCAGGCTGGTAAAAGTATATGTAAGCTGAGTGCAGTCTACTAGTATAAAGCCTCATATAAATACTATGGAAAATGTCCTCCTTAGGCTCCCTCCACGCTTCTTCTAAAGTGACATTTCGTAAATTGATTATAAGTGACTGGAAAAACTGATGCACTTAATATACGTGCTCAACGGAAGATAATGATCATCTTCCAGGACCACTTGTAATCTGTGATGTTCTTCTCTAATTAAATCCAGGAAGCTTGTGACATTGATGTCAGCTTGTAGATAACATTGTAATGGCTGCCGTCACTAAAAAGAACCAAGGGTAACAGACTGGGATATAACTGTTGAGAAGAAAAAAGAATATTAAGCAGATAGACATCAGCAGGCATTAAATGAATGACCTCATTTAGTGACATCACAGGTGATTAAAAAACAGACCCACTTTTTACTACCTAATTGGAAAGAGAGGTGTACGCGCAGCAGTCTTTTGGTTGTCACCGAGCTTTCCTAGAACCAGATATAACAAAGAAATGCTTGAATATGGGTTCAGACAATGGCTGTCTTTTGAATTATATAAAAGCATAATATTTAAGTTATATCTTTGGTGTAAATTTAGTACAAACTCATTGACAGAAATTTGCACCAAATTTTGGAACAAATTTACTGTCATTTCAACCCAAAATTGCCATAAATTGGAGTGCCCACGGCTGATGTGACATTCACATGTGCAAATGTATGGGTTCAATTTTACTCCAGTGCATTCTGACCTAAGATCAGCATACCAAATACCATTCTCCAGCTCACCCAGGCGTCCTCCAAGCAGCTTTTACAGAACACAGAAACAGGTTTTGCCTCAACCCCAGAAATCCAATAAGAAAAGTAGATCCAGATCTACTTTTCTTATTGAATATTATGACACTAGTCACTCCCAGGTAAGCCTGGTGGCAGGATAGACAGATAATCCAGGGTCAGATATCAGAGAGCTCATCGTGGATACAAGGAGTAAACTGAGATGTAGTACCAGTCCAAGTTCAGGATACCAGGAGGACACGTCAAGGACACAGGGGAAAACTGAGGTGTAGTCAAGTCATAGTCAAAGGTCAGAACATCAAGAGAAAATGTTGTGGGTACAGGGAGCAAACAGAGTAGTTGTTAGGTTAAGCTCCCATCTCACACAACGACGCACCAGCGATCCCGACAACAATAACGATCCTGTAAGGATCATTGGTGCGTCGTTACCTGGTTGCTGGGGAGCTGTCAAACAGGCAGATCTCCCCAGGGACCAGGGAGCCCCCTCCACATCGCTGGGTAAGCGAGAGACACTGGTAACTATGATAAAAGCAGGTATCTAGGCAGCACGCACTGCCTAGATACCCAGTGTTTATCATAGTTACAAGCGTCCTCCCTGCTTACAGGCTGCGCTAAGCAGGGAGGACGCTGGTAACTATGATAATAAACACCGGGTATCTAGGCAGCGCGCGCTACTTAGACACCCAGTGCTTATCATAGTTACCAGCATCCTCCCTGCTTAGCGTTGGTAACCATGATAAACACCAAGTATCTAGGCAGCGCACGCTGCCTAGATACCCGGTGTTTACCATGGTTACCAGCCTGTGAGATCGCTGATCGTTGGTCTCTCGCTGTTACACGCAGCGATGCGTGCTCACCAGCGGGAGACTAACGATCAAAAAATGACCTCGAGCACTTTGTAACGATCAGCGATCTCACAGCAGGGGTCTGATCGCTGCTAAGTGTCACACTTAGCGAGATCGTTAGCGAGATTGCTGTTACTTCAGAAAACCTGTGACGTTACAACAATCTCGCTAATGATCTCGTTATGTGTGAAGGGGGCTTAACAGTCCATGGTCAGATAGCAATAATCAGAACAAACAATGCGCAAGGATGCAGCCGACAGCACCATTCAAATATGATGCTATGACGGACTGAGTCCTAGGAGAGACAGCTCAGCTAAGTAGCTGGGCAATCACTGGGAACATGGAAAACCTGAACCACACAGCGCTTCCCAGAACTAGATTGGACAACTGCGCAATCATTCAACATACCGACAGCTCAACATGCTCCAGCACGTACATAAACCAAAAAACTTTTGCCCTCAGTACTGAAAATTAGGGTAAGGAAATGGGAGACCACAATTGAAGTTGCATAGTGCTTTTACAATGCAAAGTATTCGGCCCCCTTGAACCTTTCAACTTTTTCCCACATTTCAGGCTTCAAACATAAAGATATAAATTCTAATTTTTTTGAGAAGAATCAAGAACAAGTGGGACACAATTGTGAAGTGGAGTGAAATTTATTGGATATTTTAAACTATTTAACAAATAAAAAAGTGAAAAGTGGGGCGTGCAATATAATTCAGCCCCCGAATTAATACTTTGTCGCGCCACCTTTTGCAGTGATTACAGCTGCAAGTCGCTTGGGGTATGTCTCTATCAGTTTTGCACATCGAGAGACTGAAATTCTTGCCCATTCTTCCTTGCAAAACAGCTGGAGCTCAGTGAGGTTGGATGGAGAGAGTTTGTGAACAGCAGTTTTCAGCTCTTTCCACAGATTCTCGTTTGGATTCAGGTCTGGACTTTGACTTGGCCATTCTAACACCTGGATATGTTTATTTTTGAACCATTCCCTGTAGATTTTGCTTTATGTAAGATAAATCTCCGTCCCAGTCTCAGGTCTTTTACAGACTCCTACAGGTTTCCTTCCAGAATGGTCCTGCATTTGGCTCGGTCCATCTTCCTATCAATTTTAACCATCTTCCCTGTCCCTGCTGAAAAAAAAACAGGCCCAAACCATGATGCTGCCACCACCATGTTTGACAGTGAGAATGGTGTTTTGAGGGAGATGAGCTGTGTTGCTTTTACACCAAACATATCGTTTTGCATTGTGGCCAAAAAGTTCGATTTTGGTTTAATCTGACCAGAGCACCTTATTCCACATGTTTGGTGTGTCTACCAGATGACTTGTGGCAAACAAGACTTTTTATGGATATCTTTGAGAAATGGCTTTCTTCTTGCCGCTGTTCCATAAAGGCCAGATTTGTGCAGTGTACGACTGATTGTTGTCCTATGGACAGACTCTCCCACCTCAGCTGTAGATCTCTGCAGTTGATCCAGAGTGATAATGGGCCTTTTGGCTGCATCTCTGATCAGTCTTCTCCGTGTTTGAGATGAAAGTTTAGGCCGGCCGGGATTTGCAGTGGTCTAATACTCCTTCCATTTCAATATGATCGCTTGTACAGTGCTCCTTGAGATGTTTAAAACTTGGGACATCTTTTTGTATCAAAATCCGGCTTTAAACTTCCCCACAACAGTATCTCGGACCTGCCTGGTGTGTTCCTTGGTCTTCATGATGCTCTCTGCACTTGAAACAGAACCCTGAGATTATCACAGAGCAGGTGCATTTATACGGAGACTTGATTACACACAGGTGGATTCTATTCATCATTACCAGCCATTTAGGACAACATTGGATCATTTAGAGAGCCTCACTGAACTTGCAGTGAGTTTCCTGCACTGAAAGTAAAGGGGCTGAATAATATTGCACACCCCACTTTTCAGTTTTTTATTTGTTAAAAAAGTTCAAAATATCCAATAAATTTCGTTCCACTTCATGATTGTGTCCCACTTGTTGTTTATTGGTCACAAAAAAATTAGAATTTATATCTTTATGTTTGAAGACTGAAATGTCGCAAAAGGAGGAAAAGTTCAAGGGGGCCGAATACTTTCACAACACACTGTATTTAATTAATTTGAAGTTCAGGTGAGAACAAACAGCAGAAAAGTAAAATATGTACAAATATTATCAATATTCCCCACATGGCCTATTGGTACAAGCAAAAAATGTTATACAAATTATAAAGGGGTAGATTATATTTAGGTAGAACAATAGTTAATAGTCCAGAACCAAAATTTATAACTAATTACACTGGTAACCTTCTGGACAACCTAATCCTATACAGGATAAGAAACCTAATTAACAACCCACTCACAGTACACAGTAACAATCTATATCAATATAGAAAAAGAGGCATGAGTCATACACCACTTTTAAAAGGTTACATATACCAAAGCCCAATTCATTAGGGGAATCAAAAAGGGGAACTCAGAACCTGCATGATGTCAAATACCATTGATCCAATCCCCAGAGTGGGCTGCTCAATCACAGAAGTTACAGACAAAAGGTCAGTAATTATAAATGTAAACTAGCACCACAAAACACTACCTTGAGCCATTATACCAGTAACAAGAGCGACACCACTCCAGGGACACCCTCAACGCGCGTTTCACCGTGAAGGGATTGGCTTCGTCAGGAGGTGCTAAACTAGCACTTACCAGGCTGCCAATATCCAGATGAACAAGCAAAATGATCTCTTGTGCAGCTCAGCAGATCAATTTTCTTGTGTAAACAGGACTAGCACTACCAAGAACTATGGCAACCTATGAGGTGGCGATATACTACAGATAGTTCAAATCCCATCATATGCTGTAGTCTACCTGTTCAAATAGGTTATTATACAACTACTTATCGGTGTTTACTGATTGACAGTCATTTAGTGTCATCAGTCGGTCTGTATAGATAGACCAGTGGTGACAAAGACAAAAGAGATCTTGTGGGCAAGAACACCCTCTTTTTCTGTGACTAAAGCTGCTTGCTGTTTTGGAGGTACACAGTGGCCCCCTTACCTCTTGGGCCCTAAGTCTGTATTTATTCACAAATGTCATCATCATTTAATAAATTCACCTCTTTTCACTAAGCCAATATTATCCCCTTCAATATTTGCTCTGGTCTCCAAATCTAAGCAATTCTTTCCAAATATTCAGAAAAGTAGACTTGCATCATTATGGCTGCAAATGGGTAACAGCTTCCATGTTTACCGAATACAAAGTGGCTGTGTTATCCATTGTGTGATTCACACTACTTATGCCATATCCTGCGTTCATCATCTCTATATTTCTGCACAGCAGGATCAGTACTGATATAGATTTGCAACCCATGACACGATGTTTCTCGCTGTTTTTGTTCTCATGGCCATTTATTAACAACTACCAGAGAAGAGCATGACAGGATATTCATTTTGAAGGTATTAGAGACAGAACAGTCTTCAACCTCATAAAAGATGTTCCTCAGCAAAACAAAAGATGTTTTCATAATACTTAGTCGGAAAATGCTTTTTATTAACAGGAGGTAATTACAATTTTAACATATGATATTAAATGATAATGACAGACTGTACTTAAAAGTAGAGGACTGAAATATAGCGCAGATGATGAGAGATCAAACAGTGCACATTAAAAGTAATTGCTTTAAATAAGCCTCTGTCTTTCAGCTTAAGCAGTGTCAGTATCTAATCCGTATACAATGCTGGGTTTACTGATAAATTATTTTTTCATCTTCTATAAACATTTAGTCCAAGAGGATCAGTAACACATTAGAGTTGAGTTTATGGAAGTGTAGCTGGACCAAATGTATTTAATGATTTCTGATGATGGCAGTCAAGATAGAAAAGCAATTCAAAGGGACATGGACATATGCATCAGTATAAGGCTCCTTCTGTAGTATGGCACCCCAGGATATGACAAAATATATGATAACACATATTATATATATATATATATATATATATAGTTAATTATAGACAATTGCCTTGAGTTGAGTCATGAAGCAAACTTTTTTGTGAATGGTGAAGTTAACAAACAAAACCAACGCTATTGATCTGACACTAACCCACAGTGGATAGATCCCTCCAAGACTGCGGGAACACAAAAATTGGTGGTATGGTATATGGGGTACAAAGATAGTGGGGCCATTATTCATCAGTGGAAACCTCAATGCCACTGGATATCTGAATCATGTAGCAATTTCAGATATCCAGTCGCATTGAGGTTTCCATTGAGGCACACCATTGTTTTTCTTATGAAATTCTCAATACATTTGATGTGTTACATGACCCTCTTCCCATTGAAAGAATAAAGTTGTATCCAAAATGTCAAACTTCAAAATGGCCGCCATTGTCACCACCCATCATGAAAAGTTTTCCCCCTCCCATATACTAATGTCCCACAAACAAGAAGTTGATATCAACAACCACTCCCATTTTATTTAGGTGCATCCATATAAATGGGTGATATATATACAGTGCCTACAAGTAGTATTCAACCCCCTGCAGATTTAGGTGGTTTGATAAGATGCAAATAAGTTAGAGCCTTCAAACTGCAAACGAGAGTAGGATTTATTAACAGAAGCATAAATCTTACAAACCAAAAAGTTATGTTGCTCAGTTGAATTTTAATAAATTTTAAACATAAAAGTGTGGGTCAATTATTATTCAACCCCTCAAACCACCAGCATTCTGTTTGGTCCCCCTAAAGTATTAAGAAATAGTTCAGGCACAAAGAACAATGAGCTTCACGTGTGGATTAATTATCTCTTTTGCCAGCCTTTTCTGACTATTTAAGACCCTCCCCAAACAGCACTCATACATGGTCAACATGGGAAAGACAAAGGAGCATTCCAAGGCCATCAGAGACAAGATCGTGGAGGGTCACAAGGCTGGCAAGGGGTACAAAACCCTCTCCAAGGAGTTGGGCCTACCTGTCTCCACTGTTGGGAGCATCATCCGGAAGTGGAAGGCTTATGGAACTACTGTTAGCCTTCCACGGCCTGGACAGCCTTTGAAAGTTTCCTCCTGTGCCGAGCCCAGGCTTGTCCGAAGAGTCAAGGCTAACCCAAGGACAACAAGGAAGGAGCTCCGGGAAGATCTCATGGCAGTGGGGACATTGGTTTCAGTCAATACCATAAGTAACGTACTTCACCGCAATGGTCTCCGTTCCAGACGAGCCCGTAAGGTACCTTTACTTTCAAAGCGTCATGTCAAGGATCGTCTACAGTTTGCTCATGATCACTTGGAGGACTCTGAGACAGACTGGTTCAAGGTTCTATGGTCTGATGAGACCAAGATCGAGATCTTTGGTGCCAACCACACACGTGACGTTTGGATACTGGATGGCACTGCATACAACCCCAAGAATACCATCTCTACAGTCAAGCATGGTGGTGGCAGCATCATGCTGTGGGGCTGTTTCTCAGCCAAGGGGCCTGGCCATCTGGTCCGCATCCATGGGAAGATGGATAGCACGGCCTACCTGGAGATTTTGGCCAAGAACCTCCGCTCCTCCATCAAGGATCTTAAGATGGGTCGTAATTTCATCTTCCAACAAGACAACGACCCAAAGCACACAGCCAAGAAAACCAAGGCCTGGTTCACGAGGGAAAAAATCAAGATGATGGAGTGGCCTAGTCAGTCTCCTGACCTTAACCCAATTGAAAACTTGTGGAAGGAGCTCAAGATTAAAGTCCACATGAGACACCCAAAGAACCTAGATAACTTGGAGAAGATCTGCATGGAGGAGTGGGCCAAGATAACTCCAGAGACCTGTGCCGGCCTGATCAGGTCTTATAAAAGACGATTATTAGCTGTAATTGCAAACAAGGGTTATTCCACAAAATATTAAACCTAGGGGTTGAATAATAATTGACCCACACTTTTATGTTTAAAATTTATTAAAATTCAATTGAGCAACATAACTTTTTGGTTTGTAAGATTTATGCTTCTGTTAATAAATCCTACTCTCGTTTGCAGTTTGAAGGCTCTAACTTATTTGCATCTTATCAAACCACCTAAATCTGCAGGGGGTTGAATACTACTTGTAGGCACTGTATATATATATATACAAATTGTCACTTCAGCGAGAAAGTGGACGAACTCTAGCTCTACCTTTAGATAGCAATCCTCAAAGTCATAGTCGACTCCTTAATAAGCCTTTTAATATGACCAAGGATTTGTGCCAGATCAAAACTCCAAACTGCAGACGCTGCGTTTCGGCAGATTCCTCTCCATGAGGAAAATAGCCAGTTTGGGGTTCTGATCTGGCACAAATCCTTGGTCATATTAAAAGGCATGTTAAAGAGTCGACTATGACTTTGAGGATTGCTACCTAAAGGTGGCGCTAGAGTTTGTCCACTTCCTCACTGAAGTGACAATTTGCATATTTCTGAGAGGAGCATTGCGGCTGTAAGTCTCCTTATCAGCTTATATGTCTCCTCATGCTGGGGCTTACCCGATCGGTGGCACAGGTCGACCGTTACGCGGCAGGTGCAGCCACATCTGCCGGATCTGCCATGAATTACAATAATCCGCAGATGTGAAAGGGACATATTTATATCCAAAGTAAACAGCTGTGTCACAGGACATGGCAGGGGTCAGTATGCAATTGACTTAATTGTTCCCTCAATTTCTCAATGCAAAATTGTCATCTTTTTCTAATTTTCTATTGTTAATCAAGAATGGATGATTTTCACATAAAGTTGTGTTTGGCTGTTTCTAGCCTGTTATATAGATAGCAAAAACATCTGACAACAAGATCAAAGAAGATATTTCTCATCCATGAGAGTTTTATTTTACTGTTACCATTAAGGTTACGTGTGTTAAAATGCACACACAACAGAGTATTCTTTCCTAACCACAGTAAAGTAACTTGTGAGATGAAATTCATATCATATAAAAAACAAAATCAGGCAAACCATAGTTCTGTAACCCGCGTGGATTCAGTGCAAGTTGTTTCTTTGATCAAGTGACTACTAAGGTGTGTAATTGGCTGTAGCAATCAGGTTATTGGTAGAGGTGAGCGAACCTTTCAAAGTTTGAGTTCTGGCTGTGCAACCAAATGTTTTGGCACACTGTTCATGACCACGAACGTGACCCAAACCTAAATGGAACTCACTGTCAGTTCAGCACTGCACCCACATACAGTTAGCCATAAGTAAAACATTTCCTGGTTATTATTATTGGTTTTTTCAAAGTAATTTTGGATACACACTAGACCCAAAAACTGTGCTTTTAAGCCTTACTGAACCATAACTGCTCTAATAATATTACCTGGCAGTACTGAGTTAGTGAACAGAGCAAGATCTTACTGTTTTAATATGAGGATGGCCACAGAGGGTTGTGTTATCATGTTCTGCGTGCCGGAAACTCACAACCTGGAACCCAAGCAAGTTGGGTTCTTTAGAGGGACATTAGAGGCAATTGGAACCTTTTTTGTTAATAGGTATTATTTAAAACTGGGGCTGTGGAGTCTGAGTCAGAGCCCATGTTGGCGGAGATGGTAGAAAATGGACCGACTCCGATTCCTAAAATATATAATACATTGGGTACGGTAGTTCAATACACAATGTGCTAAATATTATGATTATGAATTATTATTATGTTCTATCTAAATATCTTGATTATTGTATCATAATAAAGATGAAAACCTGATGATCTCATTATACTACAATAAATGTATCACTTAAACATGAGCCATGTATGAAGGAGTCGGAGTCAAAGAAGTCAGAGTCGGAGTTAGAGTTGGAGTCGGAGTCCGGGACCTTCAGGAGTCGGAGTTTGAGTTTGACGTACCGACTCCACAGCCCTGTTTAGAACATTCCGCTACTTACTCTTTTCTTAAACAAAACGTCTGCCCCAGATATTCTATTCTAGTTTTGTATTGTGGTCAATATTATATAAGATTTTTTAGTGTCAAATAAAAGAGGTAAAAATTCCCTATATAATCTAATCATAAATCCCCATCACTTAATAACACAGAAACCTAGAAAACAACTCAATGAACTACAGCACTGCAGATCTCATATAGTTTTTGTCAATATTTTCAAGGTTTTTATTTATTTTCTTCTTGTTTTGTTTTAAGCTAATATCAGAGGACCAATAATCCTTTTATGGTGAATTTTCGGAAAGTGAAAGTGGCACATGAATAATACTGCCCAAACTGTGGGCATCGTGAATTAGAGATCAACTCCCTCATTGTGAACATGTAGGAGGCCATAATATGGCATTCATCAAAGTCCATGGTCCCATAATGTACCTGTTGTTTGACTCTAATATTATACTGAAGGATATCTACAGGTGCATATTACAGACCCACAACCTCCCCCACATTCCACATACCAATATGTTTTTTTATGTCTGCATTTTTCCTTCTCTGTCTTCAGGAACCATACCTTTTTTATTTTCCCTTGACATAGGCATATGAGGGCTTGACGAGTTGTAACTTTGAATGACAATACCGTTTTTTACCATACAATATGCTGAAAAATGGGAGAGAAATTCCAGTGTGATGACTGATGAAAAAAAAACAATTCCGCAATATGTTTTGTTTTTATAATATTCATCGCAAGGCAAAAAAATTACTTGTGAACATGATTCTCCATATCAGTACAATTATGGCAATAGCAAACTTGCATAGGCAATTTTTAATTACCGTATATACTCGTGTATAAGCCGAGTTTTTCAGCCCAAAAATTGAGCTGAAAAGTCACCCCCTCGGCTTATACACGGGTCTATACGGTATATGGGATTTTTTTGCAGGTGCTGGGGAGGCTGGAGGAGGCGGGGGGGGCTGATGAGTGGCGGCCCGTCACGTGGGGCCGCTCATTAGATATGCACGGCTCCCCCCGCCCATCACAGCGGCAGGGGGAGCCGTGCATACAGCCCCCCAGTGTATACAGCAGCCCCCCAATGGCACTAGCCCCCCCATCATGGAAAGAGCCCCCCACACTTTGCAGAGCCCCCCCGCTGCTTTATCTTACCATCCGGGGTCTTCGCCGCGGGTCCTGCGCGCTGTGTTCAGGTCTCACGTGACCCGGCGCGATGACATCATTCCACTGCGACCGCCGGGTCACATGAGACCGGGAACACAGCGTGCGAGGAAGGACTGGAGGACCGGCGGTGAAGAAGACCCTGGATGGTAAGATAAAGCAGCGGGGGGGGGGGCTCTGCAAAGTGTGGGGGGCTTCTTCCCATGATGGGGGGGCGACTGCCACTGGGGCTTGCTGTATACCTCTGGGGCTGCTGTATATACCCTGGGGCCTGCTGTATACCTCTGGGGCCTGCTGTATACCTCTGGGGCCTGCTGTATATACCCTGGGGCCTGCTTATACCTCTGGGGCCTGCTGTATACACCCTGGGGCCAGCTGTATATACCCTGGGGCCAGCTGTATATACCCTGGGGCCTGCTATATATACCCCGGGGCCTGCTATATATACCCTGGGGCCTGCTGCATATACCTTGGGGCCTGCTGTATATGCCTCTGGGGCCTGCTGTATATGCCTCTGGGGCCTGCTGTATATGCCTCTGGGGCCTACTGTATATGCCTCTGGGGCCTGCTGTATGCCTCTGGGACATGCTGTATACCTCTGGGGTCTGCTGTTTATACCTTTAGGGATGCTGTATACTACCACTGGGGAGGCTGCTGTATACTACCACTGGGGAGGCCTGTATACCACACTGCTGGGGCTGTATACCTGTGCTGGGTCCACCCTCGGCTTATACATGAGTCAATAGGTTTTCCCAAGTTTTGGGGCAAAAGTAGGGGGGTCGGCTTATACACGGGTCGGCTTATACACGTGTATATATGGTAAGTGGTAAAAATTAATTAATTTACGTGTTTAAAAACAAAACCAAAGTTTCTTTGGTTTGAATTGACATTTTCCATGACTTGTAGCATTTTTTATTATTCTGTCAATGGTATGAGGCAGTGGCGGACATACAGCCGGTGCAGCTACACCCATATGTCATTGTCTCAGAAAATTAAAGTAGGGAGGATGAAGGGTTAAAAACAATGCTGCTGTATTCCACAAGACATCAAAGGGTGAATATAATATTGATTTATTAGTCAACGCATTTCAGGGCTTCCTGAAACATGGCAATATGATATTGATTTGTCTTGAGAAAAGGGTCAGGGAGACCTGAAACTAATAAATCAATATTATATTCACCCTTTGATGTTTTAACCCTTCATCCTCCTACTTTAATTTTCTGTTATAATGACCTCTGAATTTTCATTGGCTGTAAGCCATAATCATCAACATTAACATAAATAAACACTTGAAATAGATCACTCTATGTGTAATGACTTTATATAACATACTGTATGTGTTTCACTTTATACATTGAATTACTGAAATAAATTAACCTTTTTATGTTATTCTAATTCATTGAGATGGACCTGTATAGTACAACAGTGTATTCGATTTCTATTACGGTACATTTTTAAAGAGTTGATGTAACATAAAGACTACAGTTCTGTTTTTTACCTTTTTTTCTCTTCATTTTATGGGTTAATGAATATTATATTTTGATAGATCAGACTAATACAGATGTGGCAATACCAAATATGTTTATTTTTAAAATTTCTTTATTTTTACTGAGAAAAAAGTGGAATGATTTAAAAAAAACTTGAGCATGCGATTGTCTGATCAGTTGTAACATACATACTGTCATACCATACCACATTATTGTAGTATATACTTAAAGGCTTGGTCTGCTTTACAGTTCTGCCTGTTGATGAGCTTTACTGGAGCAACAAGATAGCAGAGATGGGGGTATCAGTGTGTCCCAACAGCATGATGACCCATCTGTGCCATGCAATCGCATAGTGGGGGACTGATGGAACCACTTCATTCAAATGATGCTGAGTGTTGACTTTGACAGCAGCATCGAAATGGTTAACAGCAATGATCGTACCTCAGCTCCAGCCACTGCTATTAGAGACAGATGCCACCAATAACATAGCTGGCATCTACTACATGCGAAGAGAACGCAGCTCCTGTGTCCCCTCTACACATAGTGACCCAAACACTGACATACATGAACTTCATTTCACATTAAACCCTAACCATCACCCGAGCTGCAGCTACATGACAACCTGTAGTTGACCCCAACGGGGGTGGCTATGGCCAATTGCAGTGATTGTAATGTCTCACCAATGAAACTTGGTGAGATATTACAATACACCCAATGACTGATGCTGGATAGCATCAGGCATTGGTTGGAACAGGGTGACCTGTGTCACCCCCCCTCAGATCTGATTAGGGGGCAGTGTGACTGTGGTGGGTCTCCTCCATCCTCAGCCACCGACTGCCGCCGCCGATAACGGACCCTCCGCTCTCTCTCCCTGGCTGCCGATCTCCCCCCCCGCCCTCCGATCCCTCCCTCTGCTCTCCGGTGATGACCTCCTCCCATACTCCTCTTCCCGCTCCAGGCCTACTGCTCATCTGTTTTCTCTCCCGCTGTCCTCCGGTCTTTTCTTCCGCTGTCCTCCGGTCTTCTCTCCCGTTGTCCTCCGGTCTTCTCTCCCGCTGTCCTCTTCCTGCCGCCGTCCTGCTCCTTGTGTCAGCTCTTCTGCAGCCTTATCTCCCAGCATGGAGATGAGGGTGCAGATGAGCAGTGTCACAACCAGGGCACAGCATCTGTGTGATTGCTGTGCCCTGTCTCTGTGTTGCCCCTCTAAGTGCAGTACTTAAAGCATCCAATTACCATGGAAATGATCGCACATATACTACAACAAAGGAACACTTGATCCCTTGTTGTAGTCTTTGCGGTCAGAGTCATGGTGCATGGTATGGCAGATCAGTACCATACAATGCACTATGACGCTGACTACAGAGACTACAACAAGGGATCAAGTGTCCTCTGGTTGTAGTCTCTGGGATCAGCATCATGGTGCACTATATGGTAAACAATCTGCCATACAGTGCACCATAACGCTGACCCCAGAGACTACAACAAGGGATCAAGTGTTCCCTTGTAGTCTCTGGGGTCACAGTCTGAGTGCACTTTATGGCAATGATCTGTCATACCGTGCACCATGACGCTGACCCCAAAGAGAACAATAAGGGATCAAGTGTCCTCTTGTTGTAGTCTCTGGGATAATGGCGATTGTGCACTGTATGGCAGATCATTGCCATATACTGCACCATGACGCTGATCCCAGAGACTACAGCAAGAGGACACTTCATCCCTTGTTGTAGTCTCTGGAGTCAGCATCATGATGCACTGTATGGCAATGATCTGCCATACAGTGCACAAGCCATGTGACCCCAAAGACTACAACAAGGGATCAAGTGTTTCCTTGTTGTAGTCTCTGGGGTCACGGCGATTGTGCACTGTATGGCAATGATCTGCCATACAGAGCACAATCACTGTGACCCCAGAGACTACAACAAGAGGACACTTGATCCCTTACTGCAGTCTCTGGATGTAGCAGAGGTGATCGAACATCGTGGGACCATTGTTTTGGACTACGTCGGAGGGAGTGGGAGTAATAAAGATGGAGTCTGAATTTGTATGTTTTTTTTTCTAATAAAAAGATTTTTCTCTGCGTAGTCTATTTTTTTCTACTATTTATTAGAGATTCCTAATGGCTGGGTCTAACATTGGCCCAACATTATGAATCTAGGGCTTTGTGCCAGCTGCCAATAAAAAAGCTGGTATTAACCCCTTTATTACCCAGTTTACCACTGGCACCAGGGAAACTGGAAGAGTCTGGGTACAGCGCCAGAAAATGGTGCTTCAATGAACACTTGGGCCTCTCCATGCTGAGGATTCCAGACCACAGTTGCCTAGTTGTACCTGGCTGGACCAAAAATATGGCGGAGCCCCATGTTATTTTTTTTTTTTTAATTAGTTCTATAAATAAACAAAAATGCGTTTGTTGTATCTTTGGTTGCCAGCCAGGTACAACGAGGCAGCTGGGGATTGGTGGCAGTTGGGCCTCTCCATGCTGAGGATTCCAGACCAAAGTTGCCCAGTTTTACCTGGGTGGACCAAAAATCTGGCGGAGCCCCATGTCATTTTTATTCTAAAATTAGTTCTATAAATAAAAAAAAAATGGGCTTTGCTGTATTTTTGGCTGCCAGCCAGGTACAACTTGGTAGTTGGTGGGCTGGAATCCTCAGCGTGGACAGATCCAAACGTTGTGGCCCCCTACACTGAGAATTGCAACCCACAGCCACCCCAGAAAATAGCACATTCATTAGAGGCGGCATTTTCTGGTGCTGTACCTGAACTTCTCCAGTTGCCCTTGTGCTGGCGGTACACAGGGGTTCTCCATATGCGACATGGTGTCCGCTAACAATTTCAATGGAAAATTAGCTCCAATTGTTAGCGGACACCATGTCGCGTATGGAGAGCCCCTGTGTACCTGAACATTGAAGCTCCCCCACAAGTGACACCATTTTGGAAACTAGACCCCCCAAGGAACCTATTTAGATGCATAGTGAGCACATTGAACCCACAGGTGCTTCACAAATTAGTAAAAAAGGAAAAAAGATTTTTGTGGAAAAAAAGTACTTTTTCATTTTTACGGATCAATTTGTGAGGCACCTGGGGGTTCAAAGTGCTCACTATGCATCTGGATAAGTTCCTTGGGGGGTATCTAGTTTCCAAAATGGGGTCACTTGTGGGGGTGCTACAATATTTAGGCACACAGGGGCTCTCCATATGCGACAAGATGTCCGTAACAATTTGAGCTAATTTTTCATTCAAATTGTTGGCAGACACCATATTGCATTTGGAGAGCCCCTGCGTGCCTAAACATTTGAGCTCCCCCACAAGTGACCCAATTTTGGAAACTAGACCCTCCAAGGAACCTATCTAGTTGCACAGTGAGCACATTGAACCCCCAGGTGTTTCACAAATTGATCCGTAAAAATGAAAAAGTACTTTTTTTTTCACAAAAAGTGTTTTTTTAGCCTCAGTTTTTTCATTTTCACATGGGCAACAGGATAAAATGCATCCTAAAATGTGTTGGGCAATTTCTCCTGAGTACACCGATACCTCATATGTGGTTGTCGAGCCCACTGGGACGAGGGTACTCGGTACCGGACCGGGTCTGCTACTGGGGAAGTCACGGGTGGTCCTGGTCCGGACCGTGTCCCGGGCTGGCAAATAAAAGGGGAATATTTACAGGGGATTGTCAGTCGTGACGCCACCCACTATGTGCGGCCAGTGATGGGGCCGCCGCTGCTGCAGAACCTCCGGGGATGATGTAATGGCAGGGCAGATGGAATAGTTCCAGTGGGTAGAACTGTGTTCCCCGGGGCAGTGATGATTAAAGTCTATTGTGTAGTGTGCAGGCTTGGTGCTGAGTACAATTCACTTACTAGCCAGATGCTGCAGGAATCCTTCCTCGGTGCTGGAGCTGGCAAACTGTGGCTCTGCAGGTTGCGGCTGTTACAGTCCTGTATGGAGGGAATAGTTCGCAGGCAGAGACACACAAGAGAGTTGGATTCAGGGTTCACCGCATTTACTTCTTACGTTCTCAAGTTCAAGTTACAGTTCACCACAGTTCTTACAAGTCTCAACACACGGGCACACTTTCCCCTCCGGGTTCCCTTACTCTCTGCAGCCAGGTCTTTATCTCTGTGACCCCTCACTCTGTCTCTGTGTCCTTTCCGGGCTGTTCACGTTCTCTGTCTTCACTTAGTTGTGTGTGACTCCGGACAGTATGGCAGTGACTCGGGCCCCTGTGGGTCCTCCTGGTTGTCACTGAGCTGCCTGTCCTTTGGGGTAGGGACCCTAACGTGTAGTTGTGGTCCCCCGTCGGTTGTCTGGGTATGCCGGGTAAAACTACGGTGCCCTCTAGAGCCGACACTCTACTCAGCCCAGCCCCCAACAGTCCTCCAGTGTGAGGCTCTACCAGGCTCTCTCTACTGTGTCTTCCAGTGTCATAGGAGGGCTACTCCACCTGCAGTCGGTCGTCTCAGCTGTAAGTCTAGGGCCCGGGTATCACCGTCCCTCTCTTTCCTTCACACTCCTGGGGGTACTGGCTCCGGATAGGCTTTCTCTCTCCTCCGGCTCACACTGGCTCGGTACAGATTATGCGCTCCTTACACCCCACTTTGCCAGGACGTGTGATTCCTTCTTCCTGCTGCTGTCTCTCGGCCTGTGCCGTGTTCCTCAGCCTGCTGCTGGTCTGTGTCTTTTCTGGTCGGCTCTCTCTGGCCTACTGACTCCTTCCTCCTCCCCCTTCACTATTTCTACTGTCAGTCACCTGATTACGTGTGTGCCCAACCCACTCCTCTAAATCCACCACCCCTCGCCTGCCTAGAGTCTCCAAGCTCAGGGCTGGATGCTGCCATCTACTGTACGTGGGTTGTGTGGGCAGTGAGATTGTTGTTGTGCAACTGTCGTCCTACCTGCCTGGCTGCAGTTCCCTTTGTGGCCTCCTGGACGCAGGGGCGCCACACTCTCCCGGAGTTAAACCAGCGCGTCCCCGCGCTGCCCGTCATGGATCCCCCTGAAAACATTTTATTTTTCAAACAACATTAAACATTACGGATTCTTGGTTTCTTCTCGACCGGTAGGTACGATGCTTCAAACGTTACTTTAAGTTAACTATAAACAAGTGCATAGGTATATTCTCATCTCTACCCTTCTGGACCTCTGCCGGGTCTAATGCTACAACGCATTCTCTTTCTTTTACTGTAGCTAAAACACATTATAAACGTTACTTTCTATCAAAAGTATAAAAACATTCTTTCTTCAAAAGTGCCAAAAATTCAAAAACAGTTCAAAGTTCACGATTCTAACAGTCACAGGCACCATCTCTCATGTGCAAAACTGGTCTTAAAACCAAAGGGGAGCACACAAAGGTGCTCAACTATTTACAGGAAAGTTCGTATCATATAATTGTCCGTGATATTGATTGTTCATGACATATAAGACAAACAGGGGAAAGCTAACATTGATTCAGGTATGGGATGGGGACAGCAAGGATTACACCTCATTCACACTTACAGTTTCCTCTTCTGGATGCAGAACCCGTGGTTTCATTCTTTCATCTGCTGCTTCCACGGTAACAGTTGGGATGTTCTCCTTCTGGGGTATACTTCCAGATTCTGTAATGCAGCTATCAGCAAGTAGCTTTCCGGGGTCTGAGTTATAGCATCCTTCAGGATCTTGGATGCAACAGTCTCTAGGATGGTTACTGGATCCATGTTAACTGCGGTATCCTTGTACTGGGGCATTTCTGGATCAGTGTTGGATTCTGGATACTCTAGTGCTGGGATGTCATCTTCTTCTGCACTCAAATAAAGTCTTTTGACCTTTATGCCAAATGGGCCAGGCTCACCTTCAACAATATGGTACGACACCCATTCTCCAACTTCAACTTGTCTGTCTGGGTGGTCTGATGGCAACTGTTCTTCCACCTCTCTTTTGTTAATGAAGATGTCACTTCTGGTACCAGGTTCACGTGCAAAGGCGAAACCTCTTTCTTCTATAACTTTTACAATTTGGCTCTCATGCCGTGGGGATCTTTGTATTTCTCTACCTCGTCTGGCTATATTCTTGGCCTCTTTAGCGCAAGCAATCATGATCTGCTTTTGCACTTGCTGCTCTGTTTCTTCCTTTTCCCATTTCCTAACGCATCTTCTGATATGCTCCTCACGGGTGATTAATTCTGCAGGACCCACTTTGCTATCTGCATCTCCTAAGAAGCCCATAAGGTCATCACAGTTCTTATCTCGCTCCCACCAGCAGCGGAGCTGCTCCCCTCTCACTTCAGTAGTAGTCGGTGGCGGTATCAGGGGCTCCGGTAGGGTTAACCAGTGCTGTTCCAGGGCTCCGAGCGGGTCGGCTTCCTTTCTTGCAGGGCGCGGTGCAGCTCGTGGGATAGTCACATCCACTAAGGTCGCGGTACGGCATTCTGCTTCGCGTCATGATCACGTGTAGCTCCAACCCAGCCGGGTTGTATGGACAGAGTCTCATAAGTTTGGCGGTGCTCAATATCAATCTGGATCCAGGTTCGATGTTCCTCCTGGGTCCGTGTCATCTGCTGGGGTAGCAGTCGCAGCACACCTCGCCGGGTGTCTTGGACGTACGGACGCTCTCTGCCGCCTTCTGCCATCTCGCTCTGGTCACACAAGGTCACTCCCTGGCCGGGTTCCTCCACTGGTTCACTCCGTGGGCCCTCCGGGATCACTTGTGGTCCTCCTTCGGCAGCGCTTTCCTGGGCGTCCTCCGCTTCCGTCCTCGTGTACTGCAATGGCGACTCCTTCTCTTCCGGTTGTTCGTCCAGCCTCTTCCTGATGACGATTTCCGTTTCTTCTCCCGCCAGCTTCTCATTGGTAGGAGGGACTAGGGGCGGAGGCTCTTCTTTCAGAGTAACGGCTGGCTCTCCCGGAGTTAAGGGAAGCCAGGGCGGGTCCTTCTCTTGCGCCTTGGACCAGGCCGGCCCACGATGGGAGTTTTAGTTACCCTCCTGTGCACATGGCGTTAGTCTTCTATGACCGCCATTAAGGTCAGATTTTGGCGGGAAAAGTCCAGAATGCGTTCTTTAGGCGCACAGGGTCCAATTCTTTTGGACAAGGTAGATCCTGTTCGTGACGCCAGGTTTGTCGAGGCCACTGGGACGAGGGTACTCGGTACCGGACCGGTCTGCTACTGGGGAGTCATGGGTGGTCCTGGTCCGGACCGTGTCCCGGCTGGCAAATAAAAGGGGAATATTTACAGGGGATTGTCAGTCGTGATGCCACCCACTATGTGCGGCCAGTGATGGGGCCGCCGCTGCTTCAGAACCTCCGGGGATGATGTAATGGCAGCGCAGATGGAATAGTTCCAGTGGGTAGAACTGTGTTCCCCGGGGCAGTGATGATTAAAGGGAACCAACCACCCCAAATGACCCCCCGGACTGTTAATATGTGTCCCTACACCCAGCACACACATTTGGGGCAATCGTTTTTGCTAAAAAAACTGTTTAGTAGAAGCTAAGATATAGCTTTATGAAGTTTAATAACTTGTGACTGGGTGTTACCTAGCTTTGTCCACGTGCAGTGTTCGTGCTTGTCAGCTTCCTCTCCCCCTCCCCTCTCACTTTCTAAGAGCCTGGCCACGTCATGAAAGGGGCGGAGCTAAATCGCGGTGAGCCCCACCCCTTTCATGACGCGGCCAGGCTCTTAGAAAGTGAGAGGGGAGGGGGGAGAGGAGGCCGACAGGCACGTAACACTGCACGTGGACAAAGCTAGGTAACACCCAGTTGTCACAAGTTATTAAACTTCATAAAGCTATATCTTAGCTTCTACTAAACAGTTTTTTTAGCAAAAACGATTGCCCCAAATGTGTGTGCTGGGTGTAGGGACACATATTAACAGTCCGGGGGGTCATTTGGGTGGTTGGTTCCCTTTAAAGTCTATTGTGTAGTGTGCAGGCTTGGTGCTGAGTACAATTCACTTACTAGCCAGATGCTGCAGGAATCCTTCCTCGGTGCTGGAGCTGGCAAACTGTGGCTCTGCAGGTTGCGGCTGTTATAGTCCTGTATGGAGGGAATAGTTTGCAGGCAGAGACACACAAGAGAGTTGGATTCAGGGTTCACCGTATTTACTTCTTACGTTCTCAAGTTCAAGTTACAGTTCACCACAGTTCTTACAAGTCTCAACACACGGGCACACTTTCCCCTCCAGGTTCCCTTACTCTCTGCAGCCAGGTCTTTATCTCTGTGACCCCTCACTCTGTCTCTGCGTCTTTTTCGGGCTGTTCATGTTCTCTGTCTTCACTTAGTTGTGTGTGACTCCGGACAGTATGGCGGTGACTCGGGCCCCTGTGGGTCCTCCTGGTTGTCACTGAGCTGCCTGTCCTTTGGGTAGGGACCCTAACGTGTAGTTGTGGTCCCCCGTCGGTTGTCTGGGTATGCCGGGTAAAACTACGGTCCCCTCTAGAGCCGACACTCTACTCAGCCCAGCCTCCAGCAGTCCTCCAGTGTGAGGCTCTACCAGGCTCTCTCTACTGTGTCTTCCAGTGTCATAGGAGGGCTACTCCACCTGCAGTCGGTCGTCTCAGCTGTAAGTCTAGGGCCCAGGTATCACCGTCCCTCTCTTCCCTTCACACTCCTGGGGGTACTGGCTCCGGATAGGTTTTCTCTCTCCTCCGGCTCACACTGGTTCGGTACGGATTCTGCGCTCCTTACACCCCACTTTGCCAGGACGTGTGATTCCTTCTTCCTGCTCAGCTTGACTCGGCCTGCTGCGGTCTCTCGGCCTGTGCAGTGTTCCTCAGCCTGCTGCTGGTCTGTGTCTTTTCTGGTCGGCTCACTCTGGCCTACTGACTCCTTCCTCCTCCCCCTTCACTATTTCTACTGTCAGTCACCTGATTACGTGTGTGCCCAACCCACTCCTCTAAATCCACCACCCCTCGCTTGCCTAGAGTCTCCAAGCTCAGGGCTGGATGCTGCCATCTACTGTACGTGGGTTGTGTGGGCAGTGAGGGTGTTGTTGTGCAACTGTCGTCCTACCTGCCTGGCTGCAGTTCCCTTTGTGGCCTCCTGGACGCAGGGGCGCCACACTGTCATAAACCACTGTTTGGGTGCACAGCAGGGCTCAGAAGGGACAGAGCGCCATTTGACTTTTTGAATGGAAAATTAGCTTCAAAAGTCAAATAGCGCTCCTTCCCTTCTGAGCTCTGCCGTGCGCCCAAACAGTGGTTTATGACTACATATGAGGTATCTGTGTACTCAGGAGAAATTGCCCAACAAATTTTATGATCTATTTTACCCAGTTGCGCATGTGAAAATGAAAGAATTGAGGCTAAAAGAACATTTTTGTTAGAAAAATTAAAATATCCATTTTTTCCTTCCACATTGCTTTAGTTCCTGTGAAGCACCTGAAGAGTTAATAATCTTCTTGAATGTAGTTTTGAGTGCTTGAGGGGTGCAGTTTTTGGAATGGTGTCACTTTTGGGTGTTTTCTGTCATGTAAACCCCTCAAAGGGACTTCAAATGTGATGTGGTCACTAAAAGAAATGGTTTTGTAAATTTTGCTGGAAAAATGAGAAATTGCTGATGAACTTTGAACCCTTATAACTTCCTACCAAACAAAAATATTTTTTCCCAAAATTGTGCTGATGTAAAGTAGACATGTGGGAAATGTGATTTAATAACTATTTTGTGTCACATAACTCTCTAGTTTAACAGAATAAAAATTAAAAATTTGAAAATTGTAAAATTTTCAAAATGTTGCCAAATTTTTTATTTTTTCACAAATAAGCACAAGAATTATCAACCTAAATTTACCACTAACTTGAATCCCAATATGTCACGAAAAAACAATCTCAGAATCGCTAGGATCCGTTGAAGCGTTCCAGAGATATAACCTCATAGAGGGACACTGGTCAGAATTGCAATAAATGGCCTGGTCAGTAAGGCCAAAATAGGTTGGATCATGAAGGGGTTAATTTTAATATTTTATAGTTCAAGCACACATTTGTTTTTTCTTTGCTTACTTTATTGCAAGATACATTATTTTATTCGTCTTTTATAAATTTGAAATATACTACCATTTCAAAAACATACAAACAAATTACTAAAGTATCCTTTGCTAATAATGTTTTTACAGTATTATTACTCATTCTTCCCACATCAGAATATTTTAAACTCATATGAATAGAAGATAATTTTAAACTAATTTCTAGAATATGGCAATTGGCATATTGTCCTTTGAAGGAATAAACTATGCTATTTAGCTCATCACAGGCTCGAGCCTTTCAGTACAATTAAACGCTTAAATTAAATATAAGAAACTAGTGACATTTACTATTGAGAGGAACATGAAGAATCACCAAACGGCTTCTTTGTTTCTTTTGGACAGCACTTGTTCTGTATGGGTTGAAATAGTTATAATTAACTTCTCACACAACTCTATAAATGTGCCTGCAGTTATAACATCCAGTTACTCTATAGTGATGACTTGTCTCCAAATTATAAGTTTCTAAAAACATTGCTGGCTGAAGTATAAAAAGGAAAGAGAAAATTCACTTGCTGAGCTCATGTTGAATAACAATTGCCCTATATTATTGTACAGATTTAGCAAATAATAGGAATTGGGTTGGCCCACTGGAAGATTGTCTGGGGCGCAGCTTTCTCATATAATAACCAGCCCAATAAATTATACAAATAACTTTATTCTTGTGATATGATTAGTGTGTGAAATTGTAACATCAAATATCTGGCAAAAAAATGTTGGCAATTCCTTCTTCTGAATAGTTAGTGGGTGCGCTATAGCCCAACCCTGACTTTATATTAGAAATCATTCACACCAGTATTTATCTAAATATAATAGTGTAAAGAGCACATAGTAAGACCATGTATGGTGTCCAGTGTCAGACTGGGGTGCAACGGCCCACTCTACAACTACATTCAGTTACCTGACCAAAGCTAGCAAAGTCCCAGACAAAATATTCTCCATACCTTTGAATGGAAAGAGGGCTGCATTTATGTGCAGTATCATGTCAACTAACGTATATGGAGAATGTAGTAGACGGGTGTCACAGTATGTCCCTCTGCCTGCCTGTGTTCATGTTCTTTATGTAATGAAGCCTGCTTTAGTGTTTACTGGCCTGCATATAATGGGGGATTCTGCTTTTGTTCTTCTCTGTAGGAGGCTCCTCCAATTACACAAACAAGCACCCAGAATTGAGTCTGGACTTCTGGAAACTTCTTCCTGTAGCCAAATGTTCAAAAGCCTTTGTGAGCCCTTCCCCCATCCAGGGGCTGATCCAAGGAAAGAGAACAATAGACACTTGCTTGGTCAGTTAGTTCGTGTTATGACTTCTAGAGGAGTAGGGTCTGAGACTGTGGCCAGATCCTAGTACCTGTCTGTGGATTGATAAAAGCTGCCACGTGGGATTGTGTTGTGTCCCTTACCTGCTTGATCCAGCGAACTCATTTTTAAGGACTATTTCTGCCTTTTCCCTGGTGTTGAATTACCGGGTGGTGCCCCTGAACTTGTTTCTGCTGTTGTGGACTTAGTATAGACTCTCGAGAATTATCCTCAAGTGTGCTGTTACATTTTCTCTGTCCCAATAAAGTTCTTTGGACTGTTCACTGGCCTGGTGTCCCTTCCTGCTCTGTAACACACCCTATCACAATGGGAATTGGTGGAACTCTGTTCAGCCAAAAGGTGAGGATCCCAGAGATGACAATTATGGTATATCTTGTAAGTATCTGTTACAATGAGGGTAAAAATTGTGTTGACATGCAGTTTTGGAAAATAAAATTGCAGTTTTAATTAGTGGTAGTGTGGTGACCTGCAGAATTAGGCATCACAAATATCTGTAAACACCTGTAAACTCTGGTCATGTGGGAAACCAGCTCTTTAGCCATTATTTTAATACACATAGATTTGGATTTGAAGAGAAATGAGGCCAGCCGGAGCCTGTGCTGTGGTCACTGTTGGGACACTGCAGGATCTGTGCAGCCACATGGGACATAATGTCCTGCGAGGTACCAGTTGTGCCCCACTGCCAGACAATGACAGTTAGGGATCGGCAGTGAAAAGGGTGTGTGTGTGTGTGTTTAGAGCTGCCTTGAGGAGATCCTGAGTTGTCAGCAGTGGGAAGGAAGCTAAAGCACTTTCCTGAGGTACCATGGAAGCCAAGGTCCAGGTGAGAGGAGATGTTTAAGGGCATAGTATAGAATCATAATCACCTGGAGTGCCAGAAAAAGAGTAGAGCTCCTAACACAATCAGGCGCTGCACTGTGGAAAGCTGTAATATTGCCACCATAATAAACTGCTCAGTGAATGTGAGTATTATTGTGTTGCACCTGAAGTCTGGACATTATTGACAGTGGCTGAGCTTGCATCCCAGTTAACATCGTTAGCCCCTGTTATTCAGCTGAGGACGGCCTGCCAGCCAGAGAAATCACCGTGACAGTTGGCCACCATTACACCCAATCTCAGTGGAGGCCGGCCCAGACAATAGTTTCACATTTTTTACAGTTAAACAGGACGTTTACCCGCAAAACTGCATGTGAATTAATAAACAATTTAAAATAAATTTGGACATTAGTTGTGGACGCACACTTAAAAAAATTATTTTGTGGAATCAATCTGTGGAGAAAAGTACACCTCAAAGCAGGTCTTGAAGGTCTGCAATTGTGAGGGTATGCTGGAAATTACAGGTTGCATAGAGGAATTTGTAAACAGATTTATTTCAGTTACCTTAAATAGTGGATGCACAGATCTTTCAGTATTAGCTGCTACCATTGCCTAAGACTGTTAGTAGCCTTTAACATTCATAAACAGCCCCATCTCCCCATCTGCATCCCAGCTCCTATCTCTAACCACCTCTCTTGGCCTCTCAAAGCTTTCAAAATCTGAGACACACAAGGATGGTAACACTCTTGACCTGGTCTTTACCCGACTCTGCTCAACCTCCTCCTTAGATAACTCACCTCTTCCCCTCTCTGACCACAACATTCTCTTCTTCTCACTCACTAACCCTCGACCACCACAGCCCAATCCTACCTATCACACATCCAGAAATCTACAGGCCATTAACCCTCATGCACTCACAGACTCTCTTATCTCATCATTGTTCCTAATCTTTTCATTTTCCTGTCCAGATCTGGCCGTGAATCATTACAATGACACTCTCAGAAGCTCCTGGACCAAGTAGCACCCCTCACCCTCAGAACCTCTAAACATAGAACTAAACAGCTTTGGCTCACATTACAAACTCAATTCCTCCAGCGATGCTCTAGTAGTGCTGAATGCCTATGGAGGAAAACTCACTCACCAGAAGACTTCTTCCAATATAAATTCATGCTAAGAACTTACAACTCTGCCCTTCACCTTGCCAAACAAACCTACTTCACCACCCTGATCTCCTCACTATTCAACAATCCAGAAAAACTCTTTGACACCTTTCATTCTCTCCTCAGTCCTAAAGTACAGGCCCCTATCACTGACCTCTGTGCTGATGAGCCAGCCTCTTACTTTATGGAGAAAATAGACAATATCCGCCAGGAAATCACCTCCCAGCCTCCAAGCGCTTCCACTCCCATTGTTCCCCACATCTCCTCCGGCTCGCTCTCCAGATTTGACCCAGTCGCAGAAGAACAACTCTCAGGCTCCTCTCTTCCTCTCATCCCACTACATGCACATACCCCATTCCCTCACACCTACTCCAGTCCCTCTCTCCAGTCGTCACCACTCACTTAACCAAAATCTTCAACCTCTCCCTCTCTTCTGGCATATTCCCCTCCTCCTTCAAACATTCTATCATTACTCCATTATTAAAGAAAACTTTTCTTGACCCATTCTGCACAAATAACTACAAACCAGTCTCCAGTCTCCCCTTCATCTCTAAACTCTTGCAGCGCCTGGTCTACACCAGCCTCACCCGTTACCTCTCCACACACTCTCTTCTAGATCCATTACAGTCTGGTTTCTACCCCCTTACTGTACAGAACCACCCTCATCAAAGTGACCAATGACCTTCTGACGGCAAAACGTAATGGTGACCACTCTCTGTTTATTCTTCTTGACCTCTCTGCAGCTTTTGACACTGTTGACCACCATCTCCTACTCTCTATGCTGCACTCCATTGGCATAAAGAATACCGCTCTCTCCTGGCTCTCTTCCTATCATTCTGTCCATTTTTTCAGTGTATCATTCACTGGCTCCACTTCCTCTCCTCTTCCTCTCACTATTGGGGCCCCTCAGGATTCAGTCCTCGGACCTCTTATCTTCTCTCTCTACACAGCCCCAATTGAACACATCATCAGCAGATTTGTCTTCCAGTACCATCTCTATGCTGATGACAACAATTATATACTTCAGCCCTGACCTTACCCCTGTGGTTTTAAAGAACACCAATGACCGTCTAACTGCAGTTTCCAACATCATGTCTGCTCTCTATTTGAAACTCAACCTTTCCAAAACTGAACTACTTCTTCTCGCGCCCTCCATTAACCTCCCTAAATCTGCCATTTCTCTCTGTGTGCGACACCACGATAACGCCTAGGCATCAGGCTTGCTGTCTGGGTGTTATGTTTGACACCGATCTCTCCTTCCCCTCCCATACACAATCTCTTGTCTGCTTCTGTCACTTGACACCTGAAGAACATCTCTAGAGTCCGCCCCATTCTCACCATGGAAAGAACAGAAACCCTCACCACGGCCTAATCCATTGCCCTCCTTGACTACTGCAATTCTCTATTAATTGGCCTCCCCCTCTCTAAACTTTCCCCTCTCCAGTCCATCCTTAATGCAGCAGCCAGGATAACCATCTGGCCAATCTTTAGTCCGATACCTCCTCTCTCTGCAAATCACTGCACTGGCTGTCCGTACACTACAGGATCAAATTCAAATTACTTGTTCTCACCTACAAAGCTCTTCACAGTGCAGCACCTCCCTATATCCCCTCCCTCATCTCTCTCTATCACCCCACCCATTCTCTATGTTCTAAAAATGACCTTCAACTAACATCTGCACTAATCTGACCCTCCCACTCCCAGCTCCAAGACTTCTCCCGAGATGCACCAATTTTCTGGAATGCTCTACCCCAAGAAATCAGGACTATCCACAACTTGCATGGCTTCAGATGCTCCCTAAAAACACATCTTTTTAAGGCGACCTATCATACTCCCTAATAGAAGTCCGTTGTACTGTAAATAGTCCATTCACTATCTCTCTCGACATAACTTTTCTTCAAACTCCACCAAACCTAAAAGGTCTACACAGATTGTCTGATGACCATTCATGTAACCTTATTTCTATCCCCCATTTCCTCAAGATTCCTCGATCATCAGTGTAATAAGCCCCTTTACTTTGTGTAACCCCTATCCCATTGTAGATTCTAAGCTCTTTTAAGCAGGGTCACCTTTATTTTTTGCTTTATTTATTGTATTGTATTTTTTACATTGGCTCTATGCTTTTTGTATCCAATTATTGTACTGTATTTTTTCTCTACTGTAATTACTTACTGTATTGTATATTTTCTGTATTCAAACCACTGTATTGTAAAGCGCTGTGGAATATGTTGGCACTATATAAATAAAGATTTATTATTATTATTAGCCTGACACCCTGCATTCTCTTTGAAATAGTGGCCCTCTTAATTATATGAGTCAGTGATACATGCTCACAGAGACAGGCCACGGACTCTGTATATAGTGCATCAAGAATACAGTCCAAGTGAGGGCCGGCTCCAGGTTTTTGTGGGCCATGGGTGAAACAGTCTCAGTTGGCCCCTTTCAGCTGCAAGCTGTGTACATATTATTTAGAGGCTCCTGGGTTGTCTGTATATATATATATAACATAGAGCCTGTGCAGGGCTGGATATACTTGTAATATAAAGACTGCTGGACTAAATACATAATATGGAGACTGCCAGGCTGTGTATATAATACTAGATGGTGGCCCGATTCTAACGCTATCGGGTATTCTAGAATATGTATGTAGTTGACATACTGTGACTGACAGAACTTGTTCAGTTAATGTGAGTGAACTACATATACATACATTTGCTTTTATTTTATATATTGATTTCGCAGTGTATGATGCACTGCGAAATCAAATCACTAAGGAGCAGGGGGCTGCGGTGAGCGGGAGCGCGGGCAGGACAGGAGGATGGAGGGGGAAGCGCGGGCAGGGCAGAGGAGCAGGGTATGGAGCGCAATAGGGCAGGAGGAACGGGAGGGAGAGTGCGGGCAGGGCAGAGGAGCGGGGTATGGAGCGCGGGCAGGACAGGAGGAGCAGGAGGGAGAGCGAGGGCAGGCCACCGTCGGCCGGGCTGCAAATTGGCGTGAGAATCGAACTTTGAATTCTCGCGCCTATTTGCATAGTCTGAGCCGAAGGCGGCGGCCAATGAGCTGCCTCTGTGTGGCACGCGATTTTGGTTACAGACAGACTCAAAAATCCCTTAGACAATTATATAGTAGATAGAGGCTGTGGGACTTTGTATGTATAATATAGATCCTGCGGGCTATATATATATTTGGAGGCTGTGCTGAGAGCTGTAATATATTATTTTAGAGGCTGTGCCAGGCTGTATATATTATTTGGAGGTTGTGGCTTCCTGGCAGCAGCCTCCAAATAACATATATAGTCAGAACAGCCTCCATATGACATATACAGCACAGTCTCCATACTATATATACAGCACGCACAGTCTCCAAATAATATATATAGCCCAGCACAGCCTCTATATACTCCAATACAGCCTCCATATACAACACAGCCTTCATATACACCAGCTCAGCCTCCATATACCCCAGCCCAGCCTCCATATACACCAGCAGCAACCTTCATATACCCCAGCATAGCCTCCATATACAGCAGTACTGCTTCCATATACACAAGCACATCCTCCATATACACCAGCACAGCCTCCATATACACCTGCAGCAGCCTCCATAAAGTCCAGCACAACCTCCATATATCCCAGCAGCAGCCTCCATATACCCCAGCAGCAGCCTCCATATACACCAGCACAGCCTCCAGTTAGTCCAGCACAGCCTCCATATACTCCAGCAGCAGCCTCCTGTACACAGTAAAAAAATATAACTGATTATACTCACTTTCCTTCCTCTCCCCTGGGGCTGTGTCCTCCTCAGATGCTGTCCCCATACTTAAAGCAGGCTCCAGTATATGCTTCCTTACTGCTGGCTGCACCAGTGTGATGAGGTTGCAGGATGATGACTCATCACTGCTGCAGTCAGCAGAGGAGGAGTCTGCAGAGCCCTGGGAGCCAGCAAATGGCTAATTTGCGTTGCATGCTGAGTATTCTGTGACGGGCCCCTTGCTGTCAGGACTGTCTGTTGCTGATAGCAAGTGGGCCCTCACAACTGTCAAGGGCCCCGCCCTTGCCTGGGTATGCGGGGTGCTGATGCTGCCCCTAATCAAAGTACTGCCCAAGTGGAGGGCTGAAGTCCAGTGGCCAATTTCTACATCGGGGAACCCAGGGGGATTCATCTGTTCTTCTGTGCAGTAGTCAGAGCCTGATAATTTATACAGACTTCAGAAGTTTTGCATCTCCATGGGCTCAGTAGTACTTTTGTGTTGTGAAATAGCGATGTATGGAACAAAAGGATTTTCATTAACCTTTGTTGCCTTATTATATGATTACAATATGTTTTTGGTATTAAATCATATTTGCAATACTGTATTGAGACATTTTGTGGTATTAGAATATGGGGCAGTATAATATCAGCTTGCAAGTAAATGAGCGTATTATTACCGTATATACTCGTGTATAAGCCGACCCGTGTATAAGCCGACCACCCTAATTTTGCCCCCAAAAGCTGGGAAAAGTTATTGACTCGCGTATAAGCCTAGGGTATGGAATGCAGCAGACCCCCATCCTATTATATAGCCCCCCGTCACTGGCATACAGGCCCCCTCTGCAGCGGTATACAGGCCCCCTCTGCAGCGGTATACAGGCCCCCAGTGGTGGTATACACAGCCCCCCTCCTTATTATGTGTCCCCCAGGCTGCGGCACCTGTCAAAATAACAAACATTTCATACATCACCTTTCCAGCGCCGCTCCTTAGGTACCCGACTTCTTCTTCCTGCTTGTGCCGACTTCTAGTGCTGTGACCGGGCGCAGGAGATGACGTCATCAGCTGTGCCCGGTCACATGACACCGGCACAAGCAGGAAGAAGCCGGGACCGGAGGAGCTGCGCCGGAAAGGTGATGTATAAAATGTTTGTTATTTTGACAGGTGCCGCAGCCTGGGGGACACATAATAAGGAGGGGGGCTGTGTATTACTGCTGGGGGCCAGTGTAGTGCAATATGCACCGCTCCCCCCGCCGCTGATGGACGGGAGGATGCCGTGCATATTCATTACACTAATGAGGCGGCCCCACGTGACCGCCCGCGGTCACAGTGCCCCCTTCCTGCCTCCTCCAGCCCCCGGTCACAGCCCCCCCCAAAGCAAATATCTAGTGACTCGCACATAAGCCGAGGGGGGTACTTTTCAGCTCAATTTTTGGGCTGAAAAACTTGGCTTATACGCGAGTATATACGCAGGGCCGGTTTTAGGCAAAGTGGGGCCCTAGGCAAAAGGTTAAAGTGGGCCCTAATTGCTCAGGCCCCTTTCACATCTAAACGCTTTGCTGCATTTTGCTCAATTTGCATTTCCATGCGTTTTTACCGCAAAAACGCATCAAAACGCATGCGTTTTTGTTCCCATTGATTTTAATGGAAACACATGCAAAAACGCATGTAAAAACGCATGTGCGTTTTCAAAAACCGAAAACGCATGCGTTTTTGCCAACGCTGCCCAAAACATCGGGGAAGACGTTTTGTGCTGCGTTAGCAAAACTGCATGCGTTTTGCGTTTTTGAAAACGCACATGCGTTTTTACATGCGTTCCCATTGAAATCAATGGGGGGAAAAACGCTAGCGTTTTTAATGCGTTTTTAGCAGTAAAAACGGCTAGAAAGGCAAATTTAGCAAAACGCACACCAACCTTAGATGTGGAACAGGCCGTAGTTATATGGTAAGAGTGACTTCATAAGTTGATTATCTAGGTCAGAATAAGAACATACTGAACATCATTTTTATTTCAATCATAAAAAAAAAAAACAACAGAAATTTGTAAAAAAAAAAAAAAATTTTTTTTTTATTTTCCGAGACCCATGATGTTTTAATTTTTGAAGATACATAGATATGTGAGGGCTTACTTTATGTGCCCTGGGCTGACATTTTTACTGATACCATTTTGAGTCAGATACATTTTGATCGCCTTTTATTGCATTTTATTGTAACAACGTGGTGGCCTAAAAAACATAATTCTGGTGTTTTTATTTTTTTTCCATTATGCCATTTACCAATTGGATTAATTTACTTCATATATTGATAGCTTAGATTCTTACGAACGCAGCGATACCAAATATGTGTATTTTTACATTTTTTTCACTGTTTTATTGCTATTTTCAGTTCAGCTCCTTTGGGGGCCCCTAAGGAGTGGGGGCCCTAGGCAACTGCCCAGTCTGCCTCCCCCTAACGCCGACCCTGTATATACGGTACATGTATAGTTATGTGCCGAATAACAGCAGTGTGTTTAATACAACTAACAAATATCTAAATCCCTCCCCCACCGTTTGTTTTTCCGGAATGTGTTCTTGGATACCGCAATAAAGTGATAAAGATCATCATGGTGAGTGCCACTGTCTCATTTTCTGCTATTTAAACTTAGTCACTTACATATAGTGTGCACCTCCATTCGATCTATACCTTCGGTCAGAGAGGATCGCTCTGGATCTCACCGGTTGCACACCACGGATAGTGCCCAGTTTTCCTTTTCTTTTCTGAGACTCTATATATATATATAATATATATAATATATATATTATATATATATATATATATATATATCCAGCATGTGTTAAGTGGCCCACTGAGACTCTGACAGCAAACCCTCCCACCCCCCCCCCACCCCCGCTCCTCAACCAAGGCTGCAGGGGCGGCGGGGCTGACGGCTGACCTACTCTGGGGGGGGGGGCGCCGAATAGATCTTAGCCCCGGGCGCCATGAAATCTAGTTACACCGCTGCACAAAGGCAATGAGAGTGCTGCACCTTCAATTCCAAAGAGAAAACATGAAAAAATAAAAGCAATTTTTAAATAGATTTTTAAACACCCCCGACAGAATCTCCAACTCTGTTGAGGCAGATGGAGACATTTCAGATTCCATTTGGCATCTCTTTCTGTGGTCTCCATTTTTTTCGGTGTATAAAAATGTGTGGTCGCCCATGCTTGTGCACTAAATAGATGCCTAAAATGATAGGACTATGCTGGGGGAGAAAAAACGTCTGTAACAGATGCGCACAACTGTTGCAGGTAAAAACCTTACAATTTATTAACAGTGCATTGACAGAAAAACCATGACCATTTTAAAAACAATTAAAACAGTGAGAAAACAAACACTGTCTTCCACTGATGTTTAGAGGAAGGGTCACATAAGGGCAAGCCAGGTGCAGCAAGGTATAGTGCAGGTAATGTACAAGTAAGGACAATGTTGCAGATAAATAGTTACATTTCGAAAAGAGAAATATACAAGGGGGATACAGTAACAAGGTACACAAGTTTGGCCAATCGATCAAGCAGGGGCTAGACGGTTTGCTTAGGAGGCTAAGTAATTGAGGAACACAATAGTTGCCCCCTGTGGCGCCCTGCTCACGCAGGTAACCACAGGCTTCTCTGATGCACATCTGGGTTTCCACAGCAGGTACCTACTACATACAACACCTTCCACCCCGACACAGTAGGGGGAGCACCACTTGCTGCCCTTAGGCAAGATCCCCTATAAATACTGCTGCTGGGGGCGGAGTTAGTTAGAGTGTGCGGACGCTAGGAGAGCTGCGAAGACGTCCTGGTGGTTGGTGCTGTGCTAAGGCCCGAACCAGTGACCCGGAGTGACCCTTCTACGTCCCGCAAGCCTGAGTGAGACTGAAGGCAAGGAGCTTAGGACAGAAAAGGGAGCGAGGAACTTGAGAGAGTTCATCCCAGGAGAAGCACTGGATATTGGGGATCCGCACCTGTGGGACACTATAGGACCACAGAAAACCCCGTTGCACCGTGGAGGCTTTGGCTACCCTGTATCCTCTGTGGGTCAATAGAGGGAATCAAACACAGAAGGGCAAAGCCGCAGTATTCAGAGAAGGTAACCCGGAGACCGCACAGGAGGAGAGGAAGACACTACAGTCAGGAAGAGAGAAGAGGCAAGTCAGGCTGCAAGCAGGCTGTGCTTCAGATAACACTACAAAACAGAGGAGGCCTTATACCCACTTGTTGTGGGGACCCACTGTGCAACCTGTCCACCCGTCAGTGCCCTGGACCGTTTTACCTACTTAACAACAGTAAAAGGTAAAAGAGACTTTCCTGCGTGTGTGTATCCTTCTTCTCCACTTCCAGCACCCTCATAGACTGCTCCCGTACTCCCTAAACCATCCCAGCTCCACTCCAAGCTGTCCCTCCTCACTACGCTGCCCCAGAGGTCCAGTCCTACCTGTGGAGGACTTCACCATCTCAGCCGCAATCTCATCGACCTCCGGCAGACTGTGGCAGCGCTGGTGCTACTCACCAGAAACTGCAGGTTGGCGTCACGACAACAAACTGTAAATAATCCCTTGTATATAAAACCCCCTTTTCAAAAGATACCCCAGGACACGGAGTCAGGCGCGGCCGCCATCCCCCGTGACATCTGGAAATTTAACCCTTGCCGCCTGACCCCCAAGTACCCCAACTAAGCGCGCGACACTTTTATAGTGGTTGTGACTCTTACAGCAACACAAAGTGAAGCCTCTAAAGTCTATTTAGGTCATATTTTATCTGCCACCCACTGGATCAGTGCTACTCTACACTGCACCCACTTTGCTACACTCACCACCCCTTGCCCAACCTAGAGTCCTAGACGTAGTTCGGTGTTTGTGCGGTGTGGGTGTGTTTTGCAACTTTGCTTACTTGGCTGCACTTCCCTCTTGTGGCCACCTGGTTGCAGGGGCGCCACAGTGTGAAGGTAAACAATACATACAACTAAGCATCCAAAGTGTTTTTTTATGATAAATAAATGGATAAAAAAAAACTGGTTACTGATACACAGTGCTTGATCTAAATAACATGGGGGGGGCAGTTTTAAGTGTTTCTGTATGAGTACAGTGTGTCTACATGTTCAGCTTGTTTAATACTTGAGATACTCACGGAACCCTGACTTGCTTCCACTAACTATCTGAATTGATCAATAATTATTAACATCATAAATAAGATTGCCAAAGAACTTTAAATATAAGTCTTTTAGTTGTAGAGCAGGAAAATATACGACTGATTGATACTTAATAAGTGATGAAGAGTTTGCTCGCTATGGTTGTTCTGCATATTTCTTGGAGTTTGCAGGGAAGCCTAGTATAGCAGGATACCCATCTCACTGTGCTCATATATCACAAATTGCCCTTTTCCTCTTTAGAGGAAACTGTTGTTATACAGCCAAAATCAGCAGAGCAGCACATTAACAATATTGCAAGCCAAAGCAGGTTACAAGTTCAACTACAACAGTTGAGATTTTGATTAATTAAATCCACCATGATGCATTAGCTGCAGCCTTGTATTATTCAACCGCACAGATTTTTTTTTACTGTGCGTGTGTAATGGCTGATCTTAAACACATTAAAAATAATTGTCTTAACAAAAAAAAAACCTTTACACAATTAGCTGTACAACTGGGCAGCACTTCAAGGTCATTATAAACTTGAGTAATTACACTCATTAGCACTTTCTAAGCAATTTATAGAAAAACAGCACCATTTTTATTATTAAAGATGTAGTGATCTCGTGGCTGTACATTAATATAAATGAGGATACATATAGAGGACTGAATCAAACCACAATATTTCCTTATATTTATTTAATGTTCCTGATGCCAACAGTAGCTTTTCAGATTGACCCTATTGATCTCCTCTTGCACTAAGGTGAAATGTTCAACCTAATACTAACAGCATTAGTAGCAGCCTACATATAATAGTCAAGGACAATCTAAAGCAGAGCATTCATTTGGCTTGTGTAGTCTATAAGGGTATGTGCCCACTGTACGTTTTGTGGGCTGTTTTTTTAGCGTTTTCCGTCGGCGTTTCCGCTGAGTTTTATGTTAATTTATGTTAATCCTAACCAGCGGTTGGCTTAACATGCTAGTCAATGGAGTTTAGAAAACGCTGTGTACATTAGAACGGTTTTTGTTTTCTCCTTTCCAGTTTCTTCACCGGTTTTCCACCGGTTTTCAAAGATAGAGCAGGTGACTTCTTTTGAGCGTTTTTCCAGCGGTTCCAGCTTGCAAGTGCACAAAAAACAGTCTTAAAAACGCCAAGAAAAACCGCCAGAAAACCGCCGAGAAAACGCTGTACAAATGCTATAAAACCTAAAAAAAACGATGGACACTGCTGAGGTCAGAAAACTCAGTTTCTGCAATTCTCCACCGGTTTTCTGACGGTCTGCAATGATGCAGAACCGTCCAGTGGGCACATACCCTAAATGTCACCCATTGCTCATCCCTTGGATGTCGGTGGTGCAATCATATTACAACATGGTGCTGGTCTATTTTATAAGCTAGCAGAAGAGATAGAATGGTCATGGATGGGGAACCAGTTTTAGGCTGGGGTCACACATAGAAATCCGTTTTTGGAAGTGATTTCCATGACCAATCCGTTTTTTTATAGGGTGCTTTGAGCCTCCTACACCCCTGGACGTTTTTTAGACTTAGTCATTTTTTCATTTTATTTAATTAAAAACGGATATGTGTTAACGCATGCGTTAACGCAGGTGCCTATATGTGCCATGCGTTAACGCATGCTTTTCCCATAGGGCCCCATGTTAAAAAAAACGCATGCATTTTTTATCTGATGCCAAAAACGTTGCTAGCAACGATTTTGGCTCAGAAACGGACAAAGCAATGTTTTGAGGTCCAGAAAAAAACGGACAGGGTGTTTATTACATCCAATCCGTTTTTCAGCTTTTGGATTTAGAAAAAAAAATGCCAAAAATGAAGCCAAAAACGAACCAAGGGCTTATGTATGACCCTAGCCTTAGGGGAGTATGAGCTTTCTTTTTCATCATTTTTTTATATTATGTATCCCGGGAATCAGAAGGGAGAACTATGGTGCTATTATATTTTGTATACTATATATAGGGGGCTGTTGTAGCCATAATACTGTGTGTGGGGGTTGTGGGAATATCATACTGTGTAAAGAAAGTGGGCGGTAAGGAGGGTCATACTGTGTATAGGGGGCTGTGGTGGCATAATGCTGAGCATATGGATCTGTGGGGACATCATACTGTTTATTAATACTTTGGTGGCCATCATGCTTTGTATGAAGGGTTATATCATAGCTATCATGCTGTGAATGATTACTGCTAAGGCTATGTTACTATTTATAGTGGATTGTGGTTAACACCATACTGTGTTTGGTGAGCTTTTGGAGATATACTTTTATGGGGTTGTTATATTGGGTATTATTACTGTCTGATTGCAAAAAGAGGTCCTTATTTCATTCTAGGGAAAGCAGTGGGGGTATTAGCTTCTATGGGACACTTATTTTTCTCTATCCGGCAAACTGTCTGTGCAGCATACTTTTGAGGGGAGAGGGTAACTATAGCAATTAAACATATTTTGAAGTATTGGGATTAATTTTCCAAGCCATAGGCATAAGCAGGATCAGTAGTTTTTCTAGGTTGATAATAGATGCTTGTGAGGAGCTGGCCATGAACTAAAGACTATTGGACCAATACATAGAGCGGATGTTTTACAGCATGGAGTGCTGGTTACGTTCATATTATTTTTGTGTTTTATTAGAGATATGCTTGCTTGTCAGTTTTAAGGTCATTTGTCTTTACACAATTGGAAGGGGGGAAAGGGATTGTAACAGTGTATCATTCTAGTCAGCCTCCATGGCCCTAATGCAATCATGCCTACAATAGCATTTATGGTCCTGCATCTGGTGGGGAAATCTGTGTCTTTGTTCATCTCTGCAGAGGGCCTCCTGGATACACACCTTTACAGACTGGCTGGAGACTTCATTGAACTTCTTTTACTATTTGAATTGAATGTGCCAGATGCATAAGGGTTGGGTGTGCTTATATTTTTCCACCTTTAGGACTGATTCCAATAAAAGGGAGAAAAGAAGAAGACACATGCTTTGGTGAGGTTAGTTGGTATTGTGAATTGGAAGCAAAAGGATCTGTGCTGAGGCCAGGTGTCCTGAGCTTATGGATGCACTATAGAGTTGGGAGTTGGATATATGTGATACGGACGTGATATCTACTGTTGGGATTAAAGGAACTATTCTAAGGACTAGTTTGGAGTTGGAAAAATATGATACGGTTGTGATATCTACAGTTGGGATTTGAGAATCTATCCTAAGGACTATTGAAGAGCTGGATACAAGTGCTAGAGTTGTGAAATCCATTGTCTGGAGGAACTTAAGGTCTATTGATTGTGGCTGAATCTTTTGCACTGGGGGCACTGCATTGTGGCCATTTACCCAGAGTTGCTGTGATACCATGCACAGATACAAATAAAATTTGTTGCATCGTTATTCTGCCTAGATGATTACAACTAACAGCTTCAGATCCTCACAGTGCTGAAAATGTTAGAAGTCAAATGTGTCTTATAACTCTGTAGATGTTTTGTGTAAGGAATAGGTAATTTTGTTGCATTGGTTCAGATGGTAAAGAGAAAAATAGTGAAGGACCCCAATCAGAAAGAATTCACTTATAAGTTACTATAATGTAAATATTGTAAGCGGTCATTTTTTCATATACACATACATATATATGTATATACAGTGCCTACAAGTAGTATTCAACCCCCTGCAGATTTAGGTGGTTTGATAAGATGCAAATAAGTTAGAGCCTTCAAACTGCAAACGAGAGTAGGATTTATTAACAGAAGCATAAATCTTACAAACCAAAAAGTTATGTTGCTCAGTTGAATTTTAATACATTTTAAACATAAAAGTGTGGGTCAATTATTATTCAACCCCTCAAACCACCAGCATTCTGTTTGGTCCCCCTAAAGTTTTAAGAAGTAGTTCAGGCACAAATAACAATGAGCTTCACATGTGTGGATTAATTATCTCTTTTGCCAGCCTTTTCTGACTATTTAAGACCCTCCCCAAACTTGTGAACAGCACTCATACATGGTCAACATGGGAAAGACAAATGAGCATTCCAAGGCCATCAGAGACAAGATGGAGGGTCACAAGGCTGGCAAGGGGTACAAAACCCTTTTCCAAGGAGTTGGGCCTACCTGTCTCCACTGTTGGGAGCATCATCCGGAAGCGGAAGGCTTATGGAACTACTGTTAGCCTTCCACGGCCTGGACAGCCTTTGAAAGTTTCCTCCCGTGCCGAGGCCAGGCTTGTCCGAAGAGTCAAGGCTAACCCAAGGACAACAAGGAAGGAGCTCCGGGAAGATCTCATGGCAGTGAGGACATTGCTTTCAGTCAATACCATAAGTAACGTACTCTACCGCAATGGTCTCCGTTCCAGACGAGCCCGTAAGGTACCTTTACTTTCAAAGCGTCATGTCAAGGCTCGTCTACAGTTTGCTCATGATCACTTGGAGGACTCTGAGACAGACTGGTTCAAGGTTCTATGGTCTGATGAGACCAAGATCGAGATCTTTGGTACCAACCACACACGTGACGTTTGGAGACTGGATGGCACTGCATACGACCCCAAGAATACCATCCCTAAAGTCAAGCATGGTGGTGGCAGCATCATGCTGTGGGGCTGTTTCTCAGCCAAGGGGCCTGGCCATCTGGTCCGCATCCATGGGAAGATGGATAGCACGGCCTACCTGGAGATTTTGGCCAAGAACCTCCGCTCCTCCATCAAGGATCTTAAGATGGGTCGTAATTTCATCTTCCAACAAGACAACAACCCAAAGCACACAGCCAAGAAAACCAAGGCCTGGTTCAAGAGGGAAAAAATCAAGGTGATGGAGTGGCCTAGTCAGTCTCCTGACCTTAACCCAATTGAAAACTTGTGGAAGGAGCTCAAGATTAAAGTCCACATGAGACACCCAAAGAACCTAGATAACTTGGAGAAGATCTGCATGGAGGAGTGGGCCAAGATAACTCCAGAGACCTGTGCCGGCCTGATCAGGTCTTATAAAAGACGATTATTAGCTGTTATTGCAAACAAGGGTTATTCCACAAAATATTAAACCTAGGGGTTGAATAATAATTGACCCACACTTTTATGTTTAAAATTTTTTAAAATTCAACTGAGCAACATAACTTTTTGGTTTGTAAGATTTATGCTTCTGTTAATAAATCCTACTCTCGTTTGCAGTTTGAAGGCTCTAACTTATTTGCATCTTATCAAATCACCTAAATCTGCAGGGGGTTGAATACTACTTGTAGGCACTGTATATATATATATATATATATATATATATATATATATATATATATATATATATATATATATATATATATATATATACACACACTTGAAAAAGTACTTATACCCTGTGAACTTTTCCACATTTTTTCACACCCACAAACATATATGTATTTTATTGGGATTTTATGTAGTGCTAGATGGTGGCCCGGTTCCAACGCATCGGGTATTCTAGAATATGTATGTATGTATGTATGTATGTAGTTTATTTATGAAGATTTAAGAATAATGCAATGAGCGATCAGTAAGGTACCGTCACACTTGGCGACGCTACAGCGATCTCGACAACGATATGACCTGGTAGGGATCACTGGAGCGTCACTACCTGATCGCTGGTGAGATGTCAAACAGTCAGATCTCACCAGCGATGCAGCAACGATATGGCAGTCGTTGGGACCATGTCACTCTAGGGCGTAGTATTGAGGCCGTTGGTCGTTGTCCCCGTGAAACACAGCAATGCATGCTGCCCAGCGGGGTCCCAACGATCAAAAAATGGTCCAGGTCATTCTGACATGATCAGCGATCTCACAGTGCGGGCCTGGTCGCTGCTGTGAGTGACAGTGAGCGAGCTTGCTAGCGGCGGTCGGGGTACTTCCGCTGCGAGCAGCCGGGAGATGACCGGCTAGCGCCGGTCAACTCCCGGCTGCATCGCCGCTGACCTCCGTGCGGCAGGAGATGATGAGATGACTCGCGGCTACTGTCGGGAGACGGGAGATCAGCGGCTAGCGCTGCTGATCTCCCGACAGTAGCGGTGGCATGCGCGGTTCAAATCCCGCACCAATTCGCAGCCAGACTGCGCCTGTTGCTGATTGGTCGCGACCAATCAGCGACGCGTGATTTCCATTACAGAGAGACAGACAGAATTAGACGATTATATAGTAGATAGCAACACTAATAAGAAATATTGGTGAAATGTAAAGGAAATGATACATGATTCTCTCCCAGCCATGTAAATGTTGTGATCACTATTTATCATAGCATTTAGGGGTTTAAACTGCCTGGAGCAGTGCGGACACTGCTCCTGGCAATGAGTGCCAGGTCTCGGCTGTCACATCAGCTCCTGTACCCACAAAATCGCCATGACATACATATACGTCATTGGTCAGTAACTCCAGTATCTCCTTCCCTCCCAATAAGTTAAGGTATGTCAATGGTCGTGAAGGGGTTAAATTACACCGACCATTTAGGAAAATCAGAGAAAAAGAACATTTGCATAATAATTTGGAACATGGTGTAATATATTTTAAGCATGAAGAAAACATTAGAAATTCATAGAAATGAGTACTACATGGAAATCTACTTATTTTATATGAAAAGCACAGATTTATTATAAAACTTTGAAGTCATTTGACAGACTAGATGCTTCTTTTGAAAGAATCTGCTAGAACCTATATGCAATTTTCAATGCTAATTGTCTTAGGGGAGCCCGAGGAGGACCCCCTGGAGTGACGAATGGCCCCTGGTCAACAGCCATGGGAGGAAATATTTAGGCACATGTTGCATGTCATGATATTATTGGACTTCATAACGAACAATTTAAAAACAAAAAAAATAAAGAAAGCATGTAATATGGAGCTTTTTGATATCTAAGAAAACTGAGAACCAACTGTTTAGGTTGTACATTATTTTTTTGTTAATATAAAGTACTGCCTATGATTCCAGAAGCATATACAACAATATGTTTTATGTACAAGTTGATAAACATTATTATGTTAACTCTGTTAATATCAAGTACTGCTTGATCTCAGAAGCATATTCAAAATAATTGTTATGTACTGTTTTGTTCAAACTTCAAATTAAAAAAGAATGGAAAAAAAAAAAAAAAGAATCTGCTAGAACAATCCTACATAAGATTTGCAACAAGTCTGTTCCATATGTGTGAATCCCTTCTTCTTAGTATTGCGCTCTCTTGTTTTATGTCTTGGTGAACATGTTCATTTTGCGATTTGCTCAAAATCCATAATAACTGTATCATTTTCTAATCCATTGCTGAAGCTTTTCTAATCATGTATTTCTTTTACATATATTCACCCCCTATCATCTGTAAACTGCCAAATAACTCCCTCCCTCTCTCTCCAAACAGAAGCACTGTGCAGGACAGCAAAATGAAAATGAAACTGGAAGTGAGGGAGAGCACAGGGAGAAGGGAGGGGATAGCTGTTTTGGAAGGAGTGAATAATAAATGAACATTTACATACTGTGGAATATTCACTAGTACAGTCAATTACTTTTATTGCTGAAGCTAGCTGCCTGCTGGGTGTGAAGGTGCTTATAGCAAGAGAACTACAAAAGGTACAGTAACGATTTTTATATATTAAAGTTATAAAATGGGATACTGGAGCTGGCTGTGTGGGTACAGTAGTTTAGAGCAGACAATAGCTGAGAAAACTTATGTCCCTAAGAAGGGAACTTCTGATCTGCCCTGTGTAATGGCTGATCTTGTATAACACTTCGTTACCTAAAGGATATGTATAATAAAGAAGACAACACTCTATCTACAAAGAGGCCTAATTGTGTTGAAAGGGTTTATGTGATTATCTGAGACAGAATATTTTGGATTAATCTTTGAATGATAAAAAATGGTTACATATTATTTATTGAATGGAAAATCAAATAGAATGCAGATAACACAGAAAGCAAAATTATAGAGTCTAAATAAAAATTATCTATGTATAGTTCAATATTTGGGTTTAATTGGATGGATTTTTTATAGAGGTATGAGCCAATCAATAACTGCAAAAAAAGAAAAAAAACTTTTTTCTTAAGTATAATGAATACTTGAATATGGGAGACTAATTCAAAAAGTCATATGAACTAACCTTATGCTGGACTTAGTAAATGAGATATGGTTGTGTATAAGGATATCGAATATCTGCAGATGTGAAGATAGCAGGGTAAATATCAGAATTAAGGTGTAGTATTGAGAATGTGCCACCCCTTACTAAAAATAAAATAAAATAAATATATGAAAAGGAAAAAATATTAGTAGTGGTTATGTGGCGCTACAGGGTCCGGTTGCCACACTACTAAGTTTGGAAACAAGGGAAAGCACCCACCACAGGTAAAACACACACATGCACACAACACCTTCCCAACTCCAGGCCAGAAGGGAGAGCTCTAAAGCACCGGGCTCAGGGCAGGTCCCCTATAAATTCTGGTCCGGATGCGAGCTCAGGCAGTTCAGTTCCTAGGAGGACTGTAGAAGACATTTTATGGCCAGGTGCCATGCTAGGCCCGTCTGAGGATATTGACTAGCCAGTGTGAGTGACCCATAGAAGCACCAAAAAGCTCAGGCGACGCAGTAAAGGAGAAGTAACACAAAAAGGGCTCGAGCCGTTTGTCACACGTCCAAGACAGACCAATGAGGAGAAGGTCTTAGCACAGCTTCAAGCAGCCAGGGCTCACAGAGAACAGCGCAGTAGGGAAGCCTTAGAACTTGCCAGTTGTGGAAAGCCCCAACTTGCTTCTAGGCTCCGTATCCCTAACACTGCTTGTGAATTGTGCCCTGAATGAACCAACTACTTGCAACAGTAAAGGTAAAGGACACTGTTACCCTTGTGTCTGTCAGTTTTTTTCGTACACTGAACACTGCACCCCCAACGAGCCCTGCATATCCATTGACTATATAGTTGCACTTGGGACCTGTTCTTCCCATGGAGGGCTTAACATACTAGCTTCTACTCCCATCATCCCCAGAGGACTCGATTGCAGCAGCAGGTAAACCGGCCGCATTCCACGGGTGGCGTCACAACACTTTTATTTTTGCTTTATTTTCTTTTATCTGTTTTTCCAATTTCCCCTTTTTAACTGCTCTCCCGATGAGGGGATCAAGGACCGAGTCATGCCACCATGGCATCCTGCAGTCCAGACACGAGGAGAGGCCTGGTTCGAGAAAACGACCCGCAGGGGCGAGATAGTTATATCAAATTAGAAATATATTGTAAATATATTACTAGCTGGTTGCCCGATGCAGATGCATCGGATCTAGCAGAGCGAGTCTCTGACTCGCAATGGCTGCTCGGGCAATGCTTCGCGTGCTAAGGCGACTCGCCATGCCCGCTGGCGGGATAGCGAGTCGCTTAGAATGCTTGCAATGGCCGCTGCGCGGCAATGCTTCGGGGTATCCACATGACGAATTGACTCGCAGCGTGAGCGGACTCAAAGGGGCAAAATCCATTCGTGATTATATAATAGATATATTTAGATAATTTTTATATAGGTTTTATAATTTTGTTTTCTGTGTTATCTTTATTCTATGTGATTTTGCATTCAATAAATAATATTTTTTAACCATTTTTTTTAACTCAAAGGTTAATCTAAAATATTCTGTCTCAGATAATAACATAAACTATTTCAACACAATTAGGCCTCTTTGTAAATGGAGCGATTTTTACATATTCTGAATGGGCTTGTCTAGGCACTATTCAAGGGTACTATTAGCATCATACTGAAAAATTATCTGACAGTGTCAGTGTCCCTTCAAGTCACCAAGGCTTTTTAGAAAGTGATCTAAGGCTGGTTTCACACAGGCGTTTGCAAACACAGCGCACAGAACGCAGCCAAACGCTTGCGCACATGCGTTCCTATGTTTAACATGGGAACACATGTGCCTGCTTTTGGCTGCATTTGGCTGTGTTTGCGCTCGGATGCGCACAATTTGTGCACCCTCCGAGCGCACTCTGAACGCAGCCCTGTTGCATTTTTTTTGCGGTCGCGGGCACTTGTTTTTTCTGCAAGCGCCTGCAAGTGCACAAACCACGCATAGAAGTCAATGGATCCGTAGTGTCCTCCGCATGACAGCGCAGGAGAACGCTGGGGATCACATCGAAATCTCTCCCAGTGGCTGCCGGTGATCACCGGCGGCCACCGGGAGATCAGCTAAAGCCGCCACTGATCTCCCGCTGGTGTCGGCAGGGAGAGCGGGGGAGAAACAGCTGATCTGATAGCTGTTTAAATCTCCCACGCCGACACCGAATAGATGAGGTCAGCGCGGGAGATTTCAAGTAGCGATCAGCTGTTTCTTATCTCCTGCACTGATATCACCCTATTCGGTGCTGGCGCGAGAGATTTCAGATCAGCTGTTTCTTCAAATCTCCCACGCGGACACCGGTGGGAGATCATCTGTGGCCGGGAGGAGGATATCTCCACCGCTGATCTCCTCCTCCCGGCCGCCTCCGAGACAGCTGATTGGCTGGCGGGCTGCATACTAATGTGAACGCATGTGGAGATTCTCCGCTGCGTTCACATCAGTATGGGCTGCGTTTGCGTTTGCAAGCCATACGCATACAGACACAAACGCCAGTGTGAAACCACCCTAAGTGACTATGCAGATAATAAACTTTAACAATCATGTTACAGCCAAGCCTGTTGAAATAACATATCCTCTGCTAGTTGTGTGTAGTTATCTGGCTTCTTGATCTCAAGAAAAATTTTAAAAAGAAGAAATGAAGAACAAGCACATGATTTGAATTCATTCATTAATGCTATAAAATAATAATAATCTTTATTTATATAGCGCCAACATATTCAGCAGCGCTTCACAATTCAGAGGTTCATATTCATACAATCATAAGAAACAGGAATCAGAAAATAAAATACAATACAATGCCAAAAACAATACAATACAAAATACAATACAAAGCATAAATGATGAAAGCCCTGCTCATAAGAGCTTACAATCTAACAAAGAGGTGGGGGTGACACAAAGTACAGGTGATTATTTACAATGATGGTATAGTCAACTTGAGGAGATGGGGAACAGATAGGAGCAGCATAAGTGGCCAATGCATTTGAGACTGGTGGGGCGGATAGGCTATGTCTAAATGACTTTGACTAGGGATCACGATAGGCCGCCCTAAAAAGATGTGTTTTTAGGGATCACCTGAAACTATGTAAGTTGTGGATAGACCTAATTTCTTGGGGTAGAGCATTCCAGAGAATTGGTGCAGCTTGGGAGAAGTATTGGAGCCGGGAGTGGGAGGTTAAGATTAATGCACAAGAGAGTCTAAAGTCACTTTCAGAGCGAAGAGAACGGGTGGGGTGATAGATAGAGATGAGGGTAGAGAGGTAGGTGGTGCTGCACTGTGAAGAGCTTTGTGGGTGAGGACAAGCGGTTTGAATTAGATCCTATAGTGTATAGGCAGCCAGTACAATGACTGGCATAGAGCAGAAGCATCTGAGTAACGGTTAGTTCGATAGGTGATCCTGGCTGCTGCATTAAGGATGGACTGGAGAGGCGATAGTCTAGTGCGAGGGAGGCCAATTAAAAGAGAATTACAATAGTTAAGGCGGGAGTGAATCAGGGCCACAGTGAGAGTTTTTGTAGTTTCCAAGGTGAGAAAGGGGCGAATTCTAGAGATGTTCTTCAGGTGCAAGTGGCAAGAGTGGGCAAGAGATTGTATATATGGGGTGAAAGAAAGATCAGAGTCAAACATAACACCCAGACAGCGAGCCTGCTGCCTAGGCGTTATCGTGGTGCCGCACACTGAGAGGGAGATGTCAGATTTAGGGAGGTTAGTGAGGGCGGGAGCAGAAGAAGTTCAGTTTTGGAAAGGTTGAGCTTCAGATAGAGAGCGGACATGATATTGGACAGTCATTGGTGTTCTTTATTAAAGCAGGAGTAAGGTCAAGGGAAGAAGTGTATAGTTGTGTGTCATCAGCATAAAGATGGAACTGAAATCCAAATCTGCTGATGGTCTGTCCAACCAGGGTCGTGTAGAAAGAGAAGAGAAGAGTTCCAAGGACTGAAGCCTGAGGGACCCCAATAGTGAGAGGAAGAGGAGAGGAAGTAGAGCCGGCAAATGATACACTGAAAGAGCGGTCAGATAGATAGGAAGAGAACCAGGAGAGAGTGGTGTCCTTGATGCCAAAGGAGTGCAGCATGGAGAATAGGAGATGGTGGTAAACAGTGTCAAAGGCTGCAGAGAAATCAAGGAGAATAAGCAGAGAGTGGTCACCATTACGTTTTTCTGTCAGAAGGTCACTGGTCACTTTGGTGAGGGCAGTTTCTATATAATGTAGGGGTCGGAAACCAGACTGTAATGGGTCTAGAAGAGAGTGAGTGGAGAGGTAACGGGTGATGGGGGAGTAGACCAGGCACTCCATGAGTTTAGAGATGAAGGGGAGATTGGAGACTGGTCTGTAGTTGTTTGTGCTGGATGGGTTAAGAGAAGTTTTCTTTAATAATGGAGTAATGATCGAGTGTTTAAAGGAGGAGGGGAAAATGGCAGAAGAGAGGGAGTGATTGAAGATTTTGGTTAGGTGAGTGGTGACCACCGGAGAGAGAGTGACTGGAGTAGGTGTGAGGGGATGGGATCAGGGGTACATGTGGTGGAACGAGAGGAAGAGACTAGCCTGGAGACTTCTTCTGCTGTGACTGGGTCGAAAATGGGGAGAGTGAGCCGGAAGAAATGTGGTGTGAGGTAGGGGTAACAGTGATTTGAGGTTGGGAGTTGATTTCCTGATGGATGTTTTCTATTTTCTTAGTGAAGCAAGAAGCCAAATTATCAGCACAGAGGTCAGTGATAGGGGCCTGCACTTTAGGACTGAGGAGAGAGTGAAAGGTGTCAAAGAGTTTATTTCGGTTGTTGGATAGTGAGGAGACCAGGGTGGTGAAGTAGGTCTGTTTGCTGAGGTGGAGGGCAGAGTTGTAAGTTCTCAGCATAAATTTATAGTGAATGAAGTTTTCTGGTGTGTGGGTTTTCCTCCATAGATGTTCAGGACTCCTAGAGCATCATTGGAGGAATAGAGTTTGTGATGTGAGCCAAGGCTGTTTAACTCGGTGTTTGGAGGTTCTGAGGGTGAGGGTCGCTACTTGGTCCAGGGTGCTTCTGAGAGTGTCATTGTAGTGATTCACCACCAGATCCGGGCAGGAGAAGGAGGAGATTGGGGACAGTGATGAGATGAGAGAGTCTGTGAATGCATGAGGGTTCATGGCCTGAAAATTTCTGAATGTGTGATAGGTCGGTGTGTGCTGGGGTGGGTGAGGATTTGTGAGCGTGAAGGAGAGAATGTTGTGATCAGAGAGAGGAAGAGGTGAGTTATTTAAGGAGGAGGTTGAACAGAGCTGGACAAAGATCAGGTCAAAGGTGTTACCATCTGTGTGTGTGTCTCAGAGGTTGAGAGCTGTGAGAGGCCAAGAGAAGAGGTTAGAGATAGGAGCTGGGATGCAGAATGGGCTCTTGATGGGAATGTTAAAGTCTCCCAGAATAAGGGTTGGTAATCTTGAGGACATGAAATGTGGCAGCCACGCAGAGAAATGATCGAGGAACTGGTTGGGTGACCCTGGGGGGCAGTATACCACTGCTACTCTATTGGGGTAGGGGGTGGAAGAGCCTAATGGTGTGGACCTCAAAAGAAGGGAATGAGAGTGATGGAGCTGGGGGGATGACCTGGAAAGTACATTGTGGGGACAGGCGTAAGGCACCATGTCTGTTTCAAGGTCTCAGGGAATTGGAGAAATGTAAGCTACCATGGGAAATAGCAGCAAGGGAAACCATGTCTGAGTCCTGACTCCAGGTTTCAGCTAAGGCCAGGAGATTAATAGAGTTAGTGAAAAAGTGTTTGCGGATAAAGGGAAGCTTGTTGGAGATGAAGGTGTGCAGGTAATATTGATAAGGTTAGCATGGTTTCTATGTGTGGTGGGGGAGGTGATGAAATGTAGGTCATTTGTAAGTGGTCTGATCTGTGGACAATCAAAATTCCTGCCTTCCATTTTCTATGTTAATTCTCGGTAACGTATGCGTTATGTATTCAGTGCTCAAACCGTCTTGTGTCAAGCCTTTACAAATTTTCTAAATTCAACCATATCTAAGAAACTACAACTGATGCAGTCTAACCAATACAAGTTTCTGAATCAGCAATTTAAATACTCAGGAAAAGGCCTAAAAGTAAAGACAGCATGTCTGCTGCATTCAGGGAAGGGGTTCCCCATGTCTCTAGCTCCCCCGTAACTTTTAAAAAACACTTTAGAAACTTTACAGTTAAGAGGTCCCCTGGGTTGGATCTGATTAAGAGGTCCTCACTGCTGGCACAATCCTCCCTGCCTCCTCCTTGTGTGTTACGCCCCCTCTGTGTCTGCTGCCACCTCCTCTTCTGCTGGCTCTGCCCTCCTCTTTTCCTGCTCTTTGTCAATCATGCTGCCACACAGCTCTTGGTGTGAGTGGCATTGCATGATGTCAGAGCCGCCTTCTTTATGCTTTCTTCATACAGCAGGGCAGGAATCTAACGCTAATATCACGCAATGCACATTATAGCCGCACACACCAAGCGCTGTGCACCAGTGTGATTAACAGAGAGCCGGAGAAGAGGAGGGCAGACCCAGAAGAACAGGAGGCGGCAGCGGACACAGAGAGGGGGCTAAACACACAAGAAGGAGGAAGGGAGGGCTGTGCCAGCGGTGAGGACTTCTTAATCAGATCCAACTCAGGGGACCTCTTAACCCTGATATCGCTGAAGTCTTTTTCATAGGTTACAGGGGGCTAGAGACATGGGAGATCCCTTCCCTGAATGCAGCAGACATGCTGCATTCAGTTTGCCAAGCACCAGGAGGGTGACAGGTCCTCTTTAACTATTATATATATATTATAATATTTATATCAATATAATATCTATTATATAAAACCCGAAGGCCACTTCCGCCCAAAATCCGCTTCCGCTTCCGTGATGGCCTCCCTCCTGTGTCAAACACCGGAACCGGAAGCACCAGACCCACAGAGCCCCAGCCACCGGCCCTGCACAGAGCCCCGTCTGCGCCCACCCACATCCGGCCCACAGCCCTGCTGCCCCATCACCCCCCTGCCTGTCACCATAGCCATCCTCCACTGCCCGCGCTCCCCGCCTGTCACAACACCTTCCCCCGCTGCCCCATCACCCCCCTGCCTGTCACCATAGCCGCCCTCCACTCTCCGGTCACCCCCCACTCTCCTGTCACCCCCCCACTCTCCGGTCACCCCCCCCCGCCTCTTACCACAGCTCCCTCCAGCCAGCCACGATCTCTATTCATGGGGCTTGAGGACCTCTGATGACGTCACGATGATGGGTGGAGTCACATATCACATGACCGTGACGTCATCAAAGGTCCTGTCCCGATCTCACCTACTCTGCCTATTCATCCCCCTGCGCTGCACACTGACCCACGATCTCCTCACCCCCGCTCTGCCCACCCACCCCCACACTGACCACTGACCCTCACTCTGCCCCTGACCCCCACACTGACCCCCACTCTGACCACCCACCCCCACACTGACCACTGACCCCCACTCTGCCCCTGACGCCCACTCTGACCACCCACCCCCACACTGACCACTGACCCCCACTCTGCCCCTGACGCCCACTCTGACCACCCACCCCCACACTGACCACTGACCCCCACTCTGCCCCTGACCCCCACTCTGACCACCCACCCCCACACTGACCACTGACCCCCACTCTGCCCCTGACCCCCACTCTGACCACTCACCCCCTCTCTGCCCCCCTCACCCCCACTCTGCCCCTGCTCTGCCCACTGACCCCCACTCTGACCACTGGCCCCCACTCTGCCCACTCACCCCCAAACTCTGCCCACTCACCCCCCTACTCTTCCCCCTGACCCCCTCTCTGCCCCCTCACCCCCACTCTGCCCACTGACCCCCACTCTGCCCCTGCTCTGCCCACTGACCCCCACTCTGACCACTGGCCCCCACTCTGCCCACTCACCCCCAAACTCTGCCCACTCACCCCCCTACTCTTCCCCCTGAACCCCTCTCTGCCCCTGACCCCCACTCTGACCACTCACCCCCCAACTCTGCCCCCTCACCCTCTCTCTGCCCCCCTCACCCCCACTCTGCCCCTGCTCTGCCCACTGACCCCCACTCTGACCACTGGCCCCCACTCTGCCCACTCACCCCCAAACTCTGCCCACTCACCCCCCTACTCTTCCCCCTGACCCCCTCTCTGCCCCCTCACCCCCACTCTGCCCCCTCACCCCCACTCTGCCCACTGACCCCCACTCTGCCCCTGACCCTGCTCTGCCCACTGACCCCCACTCTGACCACTGACCCCCACTCTGACCACTGACCCCAACTCTGCCCACTCACCCCCAACTCTGCCCACTCACCCCCTCTGCCCCCCTCACCCCCTGCTCTGCCCACTGACCCCCACTCTGCCCCTGACCCTGCCCACTCACCCCCACTCTGCACACTGACCCCCACTCTGCCACTGCTCTGCCCACTGACCCCCACTCTGACCACTGGCCCCCACTCTGCCCACTCACCCCCAAACTCTGCCCACTCACCCCCCTACTCTTTCCCCTGAACCCCTCTCTGCCCCCCTCACCCCCACTCTGCACACTGACCCCCACTCTGCCCCTGCTCTGCCCACTGACCCCCACTCTGACCACTCGCCCCCACTCTGCCCACTCACCCCCAAACTCTGCCCACTCACCCCCCTACTCTTCCCCCTGAACCCCTCTCTGCCCCCTCACCCCCACTCTGCACACTGACCCTCTCTCTGCCCCTGACCCTGCTCTGCCCACTCACCCCCACTCTGACCACTGACCTCCACTCTGCCCACTCACCCCCAAACTCTGCCCACTCACCCCCCTACTCTTCCCCCTGACCCCCTCTTTGCCCCTCACCCCCACTCTGCACACTGACCCCCACTCTGCCCCTGACCCTGCTCTGCCCACCCACCCCCACTCTGACCATTGACCCCCACTCTGACCCTGCCCACTCACCCCCACTCTGACCACTGACCCCAACTCTGCCCACTCACCCCCCAACTCTGCCCACTCACCCCCCAACTCTGCCCACTCACCCCCCAACTCTGCCCACTCACCCCCCAACTCTGCCCACTCACCCCCTCTGCCCCCCTCACCCCCACTCTGCCCCTGCTCTGCCCACTGACCCCCACTCTGACCACTGACCCCCACTCTGACCACTCACCCCCAAACTCTGCCCCCTCACCCCCTCTCTGCCCCCTCACCCACATTCTGCCCACTCACCCCCTCTCTGCTCACTCACCCCCTCTCTGTCCACTCACCCACCATTATGCCCACTGACCATGCTCTGCCCACTCACCCTGCTCGCCCCATTGACCCCTCACACTGGCCACTCATCCTGCTCTGCCTACTCACCCCCCACTGACCCCTCACACTGACCCTGCTCTGCCCACTGACCCCTCACTGACCCTGCTCTGCCCACTCACCCTGCTCAGCCCACTGACCCCTCACACTGCCCACTGACCCTCCTCTGCCCACTGAACATGCTCTGCCCACTGAACATGCTCTGCCCACTCACCCTGCTCTGCCCACTGACCCCTCACACACCCCACTGACCCTGCTCTGCCCACTCACCCCTCACACTGACCCTGCTCTGCCCACTGACCCCTCACACTGCCCACTGACCCCTCACACTGCCCACTCACGCCTCACACTGCCCACTGAACATGCTATGCCCACTTACCCCTCACACTGCCCACTGACCATGCTCTGGCCACTGACCCCTCACACTGCCTACTGACCCTGCTCTGCTCATTTACTCCCGCTCTGGCCACTCACCCCCGCTCTGCCCACTCGCCCCTGCTTTTACCACTCACCCTGGCCTGCCCACTGACCACCCTCTGTTCACTCACCCCCCGCTCTGCCCTTTCACCATGCCCACTGACCCCTGCTCTGCCAACTGACCGTGCCCACTCACCCATGCTCTACCCACTCACCCTTCTCTGCCCACTCACTGTGCCCACTGACCGCCGCTCTGCCCACTAACCCCTGTTCTGCCCACTGACTGTGCCCAATAACCCTTGCTATGCCCACTAAACCCTGCTCTGCCCACTCACCCCCGCTCTGCCCGCTGACCCCTGCTCTGCTCACTGACTGTGCCCACTCACCCCTGCTCTGCCCACTCACCCCTGCTCTACCCACTGATTTTTCCCACTAACCCCTGCTGTGCCTACTGACTGTGCCCACTGACCCCTGCTCTGCCCAATCACTCTGCCCATTAACCCCTGCTCTGACCACTGACCCCCGCTATGACCCTGCTCTGACCACTGATGCCCCAATCCTGCTCACTGACCATGCTCTGCCCATTCACCCCCCACTCTGCCCACTCACCCCCGCTCTGCCCTCTGACCCTGCTCTGCCTACCTACCCCCCCCCCTCTGGCTACTGACCATGCCCACTGACCCCAGCTCTGCCCACAGACCCCAGCTCTGCCTACTGACCCTGCTCTGACTACTGATTATGCCCACTGACCCCTGCTCTGCCCAATGACTCTGCCCACTAACCCCTGCTCTTCCCACTCATCCCCCACTCTGCCCACTGACCCCCGCTTTGCCCACTCACCCCCAGCAGATCGGTTTCCCAGCCAACGACAGCTCCTGTCCTGCCACCTACAAGACGGGTGGAGCGAGCCGCCGCAGGGTAAGTATCCTCACTGAGGTTTTTTTATTTTTATTATCACCATGAAGGGGAGGGGGGTGTGCAGCCCCAGAGGGAGGGCGGCCGCAGAGACTGGAGGCCCAGAGGGACGGGTGCCGCGGGGAGCGGAAGGGGTCAGGAGGAGCGCCTCCATCCTGCCCCCCTATCCATCCTGCCCCCCCTATCCATCCTGCCCCCCAACACCATCCTGCCCCCCCGACTCCATCCCGCACCCCCACCACCATCCTCACCCCCCGCCAACATCCTGCCCCGCCCCCTACATCCTCCCCCCTCCCCCACCACCATCCTGCCCTGCCATCTCCATCCTGCCCTGCCGCCTCCATCCTGCCCTGCCTTCTCCATCCTGCCTCGCTCTGTCCATCCTGCGCCACTCACCTCCATCCTGCCCCTCCGTCTCCATCCTGCCCCTCCGTCTCCATCCTGCCCCTCCGTCTCCATCCTGCCCCTCCGTCTCCATCCTGCCCCTCCGTCTCCATCCTGCCCCTCCGTCTCCATCCTGCCCCTCCGTCTCCATCCTGCCCCGCCCCCTCCATCCTGCCCCGCCGCCTCCATCCTGCTCCGCCCCCTCCATCCTGCTCCTCCCGCTCCATCCTGCTCAATCCTGCCCCTTCGGCTTCATCCTGCTCCTCCGCCTCCATCCTGCCCCACTCAATCCATCCTGCCCCCCGCTCTTCTTGCTCCCCCGCCTCCATCCTGCCCCGCTCGCTCCATCCTGCCCCCCCGCCTCCATCCTGCCCCCCGCCTCCATCCTGCCCCCCCGCCTCCATCCTGTTGCCCCGCCTCCATCCTGTTGCCCCGCCTCCATCCTGTTGCCCCGCCTCCATACTCTTTCCCCACTCGCTCCATTCTGCCCCCCCAACACAATCCTGCCCCCCCTCACCTCCTCAGCTGATTGCTTGCCCAGGCAACTACAGGTCCTAAAGGCCTGTAGGACCTACAAGGCGGAGGCGGAGCGAGCCGCCGGACAGGTGAGTATCCTCACTGAGGATTTTTTTATTTTTACTGTGGACGACTGGGGGCCAGGAGGAGTGGGGGACCGCGGTCACCGCAGTATTGCCATATACCAGAGTGCTGCTATACATGTGCTATAATGTACTGCCATATACCATAGTGCTGCTATACATGTACTGTAATGTACCGCCATATACCATAGCACTGCTATACATGTACTGTAATGTACCGCCATATACCATAGTGCTGCTATACATGTGCTATAATGTACCACCATATACTATAGTGCTGCTATACATGTACTGTAATGTACCGCCATATACTATAGTGCTGCTATACATTTACTATAATCTACCGCCATATACTATAGTGCTGCTATACATGTGCTCTAATTACCACCATATACCATCGTACTGCTATATATATATCTTATATATAAAAACCGAAGGCCACTTCCCGCCAATCCGCTCAACTTCCGTGATGGCCTGCGCCCTGTGTCAAAGACCGGAACCGGAAGTACCAGACCCACGAGCGGTGAGCGCATAGCGCTCACCGCGAGCCGCTGACAAAATGGCACAGCGCCTCGCCGTGGGCGCTAAAGCGCCACCACTCCCCGTTATCCCGCCACCGGCCCTGCACAGAGCCCCGTCTGCGCCCACCCACATCCGGCCCACAGCCCTGCTGCTCACCGCCCACTCTCCATCAGGGACCGCCATCCCGCCACTGGCTCCGCACACAGCCTGCTGTGCGCCCACCAACATGCGGGAACCGGCCCGGACCGGCCCACACCGGTGTGCGGCCTCCGCCGGCACCGCTCCCAGTCCTGCCACTCTCTCCACACACCCGGTGACTCTCCTCCATCACGGAGCTAGCCCCGCCCGCACTCCGGGGCCGGCCTCCGGAACCGCCGCAAGCCTTGCCGCTGACCGCCAACAGCCCAGTGAGTGTTCAGCCCTCCAGCCTCCGTTATCCTCTGCCCCCCAGCCTCCGCTCTCCTCTGCCCCCCAGCCTCCGCCCCCTCCCTCCTCTGACCCCTCCCTCCTCTAACCCCTCCAGTTTCTGCCTCCTCTGCCTCCTCCCTCCTTTCCCCCTCCAGCCTCTGCCCCCTCCAGCCTGTGCTGCACTCACTGCTGACCACTGAGCCACCGCACTCTGCTGACCACTGAGCCACCGCACTCACTGCTGACCACTGAGCCACCGCACTCACTGCTGACCACTGAGCCACCGCACTCACTGCTGACCACTGAGCCACCGCACTCACTGCTGACCACTGAGCCACCGCACTCACTGCTGACCACTGAGCCACCGCACTCACTGCTGACCACTGAGCCACCGCACTCACTGCTGACCACTGAGCCACCGCACTCACTGCTGACCACTGAGCCACCGCACTCACTGCTGACCACTGAGCCACTGCACTCACTGCTGACCACTGAGCCACCGCACTCACTGCTAACCACTGAGCCACCGCACTCACTGCTGACCACTGAGCCACCGCACTCACTGCTGACCACTGAGCCACCGCACTCACTGCTAACCACTGAGCCACCGCACTCACTGCTGACCACTGAGCCACCGTATACTCTGCTAACCACTGAGCCGCCTGTATACACACAATTAATTTCACAGCACTCCCCTATTACTAAATAAACTCTATATAGATTCTAGACTACCCGATTCTTTAGAATCGGGCCACCATCTAGTATTGTTATAAACTGATGGGAATATTTGGCTATCATATTACAATATTTATGCTAATATTAGTCTTTGTACAGTCATCTTCGTTAAAATAGTTGTGCACACCCAATTTTCGGCAAGTACTGCAGATTGCCAAATCTCAACACTGTGTAGTGAATACACTGTTGAGATTCGGCTCCATTTGCCACTTTCATCAGTCATTATGTGAAAACAACTATGCTATTTGCCTTCTTGCAGTGACATGCCATCTAGAGTGTCAGTCGCTTGTTCAGAAGAACATTAAGTGAGCTAAGACTCAAATCTCATTATTGTGGTAACATAACAATTGTTGGAAGTGTGGAGCCCACTGGGACGGGGTACTCGGTACCGGACCGGGGTACTGCTGGGGATGTCACGGCGGTCTTAGTCCGGACCGTGTCCCGGGTTCCGCAATAAATGGGGGGATATTTACAGGGGAGTTTTGTCGTGACGCCACCCACGGGTTGTGGTCATTGAGGGGACCACCGCTGCAGTGTACTTCTGTCAGGAGGATGGATGGATGCTGCAGCCAGCTGGATGAGCCCACCGCGGGTCGGGACAGCTCCTGACAGGGTAACATGGTGCAAAAACAGTTCTGTATACCTGGAATCAGACACGGATACTGAAGCAGGGTTCACCGGATTTATTTGTAAGTTCTTCAAAGTCACACAGTGTACGGTACAGTTCGGTTCTTAAGAGCTTTACATAATTGACTCCAGTGTCACTTGAATCGTCTGCAGCCAAGTTGTGATTCTAAGGCTGTCTTCACATTTGCGTATGGGAAGGCAGCGTATGCTGCGTTCCCATACGCAGTCAAACGCATGCGCACTGCGTTCCTATGTTTAACATAGGAACGCATAGTGCCTGCGTTTGCTGCGTTCGGGTGCGGATGCGGACGATATCTGCTCCCTCCAGGGTCTCCCGTCCGCACCCGGGACGCAGCATGTTGCATTTTTTGTGCGCTCGGGAACCTTGGAAAATCAGCAAGCGTCCCCAAGCGCACAAAAAATGCATGGGTGTCAATGGGTCCGCAGTGTTCTGCGCTTGACAGCGCAGGAGAACGCTGCGGACCCATTGAAATCTCTCCCGGTGGCCGCCGTTGATGTCACAGGAGATCACAGACGGCCACCGGGAGATCAGCTGAGCCTCTGATGATCTCCTCCTCTCCGCCGCCAGTAATCTGCTAGCGGTGTCGGCGGGGAGAAACAGCTGATCTGACAGTTGTTTGAATCTTCCCGCACCGACATCTCCTCTCTGTGTCGGCGCGGGTGATTCAAACAGCTGTCAGATCAGCTGTTTCTCCCCGCCGACAAGTCCTGGAGCTTACCGGCGGCGGGAAAGAGGAGATCTCCGATGCTGGTCTCCGCCTCTGGCCCACCCCCGGACCCCGCCGATTGGCTGCCCGGGCTGCACAGTGATGTGTCCGCAGGCGGACATTCTCCGCTGCGGACACATCAAATGACACCGCTTTTGACTGCGTTTGTGTCTGCATGCCATCAGCATGCAGACACAAATGCTAATGTGAAGGCACCCTAAGACTCCTCACTCTTTCTATGTCCTTTCAGGCTGATTCTCTGTCTTTTCTTCTGGGTGGATTGCGGAGCGGCAGCTCAGTCCCTCAATGTAGCTTCCCCCTAAGTGTATGGCTGGTAAGCCGGGTCCTCCTAGTTGCTGCTATGCCCCCAACCCTGTAATGGAAACACGGATCTCGAATCTGTGTTCCCCGTCAGTTTGTCTGGTGAGCCGGTATGAGACTTCAGTCCCCCTCAGAGCCGACACTCTGGTTCCAGCCTAGCCTTGGGTGTCCCTGTCTTGCAAGGGATCACCGGGCTCTTTCCTACTCTTGTAACTACCCGGGTACGTCAGGAGAGTCTTTCCTGTCAGTAATTTGTCAGCGCTACTGTCTTCCTCGAACCCAGTGGCACCGGTCCGGTTTCTGTTATTCCTGTCTTTACTGGTCACTCTGTCAGTACTCGCCTACTCCTCTTGGTCTCTGCTGCTCTGCTCGGCACCCACTGGCCTACTCTTGGTCTTTGCTGCTCGGCACTCGCCTACTCTGGGTCTTTTCTGTTCTGCTCGGCACCCACTGGCCTACTCGTCTTGGCTGCTCAGCACTTGCCTACTGGCAAACTTCTTCCTGTTTCTCCTTTTTATACTGGTCCGTTGCCATGACTATGCCTCACTACTTATAACTGGCCCTATTACCCCTTGCCTGCCTAAAGTCCCAGGCTCCAGGTTGGGTCTTATGTCAGTGGATGTGTGTTTTGAGGGTGTTTGATATACAAACTGTCTACCTTCCTGCCTGGCTGCAGTTCCTACCTGTAGCCACCCTGGTCGCAGGGGCGCCACAGAAGCAACAAGTGGTGCCATACCCGAATGGTCTGTATATTACATTAGGATTTGGCACAGAGTAGTGTTTCCTATTTTTTCAGGCTTGTACAACCTCTTCTATTAGTATGATGACATTATTCTTTCAATATGTGGTGATATTATGCAGTTATTATATTATTATTATTATTAAATATTTATATAGCACCATTAGGCTCCATGGCACTTTACATGTGTAAGGGCAGACGAGGACAAGAACGTAAAGTGACGACAATTGAGTCATACAGGTACAGTAGGGCAGAGGATCCTGTCCACTATGGCATAGCTGTACAGAGGAACCTTGATTTGTGAGTAACTTTATTTGCGAGCATTTTGAAAGACGAGTTACCATTTCTGAAAAATTGTAACTTACTTAACGAGCAATTTGGATTACGAGCATCTGGCCGGCACTGTCTATATACTGTGCACGTGTGATGATGATTATAGTGATGATACTGAGGTGTGGCCCGACCGCGGCTCCCATACTTTTACGGCAGCAGAGAGAGCTCAGAGCGCCACTGTCCGCCAACTGCTCTGAGCTCTCTCAGCTCCAGATCATGGGGATATTGTGGGCTGTAAGGGGATGATGGGGATGCTTTACCATAAAAAAGCACATATATGCCTCACCATGCATTTATTCCATCCTGCTGCTCATATTTTATGCTGCATGGGGATGATTGGGGCAGCAGGGGTATGATGGGGATATTGAGGGCTGCAGTGGGATGATGGGGTATTGGAGGATGATGGGGGCTGCAGGGGGATGATGGGGCTGCAGGTGGATGATGGGGGCTACAGGGGAGTGATGAGGATATTGGGGGCTGCAGGGGGATGATGGGGCTGCATGAGGACAAGGGCTGCAGGGAGAGGATGGGGGGGATGTTGGGGGCTGCAGGGGGATGATGGTATATTGGGGGCTGCAGGGGTTGATGGGGGCTGCTGGAGATGATTGGGGCTGTAAGGGGATATTGGGGGCTGCAAGGGGATATTGGGAGCTGGAAGGGGATGTAATAATTTATTATTTTTTAGTTCTGTAAGCACATATTCGGTATATGAATATAGCAGACATTTTTGGGTTGTGGAACGAATCGTTTGTGTGTCAATTATTTCTTATGGGAAAATTTGCTTCGATATACAAGCAATTTGATTTACAAGCTCACTCCAGGAACTGATTATGCTTGCAAATCAAGGTTCCACTGTTTTATGCAATCCTGCCTGGCAGTATCAGATGTAGCATAAGTTGTATAGTAAACCTTGATTTCCTACAGACCTACACAGGGTAATATTTGTTAAAAAAAAAAAAAAAAAAAGAGCCCTATCTAGAGAAGGACTGTCAGTGTATGGAGGGGGAGGGGTGCCCACATAGGCTGATGAACTTATGTGTTTTTAATTGCAAGGGCTATATTTTAGTTCCAGTCCGGCCCATATATATTTAGAGGTTTCTGTATCATGTTGTAGCTGCTCACAAAGAAACATTTTTTTCATTCATTTATTTTCTAAGTGGTGATAAAAAAAGTGGGAGCCCTACCGATCTACACTATGTGACAAAATATTTTTCTATTTTAATAGTCTTTTGCACATCTATAACCCGTTTCATCAATCAGAATCTCTAGAGTTTTCTTTAACAGAACCGTCATAAGTTGATATGCCGCCATTTAGTGGCTTTGAAAGCAATGCTTTTAGGGGAAGTGTCAAGATATCATATAGTGCAGTTTGCTTGAGCATTGATTGATAGCAACCTTTACATGTCATGTAAGTATTCATGTATGAATTAATAAAGTATTCAGCGGTATCAGCAACCTCTTAATAGTGTTCTTATTTTTATGAAGGTGTTGCATTTCTTAGAATGAACAGAGATCGGTTGTCAGTGACTCATTACTTATCCTGAACACTCACCATTCACTTTGAAACTGTTGTTCATTTTTGACCTACTTTTTTCTTTCGTCCTGTTTTATTACCATTTCTAGGGCAGAGACAACCCTGCCTTTTCTCTCAAGGTCTGGGATATATTTTGTTTTCACATTTTGCCAATTGTTATGGTTTTTCAGTAAGACATCATATCCTTCAGCCATCTGCAATCAGAAAATAATAAGGTAAAATTAAATTAATTGCTGCCTTTACAAACATGAGTAATTTTTTTACGTAAGTACAAAGTCTAATTCTGTACAGATCACTTCTATTTATTGACATTCAAAGAGGATGACATTTGTTTTTTCAAGTCATCATTAATCACACGCAGAATTATGCCGTAGAATGCTACCTAATTGACAAAATGTCCTAATAATAATAGTAATAATACTCAACATGTATTCTATCTTAGGTCTTCATATCCATAGAGTAAATTGTTATATTTACTGGTTTAAAAACCCAGCAGGAGTTAGCCAGCAACCTAGTTTTTATGGAACTAAAAAATAAAATAAAAAGCTGCAATCTACTTACATAATCTTCCTGTGGCATTTGTCATCCATTTCCATTCCAATGACCTCCTATCACAGCCAGCAGCAGCCAGTCATATTTGCACACTGAAGTGATGGGTGTGCAAATACGGCATCCGCTGACAGTACTGGCCTATTGTGCAGTACTGCCAGCAGTGCCTCTGACACCAGAAGCTGCTGACATACATCGCTGCCACATCTCCACCACTGCTCCTCGCATGCGAAATTAATCAAGCGGCTGCCAACTTTGAATACTCAAGTGTCCAAAGATGGCGGACGTGTGAGTAAGTGCGCATGCATAGAGAGCACACATGGGGGCGCAGAGTGCACAGTTGCAGAGGGCGCACACACAGAGGGGCCGAGAAATCACTCAGGGTGGCAGAGAGAGCACACAGGGGGCAGACAGAGTGCCCAGAGGGACAGAGAGATCACACAGGGAAGCAGAGACAGCACACAGGAAGAGGTGCAAGTGCACAGGGGCAGAGAGTGCACAGGGGGGCAGAGAGTGATGGGTGTGCAAATATGGTGCCCACTGGCAGTACTGGTATATTGTGTAGTACAGCCAGTGGTGCCAGAGCTGCCCGCAACTGCTGCCACGCAAGACCGCCATCACCCGAAACTGCCATCCACAGCTGCTGACACATGTGCACTTACTCAGGTGGCCCCCATCTTTGGACACCACAGGGGAGAGAGAGCACAAGGGGGAGAAACAAAGCACAGGGGAGGCAAGCATACAGGGGGGGCATAGAGAGCACACAGGTGGGCAGAGAGAGCCCACAGGGGGAAAAGAGAGCAGACAAGGGGAGGGGGGAGCACACAGTGGGCGAGTGCACTTGGGGGAGAGAGAGTGCATGGAGGGTGATAGCTCAAAACAAAGAGCACTGAGGGGAGAAGACAGCGCAGGTGGGAGGGAGACCGCATACAATGGGGAGGGCACACAGAGGGAAGACAGCTCAAAGGAGAGAGCACATGAGAGGAGAAGGAAGCACACAGGGTGTAGAGCGCACGGGGAGAGAGAGAGAGCGCACAGGGAGGAGACAGAACAAAGGATAGAGCACAGAGGTGCGAAGCCAGCACAGGGAGGAGAGAGAGAATGGACAGGGGGAAGAGTGCACAAGGGAGAGACAGCCACCGATCCCAGCACCACAGAGCTTATGCCCATCGTGACATCACCGCCATCCTGGTGCGATAGTGCCCACCTCTAGTATCCTATATAAGCGCATACTACTTCCTTCTACTTGATGGAAAATTAAGTACTTATATCAGTGTTCCCCAACTCCAGTACTCTGGAGCCACCAACAGTGCATGTTTTCAGAATTGTTATGTTATTGTACTTATTACTCACAATATATTGGTATTGGCATTATTGTATATAATGTAGAAAAATAAGGGTCCATAGACCATTCTTACACAGAGCCACCTCTGGCCTTGTTAAACGTTTGAAAAACAGATGTAAGCCCTCAAGGGCAGGGTCCTCTCTCTCCCCTCTGTACCAGTCTGTCACTGTTAGTTGGTTCACTTTTATATCTGTGTTTGTATGTAACCCCTTCTCATGAACAACACCATGGAATTATTGGTACTATATTAATATTGATAATAACAGATGGGTAACACTATAGGAGAGAAATCTTATTGTACTTTTATAAGCTAAAAGTACGGTGTTAAAACATAATAGAAATGTACAAAAATAAAATGGTTTATAGCATAGCTAATCTTGAATCTGGATTATAATGAAGCTGTGAAAGGTTTACAGGTTCTGAAAATATGATATGTTCTTGCTGCTTTCATTACTCAACTCAACAGCAGGAAGTAGTGGAACTATGCCTGGAATACAAAATGCTCTCTGCTGTTAACACACAGAATTATTCTGTTCCTTCATTAGGATAAACTCTAACTAAATACAATCTTATTCAGGAAGTTATAAATAGAAGTGACATTTTTTGCAAGTTGGAAAAAATAATCTTACATTTTCCACCCACAGGGTACTTTATTATATTGTTTGTATATTTGTAAAGCGTTGATTTCCAAGGTATTTAGAAAGTAGAACATTTAGAAAAAACTTTGACAAAGCACAAAAGTACAATGCAAATTTCAAATAAAGGAAAATATAGAATAGACCTCATATATTAAATGACAGGCATAGCTACTTGAGGTTCTAATCTATAACAATAGAGGGAAAGTGTCAGCTAATCTAATGGTCCCAGTCACACAGCACGACCTGGCCAGCGATGTCGGAAGCGATGCGCGGGTGCCCGCTCGGTTCCGACATCGCTGGCCAGCTGTCACACAGAATCGCTGCGGCCGGCGACACCGCAGCGATGCGGGCGGTGACATCGCTCGCTGGGCTGGGCTTAGCCCAGCGAGCGATCAGCAGCAACGCTGCGGTATAGGCTGGATCGCCGCCGACATCGCTCTGGCGATGTCACACGGCGCGATCCAGCCTTATCGCAGGTCGCAGGTTGACAGGTTTACGGTTCTTCCCGTAAACCTGTCAACCTGCGACCAAAACGCGGTCCGCCGCTCGTTTACACAGTGCGACGTCGCTAGCGACATCGCTGATACGTCACTTTTTCGGCGATGTCGCTAGCGATGTCGCCAGGTGTGAAGCCACCATAACCATTTCAGAAGGCAATACTAGGAAACAGTTGTGGAAGACTATCAGCTATGTTACAAGTTTGTCAAAAGAGATGCTTATTTGAAAATGTGTTTTTTTGTGTTTGAAAAGCGGAAAAATAGCGCAGTATGGTGTGAATAGTGGATTAGATAAAAAGAAAAGGCCAAAAGCAGCATAAGGTAGTATGGGAAGATCAGTGGGGGGATGTAGATAGGGGAAACATTTTGACACAGTTTTCTAGAATTTGGTGCGGTTTTTGGGAGGAGATATTAAGTGAAGTGGTATATCTGAAAATGGATTGGAGGAATGGAGATGGTGGAGGTTACTCCGGCAGTGTTGGCTTCCGTTCACCAGGGTTCTCTGTTAGCTCTGGCAAAAATACTCTTTGGTAGGTGTAGTGATGTAGCTAGTTCCCAGGGAATCTGCATTCTGCAATGCCATTTTGTGTTACCCCCAAATCAACTCATTATAGACATGCATGTCTGTATCTGGTTGTTTCTTACATGCATTTTCCATGTCAGAGAGAAAAAGAGTGGTGCTTAGGAAGAAGCAAGTTAAGATGAGAACTAATTGTGCACTGTGTTGTCATCTCATCGATTCCAATACCTTGGCAAAATGGGGGTCTTCTTATCCGTGTGTGGAACTCCATTAAGTATTAGATTATTACTATTATTCATTAATTCCATTCTGCTGTACATGAGAAGGGATTACATACAAAATGATATAGTTTACAGTAAACAAATTAACAACGACAGACTGGTACTGGTTCTTCAGAGATATACAAGCCCACAGGCATGTGTACACAACTCCAACATATAGGAAGTAGACAAAAATGATGCATGTCACGTCTATCCGAACACGAAAAAAAATACACCGCAACCCACAAAGAACACCGGCAGACCAACATCATCGATGGAGAGGATGAGAGGATATAGTGACTACAAGTTTTCAACTATTGCAATTTTACAGGAGTAGTAAAATAATTTCAGCATTATACGGTACATAAATTACTACAGAGAGAGCTTCATATATGTATAATAATTTCTGTTCTGGACTAAGAATGGGATAGGTAGGGTCAGCTGTTCTCTGATAGATTGTGAGTACTCATGAGGAAATAGCACATAATTTAAATTTATGCTATATTTTCTATAGACCACAAATGTTTCAGATGGTGAACTCCATTTTATTGAGGCATTTGGGATTATTTTACATTGACAGTGAAATCCTCAGATCCGAAAAGATGCATTTAACTGGCCCAGCACATGCAGACCAGCCTGTAACAAATATGACTGCTCCCTAAGATTTTCGTTATTTAAAAAGTTTAACAAACTACAATACAAAATGCTAACATTTCATGAATGAGCTTTCAAGATCTTTATTTGACCCTATTAAAGGAGTTGTCCTTTTTGTAAAATCAGTTTATTCAGGGTGTGCCCTAGTGACCATTGAACGTCCTGGGTGCTGAAAAGCTAACATTTAGCTATAATTTTGGACAAAAATGCTTATTTACTAAGACTGGCATTTCATGTGCTATGCTAAAATGAAGGTCGTCCATGAATAAGATATGCTGAATTCATAAAGTGGCCACACCACTTTATGAATGTGCCGTATTTTATCAGTGGCATGCAACTCTCTGTGCCTCACCAGAAATATTACATTTCCATTGAAAGAAATGCCACCATCTTTCCATGAATTTAATGAGTGGGTGTAGCTCGGCCTCATCTCGGGATGGCTCCTCTCTATTCCGCACATTTTGGTTTTGTTGCTTGAAACTTACGTGAAGACGCCAATAGTCACAACGGACTTGCACAGTTCACATTGTACAATATAATTGAAACTGCTCTAAGTATTTTACACCAGAGTTCTGGTATTAACACTTTAATGTAGTGTCCCATAGTGTTTTATTTCTCTACAGCACCACATCAGATAAAATTAGGCATTACAAAATATATTAAAATCTAAGTGCTATCTGTGCCAAGACGTCCACAGCGTGAGAGAGCGAGATGCTCCTTGTAATTGTTCACCGCCTTCACTAATGCAGAAGGGCACTGAACGAGGGATTCCAATCTATTAATTCAGATTTCACAGTTTTAAACTCCTTCAAGCAGAAGCCGTTAGTGAGGTGTTAATAGATTTTTTTCTCAAGTAAGAACATGCTCTTTAATTTTACTTATAAAATATAAATTAAAGTACCATAATTCTGGCATCCTTTGCATAAAAATGTCTTTCATGACTTGTACCATATTTATCATGTGTTTTCAATACTTTCTGGGCATTCAATAATATATGTGTGTCTTAGCTGAAAGGTGGTAGGACCTATTATCCAACATTCTCTGCCAAAAATGTGCCCAAATTCTGGCGCTAGCTCAAGCATAAACTAAGCCAAAGAGAATAAAAGTACATATACATGTGCCAGACTAATCAAACAGCATGAACTACTATGACACATTTGGTTCATGTTAAGACTTTCTGATTTGTTTGCATTTTCTTAGAATGGGACAATATCGATAAGTATGCCCGACTAGGCCTGATGAAGCAAGAGATTCAGGGAAAACAAGTTATCCTCATTTCTTGTTACCATTACTCTTACTTAACACTGGTCAGGATAGTTATTACTGTAGCTGGTAAATAAGCTGCAGCACCTCCATCAACTCATTTTTCTCTAAAGCTGGCTTTAAGCATCAATTGTATATCAACGAACCTGTTAATTTTGGTGAAACTGACTGGCTGTCCAATGTCTATGGGTGTCTTAAAAGGCCAATGTCAAGAAAAATAGGATCGGGTAGTTGGAGTTCAACTGTCTGATTCTTTTGTTTTAAGGCACACAACTTATTGCTAGAAGTATCTGGCAGTGGTTTAATGCCATCTTATTATTGAGGACATGGATCAGGAGAGATAGCCGTCAACTGTATGAATCTAATGTATAGAACCAGCCCGACGATGCTTATCTCCAGAAGAAATAAGATATAAATCAAGCCTCTCTATTTTGGGTTCCCCATATTGGAAGGTGGTCACCAAAATTCTCATATTTAAATTATATTATTTTAAATTAACTGTATGGCAGATAATCAGCAAAAGTGCCGTATTCATATTAAGGTTTGCTGTCTGTAGATATAACTCCCTTTATACACTGAAACTTACAAATGTATTGTGTTACCTTTCAGGATAAGGAAACCACATGTGAAGTTTGATAATCCTCATGGTTGGCTACACTCCTCTAGACAATCTTTTACTTTTACCGCTAGGTATTTCTTTCAAAAGAGCTTCACATTCCTAATATGCTCTTTTTCATATTTTAATACAGTAAAATAATGACAGAACTAAAGTGCTTGTTATCGTCTTATTAAGGTGTATTTAAATGGAAATTTGAATTATTTAAACTGAGCTACCAATACATTTTTAAGAATCTTTTTTGCAAGACTTACAGAGTTAAGATCAATTCTAATCTTTGCGACATCTGCTCTGGTTCTGGTTGCCTGCGTTCTTTCTGTACCTACATTTTTCATGCCACTCCTGAAATCCTTAAAGAGAATTAATGTTGGGCTACAGGGCTGTGTAGGGCAAAGGTATGAAATTCAATTATGATAAAAATGTAAGGTATTGGAAAAGTCTTTGCACAATGTGCATGGAAGCTATTTTCTAGACTAAATAGGTCAAGGGTAATAAATATTAACCAGAAGCCTTTGTAATATTCTTTTGTATGGTTATCTAACGCACAATTTAATAAGAACAAAGCTGCTAGAATATAATTAACACTTTGTGGATGGTGAAAGTGGATATCATGTTATATATTATATTATATATAGGCACTTAAAAATTTTAGTATGGCCATTTAATGCCTTACCGACCACTGTAATTTCTACATTTTGTTTAGCAGATAAAACTTCTATTAGAAGGATATGTATGGGCCGCTTTACACACACCAACTTCTGTGTCCAACTTCTGAACAGATCTCTGGGTGCAGTGAAATCATGGGCACATTGTTCCATTTTGTGGCTGTGTACAAATGTAACAATGTGTCCATGATTTCACTGCACACAGAGATCTGTTCAGATATTGGTCACAGAAGTTGGTGTGTGTAAAGCGGCCCTAATACTTCTATTCATTTTAGGATTTAAGAAGGATGAAATTGCTAATATGGTCGAAAGAATAGTGAAAAGATTAAAATTCCATACATTGAAAATCATGTGATTTATAATTATTTCATTTTTGTACATCAGTCTTATTAGAATTTAGTTGCTCTGAGTATGAAGTTCCAATCTTAGAAAGAGGCAAAAAATCTGTCTAAAACACTTTTTTCAAACATCCCAGCAGCTGGGAACTCCAGGAACCTTAAGGGTAAGTGCACATCTGACGTTTCTGCATCTTTGCAGAACGACCGGGAACCGGTGGAGATTAGCAGAAACTGAGTTTTCTGCACTCGCTAGTGTCCCTGGTTTTGTTAGCGTTTTGCTAACGATTTGCGATGGGGTTACTAGCGGTCGTACAGCGTGTTCTTGGCGATTTCCCCGGCGTGTTCCTTAGCGATTTCCAGACTGGTCTTTGCTGCACTTGTTCAGCTGGACCCGCTGGAAAAACGCTGAAAAGAAGTCGCTTGCTCTATCTTTGAGAACCGGTCGGAAACCGGTGAATAAACTGAAATCGTCAAGACGAAAATCGTTGTAATGTACACCAGCGTTTTCTAAACTCCATTGAGTAGCATGTTAATCCTACCGGTGGGTAGGATTAACATAAATTAACATAACACTCAGCGGGAACCGCCGACAGAGACCGGTCAAAACCAGCCCACAAAACGACTGATGTGCACTTACCCTAAAGGTTCCTGTAAGGTTTCTGATCCTCGCAGCTACCAGAGTGTGCTGCTGCCATGACACGTAGTCAGACAGTCCAGCTGACACCACAGCAGGTGGCTCAAGCAGAAGACACCGTGAGAACCGCCATAAGTGACCTCAAGGTGAACTCAGTACCAGACTGTCAGACTCCACTCTCCACTGCCACCGTGACACACAGTCAAACAGTCCGGTACAGACTTTACCTGAGATCACAAGTGGGGGCTCACATAGAGGGTGTGGTGAAAACCACCAGAAGTGACCTCAGGTGAACTCAGCGCTTGACTGTTGGACTGCACTGCTACCATGATATGCAATCCAACAGTATGGCACTGAGTTCATCTGAAGTCACTACTGGCAGCTCCCACATGATTCCCCGTGTGTCCCAGAGAACATGGTTTCTAATGTCACTGCTCAGCATGGCCTCTAGATGGAGCAAAGTGAGGATCATCGTTGGACATTTTGTGGATTACGCTTGGCCTGCAGGGTTTTTTTGAGGGTTAATGAATTAGGGAAAGAGGGTGATTTTTTATTTAAAATAAACAATTTTTGTTGTGTTTTTCCTCTTTTTACTTACAGGGTTGGTAATGGTGGGGTCTCATAGACACCTCTCCATTACCAACCCAGGGCTTGATGGCTGCTGTGATTTTTGACAAATCACACCTGATGTAAACCTCATATATTACCCTAATTGCCACAACACCAAGGCTATTGGGATAAGCTGTGTAAAGTGCAATAATTGGCGCATCTAATGGATGCACCAACTGTGGGGCGACAGCGGGCTGCAATTTTCAGGCTGGTGAGGGCCCAATAACCTTGGACCTTCCCAAAGTGAGAATACCAGTCCCCAGTTGTCTGCTTAAACTGCTCTGGTTATCAAAAATGGAGGACCCCACGCTGTTTTTTTAATTATTTAAAGAATTTTAAAAAATGTCATGGGGAGCCTCTATTTTTGATAACAAACCAATATAAAGCACACATCTGAGGGGTGCAGACTGCAGCTGTCTACTGCTCTGGTTATCACACATAGTGGAATAATAATCTAATGACATTGTTCCCAGAAGTGGCCTGTGAGTCAAAAATGTGTCCTGGCATCTTTTACATGCCGTTTTTATTCAACTTCAGTAGTTTTCTATCCATTTCAGCATTTTTACAGCTTCTTCAGACTCCTCGGAGGGTCTGCCAGGAAACTATTCGAGTTTCCCATTAATTTGCATTAGATTCATTATTTTGATGAAATACACAAATAGTACGAAAATATTCAGTACGAATAATCTTACCCAAATATTTTAGTATTTGCCCATCCTATTGTTTATAGATTTTTTTTTTTTTTACTATTTTGGGCTAATTGAATGAGTGATTTCTGCTTTATTTTAACATGCATAATCTTGAAAACAGGTTCTCCTTAAAGCACCAGTCCAACACTGAATGGCACTTTAAATCTTTGTTCTTTGCCCCTTGTCTGATACTCACCTTCCTCGGCTTCAGATTTTTCCAGCGGCGCTCACCAAGGATTTTTCACCTGCTGGCAACTCCAGTGTTTCATGTAGTGCGCCAGAGGTCACAACTCAATGCATCTTTATGAGAGCCTTATCCTGACATCATTTTGTGTCATAGACTTGCATTGAGCTCATGTGATGTAACTTTTGTCTTACGGCCAGTCACAAGTTCGAGCACAAGATGGCACTGCTGGATTGGCGCCGCGTCGGTAAGAGGTGAAAACACCGAAAGGTGAGTATATGACCAGAGGCTTTAATTTAAAGTGCCACTCCACCGGTGAAATAAAACATGCTGGAATGGTGCTTTTAAGACCCACTAACCTTAAAGGCTTCATACAGTCTCATCGAAAGAAAGACATGAAGTGCTTCACGCAATGTATCTTCAGTGTTTATTGTGATTAACAGGGATACCATGCGTGCAGAAAGAAGGATGCAGGCTGCGTTCCTGGCACAAGGCCATTTCTCAGTCAGATGTGCTTCAACGGGTTCCATTGAAGCACATCTGAGTGCGAAATGGCCGTTGTCCAGGAACGCATGATCCCCAAACACAGACTGTCCATGTTACTGTTTGGCTTCCCATTTAATGCTTCTTGAAAAGCTGTACTGCAGCCAAACAGCAATCTTTACCAGTGCAAAATAGGGTTTAAAGTAAGACACTTATACTTAACAGTCTCCACGCTGCTGTCCGCGTTGCTCTCACACTACTTTACGAGTCCACTCATTAAACCTTATGAATATTCACTGCATCCCGCGTCCACCCTCTGTGACAGCATCTGTGATTGGTTGCAGTCAGAGTACGCTCCCACCATCTGTGACGGTGTCTGTGATTGGTTCCCCAGCCTCATGGAAGCTGTCTGTGTCTCCGGAATGTTAAATAAATAAATAATTGAAAAAAATAGCATGGGTCACCTGTACTTGATACACAGTGCACATAAAGCATATGGCTGCGAGCTGCAGCTCCCGCTGTGTTTGTTATCTTGGCTGGTTATCAAAAACCATGGGGCTCCAAGCTTTTTTTTTATTTACAGTGGGTATGGAAAGTATCAGACTCCTCTAAATGTTTAACTCTTTGTTTCATTGCAGCCATTTGGTAAATTCAAAAAAGTTCATTTTTTTCATTAATGTACACTCTGCACCTCATCTTATCTGAAAATAAACCAGAAATGTAGATATTTGTGCAAATTTATTAAAAAATAAAAACTGAAATATGACATGGTCATAAGTATTCAGACCCTTTGCTCACTATTGAATAGAAGCATCCTTTTGAGCTTGTACAGCCATGAGTCTTCTTGGGAATGATGAAACAAGTTTTTCACACCTGGATTTGTTGATCCTCTGCCATTCTTCCTTGCAGATCCTCTCCAGTTCCATCAGGTTGGATGGCGAACGTTGGTGGACAGCCATTTTCAGGTCTCTCCAGAGATGCTCAATTGGGTTCAGGTCGGGCTCTGGCTGGCCCAGTCAAGAATGGTCACAGAATTGTTCTGAAGCCAATGCAGAGCACTCTGGAAGAGGTTTTTATGCAGGATATCTCAGTACTTGGCCATATTCATATTTCCTTCAATTGCAACCAGTCGTCCTGTCACTCAAGGAGGATCACAAAGAAATGGACAGCACTTAAATATGAGTGTCTGAGCAAAGGGTCTAAATACATATGACCATGTATATTTCTGGTTTTTTTTTAATAAGTTTGCATAAATATCTACATGTCTGTTTTTTTTTTATAGTTTGCCTAATTACATTTCTGTTTTTAGTAAGATGGTGTGCAGAGTGTACATTAATGGGAAAAAAAATGAACTTTGTTAAATTTAGCAAGTGGCTCCAAAGAAACAAAGAGTGACAAATTTAAAGGGGTCTAAATACCTGAATACGTTCCGTACTCACTGTATTTACATAATTTAAAAAACGGCATGGGGTTCCCCCAATTTTGTTACTCAGCCAAGATAAAGCACACAGCTGTGGGTTGGTATTCTCACTCTGGAGAATCCACTATGGTTATTGTGTCTCCTCCAGCTAATAATAGCAGCCCACAGCCACTCCAAATGTGTTGCATCCATTGGATGTTCCAAATCTGGCACTTTACCTGGCTCATCCTGATTGCCAGGGGCGTAACTACAACAGGTGCAGGGGTTGTGATCGCACCTGGGCCCCGGAGCCTAGGGGGCCCCAAAAGTCCCTTTGGCCTATAGAAAAAGTCTATTGCTGTTAATGATTTGTAATAATTGGGGGCCCCGTTGGAGCTTTCGCATCGGGGCACATGAGTTTCAAGTTACGCCACTGCTGATTGCCCTGGTGCAGACATGCTCACACAGACACTTTCTCACCCTCCGGGCAATCCCCCATTAAACGGTAATTTCTTCCTTCTGGATTCAGTACATCCAGATCCTGCGCACCATATGACAGCCTGAGTCACATGGTGCGCAGGTCCTGTATATCACTTTGCACAGCCCTGCTGCTGCTCGAGAGGAAGAAATCACCGTGTTTCACCATGGGCTCACCGAAAAGGGTGAGTATTGCTTTGTTTATGCTGCAAAACTGAATTAATTGACATGGTACTTCTTTTTCGGATCATGTTTTCGCAGCACAACCTGAACAGGAAAAAACGCAGCCGTCGGAACAGCATTTCAGAAGTCTCATGGACATTGCTGGCCTGACAAAAATTGATTCGTTTTTGGTGCAACAACGCAGCACAAAAACGGATCACAAACACCTTGCGTGAACTAGGGCTGGGCGATTTTGGGAAAAATCAAAATCTCGATTTTATTTAAACCTATGGACGATTTTCGATTTAAATCTCGATTTTTTTTCTATTTTTTTTTTTTTTGCTTTTCTTTGATGAATAAAGAGAAAAAACTGAACGGAGCAGGTTCCCCAGGTATATAATCTATGAGGGGGAGGGGATATAGGACCCAGCAGGTATAGAATATATAAGGAAGGGGAGGCGATATAGGACCCAGGTATAGAATATATGAGGTGATATAGGACACAGGTATATAATCTGTAAGGAGGGGGAAGGATATAGAACACAGGTGTATATTTTAGAATATATAAGGAGGGCGAGGGGATATAGGACCCAGAAGGTATAGAATATATAAGGAGGGGGGGATACAGGACCCAGGTATATAATCTATAAGGAGGGGGAGGGATATAGGACCAGTCACCCAGGTATTATATAATCTGTAAGGAGGGGGAGAGATATAGGACCCAGGTATAGAATATATAGGGAGGAGGATGGAATATAGGACCCAGCACCAGGTGTAGAATATATAGGGAGGGGAAAAGATATAGGACACAGCAGGTATAGAATATATAAGGAGGGGGAGAGATATAGGACCAGTCACCCAGGTATTATATAATCTGTAAGGAGGGGAGAGATATAGGACCCAGGTATAGTATAGAATATATAGGGAGGAGGATGGAATATAGGACCCGGTCCCCAGGCATAGAATATATAGGGAGGAGGATGGGATATAGGACACAGATATATAGGGAGGAGGATGGGATATAGGACACACAGATATAGAATATATGAAGGGATATAGGACACAGACACAGGTATATAATATATAGTGAGGGGAAGGGGATGGGATATAGAACACCCGGTATATAAAAGGAGGGGGATGGGATATAGAACACAGCAGGCATATAGTATATAGCGGAGGGAGGGCTATATACGGACAGAGCTCGGTTTATACACATTATTACACACAATTATACACACACAACAGGATGACTCCGCTGTGTTGTCCCCTCAGTAGCTCTGTCCCCCCCTCCGTGACCCCCCGGTTCCCCTCTTACCGCCACCCGGTGTCTCCGCCTCACACTGCATAGACCGCCGCTGCCTGTGAGATCGCGCCGAACATACCAAATCTCGCGAGATTCCTTGTCAGCCCCGCTCACTGCCGCGAACATGCTCGCATTAACACTTAGCCGCCCGGATCTTCTAAGCACCACTCCGGCCGCCATTTTTAATCGAATTTAACGATTTGTCATAAAACCAAATCGTAGCTACAGCAGGGGGGGCGAATTAATCGAATTAATTCGATTAATCCCCCAGCCCCTAGATACAGGTACTATATACAGGGTGCAGTATGTACAGAGGGTGCAATATTATACAATGTGTGTAATACTGGACCATGTATATAATGCTTGTGTATACTGCACCCTGTATATAGTACTATAATACACCGGTACTAGATACAGGGTGCAGTATACACAGGTACTATATACAGGGTGCAGTATGTACAGTGGGTGCAATATTATACAATGTATATACTGGACCATGTATATAATGCTTGTGTGCACAGCACCCTGTATATAGTACTTATGTATAATACACAGGTACTAGATACAGGGTGCAGTATATACAGATACTAAATGCAGGGTGCAGTATGTTCAGAGGGTGCAATATTATACAATGTGTATAATATTGGATCATGTATGTATATAATGCTTGTGTATACAGTAATGCACCCTGTATATAGTACCTATGTATAATACACAGGTACTAGATACGGGGTGCAGTATATACAGTGGGTGGGTGCACTAAGCACTATACACATTTCTCATCATGATATATTGATCTATTATCAACAGATCAATATTTCATGAGAGAATATATGATGATGATGAATAATAATACATCAGTGCAGTGCAGATCAGATGGCCACTAACAGCCTGCACAGCAGCTAGGATATCATGCATGCCATGATATGGAATTATGGATGGACACTAAGCATTTACAGGACAGCACTTTACAGCAGGCAGGGAGTGGGGGACTCAGACTGGCCTTCTCAGTCACTCGGCGGTCGCCAGGCTCTCAGAGACGCAAGTTTCAATAACACCAGACAGTATGGTACCGCCTGCGCCTGGCCCTGTCTTCCTGCGCTCCACTCTGGAGGGTTCAGACAAGGTTCAGTCAGAGGCATGCTGACGTAGCACACTGTACGTGACACGCCTCTGAACCCTGTCTGAACACTGCCGCCGGGTGCCATAGCAACGCCAACGCTGCTGCTTCCAGTCCTCAGTCCCTGTCAGCCGCTGATGCCCAGGGCTGTATTTAGGGTTTCTGCCGCCCTAGGCACTTTCAGTTGTCGACCCCCCCCCCAAATAATCAGTCAGACTAAGGGCCTTTTCACATAACGCTTGATTTGCGTTTTGCTGTAATGGGTTTTCAGTAGCATTAACACATAGATGTATGCAAACGCACTGCAAAAACGCAATGCAAAACGTGGTTGCATTTGAACGCATGTGTCTTCACCCAGCGCACAGGATACGTTGCTTGCACCGTTTCCTGTGCGCTGGGTGAAAAAGCATGCGTTCAAATGCAACCTCCTTTTGCATTGCGTTTTGTATTGCGTTTGCATGTGTCACCCATACAAGTCTATTGGTGCGGTACCGCATGCATTTCACCGCGTTTCTATGCGTTAATGCTGTTGAAACAAACGCATTGCAGCAAAACGCAAATCAAGCGTTATGTGAAAAGGCCCTTTGTCTGACTGATCAGTGGGGGGGGGGGAAGTGCGACCGCTGAAAATACCGAGGTTTTCCACCTGAAAAAGCAACACAAATTAAAAAAGGAATGAACCCATGTACGGCAATGTAAAAATTACTTGCTGTTCATGTTCGTTTTTTTTAGTTTTTTTTTTAACTGTGTGTCCTGAAGCCTCTCTTTCATCTGAATTAGGGACCTTTCACATCAGCAGAGTTTGCTGCATCTGCCGCCTAATGGCCGACTTCTGGTAAGCCCCATTCATTCTCTAGGGGACTTGTGGTATGGTGCGGCAAGTACGGTTTTGGCAAGTCAAGAAAAATGCTGCTGGTTTTTTTGCGCTTCCGCAAGCGATAGATCCGACAAACTGCACTTGCCGCACCTGACCACAAGTCCCATAGAGAATGAATGTGGCTTACCAGAAGTCAGCCGTTAGGCGGCAGATGCAGCAAAATCTGCTGGATCTGCCACAATTCAGCAAAAAACGCTTACAGTAGTCAGGGGGTTCACAGATGTCAGAGTGCCCCTAGCATTCAGATTGTAATGAAGACCTCGATACACAGAGTAAAGTTGGATAAACCCGCCGATATGAACAGGTTGCGCTGACAGTCTAATGTGTGCTGGAGCTCTAAGTGACGATTGTCGGGGAGATAAGGATCCAGCATGTCCGATTACTGGCTGTAGATCCTTTTGTCCTCTAAGTGGTTTTCTGCAGCCAGAGATGTCTACCAGTGGTTCTAATAGAGAATACAGAAACACTTGGCAGAATGAGTGCTCCTGTACTGTATATAAGAGAATCAAGGAAGATTGCTGCCGGCCAAGCAATTAGACAGCTATCTATAATATGTTAGGGGCTTTAGTAAATTATTTGGCTGATATTCAGCTGTATTTTTAGTCCAGCTCCCTTACCCTATAATGATTTAGGGTCAAGTCTGTTAAATTAAAGATTACAACATCCACATGACTACATCACCAGAACCTCCGGCAATTCAATAACACATCACTAGAACCTCCATCAGTACATCATCAGAACCACTATCAATACAATAACACATCACTAGAACCACTGTCCGTAATTACCAGAACCACTGTCAATACAGTAACACCTCATCAGAACACGTCAATATATCACCAGAACCATTGTCAATACAGTAATACATCACCAAAACCACCGTCAGTACATCACTAGAACCACTGTCAGTATATCACCAGAACCCCTGTCAATACAGTAACACCTCACCAGAACCACTGTCAATACAGTAATACATCACCAGAACCACCGTCAGTACATCACGATAACAGTATATCCCCTATATTAAAGGGAACCTGTCACCCTCTTTGGCTGTTCTAAACTGTGCCCACCAGCTGTAACAAGATGTAGTTGGTTCCTGTAACCCCTCTATATGCCCAGATGTCCGCCTGCATAGCTCAGAAATAAACTTTTATTCTCTCCCGCGTTGTATGGTAAGGAGTCCTGAAAAGGTATGGGTGGGCTTGCTCTATGTGGTCCTCGCCGCCCCCTGCTTGTAATACCCTCCCCACTTTTTTTAAACTGCTGTGCAGCCTCCATTCTCCCTCTCCCTCCATTTTCCATAGTGCAGCCCACATGTCTTCCTCTGCAGCCCCCACATCTTCCTCTGCAGCCCCCACATGTCTTCCTCTGCAGCCCCCACATGTCTTCCTCTGCAGCCCCCACATGTCTTCCTCTGCAGCCCCCCCACGTCTTCCTCTGCAGCTCCCCCATGTCTTCCTCTGCAGCCCTCCCAGTCTTCTTCTGCATCCCCCCATGTCTTCCTCTGCAGCCCCCACATCTTACTCTGCAGCCCCCATGTCTTCCTCTGCAGCCCCCCCATGTCTTTCTCTGCAGCTCCCTCATGTGTTCCTCTGCAGCCCCCCCCAGTCTTCCTTTGCAGCTCCCCCATGTCTTCCTCTGCAGCCCCCCATGTCTTCCTCTGCAGCCCCCCATGTCTTCCTCTGCAGCCCCCCATGTCTTCCTCTGCAGCCCCCCATGTCTTCCTTTGCAGCTCCCCCATGTCTTCCTCTGCAGCCCCCCATGTTTTCCTCTGCAGCCCCCCATGTCTTCCTCAGCAGCTCTGCAGCCCCCCATGTCTTCCTCTGCAGCCCCCCATGTCTTCCTCTGCAGCCCCCCATGTCTTCCTCTGCAGCCCCCATGTCTTCCTCTGTAGCCCCCCATGTCTTCCTCTGTAGCCCCCCATGTCTTCCTCTGTAGCCCCCCATGTCTTCCTCTGCAGCCCCCCATGTCTTCCTCTGCAGCCCCCCCCAGTCTTCCTTTGCAGCTCCCCCATGTCTTCCTCTGCAGCCCCCCATGTCTTCCTCTGCAGCCCCCCATGTCTTCCTCTGCAGCCCCCCATGTCTTCCTCTGCAGCCCCCCATGTCTTCCTCTGCAGCCCCCCATGTCTTCCTCTGCAGCCCCCCATGTCTTCCTTTGCAGCTCCCCCATGTCTTCCTCTGCAGCCCCCCATGTTTTCCTCTGCAGCCCCCCATGTCTTCCTCAGCAGCTCTGCAGCCCCCCATGTCTTCCTCTGCAGCCCCCCATGTCTTCCTCTGCAGCCCCCATGTCTTCCTCTGTAGCCCCCCATGTCTTCCTCTGTAGCCCCCCATGTCTTCCTCTGTAGCCCCCCATGTCTTCCTCTGTAGCCCCCCATGTCTTCCTCTGCAGCCCCCCCAAGTCTTCCTCTGCAGCTCCCCCAAGTCTTCCTCTGCAGCCCCCCCACGTCTTCCTCTGCAGCTCCCCCATGTCTTCCTCTGCAGCCCTCCCAGTCTTCTTCTGCATCCCCCCCATGTCTTCCTCTGCAGCCCCCACATCTTACTCTGCAGCCCCCACATCTTACTCTGCAGCCCCCCATGTCTTCCTCTGCAGCTCCCCCATCTCTTCCTCTACAGCTCCCTCGTGTTCCTCTGCAGCCCCCCCCAGTCTTCCTTTGCAGCCCCCCCATGTCTTCCTCTTTAGCACCCCATGTCTTCCTCTGTAGCTCCCCCATGTCATCCTCTGTAGCCCCCCATGTCTTCCTCTGTAGCCCCCCATGTCTTCCTCTGTAGCCCCCCATGTCTTCCTCTGTAGCCCCCCCATGTCTTCCTCTGTAGCCCCCCCATGTCTTCCTCTGTAGCCCCCCCATGTCTTCCTCTGTAGCACCCCCATGTCTTCCTCTGTAGCCCCCCCATGTCTTCCTCTGTAGTCCCTCATGTCTTCCTCTGTAGCCCCCCATGTCTTCCTCTGCAGCCCCCCCCATGTCTTCCTCTGCAGCCCCCCCCCATGTCTTCCTCTGCAGCCCCCCCATGTCTTCCTCTGCAGCCCCCCATGTCTTCCTCTGCAGCCCCCCATGTGTTCCTCTGCAGCCCCCACATGTCTTCCTCTGCAGCTCCCACATGTCTTCTTCTGTAGCCCCCCATGTTTCCTCTGCAGCTCCCCCATGTCTTCTTCTGCAGCTCCCCCATGTCTTCTTCTGCAGCTCCCCCATGTCTTCCTCTGCAGCCCCCCATGTCTTCCTCTGTAGCCCCCATGTCTTCCTCTGCAGCCCCCCATGTCTTCCTCTGTAGTCCCCCATGTCTTCCTCTGCAGCCCCCCATGTCTTCCTCTGCAGCCCCCCATGTCTTCCTCTGCAGCCCCCCATGTCTTCCTCTGTAGCCCCCCATGTCTTCCTCTGCAGCCCCCCCATGTCTTCCTCTGTAGCCCCCCATGTCTTCCTCTGTAGCCCCCCATGTCTTCCTCTGCAGTCCCCCAGTCATGTCTTCCTCTGTAGCCCCCCATGTCTTCCTCTGCAGCCCCCACATGTCTTCCTCTGCAGGCCCCCCATGTCTTCCTCTGTAGCCCCCCATATCTTCCTCTGTAGCCCCCCATGTCTTCCTCTGCAGCCCCCCATGTCTTCCTCTGTAGCCCCCCATGTCTTCCTCTGTAGCCCCCCATGTCTTCCTCTGCAGCCCCCCCAGTCTTCCTCTGTAGCCCCCCATGTCTTCCTCTGCAGCCCCCCATGTCTTCCTCTGTAGCCCCCCATGTCTTCCTCTGTAGCCCCCTATGTCTTCCTCTGCAGCCCCCACATGTCTTCCTCTGCAGGCCCCCACATGTCTTCCTCTGCAGCCCCCCATGTCTTCCTCTGCAGCCCCCCATGTTTTCCTCTGTAGCCCCCCATGTCTTCCTCTGCAGCCCCCCATGTCTTCCTCTGTAGCCCCCCATGTCTTCCTCTGTAGCCCCCCATGTCTTCCTCTGCAGCCCCCACATGTCTTCCTCTGCAGCCCCCCATGTCTTCCTCTGCAGCCCCCCATGTCTTCCTCTGTAGCCCCCCATGTCTTCCTCTGTAGCCCCCCATGTCTTCCTCTGTAGCCCCCCATGTCTTCCTCTGCAACCCCCCCCATGTCTTCCTCTGTAGCCCCCCATGTCTTCCTCTGTAGCCCCCCATGTCTTCCTCTGTAGCCCCCCCATGTCTTCCTCTGCAGCCCCCATGTCTTCCTCTGCAGCCCCCACATGTCTTCCTCTGAAGCTCCCCCATGTCTTCCTCTGTAGCTGTCTTCCTCTGCAGCCCCCCCATGTCTTCCTCTGTAGCCCCCCATGTCTTCCTCTGCAGCCCCCCATGTCTTCCTCTGTAGCCCCCCCATGTCTTCCTCTGCAGCCCCCACATGTCTTCCTCTGCAGGCCCCCACATGTCTTCCTCTGCAGGCCCCCACATGTCTTCCTCTGTAGCCCCCCATGTCTTCCTCTGCAGCTCCCCCATGTCTTCCTCTGTAGCCCCCCATGTCTTCCTCTGTAGCCCCCCCATGTCTTCCTCTGCAGCCCCCACATGTCTTCCTCTGCAGGCCCCCTAGGGCTTTGCTTCTTAATATTCGGCTAAGACAGCGACTCACCTGCATCGGCTTCTCCTCTGTGCGACGTTCTGCAGAGAGGGCGGCTGAGTGGGGAGACCTCGCGACGCTGGCATGACCCCTGCACTGAACCCGGAAGTGCGGCGGTGCTGTGATACTGTGCCGGAACCGACGCTGCACTGAACCGCAACCCCCCCTCCCCCACTGTGTCAGGTGAGTGCGGCCGCTCTCCCGACTCTTGTGCTACCGCCCTGCATGATTATTTCACTTTTGGGGCGGATGGGTGGCCCTGAAGTGTAAGTAATCCACCGGCCTGTCACCTGGCCCAGTCCGCCCCTGCGGCCCCAGACCAGAGTCACACGCAGGAGCTGCCAGCAGAGAAAAAAAAAGACGGCTCTCTGTCTCGTTCACATCAAAGAGCCGGCTCTTATCATTCACATCAAAGAGCCGGCTCAATGTGTCAGCTCAATGAGTCGGCTCAATGTGTCGGCTCCTTCGCGAACGACGCATCACCAGCTGATAAGCAAATAGAATCTGTCTGCAGTCGGGGCGAGTCGTGGCTCAGCAGGTAGAGCGTCGGCCCTACAAGCGCAGCGACTTGTGTTCGACTCCCAGCTGGTGCTGGTTCCGGGTGCATAACAAAGTGACTGATAATTACTCACATAAGAGTGAGTATAATCTGTTCATGATAAGTATGCATCTAGAAGGAACCAGAGGCATTGCACGAGTCCTTAGTGTGACATGAAACCTGTGAGCAGTAGAGCCGGCCTCAGCCAGAGCTCAGTCGGCGGCCGCGGCAGATCTCTGGAGAGCACGCAAGCCCCTTTTTGTGGTACAAGCCCAAGCCTTTTTATTAGGTTTAACATATATGGTACAAGTCCAAGCTTTTTTATTAGGTTTAACATACTTGGTATTAGGGCTGGGCGATTTTGGAAAAATCAAAATCTCGATTTTATTTAAACCTATGGACGATTTTCGATTTAAATCTCGATTTTTTTTTTCTATTTTTTTGCATTTCTTTGATGAATAAAGAGGGGGCCCCCGTGACCCTGTGACAGAGGAGAGGAGGGTAACTGAGGGAAGCGTCCTGCTTCCCTTGGGTGTTCCCACCCCTCCTCTTGTCTGCAGCCCAGGCTCTAACCCTAGCCCTAACCCTAGCCCCAACCCTAACACTAACCCTAGCCCTACGCCTAGCCCTAACACTAACCCTAGCCCTAACACTAGCCCTAACCCTAGCCCTTACCCTAGCCCGAACACTAGCCCTAGCCCTAACCCAAGCCCTAACCCTAGCCCTAACACTAGCCCTAACACTAGCCCTAGGAGCCCTAGTGTACAGTATATATAGAACACTCAATATAGGTGGCAGTGCCTGCACACAGTGTACACTATATATAGAACACAACACTACATATTATAACATAACATTATATGTAGCAGCCGGTCCGCACACACTGCACGGCCTCTGGCTTCCGGGTTTCAGGCTGCAGTAGAATAGTGCTGGGGCCTAGTACATGGCAGCTAGTCCCCGGCCTCAGATAGACACCTCCCGCCCCTCCTCATGCTCACCTGCTGGTATCTACTGCTGCTCTGCTCCGACATGTCAGCAGGAGATGACACGGACAGAGGCCAAATAGAGACCCGGGTACGAAGTCAGCAAGACGGCGCCATATCCCTGTCAGGGCGCCGGCGGCAAGGGGCAGGTAAGACCTGCATTGGGCTCTGACAGCTATGCCCCCCCCCCCGCAGCCTGCTCCTCACCCCCCCGCACACTCCGCTGCCTGCTCCTCACCACCCCCCCGCACACTCCGCAGCCTGCCTCCCACCCCCCCCGCATACTCCGCAGCCTGCTCCTCACCACCCCCCCCCCTCACACACTCCGCAGCCTGCTCCTCACGCCCTCCACACACTCCGCAGCCTGCTCCTCACACCCCTCCGCACACTCCGCAGCCTGTTCCTCACCCCCCCGCACACTCCGCAGCCTGCTCCTCACCCCCCCCGCACACTCCGCAGCCTGCTCCTCACCACCCCCCCGCCACACTCCGCAGCCTGCTCCTCACGCCCTCCGCACACTCCGCAGCCTGCTCCTCACACCCTCCGCACACTCCACAGCCTGCTCCTCACACCCCCACACACTCTCCCGCAGCCTGCTCCTCACACCCTCCGCAGCCTGCTGCTCACCCTCCACAGCCTGCTGCTCACCCTCCACAGCCTGCTGCTCACCCTCCACAGCCTGCTGCTCACCCTCCACAGCCTGCTGCTCACCCTCCACAGCCTGCTGCTCACCCTCCTGCACCCTCCGCAGCCTGCTGCTCACCCTCCTGCACCCTCCGCAGCCTGCTGCTCACCCTCCTGCACCCTCCGCAGCCTGCTGCTCACCCTCCTGCACACCCTCCACAACCTGCTGCTCACCCTCCTGCACACCCTCCACAACCTGCTGCTCACCCTCCTGCACACCCTCCGCAACCTGCTGCTCACCCTCCTGCACCCTCCGCAACCTGCTGCTCACCCTCCTGCACCCTCCGCAGCCTGCTGCTCACCCTCCTGCACCCTCCGCAGCCTGCTGCTCACCCTCCTGCACACCCTCCACAACCTGCTGCTCACCCTCCTGCACACCCTCCACAACCTGCTGCTCACCCTCCTGCACCCTCCACAACCTGCTGCTCACCCTCCTGCACCCTCCACAACCTGCTGCTCACCCTCCTGCACCCTCCACAGCCTGCTGCTCACCCTCCTGCACCCTCCACAGCCTGCTGCTCACCCTCCACAGCCTGCTGCTCACCCTGCTGCACCCTCCACAGCCTGCTGCTCACTCTGCTGCACCCTCCACAGCCTGCTGCTCACCCTCCTGCACCCTCCACAGCCTGCTGCTCACCCTCCTGCACCCTCCACAGCCTGCTGCTCACCCTGCTGCACCCTCCACAGCCTGCTGCTCACCCTGCTGCACCCTCCACAGCCTGCTGCTCACCCTGCTGCACCCTCCACAGCCTGCTGCTCACCCTGCTGCACCCTCCACAGCCTGCTGCTCACCCTGCTGCACCCTCCACAGCCTGCTGCTCACCCTGCTGCACCCTCCACAGCCTGCTATTCACCCTGCTGCACCCTCCACAGCCTGCTGCTCACCCTCCTGCACCCTAGAGATGGCTATGTCGGGCGTGCAGCCGGCTCCATGCTGGGAGCAGTAGTCCCCCCAGGATGTGCCCGGCAGGACTCGCCATAGCCGCCCCTCAGACCACGCTTCTCCCCGGCTGTGCACCGCCCCCACAGCCCGGTAATGAGCCCCGGTGTACCGTCGCTTGCTCCCGGCCGGGGCTCCGCACTGTGCGGGCTGACAATTCACATCACCAGCGGCTGCAGCAGGGGCGGGGGGGGCACTGACAGCACTTCCCCCCCCTCCCCCCAGGACATCTCCCGCCGCTGTAGCAGGGGCTGGGCTCTGACAGCACCCCCTCCCCTCGGCAGTGGCCGCGGGTATACCGCTAGGAAGCCACTACTAGCCGCCCGGATCGTTTAAACAGCGATCCGGCGGCCATTTTAAATCGAATTACACGATTGTTAAGAAAACTACAATCGTGGCCACAGCAGGGGGCGAATTAATCGAATTAATTCGATTAATCGCCCAGCCCTAGCGTGAACATTGCCTAATTATTGTAATTAAAACTATTCAGTAGTTTCTACACTATGTGGGGCACTTACTACTGAAAGGGGTCCTATGTTTGACTACTATAAAGAACATTCTAAGTGACACAAATCACTGTAGGAACACTGTATGTGACACTGATTACTGTGTGAAGCACTATATGTGAAACTAATTGTAGAGGGCACTATACACGACACTAATTGCTGCAAAATGCATCATGGGTGGCACTGATTATTGCAGCAAACACTATGCATGAAACTAATTGCTATGGAAAGCACTAAGTGTGACATTTATTACTGTAAACTCTTTGTTCCCTACAGCAATAAGTGCAACACAATGTGTTTGAGACTAATTGCTGCAAAGTGATCCATGTGTGACTGTTTTTACAGTAGGGAATACTATGAATGAGACATATTGCTGTAGTAGTATCTTTAGGAGCATGATGCGTATGGCACTAATATTTCTGTTGTTTAGTATTTCTGTACATTGGACAGCTTAACAGCTAAAGTATTCCATATAGCAACATGATAACATTTGTGAGACGGTAGCCGGGGTTGTCATGGACGGCCGGTACGTCTCCCCCAGGTTGTGCGCCCTCCATGGGTAGAAAAGTACTCCAGTCCAGGGTTTGGAGGTTTTTTCCCTCTTCCCAGAGAGGAAGGCGTTAAGAGGAAGCAGGAACACTGGGTGTGGGTCCTTGAGTTGGGAGTGAGCACAACTCCCTGGGATTCTGATGAGGAAGCATGTTCTGAGTCAGGCCGCAGACCTAGTGGCGGATAGACTTCTGGGAAAGCAGCGAGGAGCGGCCCCTGAAGGAAGGGGACCGGAATGCTCTGTTGGACTGTTGTTTTTTTTCCTCTTCTGTTGGATTGAATAAACCTGTGTGCAGTGACCCGTGGTGCCCGGATCCCTTGTCTCCGCCGTGCCGCCGCTACCTCACACATTATTAGGGCACCACTACGGGGAGTTTGTGTTGATATGGTAGGGAAGCTGCTGGAAAAGTAACTAGAAAAAAATACTCTGCAGCACTCGGTTACTACCAATGATGTACATATGCTAATAAGCTATATATATATATATGAGAAAAAAGTTAAAAACTTACGTTTTTTAAAAAAACTCAAAATCTTATCTTTTTATTTCTGAAGTTCTTGGTAACACACATTGGCCAATGTCTGTTTGCTCGTCGACTGCGACAAAGTGACTTCAGGTCCGACGAGTCCTAACGCTGACATCCCTGTCCTCCTTGTCCACCCCCCACTTCTCAGTGGGCAGACTCCATCTCGACCCTAGATCACCTGTGGTCAACAAGGGTGCAAATTGCAGCATGGAGCCAGCCACTCCATAAGATACAAAACAGAAAAAAACTGCATAGCACTCACAGACTAATGTGAACCGGTGCCAGCAGGGCTGCTGGATCAAATAACTAGAAAAAAATACTCTGCAGCACTCGGTTACTACCAATGATGTACATATGCTAATAAGCTATATATATATATGAGAAAAAAGTTAAAAACTTACGTTTTTTCAAAAAACTCAAAATCTTATCTTTTTATTTCTGAAGTTCTTGGTACACACATTGGCCAATGTCTGTTTGCTCGTCGACTGCGACAAAGTGACTTCAGGTCCGACGAGTCCTAACGCTGACATCCCTGTCCTCCTTGTCCACCCCCCACTTCTCAGTGGGCAGACTCCATCTCGACCCTAGATCACCTGTGGTCAACAAGGGTGCAAATTGCAGCATGGAGCCAGCCACTCCATAAGATACAAAACAGAAAAAAACTGCATAGCACTCACAGACTAATGTGAACCGGTGCCAGCAGGGCTGCTGGATCAAATAACTAGAAAAAAATACTCTGCAGTACTCGGTTACTACCAATGATGTACATATGCTAATAAGCTATATATATACATATGAGAAAAAAGTTAAAAACTTACGTTTTTTCAAAAAACTCAAAATCTTATCTTTTTATTTCTGAAGTTCTTGGTACACACATTGGCCAATGTCTGTTTGCTCGTCGACTGCGACAAAGTGACTTCAGGTCCGACGAGTCCTAACGCTGACATCCCTGTCCTCCTTGTCCACCCCCCACTTCTCAGTGGGCAGACTCCATCTCGACCCTAGATCACCTGTGGTCAACAAGGGTGCAAATTGCAGCATGGAGCCAGCCACTCCATAAGATACAAAACAGAAAAAAACTGCATAGCACTCACAGACTAATGTGAACCGGTGCCAGCAGGGCTGCTGGATCAAATAACTAGAAAAAAATACTCTGCAGCACTCGGTTACTACTACCACAGGTGATCTAGGGTCGAGATGGAGTCTGCCCACTGAGAAGTGGGGGGTGGACAAGGAGGACAGGGATGTCAGCGTTAGGACTCGTCAGACCTGAAGTCACTTTGTCGCAGTCGACGAGCAAACAGACATTGGCCAATGTGTGTACCAAGAACTTCAGAAATAAAAAGATAAGATTTTGAGTTTTTTGAAAAAACTTAAGTTTTTAACTTTTTTCTCATATATATATATAGCTTATTAGCATATGTACATCATTGGTAGTAACCGAGTGCTGCAGAGTATTTTTTTCTAGTTATTTGATCCAGCAGCCCTGCTGGCACCGGTTCACATTAGTCTGTGAGTGCTATGCAGTTTTTTTCTGTTTTTTTCTGTTTTGTGCTGGAAAAGTAAAGTGCTCAGACAGCAAACTGTTCAGAGGCAAATTTTTGCAATAATGGCATTCCTGCCACATACAGTGCTGCTCACCATTATTGGCACCCCTTCATTTTGCCCTAATGGATGCTCCAATTCTTGGGTTAAAAAAAGGAGAGCTGATCCCACACCATTTTTAAAAATTATTTATTTAAATAATTAAGAATAATGGTATGGGGTCCCTAATACTTCATACACAGCAGACAAAAAGTACACGACTACGAGCTGCAGTCCCCCATTTGTGTGGTGTGTGTTATTTTGTTTGGGTATCAAAATATGGGAGACCTCACAGTGTCTGTTTACAGCTGTCATTAACACCTTATATTACCTTGCTTGCCACTGCCTATGTGCTTGTGTCCCCTTTGTGCTGCATTTGTATGTGCACAAATGCAACACAAACGTAGCTGCAAAAGTGATCGGTTTTTGCTTCTTTTTTTTTTTTTTTTTTTTTAAACCTAAGGGTGCGTGCACACTGTCCGGAGAAGCTGCGTGTTGGACGCAGCTCCTCCGGACCTGAGGAAAGCCGCGGGTGGCCACAGGGAGACTGCAACCGCCCGATGGGAGCTGCTTCCAACTTCGCAGCATGAAATAAACATGCTGCGGAGGAGCTCCAAACACACTGCGGGCGGGTTAAGCATAGTGAGGATGGGATTTCTTGAAAATCCCATCCACTATGCTAGTACTGTACTACACAGCGTTTTGGACGCAGTGGCAAGATGCTGTGTCCAAAACGCTGCGTACACTGATCGTGTGCATGCACCCTAATAAGGGCACTTCCACATGTTGAGAATTTGATGAGTTTTTTTCCTCAGGATTTGTAGCCAAAACCCGGAGTGGATAATTAAATCCAGAAGTGGTGCAGGTGTTTCTACTAGACTTTTCCTCTGATTGCTCCACTCCTGGTTTTGTCTACAAATCCTAAGGTAAAAAAACTCATCAAATACTCAGCGTGTGCACATGGCCTAAGGTTTTCATGAAGAATTTTCCTGAGCACTAACGAATCACCTTCTTTGTGTGTGCACATAGCCATAGGCGGCCGTCACACGCATCAATTTCCTGCACGATATCGGTTAAGCGATCTGCTTTTTGATCGCTTAAGAGATATCGTTTGTGCATCGCTACGAGTAATCAAGCGATTTTACACTGTAAAATCGCTTGATTGTTTGATCGCAGATTTGTGAGTCGGAGCTCATATCAAGCGATAATCGCTTGATCAATCTGCTTCATCGTGGTGTGTGACACCACGATGAACGATCTCCCAGTGGCACAGCCTATGCTGGGAGATGGTATCTATGGTAAACGTCAGGTTACTAAGCGCCGCGCGGCGCCTAGTAACCCGATGTGTACCATAGTTACCAGTGATCTCGCTGCTCCACATCGCTGGTGAGTCTGTCTGTGTGACAGCTCACCAACGATGTGAGCGATATTGTTAGCGATTGCGCGTGCATGTGATCGCTAACAATATCGCTCTCTACATTGAAGCGTGTGACGGCCGCCTTAGTGTCATGTATACTGTTTCTTATAATAATCAGTGCCACACAGTGGAATTAAAAATAATTTTTCCCTAAAAAGTTTCCCTGACAGTGAAAATGCCACACAAATAATGTTACCGTAAGTCTTATTCACATGTCAGTATTTGTAATTTGCAGAGAAAAACTATTATAAGAATTGATTGATACCTGTTCTGTGTTTTGGAATCTCTTGATTTTGGCATAGAAATACTGAACAAATTCTGATCAAACATACTGATAATGTAAGTAAAGCCTTAGACTGTACTTCTAATACGGATAATGCTCCCCAAGTACAACAAAAACATTTCTAACAGATAGCACCCCTAACTGTAATTGTGGCAAAACAGTACTCCCAAAAAGAATTGTTCAAAGCTCAGTGCCTATACAGTTTTAGTGCCTACACAATACTACAAAAAAGGATTCCAAGTTGGGTGCCCCAACAGTGATAGTATTCTCTTACAATGATCCCAATAGCTAATTGTGCCACAGTGAACCCATTTGTAATAATTCTTCCCCAGAATGCCTCATTAGTAATAGGACCCCATAGTGCCCCAAGTAGTCCTCCTCCAGAAGGTCTCCCTAAAGGTACCGTTACACGAAGCAATATTGCTTGCAATTTCACTGGCAATTTGCTGACTCATGTGAAATCATGGACACATTGTATCATTTGTACACAGCAACAAAATAGAACAATGTGTCCATGATTTCACTGCAACTAGCAAATTTCCAGTGAAATTGCAAGCAATATTGCCGCGTGTGGCGGTACCTTTAGTATTAGTGATAAAGCCTAACTTCTGATCCATGTCACCTTGACCTGTTGAACAGGTCCTGATCTGTGCAAGCCACAAGTCTTTACCAGCCCCTAACCTGAGTTGCCTGTGGCCCACTGCATTCATATGTGCTGAAGTCATGCTCCTTTCTAAAGTCAACTTTAAACCTTTGTCCAAAATCATAACAGAGGCTGCACAATTTATAATTCAGTTTTTTCTTTATGCTGAAGATGAACCTTTTGGACATGTAAAGTGCTACCTTTGGACATCTTCTTGCTATTCACATTTTCCTATACCTAAAGACTGTCAAACCCAGTCTTGGTACGATTGGCTAGCTGCAACGTCAGCACCGTCAACCCTGTGGAAAGGACACCGGCGTACTCACCCTCCTGACCACTCAGCTGTGTATGCAGTCCCCACTCTTGCTTCCTGCTTCCTAGGTCTGCACACGCCGCACAGGTCTCCCGAGAATGTGCTTAGGATACAAGCGTGCGCACTTCCCGCCTCTTAAAGGGAAAGTACGTGCACTCTGTAATTGTCCCCAGCCAATGGGAACATTAGGTACTTAAGGCACCCTCCCTCTTCAAGAGATGCCTGAGCAATGTGTTAGATCTATTTGTTTTCATGGCTACTAGTTGTAAGGTACCGACAAGCTGTAAATGTATCCTATGGCCAGGGTCAGACCTGCGTCAGCATTATAGCTGACAAATCCACTTAAAACTTAATTTCTTGCAGCCTGAGCGCATAGCATTAATGGAATGTAATGCTGTGCTGAGGCTGTGTATTGATCGCTATGGTTACCTGTAAACAGCACAGCCGGCAGCTTCACTCTCAAAGACCGGATATGCACTTTTGCAGAGCGCACAGAAAATGTGGTTTTCAGCATTTTCTTGTGTGCTCAGCAAAAGCGCAAATACGGTCTTTGAGAGCGAAGCTGCCAGCTGTGCTGTTTACAGGTAACCATAGCGATCAATACACGGCCTGAGCACAGCGTTATATTCTGTTAACGCTATGCGCTCCAGCTGAGAAATTCAATGTTTTAAGTGGATTTGTAAGCCTGAGGGTACCTTTACACGCCGCTACTGGCGCGTGGATACAACCAGCTACAGGCTACAAATGTAGCTTGTAGCGGCAAAATACCCCGTAGTAGCGGCGTGTAAAGACGGTAGGAGGCACCCGGCAACAGATACATCTGTTTCTGAGCACTGCCCGGAAACAGGTGGCTACACAGGCGATTGTAGCAACCTGTAGCGGCATGTAAAGAAGGAACAGAAGGGTTGTTTCTACACCATGCGATGTACTTTGTATGTAGCTGGGGCGTGACACAGCCTCCGTGTTACCGCGCCCCATCAGCGATCATTGGTGGAAGATACTGCGTACCGATTGGCTCTTCCTGCACACTCCGCCATTCACAAGCGCTTATTCCGTGCCACAGTCCGATCACTACTACGTCACGTGTCCGCCATCCGCCCTTTGCGTCGTGCCCAATCAGAACTCTCTTGTGTTGGCCAATGGTTGTGGTTTGGGCGCGGCGTGATGGACTGTGGCACGCCTATATGTTTTACCTGCTGCCTTTGTTCCGCCCAGATTACCCTGTGGTGGCGGCGTGTGAAGATGGTACGCTAAGCTACAGATGGCTACTTGTGGCACCCAGCGGTGTATCCGGGGATAGATGTCACATAGTGTAGCGTACCTTGTGGCGGCGTGTAAAGATGGTGCGTTTACCGTTTGTAACCGTTTGTGCGTGCTCGTGCACGTGAAGTAGCTGGTTGTATCCACCCGCCAGTAGCGGCGTGTAAAGGTACCCTGAGGGCTGATGTTAGTTAGACCCTAGCCTATGTCTGACAACTTGTACTTGAGTTCCAGTACCTGTTCTGTGTATCCATACCCTCCAAAACCTACCAGAATCTGTAGTATTACCACCAATACCCGCTGTACTCACCAGTATCTGCTGGATCCTTCCGTACCTGCCTGAAGCTGCCATAGCTGATGGTACCAGTCTGCTATTGCTACAACCTGTCTGGCTGCTCCAGCCATCCCACTTGCACCTGAGCTCATCCCTGCGTGGTTGAGTCAGTTGCTACTTTACCAAGAGTTACATTAAGGTACCTTCACACACAGCAATATTGCTAGGCAATTTCACTGGCAATTTGCTGGTTGCAGTGAAATCATGGACACATTGTTACATTTGTACACAGCAACAAAATAGAACAATGTGTCCATCATTTCACTGCAACCAGCAAATTGCCAGTGAAATTGCCTAGCAATATTGCTGTGTGTGTGAAGGTACCTTAAGAGTAGTACCTGCAGCAACTTCTGTATTTATCACCCATTCCTGGTTTTGGCTACAAAAACTGACGAGCAAAAACAGACCAAAAACGCCCAGTGTGAATGGAGCCTAATAGTGGCTGTCATAGCCCTCTTCCTAGAGAACTCATGAACACAGAATCAACAGTTATCTAAGGTGTAGGATCTGCTTTACTTTACTTTCCCTTAGGCTGAAGGCACATCATCCGACATGATCCCAGTGCCTCGCACGAGTGCAATGCGAGATAAACTCGCATTGCACTAGGACAAGTGTTTTTCTATAATGTCGGGCACACTGGTGCGCATTTGAAGCCCTGAACTCGCAAAGCGAGTTTCAGTCGCGGCATGCTGCGACTGCATGCGAGTTGTACGCACCAGCTATCAATAGAACACAATGGGTGCATTAAAAAAACGCACCGTGCAATCACATAGTGCGAGTCTCTGTGACAGCCGGGACCGTGTGCGGCTTCACCCGCCACGCTGCTGGCAGCGGGAGCGGATGCCCTCCCCCTCCTCAGGTCTCCCCCCTTCTCCAGATGGCCCCCACCTGTCACTGGCCCCCAACCCCGATGCCGGGACATGTTTGCGGTTACCCGCCGCGCTGCTGGCGGCGGGAGCGGATGCCCTCCCCCTCCTCAGGTCTCCCCCTTCTCCAGATGGCCCCCACCTGTCACTGCCCCCCACCCCCGATGCCGGGACCTGTTTGCGGTTACCCGCCGCGCTACTGGCGACGGGAGCGGATGCCCTCCCCCTCCTCAGGCCTCCCCCTCCTCTGGATGGCCCCCACCTGTCACTGCCCTCCACCCCTCACCCCCGATCCCCACCGCACGATCCCGCCGGTGTAGCCGCCGCTCTGCCTCCTCTCCTCGCTGGAACGCCCCTCCTCCAGTGCAGCTCCGCCCAGAGGTAAGTACCGTATGAATGAATGAATGAATGTGAGTGGGTTCATGGATGGATGGGTTCATGGATGGATGGATGAGTGTGAATGGATGGATGTATGTGTGCACGCGTGGTTGTGTGGGTGCATGGATGTGTGGGTGCGTAGATGCGTGGATGTGTGGGTGCGTGGATGTGTGGGTGCGTGGATGCATGGATGTGTGGATGCGTGCGTGCGTAGATGCGTGGATGTGTGGGTACGTGGATGCGTGGGTGCATGGATGTGTGGGTGCGTGGATGCATGGATGTGTGGGTGCATGGATGTGTGGGTGCATGGATGTGTGGGTGCATGGATGCGTGGGTGCATGGATGCGTGGATGTGTGGACGTAAGGGTGCGTGGATGTGTAAGTGCGTGGATGCGTGGGTGCGTGGGTGCGTGGATGTGTGGGTGCGTGGATGTGTAGGTGCATGGATGTGTGGGTGCACGGATGCGTGGGTGCATGGATGCGTGGACGTGTGGGTGCGTGGACGTGTGGGTGCGTGGATGTATGGGTGCGTGGATGCATGGATGTGTGGATGCGTGGGTGCGTAGATGCGTGGATGTGTGGGTACGTGGATGTGTGGGTGCATGGATGCGTGGATGTGTGGGTGCATGGATGTGTGGGTGCATGGATGTGTGGGTGCATGGATGCGTGGGTGCGTGGATGTGTGGGTGCGTGGATGTGTGGATGCGTGGGTGCGTAGATGCGTGGATGTGTGGGTACATGGATGTGTGGATGCGTGGATGTGTGGGTGCGTGGATGTGTGGGGGCATGGATGTGTGAGTGCATGGATGCATGCGTGCGTGGATGTGTGGGTGCATGGATGCATGGATGTGTGGATGCGTAGATGCGTGGATGTGTGGGTACATGGATGTGTGGGTGCGTGGATGTGTGGATGCGTGGATGTGTGGGTGCGTGGATGTGTGGGTGCGTGGATGCGTGGGTGTGTGGGTACATGGGTGCGTGGATGTGTGGATGCGTGCGTGTGTGGATGCATGCATGTGTGGATGTGTGCACGAATGGATGTGTACATGCGTGGATGATAGGTGGATGGATGGATGCAACAAGGAATCAAGTGTCCTCTTCTAGTTTCAGGGATCATAGTAATGGTGCACTGTATGACAGATCATTGCCATACAGTGCACCATAACTCTGACCACAGAGACTGTAGGAAGAGGACACTTGATCCCTTGCTGCAATCTCTGGAGCAGAGGTGATCGAGCATCGTGGGACCTTCATTGTGGACTACGTCAGAGGCGATCGAGCATCGTGGGACGTTCGTTATGGACTATGTCGGATCTTTCTAATAAAGAATGAGCCTGAATTTTGTTTGTTTTTTTCTTCAAATAAAATTACTTTTCTTTGTGTGTATTTATTGACTACTCACCAGAGATTCCTAATGGCGGGTCTAACATTGGCCCAATATTATGAATCTCGGGCTTAGTGCCAGCTGCCAATAAAAAGCTGGCATTAACCCCTTTATTACCCAGTTTGCCACCGGCACCAGGGCAACTGGAAGAGCATGGGTACAGAGCCAGAAAGTGGCGCTTCAATGAATGCGCCATTTTCTGGGGCGGCCGCGAGCTGCAATTCGCAGCATGGGGGGCTCAGAACGCTTGGGCCTCTCCATGCTGCGGATTGCAGCCCCCAGCTGTCTAGTTGTACCTGGCTGTACCAAAAATATGGCGGAGCCCCACGTCATTTTTTTTCTAGAATTTGTTCTAGAAATAAAAATAAAATGCGCTTCGCTGTATTTTTGGTTGCCAGCAAGGTACAACGAGGCAGCTGGGGGTTGGTGGCAGTCCGTAACTGCCAAGTTGTACCTGGCTGGACCAAAAATATGGCGAAGCCCCACGTCATTTTTTTTATTACTTCTACCAATAAAATGACATGGAGCTTTGCCATATTCTTGGTTGCCAGCCAGGTACAACTTGGCAGTTGGGGGGCTGCAATCCTCATCGTGGAGAGATCCAAATGTTGTGGGCCCCCCACGCTGCAAATTGCAACCCACAGCCACCCCAGAAAATAGCGCATTCATTGGAGGTGCCATTTTCTGGTGCTGTACCCCAACTCTTCCAGTTGCCCTTGCGCTGGTGGCAATGCTGGTGGCACACAGGGGCTCTCCATACGCGACATGGTGTCCGCTACCAATTGTTAGCGGACACCATGTTGCGTATGGAGAGCCCCTGTGTGCCTAAACATTGGAGTTCCCCATAAGTGACCCCATTATGCATCTGGATTTGTTCCTTGGGGGGTCTAGTTTCCAAAATGGGGTCACTTGTGGGAGAGCTTCAATGTTGAGGCACACAGGGGCTCTCCATATGCGACATGGTGTCCGCTAACAATTGGAATTGTTAGCAGCACCATGTCACGTTTGGAGAGCCCCTGTGTGCCTCAGCATTGGAGCTTCCCCACAAGTGACCCCATTTTGGAAACTAGACCCCCAAGGATCAAATCTAGATGCATAATGAGCACTTTGAAGCCCCAGGTGCTTCACAATTTGATCCGTAAAAATAAAAAAATAAGATTTTTGTGGAAGAAAAATATTTTTTTCAATTTTACGGATCAATTTGTGAAGCACCTGGGGCTTCAAAGTGCTCATTATGCATCTAGATTTGTTCCTTGGGGGTCTAGTTTCCAAAATGGGGTCACTTGTGGGGGAGCTCCAATGCTGAGGCACACAGGGGCTCTCCAAACGTGACATGGTGTCCGCTAACAATTTGAATGGAAATCAGCTCAAATTGTTAGCTGACACCATGTCGCGTTTGGTGAGCCCTTGTGTGCCTCAACATTGGAGCTCCCCCACAAGTGACCCCATTGATTGATAAATGAGTGGCAGCAAATCAGTGCAGTCTTGACACCAGGAGAAGGTGCTGGTCTGTCGGATCGCAGTAGGAATGAAAAAATCTCAATCGCACCCTACTAGCACCACACTAGCACCCCACTAGCACCACACTAGCACTACTACACGCATCAAACTCGCATCAATATCGCGCTTCATAAACGCGCCGTTTTGGAGGGATCAGTGTGCCTTCAGCCTTACTGCAGAAATGGCAAAGTCCTTTCAAAGAGGCTTACTACATAAATATAGAGATATAGCTAAACTTGAATGATTTCATGCTAGTTGGATCCAATTTTAATTGCACATTTGTAAATTACTATATATTATCTGCTCACTTGTTTTTAACGCATATAACCTTTTTAAAAGGATTCTGTGACAGGTATATCAATTTTAAAGTGATTCTGTCATGAGAAAGGGGTAATGTTAACTTGAACTTAGTCAACACTGCCACATTTGCCAGCAGGATTTCACCCCCTGCCCACAAGCTATTACTATATACATGTGTATGCAGCTTTCTCAAAGTCAAAGCCAGTAATACCATTCCATGGTCAGTCTGTTCCTGATACTTAAAAAACAATATTTGAATGGATATGTGATTGACTGAGGCAAAAATGCTTTTGGCAGGAGTAATCTTTTCCAAGCCTCTGGCAGTCTGGCTCAATTTCCCGCCAGCACTGCTATCTCCTGCTGGTCTAACAAGTTTGCAGTTTGATTTCAGTCAAGCAGAAGGCGGCACTGGGAGGGGAATAGAGCTGGAGTGACAAAGGTTTAGAAGAACTTCAATGTGCCAAAAGCACTTCAGTCCCATTTGTTTATCCATTCAAACACCGATTTCTCAACAACGGAGGAATTGACTGTTCATATAAAGGTATAACTAGCCTTGTCTTTGAATGAGCGACATGTGCATATAAATAATTTTTGTGGGTATGAAATGCTGCTGACAGATTCTCTTTAACGTTGTTGGCAAAGTTCAAGTACCCATGACCCTTCCTCATGATTTCATAGTGTTGTTCTCTTCTATTCAGGAGCAACTGCAAGATAAAGTTGTTGTTTTTCTAAATGGATCATCGAAGCTTTCCCAGACTCAATGACTATTTCTGTATTGCTTGGCAGTTAATGCATCCTATAAAAAAAAAATCACTATTTTCAAGACTTCGAGTTACAAACACTTTCTCTATTGCCAAATGGAACTGTCTGGTTGCTGTAAACAACGGAACATAGTCGAGTGGTTGAAGTGTTTTCAACATTTTCAAATAGGTATTTTGTATTTTCATTTCCATAGAAAATTCTCTAGAGACGTTCTGTGCTCTTCATACCTTCTGCGTTTTCGACATTTGTACAACCAGATCTTTATAACGAGTTTATAGACGCTAGGTATATGCACACAAAGAAAGGATACTGTACTTGTAGCATGGAGAGTATAGACTTTGGAAACCTTAACGTTGAGATGTTACAGTCCAAAAAAGGAGAAGAACGGAGATAGAAAAATAAATAAGTAATAAGAGTTAAAGAGCTGTCTTAACTGATGAGTAATGAAATGCAAACTCCAATAAAGTGACAATTATACTGCATGAATAAGAGCTATAGAAAGACGGAGGGTGACGAGAAAATGATACTTGAGAAGATTAGGCATGCTGATAAAGGACAGATAATGAGATGGAATGTAATTGGTATATAATAAGCATATCTGTCATATAATGTACAACTCAATGACAGCACATTACTTCCTTCAAGTGTGAAGCTTATAGTTTTGTTTCCATGGTCTTAGTGAGAAATTGTGTAGTCAGATACGCCCACAATGTACTGTCGAAATCTTTACAGATTAACAATCTTGAGAGTAGAGGACTAGGTGGGAAGTTGTGTCAGCAAGAAAGGTAATGGGCAGGCTTTGGACAGGTGAGTGTGGCGCCCCACTGGTCGGTGCACCGAGGGGTACTGCACCCAGACTAGCGTGTGTAGTATCTCTGTAACCAGGGGATTGGGGTGTTACTCTGGGGCCCTCACATTATGCATTCACACACCTAGAGCCAGGGGATCAATTGGTTAACCCTTTGCTAGGGGACCGATCCAAGTGGGTGGAGTCTTAGGTGAGTAGTGAAGAGTGGGAGAGCGTTAGAGGCAGTCAGTCAGATAGTCAGGAGAGTTGAAGAAGAGGGGACCCTGTGAGTGACGCAGTAGAGGGCACCTAAAGTACGGTGACCCAGACTGAAGGGGGATCTTCGGGTGTCATTTAACACCATAATCCGGACCGGTACGGACCCCGGCCCAGAAGTACCCAGTCCAACACTGGAGGAGCGGCTCCGAGGCAGTGCAGGTGTTTACCCCCGAGCCTCAGACACCGGTCAGGACGCAGGCTACTCAGAGCCACGGTCCAGCCCTGGCATATTCCCACAGTAGTAGTACAGGAAGAGAAGGCGTGAAAGGACAGTGAGGACAGAGGGAAAAACTGGCAGTTACCACTGAGGGCCTCAAAGAGACATTCTATCCTCTGGGGACTACCCAGGCCAGCTACCCGTGACTGTGAAAACCTGTAAGCTGCCTGAAAGTTACCAGTAAACCCGTGCAGAGCTTGAACTGTGTCTGGTGTCTCACTTCTATCACGCCGAGTAAACTGCATTCCAGTCTTAACAGCAGAGTCTGCATTAAGCCTCCACCTGCAGAGCCGCCTTCCAGTGAAGAATCCATTCATCCATCACTACCCCAGGGATCCTGCTCCACCTAATGGGAGCAACACCATCTGGTTGCAGCATCATCATCCCCGGAGGTCTGAAAGCAGCACTGGTAACCTTACTAGGTACCGTAGGTGGCGTCACAAAGTTTATTTTATTTTATTTCTTTTATTTTACTCATTTTTCAGCGACCACCAGGTCCACGGCCCCGGGCACTGGCCACCAGTGACAGTCCCATTAATCAATGCCCGGGATCCGGGTACCCAAGGCCATGGGGTGGGTCATATTTTTGCTTTCATTGCCTTCCTGTCCTTAAAAAGAATACAGCAAAATAGTTGTCGGCTAGCTGCAATTTTGATGAATTTGCGCAAATTGGATTAAATTTTTTCGGGGATTCTTGGAAATGTAAATTATTGACGAAATCTATATAAAATTCTATTCATTGCAGCTCAATTTGCTCATCTCTATCTATTGCTCAGAACACTTGTTTCACCCCGATATTTTTTATTAAGACTTTATTATGACTTGCTTACCAAACATCTGTGCTTTAACTGATATCTAATATACCAAGGACAATATTATATACTGACAAGTAAACCCTCAAAAGTTATTACCATCTCAGACAGTTCTGGTATATCTACAGCATACGCTATTAACCCCTTCACCACCCAGCCTGTTTTGACCTTACTGACCTGGCCATTTTTTTATTTCTTGTTTATAAATTCTTTATTTAAAGTTTTTTTTAACAAACAAGGAAACAAAAGAACATAACATCTTTTTTGTGACATGAAATAAAGGTTACTTGTTACATAACGAGTTGTTATTTTCAGAAAATCACAAAGTCATCTAACTATAATAGAAAGTGGGGGGTTAAAGGGAGTGGAGGCGAAAGCCTAGGGAGAATTGGGAGCAGGGGAAGGAAGGGTATGTAGCGACCGGTGGTAAGGCCGCGGGTGTGTGTGTATGATCTTTCTCAACAGAATCCCCATACTCAGGTTTAACCGATAATAACGTTTCCTTTACTGGCAAACATGTTTATATCACAGTCAACCGAACTATATGCGCACTTGTATATATTAGAGTCTCTGGATCTTCACTTCTTCCGGGTACGCCGCAAGAAAAGAAAAAAAGAACAATGAAAGTATCTTTCCCTAACTTTCCCTAAAATCACGTACCAGTCTATCACAGAAGAAGATGTCGCTCCCACGTCGTAGGCCTGGGGATCTCATGAGGACGGGTCCCTATGCAGCGCTGAAGGGGGAAACTCCTCAGTCTTCTTCTTTGGTCTCCTTCCGCAGGTAACGGAATCTTTCTTTGTTAGTCTCTCCCAGTCTCAGGGCACACCAAGCAGCAGAAGCGGGCCCACAGTAGCACAAAAGTCTCTCTCAGTCTCGGGGGCACCCCGAGCAGCAGGAGGGAGATCACGGCAGTACAAATGGCTCCCTTATGTCGGTCACGGCCCCTGCACATGCACTCCGGGTGCTTGGCGGGCAAGGTTTTGCAGAGCGGCCAGAGTCACAGCACCAAAGTCCAGTGGCCCAGGATCAGTCACGGGGGCTTCTGCGGGGTGATTTTTCCGGCAAGGTGTAGCAAAGTAGTCCACTTTCAACAGACATCCACAAGCAGGTCTCCCCTGGCTCAGCTCTGGATCTGCACTGACTTCCTGCTGCTCTCTCTTCCTGAGTAAACACATTTGCTGAAAAGGGAATTTCCCACTTCCCTGCATTTGTTTCAGCACTTGTCCACAAGGGGCAGTAGACTGTGCACAGTTCATTTCCATATCCATTTCTATGATACAATCTGAATTGCTCACCTCACTACAGGTAGATAAAGGGTTCCGAGGTGTCCTGCTCAGAGTGATGATGTTGACTAAGTAGTTAGAAAGTTCAGTCCTTCAAATGAGGGTATAAACATTCAGTTTTGAAATCGACAGTGATAACATTGCAAAGAGGTATGTTTTAAGGAGTATAGGTTGTTTCTCCTGGAGGTTTCTCTGATGTATTTAACCATAGGGTCCAGGAGTTGATAGTGTTTGAAGCTTTTGGAGTTGGACAGTCTAAGCTTTTCATATATGCCTACTTGATTTGCTTCTTTTAACCATTCTTTACATGTAGGGGCTTCAACATCTTTCCAGTGCCGTGCAATGGTAATTTTAGCCGCATTGATCAGATGAGGTATCAGCGATATTCTGTTTAGGTATATGTTGGAGAGGCCTAAATTGAGAAGAATGAAGCCGGGTGTTATTGGTATGTTTATGTTTAGGACTTTTTTTTATGAATTCTTTGATATTTAACCAGAACTATTTGATTTTTATGCATTTATGCATTTATGCAATGTGTGTTGGGAGTACTTTTTCTCTGTTGCATCTCCAACAAAGGGGAGAAATAGAACTGCTCATTCTATTTAGGATGTCCAGAGTTCTGTACCATCTTGAAATGATTTTATAGTTGAGTTCTTGAAATCTCAAAGAAGAAGCTAGCCAACGAGTATTTTTAAACATTGTGTGTATTTCCTCGGAGTGGAATTTTGTGTTAAACTCTTAATTCCCATTTTTTAACGAATTTTGGATTATCGTCTGTTTGGGTTAAGTTTTTGTTGATTTTGGCTATTATTTTTACATTAACTTTAGTGTTTGTGAAATATTTAAGGATTGGTGGGATTGGTAGTGAAGTGGACATGTCTGGGAGATTAAGTTTGGTTACCTCTTGCAGTATTTGGACTTCGGCGGCGGCGTTTTTAGTGAGAGAATTAATTTTCTTCTTGTTCTTACATCTGTTTTTATAAGTGAAGGAATCTATTGGCATGTTTATAGGGAGCTTGAGGACTTAAATTTTATTTTGCGAGTACTGATTCTCTTGGGGATGAGATGCAAGATAGGAGTGATTTGGCATATGTTCATAATGAGATTCTTGTTTTTATTGGTTTTATGCCATAATCTGAGGGTTGTGTTAGTATATGGGTTTTTGATATTATTATATTTGAATCTAATGAAAGTAATTTGAGAAACCTCCATTTGGATTATGCAGTTCCAGTGGAATCCAAAGTTTTGTAGAGGAGGAAGAGCGTAAGTCAATTACCGTATATACTCGTGTATAAGCCGAGTTTTTCAGCCCAAAAATTGGGCTGAAAAGTCTCCCCCTCGGCTTATACACGGGTCAATACGGTACATGGTGTGGTGGCTGTGGTGGGGGCTGTGTCCGAGGCTGGAGGAGGCAGGGGGAGGCTGCTGTATGAGCGGCCCCGTCACGTGAGGCCGCTCATTATATATGCACTGCTTCCCCCTGTCAATCAGCGGCAGGGGAAGCAGTGCATATCTGGCCCCCAAAATGCTGCACTCGCCCCCCCTGTGTAAGGGCCCCCCTTCCCGCTGTGTAAGGCCCCCCCCCCCCGCTGCTGATCTTACCATCCGGTCTTCTGATCAGCGCCGGTCCTCGGTGCTCCGTCCTGCTACATCCGGGATCTCCGGCCGTCGCAGGCATATGACGTCATCGTGCGACGGCCGGGGATCCCGGATGCAGCGAGGACGGAGCACAGAAGACCGGCGCTGATCAGAAGACCAGATGGTAAGATAACAGCAGGGGGGGGGCGAGTGCCAGCATTTGGGGGCTGCTGTTTACCCCTGGGGGCTGCTGTTTACCCCTGGGGGCAGCTGTTTACCCCTGGGGGCCCTGCTGAATACCCCTGGGGGCAGCTGATACCCCTGGGGGCCCCTGCTGAATACCCCTGGGGGCCCTGCTGAATACCCCTGGGGGCTGCTGAATACCCCTGGGGGCCTGCTGAATACCCCTGGGGGCCCTGCTGATACCCCTGGGGGCCTGCTGATACCCCTGGGGGCCTGCTGATACCCCTGAGGGCTGCTGTGTACCCCTGGGGGCTGCTGTGTACCCCTGGGGGCTGCTGTTTACCCCTGGGGGCTGCTGTGTACCCCTGGGGCCTGCTGTATACCCCTGGGGTCCTGCTGTATACCCCTGGGGGCCTGATGATACCCCTGGGGCCTGCTGAATACCCCTGGGGTCCTGCTGTATACCATACTGCTGGGGCCTGTATTCCACTGGGGGGGCCTGTATACCTCACTGCTGGGGGCTGTATACCTGTCCTGGTGGCTGTATACCATACTACTGGGGCCTGTATACCACACTGCTGGGGGCTGTATACCTGTGCTGGAGTCCACCCTCGGCTTATACGCGAGTCAATACGTTTTCCCAGTTTTTGGGGGCAAAAGTAGGGGGTCGGCTTATACACGGGTTGGCTTATACACGAGTATATACGGTACTCTTGCTATATGACTCGATATTCTGTATCTTTCAAAATCGGGTAGTCCAAGTCCCCCTCTATTTCTAGGTTGTATTAGTCTTTGGTGATTGACTCTATGACTTTTATCTGCCCAGATACATTTTGATATCAGGCGTTTTAGTTTTTGAAAAAATTGTTGGGGAATGTCTATTGGTAATGTTTGAAGAAGGTATAGAATTTTATGGAGAATATTTAATTTTATTAGGTTGACTCTACCAAACCATGAAAGAGGAATGTCCTTCCAGTGGGAAATGGAGGTTTTGACTGTTTGTAGTAGTGGTGTGAAATTTAGTTAATAAAGATGAGAGGATGAGCTGCTAATTTTAGTTCCCAAATAGGTGATGGATGACCATTCTTTAAATAGGGAAAGCCTTGATAAATTCTTTCTATTTTTGGGTTATAAGATATATGTAACAGGTTCGATTTAGTGAAATTTATATTAAAGTTAGAAATTGAGTTGAAAGATTGAAGCTCTGTAAGTAGAGTTTAAATTGAATTATTTGGGTTTACCAAAAAAAAGTATATCGTCTGCATAGGCTGCACATGCCGGCTTTCAATCTTGTGATCTGAGGAGACTGTCTAATTTTTTGTAGAAATGTCTCAACTGAAAGGATAAATAAAAGGGGTGATAGGGGGAAACCTTGTCTTGTACTGTTTTTTATATCAAAGCTAGTCGATAATGTATTGTTTATTTACATTTTTGCTGAGTGCAATGTGTATAAGGCCAGAATTTTGTCTATAAAATTTGGAGGGAAGCCAAACTTTCTACGTGTATGTTCCATGAAATGCCAATCAACGGATTCGAATGCTTTCTCCACATCTGCGGAGAGAATCGACATTTGGATGTTATTTTGTTTTGAAAAATGAATCGCGTTGATTGCTCTCATAACGTTATCTTTGGCTTCTCTTCCTTTGATAAAACCAACTTGTTCAGGGTTTATCAGTTCTGGGAGTAATTTTTGTATCCGATTAGCTAATATTTTTGCGTATAGTTTTATGTCATTATTTTTAAGGGATATGGGTCTGTAACTGTTACATGAAATAGGGACTTTCCCCTCTTTTGGTATGAGGCTAATATGGGCTTGTAAAGATTCTTTCTTTAAAATAATCTGTCAGATGTTTGATTAGTTCAGGATCAAAGTATTTATAATATTCAATTGAAAAAACATTGGGGCCTGGGCTTTTCCCCCAAGAACACTGATTTATTGCCTCTTCTACTTCTTCTTTAATTATGGGGAATTTCAAAAATGAATTTGAGGTTCCGTAATTTGGGGAAGGGTTAAATCTTTTAAAAAGTTCTGGATTTTTGTGATCTTATCTTCAGTGGGTATATGTTTAGTATTTAATTATATAGGTTTGAATAAAAGTCTGAGCAATGTCTTCCATTTTGTATAGCGTCTGATCTCTATTATTTTTGATTTTAAGTATATGAGTGGAGTTAATTTGTTTTTTAATAGAGTTTGCTAAGTTTTTGCCGAATTTATTCACTGACAAATAGTTTTTAAAACAAAAATATGAAAGAAATTTCTCAAATTTCTGGTTTATCAGAGCTTTTAGTTCAATTCTTAAATTGTAGAGGTTTTTCTCTAACGAGGGTAGTTGTGTTCATTTATGTGTTTTTTCTAATTCTTTTATTTGGATTAGTTTCAGTTGTATCTACTTTTCTTTTTGTTTTTTTGTTCTGGAGCCTAATTCGATAAGGAGACCCCTAAGTACCGCTTTGTGGGTCTCCCAGATGTTTGAGTTACGCTAGTCATGTGGCAATTTTCTGTGAAGAAGTCTTTTTTTTTTTTAACCATTTAAGTTTTATTGAAATAAAAGCATGAATACAACAGGTTTCCAACATTGAAAAATATAAATGGGAGAGTGAAGGGAAGGTAAGGGGGAAGGAGGAAACAGACATCCAAACTGCTGTGAAGAAGTTCTTGATGCCTGTGGCTATATATTCTTGTGAGATGCTGTTCTTAATTAGATTACTGTTAAGTTTCCTATTTAAGGTCCTTTTTTACATGGTTTAATAATTGTTTCAATAAATAGGAGGGCATGATCAGAGAAGAGGATTATATCGTAACAAGTTTTGCTGATGGTATTTAGTAGGTGATGTGGGAGGAACAAGTAGTCAATTCTTAAATACTTTTTATGAACTGGGGAGAAAAAGGAATAATCTTTGGTAGAAGGATGCATCGTTCTCCATGCATCTATCAGTAGTCTAGATCAGGGTCTCCAACCACCAGGCCGCGGACCGGGCCGCAGGGGTCTGCGTGCCGGTCCGTGCCGCCGCAGACCAGCACTACACATAGTGTGCTCTGTGGCGGCTCAGAGCGGCAGCTCCCGAAGTGATGTCACAGCCCCCCCGCACCTGCTGCATTACGTCCCCTCTCTGTTCTTTTCCTCACCTGTCTACGTAGCACTATTTGAGAAGCCATCAGCCAATCACAGTGCAGCAACCGGGCCCATCATGGTGCAGCAGCCAGGCCCTGATTGGCAAGTGGCTTTTGCACTGTGATTGGCCCGGCTGCTGCACTGTGATTGGCTGATGGCTTCTCACATAGTTCTATGCAGACAGCTGAGGAAAAGAACAGAGGCGACGTAATACTGTGGGTACAGCGGCAGACTGTGACCGAACTGTGTGTGTCTGACATAGAGATGATGGGGGCTGTAAGAGGAGGCTGGGGGCTGTAAGAAGAGAATGGGGGCTGGAAGATGTGGATGGGGGCTGGAAGATGAGGAGGGTGGGGGCTGGAAGAGGAGGATGGTGGGGGCTGGAAAAGAAATGGTGGGAGAGAGGAGGATGGTGCTGTAAGAGGAGGATGGGGCTGTAAGGGGATTATGATGGGGCTGCAAGGGGATTATGATGGGGGCTGCAAGGGGATTATGATGGGTTATAACAGAATTGGGGGCTGCAAGGGGATGATGTGGATATTATGGGCTGCAAGTGGATGATGGGGATTTAGTGCACTTCAAGGGGATAATGGGGGCTGCAAGGGAATGATGGGGATAGCATATGAGGGGCTGCAAGGGGATGGAAAAAATAACACGCCCTGAAAATAGGACACAACGCATCTGTCGGGGAAACAGGGTACTAAACTCCACCCCTTCGCAATAGCCCAGCCCCATATGACCAAAGCTCCACCCGCCGCCGGGCCACGGAAAAATGCTTTTGCATGAAGTCGGTCCCTGGTGCAAAAAAGGTTGGGGACCACTGTATTAGATTTTTTTATACATTTAATTGTTTTAATAGGGACTGTGGAATGATTATCTGAGATGTCTAAAGGGGGATGTAGAGGTACGTTGAAGTCCCCTTCTAATATTATTTGTCCTTCAGCAAAGCTGTCTAGAATGTCGAATATCTTCTTGAAGAATAGGCAGTGGTTGCTATTGGAGCATATATGTTAACTAGAGAGAATGTTTAATTGTAAATCATACACTTTAAAATATATTAATCTCCCATCAATATCATATATGACATTTTGAAGTACGAAGGGGATTCTCTTGTTTATAATTATAGATACACCTTTATTTTTTTTAATCGAGGAGTTGGCGTTAAACATTTGTGAAAGTTTTATTCTTAGTGATAGGTGTATATGTTTGCTTGAAATGCGTTTCTTGGAGGAATGGGATATCTATTTTATTTTTTCCCAGGTAGTTTAGAATTTGTGACCTTTTTTGTGGGATGTTGATACCCCTTACGTTAAAGGTGGCAATATTTAAATTAGTCACACAAACTTTAAAAGAGGCACTTTGTAATATGGTTTACTTTTTTTAGCAGGACTTAGACTGGGTGTCACAACTTGGGACATCCATCGCACGTTTTCTGCGGAGTGGATCCACAAGCTGAGCACATGCCACGCAGGCTCCTATGTAATAATAAGGATCACGGTGCATGCGCTTGACGCTTGTTTAGGCTCCCCATGGCAGTGAACTCAAAATTTTGTAACTTGTTTAGGCGCATATATGTCGGCATGGAGTTCGGCAGCCGAGGCTTCCCCTCCATGCTGGCCTCCACTGCACCGCCATTTTGGTCATTGTGTCTGTTTCTCTGTAACAGACATCTCGCGTGGCTGATTATCAGCAATGCGGGATTTCCGTTACAGAAAGAAACACGCGATAAGGCGATTATATAGTATGTGAATAAATATCACTTATTGTATTAATACTAATTATTATTAACCAATGTACCTCCAGCCTATTTTCTGTCTTCCATTTTTACCTCCTCTTCTTCCAAGAGCCATAACCTTTTTTATTTTTCCGTCAATATAGACATATGAGGGCTTGTTTTTTGAGGGACGAGTTGTACTTTTGAATGAAATCTTTATTTTACCATATAGTGTACAGGAAAATGGGAAAAAATCCAAGTGTGTTGAAATTGCAAAAAAAGTGCAATTGGATTTTATATTCACCATGTTAATTATATGACTGACATGTCGGTATGATGTCTTGGGTCAGGACGAGTTTGTAGATACCAAACATGTATACTTTTACTGTTGTCTAAGTGGTGAAAAAACTTTTTAAAGAATAAAAAATTGTACTTTTGCGCCATTTTCCGAGACCCACATCATTCTCATTTTTTACATCTGGGGCTGTGTTATTTTTTGTGGCTTAAGCTGACATTTCTAATAATACCATTTTTGGGTAGATGGGCAGTTTTGATTGCCCGTTATTGCATTTTAATCCAATGTTGCAGCAACAAAAAAGAAATAATTATGTGTTTCGATTTTTTTTCCATTACGCAGTTTACAGATATGATTAATTGATTTTTTATTTTGATAGATCGGTCATTTCTGAATGCAGCAATACCAAATTTTATTTTTTTAAATAGTTTTCTTTTCAATAGGGAAAAAGGGAGGTGATTTAAACTTTTGTGGGTTTTTTCATATTTTAAAAAAAAAATTATTATTTTTTCTTTATTTTAATTTGCCCACTAGAGGGCATCAGTGCTCCACAGTCAGATTGCTTCCACTGTGTTCGATGGGCTACAGTACATCAAAACATAGGGAAAATGATCACTCCCTGCTGATGATGTCACTGGGACATCGCAGGCAGGAAGTGATTCAGGACAGATTCCGGGGTCCGCACAGGACCCCTGTTTGTCCAGGTAAAGCATGGAGGTCCCATGATCAAATGATGGGACCTCCAATCATGGCGGGAGCAGCACGATCCCAGCCGCAGGGCTTTGGATAGCGCTGTCAGTCTCTGACAGAGCGACCCAAAAGGTTAACATCACCGATTGGATTGCTGACCAGATCACTGGTGTTAGCTACAAATCTCAGCTGATATCAGCTGAGATGTGGGAGAGAATGCAAGATCACAGCGTGAGCTTGCATCAGGGGGCAGGATACGACCAAGGATGTACTATTACATCCTTGGTCGTGAAGGGGTTAATAAACAACATGTTATAACTTTCTATTAAGCAACTTATGCCTAACAAAATGTTTTTCCCCAATATCACTGTGTTTGACACACTTTTCATCCAAGAAGTACTATAATATCAAGAGAACTTCTTGAACAGTTGAAATGTGAAACAAACTCATTTACCCAATTTCTACTAACCCTATTACCAAAGTTCTATTCTCTGCTTTTATTCTATGGCAATGTTGTACTCAGCTAACTATCAATTATACTTTCTGAGCCTTCAGTCACCTGGCTGAACTGCAAATATGCCTTTGCCAGATGTTTGATCATTTATTTTGAGCCGAGTCAGTGAACATCTTGTTTTTCAAGATTGAAGTGGAAGTTTCACAATGAATGGGTTTTTATAGGATGTATTGGTTCGCTGAGGAGCTTATTGACAGCCTTATATGGCAGGTAAGAGCAACACTGATTTTTAAGAAATGTAATCCAACTTGAAAAATGCCCACTGCCACCAAGGAGAATAACTTTCTAGTGAAATGTTAAATAACAACACTGTTTGATGTTTGCTTATACAGGATTGGATCTAATCCCAAGGCTACAGAGACTTGTTTGTTCCTACCAATAAATCAACCTTCTTCCCGAGAGCACCATAAATCTCCATAAGAAACATGGAGCAGCTGATTACACTGCCAAGTTATAAAAAATGTATGCCTCAGTAATATTCATTTGACTTGTTCTTTTGCAACATAATGGTTTTAAGCAAATCTCAATGGGTTACCAAAAAGACGTATTATTACATAGATGTCTGGTTTGTGAAGTACACTAAAAAAGTACTCCTATACTTATTTAAAAAGTGTGTTGTTACTAAGTTGAGAACAAAAAGCAGCTATCCAAATATAATAGCTAACTTTTTAGAAATTAGGCATGTACATAAAAAAAAACTACTATACAGCAGTGGTCAACCAACATTCTTACCTTGAGCGTCACACTGAACTCTGAGATTTCGTAACAAACCACAAATTGTAGGAATAAATTGTACAGGCCATATAACTAACAGTAGTGCTATGAAGCAACCCTACGCAGTGTGTTCCTCAATAAATCCCACCAGCACCCGATGCCGCCCTGTAGTCACATCTGGAACCCTGCTTTTCATGCTTGTGTGACAAACCTAACAAGAAGGGGAAAAGAGTAATTAGCGGTCAATAGGGACAAACTATTAAAGTATGTTTGCAAATAGAGTCCGTGGAGCCTCGTTTAGAAGTCTCAAACTCTATTTGCATAAAAGTATGTATGCAAGCACAAACCTTTATTAAAGATCTCTGAGTGCTACGCGTTTCGATAGCCAAGTGCTATCTTCCTCAGGTGGTACAGAGACCCAAAGACTTAACATATTTAAAGGGCAATGTACCAATGGAAAGAGAGTAACAATTAGTAACTTAAAACAAGCACCCTTTAGGTGCTAGTGTTAAAGCTATATGTTTGTGGCACAGAAAGATTATGCATTACAAAAGAAGGATTATACAGTACATTGTGTATACAAAACCTGAAATTTAAAAATGACAATAAAAATACAATAACATAAAAAATAGATGATACTAAAAGTGGATTAAAATCAAAGTTGTGCTAAAAATTATGCTAAAAATTATATATATAAAAAAATGTAAAAAAAAATTATAAAAACAGATCCTGTGTACACCTATTAATGCAACACAGCTGAAGCTGATGAGAAAGGGCAAATAGGGGAGAAAGAAGGGGTATAAGGGTTTTATCTATGCCCTGCAACATTCTCAAATCATTAGGTTCAATCATTCTTGGGTTAGGGTGCCGATCTTGAATATTCAATAACTCTCTCTGTTAATAAGGCACCGTAACCTATCAGGAACATTGTCAGTGACCTGGTCTATGATTTTAAGTTTCGTCAGATTTGGATCCTTCTGATGGGCTGCACTATAATGTTTGGAAACACTATGAAGTTGATACCCATTCCGGATATTATGCATGTGCTTGTTGAGCCGAGAATGCATGTATTGAATTGTATTGTAAGCCACATGTGCATTTAAGTAAATAGACCACGTAGCTGGACTGGCAGTTAACCCGATAGTTGATTTCTTTACTTGTGAAATAGTACTTATCTCCTAGATGTTTGGTGGAAAGTGTCCTAGATGGAACCCTTGTGGATTAATGGGTAAAAATTATTTGAAGAACCATTCAAGGGAAAAATGTATAAAGCTTGATTCTTCTAGGGAATTGTCCCTAGTAACCAAAGTTGTAGTTGATGCCTTACTACGTTTCTCTAAGAGGAAATAACGTTGGATTATTTTCCTCATAAACTTGTTGAAGTCTATATACAAGTCAAAGGCATTCAAAGGGGAGTTCAGACAAAAAAAGAGGCCTCGCTATAAGAGGGAGGCTTCATCATCAGTTAATATATACTTTTAGATGTTAAATATTCCATTATTCAATGGGAGGGTTCGGATTTTGTTGGATTATTTAGACTGCTTTTGTCCGTTTCTTTGTTGGATCCGTGGTTGAGAGGGGATCGATCGGTAGATCTTCCCCTACCTCTACATCCCCGTTTCTCTTTTTCTTTTCAGGTGGCGTCCTGGAACCACCTGAAAAAAATGTGAGATATTTCCATCTTTTAGGTTTGTAGGTAGTATTCTGTCTGTTGTTTTTTCTTCAATACTTTGAACATGAGTGTCAGTCGCTACCTGAATCCTATCTGTTGTCATTTCTACACTTTGAATACAGGCATTAGTTGTTATTTCATGTATTACAGATTACTGATTAAATTTATCGAAGAAGGTAGATCACTCATAAGTGGAGGAACTGGGTGTTGTTCAGATACTGAGCAAAGTTACGTTTGGGATTCTCCTAACTCAGATAAATTCTCTGTATTTACTAAAGGAGGAGTATCCATTATTATAATTACCTAAACACTAAATAAGTCTTTTTTGAAAAGTGGAATTGGTTCAGAAAAACAAGGGGGAGGATTAAGTGAAGGGAATTGAGATATATCAATAATTTTCCGTGAAGTGTTCATAGCATGTTCGGGTGTACATGTGTGACTCTGTGAAGGTGGATCCCTATGTAAAGTCAATACAGCAATATTTGCAAAAATAGAAGTATCAGTGTTTTGGGTGGAGGTAAGCGGGAGTGAATTATCTGTATTTTGAGTCTCTGTATGTTGGGTGGGGGTAAGTGAAGGTGAATCATCTGTGTTTTGACTAGAGATGATTAGCTGTAATGTATTAATCCCAAAATCAATTGGAGGTGCAGGATTGGAGTGAAGGTTGTCAGAATTTTTTACAGTCTCTAATTCAGTTTGAGATTTATTAGAGATTGGAGGGATTTTTTTTCTTTTTTCATTTATCAGATGCTTTCTGATGAGTGGAAGTATTCAATAGGGGACCCTTCTGTAGGGTTTTTTATGTTGTTCATAGTAGGTTCTTATTTATCAGTTTTCAAAAATTTGAGAGAATTTTTTGAACTATCAGATGTTACAGGTTCTTCAGCTTTTTGCATAATGAGAGTATGGGATGTGGAGGTCGAGGAACATGGTGGAGTTATAATGTTGGTGTTAGTGACCTCCATCTGCTCATCCGTTCCCATCACAACCCCCTATCATACAAAAGCTTATTGACTTTCTTCTTCACAATGTCGTCCTCATATTTAGTCAGTCTAAGTTGTAATTTTAACCAATTTCCTTATAATCAAGCGAATAGGAGTAGAGATTAAGGTTATTCCTCAAATATCCCATATCCTCTACTGCTTTCTCAGCTAGTGATGACCTCTTTTCTATCAAAAGATTCATCATCCCCATAGAACACTTCAAGGAGAAATCATCCCATAATTTGGTGAATTGAGGGGAAGGATGATTTTTAAGAAAGCCTTAATCCTTTCGGTGCTAATACTTCAGATTTGTAACGTTTCAGGAACATAACATCAAATTTATTTGTTATCACTATCTTACATTTATTCTCATACTCAGAGAAGAGATTCGATAAATGCTTTTTATCAGCTTCATTTAAATAGTGTGGATCTGTTAGGATAAATGTTGAAAGTGGGGTATTAGTAGACGCCCCTAGTGCCTCCATGATGAGAAGTTCCCTATGAATATCACGGTTAGATTCATAAAAATCCATTCTATAAACAAGTAATTTTTCTTAGAAATTTTTATTCTTTCCTTAAGGTAGATGCCTAATGTTAATTGTACCCAAGAGATATATAATTATTATATTAACTACTTGCCAAGTATCTAAAACATTTGTGGACCATGAATAGTGATCACTACTATGCAGGTTAAAAATTATAGTTAAACACAATACACAGATCATAAATGACAATAAAGGCCAGTCTGTGATACAGGATGCACAATTAAGCACACCTAATTAGTCACCCACTAGACCACCAGGTCCAGCTCATGGGCACATCCTGTTCGTCTTCTTTTTCATAAACCTAACAAGAAGACAGCCCTGAGCCGCACATAACGCAGGTCTACCAAAACAAATTCAGGTGCTGTTATTTTAAGGTATTTTGGGTGCTGAATTAAAAAAAAATTCCTTTTGCTGAATTGGCTATAGTTTTTGAGATTTTGGACATCCATGAAAATAATGTATTCACCCAATGCAACGTGTGTGTTATAACAAATGCAATAGCTTGACTCTTTAACAGTCTTAGGTAATTAAATATCCCATATTATTATTTTATAATTCAGTTTGTAGCCCTACAATGCTATAAAAGTGACTTTTTGAAGCCAGAATTCTCCTGAGAATTTGCTGAGGAAAGAAGTCGGCTACAGTAAACGTTTGTCACCCTAGTCTTAGTTTATATACATAAAGTTCTGTTTTACTAGGTATATAAATACATGTATAAAGTATGACCTCATCGAGAAGAGTTTGCAGCAACAATCCTGATGCATTCTGCTACATCTGTGGAAAGTATATGGTTGAAAAATAAAGAAGAAATATCACAGACTTTGTTCATGGAATATACCTGGCTTATTTTGGAGTACAGCTTGGAGACCAGGATAAGTCTTGGGCTTCACACATGGTTTGCAAAATGTGTGGAGACCCACAACAGTGGTCAAATGTTGGAAAAAAAAAAGTTTAGACATTGGTGTGTCAATAGTATTGGGTAAACCGAAAAATCACCATTGTTATTTTTGTGTTGCAAAGATTAAAAGCATTAATCCTTACAAGAAAGCTCAGTGGCATTATCCTGATTTGGAATATGCAAAATGACCTATTCCACATGGCAATGGCATTCCCATACCATTGTTTACCAAACTAATACACCATCCACTATCAGACTCTAGAGGCAGGGAGTGGAGCGTATGGCTGGTAGTAGAAGTGGAAGTGAATTTGAGGGAAGCTCTTCGAGGCTTCAACCATTAAGCCAAAAATGACCTGATCTGAGATTTACACCTGCTTTCAAAATCTTATAAAGGGAGAAGTTAAAATTAAAGTCTATCGGACAAGAGAAGAGAGGCTTCTCCAACATTTCAACCAAGGGGAAGAACTTGTATACTGGAATGATATTGCAAGAATTGTACTTCAAATGGAGTAATGGAATATTGACCAGAAGACTGGCAGCTTTTAATACACAGCTCCATTATAAGCTTGGAATGTGTTCTCTTGCTCAATGGTAACAGTTATGTGTCTCTTCCCATTGCTCACTCAACAAAATGTAAAGAAGAATATTAAAATGTATTACAGAAAATCCGTTATCATGAACATCAGTGGTCGATTTGTGTTGATCTGAAGATGGACAACCCCTTTGCTTTGACAGCTATCTGGATACACAAAATACCCACACTTCATGCATCTCTGGGATAGCAGGGCAACGCAAGATCATTGGACAAACGTATCATGGATTAGAAGGGAAATAATGATTGTTGGCACTGGAAATATCAAAACGTCACTGGGGACAAGAACATAATCATTCTCCCATCGCTTCATATTATCTAGGATTAATGAAGCAAGTTGTTGGGGTTTTGAACTAATCGGGTAAGTGCATCAATTAAATTTGTAGCTCACTCCCTGGACTGAGCATGGAAAAAGTAAAAGCTGGAATCTTTGATGATCCTCATATTCATAAACTCATGAACAATTCCAATTTTACCACATGCATGAATGACACGGAGGTTTTGGCCTGGAAGAGTTTTGTCATTGTTGTGAGTCATGGCCAAAAGTTTTGAGAATGACCCCAAAATGATATTTTCACATGATCTGCTGCCCTCTGGTTTTTATTTGTGTTTGTCTGATGTTTATATCACATACAGAAATATAATTGCAATCATATTATGAGTACCAAAAGGTTATATTGACAGTTAGAATAAGTTAATGCAGCAAGTCAATATTTGCAGTGTTGACCCTTCTTCTTCAGGACCTCTGCAATTCTCCTTGGCATGCTCTCAATCACCTTCTGGACCAAATCCTGACTGATAGCAGTCCATTCTTGCATAATCAATGCTTGCATTTTGCCAGAATTTGTTGGTTTGTATTTGTCCACCCGTCTCTTGATGATTGACCACAAGTTCTCAATGGATTAAGATCTGGGAGTTTCCAGGCCATGGACCCAAAATCTCTATGTTTTGTACCCTGAGCCATTTAGTTATCACCTTTGCTTTATGGTAAGGTGCTCCATCATGCTGGAAAAGGCATTGTTGGGCGCCAAACTGCTTTTGGATGGTTGGGAGAAGTTGCTCTTGGAGGACATTCTGGTACCATTCTTTATTCATGGCTGTGTTTTTAGGCAAGACTGTGAGTGAGCCAATTCCCTTGGCTAAGAAGCAACCCCACACATGAATTGTTTCAGGATGCTTTACAGTTGGCATGAGACAAGACTGGTGGTAGCGCTCACCTCTTCTTCTCCGAATAAGCTGTTTTCCAAATGTCCCAAACAATCGAAAAGGGGATTCATCAGAGAAAATGACTTTACCCCAGTCCTCAGCAGTCCACTCCCTGTACCTTTTGCAGAATATAAGTCGGTCCCTGATGTTTTTTCTGGAGAGAAGTGGCTTATTTGCTGCCCTCCTTGAAACCAGGCCTTGCTCAAAGAGTCTCCGCCTCACAGTGCGTGCAGAAGCACTCACACCAGCCTGCTGCCATTCCTGAGCAAGCTCGGCACTGCTGGTAGTCCGATCCCGCAGCTTGAAACAGTTTTAAGATACGGTCCTGGCGCTTTCTGGTCTTTCTTGGGCGCCCTGGACCCTTTTTGACAACAATGGAAGCTCTCTCCTTGAAGTTTTTGATGATGTGATAGATTGTTGACTGAGGTGCAATCTTTCTAGCTGCGATACTCTTCCCTGTTAGGCCATTTTTGTGCAGTGCAATGATGGCTGCACGTGTTTCTTTAGAGATAACCATGATTAACTGAAGAGAAACAATGATACCAAGCACCAGCCTTCTTTTAAAGTGTCCAGTGGTGTCATTCTTACTTAATCATGACTGATTGTTCGCCAGCCCTGTCCTCATCAACACCCACACCTGTGTTAATGGAACAATCACTAAAACGATGTTAGCTGCTCCTTCTAAGGCAGGACTGCAATGATGTTGAAATGTGTTTTGGGGGTTAAAGTTCATTTTCTAGGCAAATATTGACTTAGCAAGTAATTGCTGTTAAGCTGATCACTCTTTATGACATTCTGGAGTACATGCAAATTGCCATTAAAAAAACTGAAGCAGTAGACTTTGCTAAAATTAATATTTGTATCATTCTCAAAACATTTGGCCATGACTGTACTTGGGTAAACACATAGCAGACTATTATGAAGAACTGATGCAAGATATACTCACTAACTTCAGAAATGTGGGTGCTATTATGAGCATAAAGATGCACTATGCTCATAGAATTTTAACCAGATTTCCTAATAACCTTGGAGATTTCAGCAAGGAACAAGGTGAGAGGCTCTACCAGAATATGAATGTGATGGCAGAGAAATATCAAGGTAGATGGGACCTACACATGATGGCAGATACGAGTATCCAACTTGATTGTCCTGCTGACACACAAAAAGAAACAGGCGCCGAGGAGGTCAAAGATTACTGTGGTGGGACCCGTGGATATGTTCCTCTTATAATACAGTTACAATTCCCACCTGATAACAGCTTGCTATTTAACGAAACCTTACCACTGTTTTCATTACTATCTCATAAAATGTATACATGCCTAATTACAAAAAGAAACAGCATAAACAGAATTTTTTGAAGCATTGACATTAACAACAATTAATTAATAACTAATATTGTATTAATTAATTAAATCATATAAAGCTTTTTTCCTGTCACTATTTAGCCATTTTGTCAGCTACCACTTCTATTCATTTAAGATTCACAGTCGATAATTTGCTGATTTTAATTAATTAGTCCAAAAAAATAAATGTCGAAAGAATATATAATGAGCGACAAATTAATTAATACATGCAGTTTTGGGATTTTTTACAAAAAAGAAAACTAAGTAAAGAAGATGATTCTATGAAAATATTTCCAGAGTCGTTTGTATTGAAAACTTTGTTCTGGTAGAACTTGTAAAAGTTTTCATTGTATTTTTACATACAGTTTCTAATCCTGCCAATTTTCCTGTTTTACTACAGGATAGCAACAAAATGCAGCACAGCTACAATGTATATGGATTCATTTAAAAAAAAGAGAAACATTACTGTCCAGAATTATTAAGGATGCTTTGGCCAGCTTCACACAACGGTACAACCTGAACCTGACAGCCCCGGACCTGATTTTGACATTATACAGCCCTGGGGGGCCGTATGGAACCAGATGGCAGCTATCTGCCATCCGGTTTGCATCTGTCCGAGAGGATCCAGGTGTATTCGGATTTTTCTCCCCGACACAAAAGCAATATTTTTGTGTCCGGGGCAAAAAATATGCCCAAATTGGATCCTCCCGGATCCGGGGTAATCATAATCCTAACATGAGAGTCTACGGCGCCAGATTGCCCAGATCCGGGAGGATCCGGGATCCAGACACCGGCGGCTGAAGTTCAGCATGAGCTACACTGACCTTCAGCACCAGGGAGCTGTCCCCTGATAGGTGGTTCAGCACCATTTCAGCAGGGGACAGCTACCTCAGCTGCGCTCTGCATCATCTGGCCACGAACAGGACCAGTGGGCATATTAACCCTCCAGTTCTATTTGTCCGGAGCTGTCAGGCTGTGTCTGGTGCCTCCTGCAAAGCACCGGACACAGCCTGACAGGGCAAAAATTGTGGTGTGAAGCCACCCTTTCACATCTGCGGTAGGTGTAATTCCTGCCAGATCCAGCAGATGTCGCTGCATCTTCCGGATCTGCTGCATAACGGCCAATTTGCAGCACCGATTTGGAAAGCCCCATTGATTCTCTATGGGGCTTGCGGTCGGGTGCGGCAAGTGCAGTATTGCCGAATCCAGCAGCTGCGGCACTGGCGGCACTGCAAAACAAATGTTTCTAGCAGCTTTTTTTTGCGCAGCTGCAAGTGCCGGGTCTGCCGGATTGGGCAATACCGCACTTGCCGCACCTGACCGCAAGCCCCATAGAGAATGAATGGGGCTTGCCGGATCGGTGCCGCAAGTCGGCCGTTACACGGCAGATCCGGCAAATGCGGCGACATCTGCCGGATCTGCTGGGAACTACACCTACTGCAGATATGAAGGCAGCCTAAGATTGGCATTTTGTACACCAGTCTTAATGAAGGAGCGTTGTGGTAAGAGGTGCCACATTAATTTTGAGGCGTGCATCTCTTAATAAATGTGGTGCATTCTACACCTGCCGTGCGCAGGACCTAATGTATATTTTTGCTATAAATTATGATGAATTGGCCAGGTGAACAGTGCCATTCTCCATTTTGCAACATTTCAAGGATATTTACACCAGAATTCTGGAATAAATAAATTTTTTGATGAATGAGGGCTTTTAATGTGTGACAAGTATTTTTCTTATATCTTTCTGACTTAAAGTTTGTGATTATTACAGTACTTGATACTTGATTCATAGCAGAATAAATTCACATTTAAATGCATTAGTAGTCTATTCTAGGATTAAAATGATTAGTTGCTGCATGTGGAAAGTATTTAGACAACACCTGACATTTTAACAGAACATTTGATAAGTTGAAACTGTGTCACTTTATTATCATTACATCTATTCATAATATTTTTTTCTTCTGATAATCAACTTAGTATGTGGAAACAAATCAAAATGTGTGTGGAGATGAGTGAATTGCTAAAATCTGTGAATTCACCATTTTAAATATTGCAGAATATGATGTTGGTCAGAGAAGGATCACATGACCTTGGGTGATTGATGTGTTGGCTTCCCTTTATGGTCTGTTCGCATGATGCGTATTTTGCCGCGTATTTGGGGCGGATCCACACTAAAGTTTCAGCAGTGTGTTTTATCAGCAAAGTCTATAGGATTTGCGTAGTCCTGTCCGCATGGTGCATTTTTTTCCGCTGCGGATCTGCTGCATATTTTATTGGGGTAAAATCTACATCATGTCAATTCTTGCTGCGGATTTTATCTTGTTTTTCACCCATAAACCCTTATGTTAACTCAAAATATTCAGTAGCAGTGTTCACACTATGCATATGTGTTGCTTATTTTGTCCTAATTTGCATTCAAATTAGCAGGAAGTCATAGTGTTGGGGGGGGGCAGGAATTGACATTTTTTTTTTTTGGTCAAAGTATCCAAACTTTATTGAAACAATCACAAAGCAATAATAAACCCGCATCAAAAACGCACCGTATGGACAGGGATGGTCTTGGTGCATTTATCAGGCAGTAGGTGCAGATTTTGGGCTTGCAAAATCTGTACCTACTGCCTGAAAAATGCACCAAAACCATCTCTGTCCATATGGTGCATTTTTGATGCGGATTTAATGTTGCTTTGTGATTGTTTCAATAAAGTTTGGATACTTTGGCCAAAAAAAGATGTCAATTCCTGCCCCTCCAACACTATGAACCACAAACTCAAACTCAGTGTGCAAACTACAAACTCAGTGTGCGAAACACACCCCAAATACCATACAGCTATCACATAAGGCTTTGTCCTGACCTAGCAGAATACTTTTGCAACTAATCTGCATCTCCAGGCAGAAAAAACTGCGTTTTTAGCATTTTTAGTGCTTTTTTGGTGTGTTTTTTGGTGCATTTCTCTGTGTGTTTTTCCACATGTTTCTGTCCTATAGTCTATTGAAAAAACACAGGGAAAATGCAGAAAGGATGAACATGTTGCTTTTTATTGCACCATAATCTTCAAGGTAAAACCCTAATGGTACCTTTACACGCCGCCACAGAGGGTAGCAACAGGTAGGCAATGCACGTGCACGTTTTTACCTGTTGCTAACGGTTGACGATGCCGCATATACATGCCGCCACAACGTGCTCCACTGAAGGTATTTGCGTTCCCCGGAAGTGCCGACGGGTGCTGCAGGTTACCTTCTGTGGAGCACCTTCCCTGGTTTACACGCCGCTACCACAAGGGAATATGGGTGTACATCTTATGTGCCGCAGGTACATAGGCATGTCAGAGTTGTGTATTACGTGACGCTCGTACGGTGATTGGACAATGCAATAGCATCATGATTGGCCAGCCTGCGCAGGAAGGCTGGCTAATACATGACGCTATTGCAAATTTGTAGTGTGACCGGTCAGCTCATTAAATATGGCGCCCTGTGCATGGACAGCCAATGGTTACACAGTAGCCCCCACCAATGATAGCTGATGGGCGTGGTATACATGACGCTGTGGCACGCCACAGGGAATTCACTAGGGCACGCAAATGCCTTGCCAGTGCCCCGATTACACGCCGCCACCATAGGGATCATGCCTTCCTGTTTTTGAGCACGGCTCAGACACAGCTATCCGAAGGAACTGCAAGACACAGGAAGGAAAATCCTGAATTACACGCCGCCACATTGTGGTGTTTTCATGGCAACAGGCACAATTGTGTCCGATGCCTGGCGGTTTCTACCTTCTTGTGGTGGCGTGTAAAGGTACCATAAGGCTCCATTCACACTGTGTTTTTGGTCTGCTTTTGCTCATCAGTTTTTGTAGTCAAAACCAGGAGTGGGTCATAAATACAGACATGGAGCACATGTTTCTATTGTACGCACTTTTCCTCTGATTGTTCCATTCCTGGTTTCGGCTACAAAAACTGATGACCAAAAACGCACAAAGTGTGCGTGTTAGTAGTACTACTGATTTCTGCACACCTGTATTTTTAGTCTAATTTGATTCCTGCCAAACCAATACTGTGGCTCTTGTGAGGCACCGCCGGCATGATCCTCATGGCCGGGGCGTATCACATGCAGGATCAGGGTATGATCCTGTTCACACTGGCCGGTTTGACTGTGATAATGCTGTTTGAACCTATCCTGAACACTATGAGGTTTAATGTGACTAATGAGTGGCTCATGAGATCGAGGAAGCCCTGAGGAAAGGGATGTAATGAGTGATTGCTGACAGCCCAGGTGGGTGTGTCAGGTGGGTGTGTCCGGAGGAATAGCAGCCCAGCTGGGTGACTCAGTGTGGGTGTGGCCGGCACGATAAGAGTCAGCCAGCTGAGTGATTGAGAGATTCATTCTCAGCCAGAGATCAGCCTGAGAGCATGTGGGCTGGTTTCCAGCCAAGTGCAGAGCAGTCCAGAGGCTCTGTGTGAACCTGAAGGGAGCATGCTAGCTCCATGCCGGTGCCTAGGTCCGGGTCGTGGCAGCACCTGGAGGGGGAAGCCGTGGTTGACCCGGGGACGCTGGTCCGGGCGTGGTTCACCTCACGTCCGGGAAGGGGCCCGTGGGGATGCCTGGTGCAACCTGTGACACAGATAGCGAGACCCGGATCCGTGCCGGGTAAGACAGCAGTCCCCGTGTAACGGAGTGAGCTGTATGCGTGATTAATGCCATGCAGGCATAACCGCCATTGGGTCCGACTAGGCAGTCGGTAAAGGACCCGTAGACGTATGTAAGGGCTTAGGTAACAGTGCCCTGAATGAGAGACGATGGCCTATGTGTAACAGCCACGTATAATGTTGTGGGAGAGAGAGTGACCCAGCTAGTGTGGATGATATTGGAGGCGATCCGTCCCTGTGGGACGAGAGGGAGGCTTGCCCTGCTGCTTGCAGTGGGTACCTGTCCCTCAACCACGACTTCTAATGGTGTGGGTGTGCCTGTGGCCAGAGACAGGGTCACGAAGGCTCCTAGAAGGGTAACCATGGCTGATCCGTTAGGGTGCTACTCAGACGCAGGGTACAGTCGTCGACCTGGAGACCTGCCATGAGATGAGATGGAGGTTTGGTGGCGACTGGTGACCCGTACCGTGTTGAGTAGGCCACGGTGACGCATGGTTAGCCCGGATTCTACGGTTGACCAGGTCCCTGTTATGGTCATGGAGGAGCCACAGTCCATGGATGTGTTATGATGGGCTGTGAGCGGGTGTAAGAAATGTATGTGATCCATGGACGTTTGCATGATGGATCACATATGGTATGTAAGGTCCCGGTCAGGCAGGAATCCTGACTACGGGTTAATGTTATGTCATCGAGCTGGGTGACTAAAGCCGGGCGGCTGGTACCGCCATTGGGACCCACAGGGCCCGTTGAGGCGTATGTAACGAAGGTCAGAAGCAGGGGTTAAAAAGGGCTCCTAGAGTGGGGACACCGTGGTCGAACCGGGTGGACTCTGACCGGGACGTAGGCGGAGATACGTCCAGGAAGGAGCCCCTTGGGGATACATGACATACCCGGTACTCAGGTTGCTCAATCCCTGTTATGAACCCGGAGGGGTCATCGTTGTAATGTAACGTATGTATTGATGTATAATGTAAGTAGGCCGGAGGCCGTAGCCACCACGGGAGCTCTTAGTAGAGCTCCAATGGGGACAGAAAGATGGTTACAGGTCCCGGGTTACAATAAGATGTCATGTGCAATAAGTGTTATGTAATGTTATATGTAAATGTATGGTGTATTTATGTATGGTGTTTATAATCAATGTGATATGTGTCAAACATGCTACCCGGGTTATGTTATTAACCTGCCTAGCGGTATTCCCGAGCCTGACTCGGGGTTAACTTTCACTATCAGAAGCGGTAACCCCGAGTCACACTCGGGATTAACCGCGGGCAGTGTTACAGAAAAGGAAGAATGACAGAATGACACCGCCGCCGCTGCAGCCGCGGGTGAGGACCGGGGGGTGTGTGTGTGCTGTCACAGACTCGCCCCGCCGCCCCTACAGCCGCGGGTGAGTTCCTGGGGGGGGGGGGGGTCTGTAGCTGTCACAGACTGCAGCCGCGCATGAGGACCGGGAAGGGAGGGGGGGGGGCTGCTGTCACAGACTCTCCCCGCCGCCCCTACAGCCGCGGGTGAGTTCCTGGGGGGGTCTGTAGCTGTCACAGACTGTCATACCTGCCTCTCGGCGACATTGAAGCCCTTCTGTGCAGCCGCTCCCCCTGCCAGCTTGCCCCTGATCCACATGCAGGGGATGGATCCCTGAGCCCCATGCAGGGGGATGGATCCCTGAGCCCCATGCAGGGGATGGATCCCTGAGCCCCATGCAGGGGATGGATCCCTGAGCCCCATGCAGGGGATGGATCCCTGAGCCCCATGCAGGGGGATGGATCCCTGAGCCCCATGCAGGGGGATGGATCCCTGAGCCCCATGCAGGGGATGGATCCCTGAGCCCCATGCAGGGGATGGATCCCTGAGCCCCATGCAGGGGGATGGATCCCTGAGCCCCATGCAGGGGATGGATCCCTGAGCCCCATGCAGGGGATGGATCCCTGAGCCCCATGCAGGGGGATGGATCCCTGAGCCCCATGCAGGGGATGGATCCCTGAGCCCCATGCAGGGGATGGATCCCTGAGCCCCATGCAGGGGGATGGATCCCTGAGCCCCATGCAGGGGGATGGATCCCTGAGCCCCATGCAGGGGGATGGATCCCTGTTCCCCCCCGACTCCTCACCAGACACTGCCAGCACCAACCCAAACTCCCCCCACCCGCTCCTCACCTAATGCTGCACCAGAGCCCCAAAGGCTGAAGGTCCACCACTGGGCAGGAGCGCTGTGCGTTACAACAGAGGGGCACTGCAGAGCATTACAGCAGAGATTCTGCAGAGGAGCGGGGGGGGGGGTTCTTGGGGTGATAGCAGCTCGGGGGGGGGGGGGGGAGTGTGCTGCCGCCCGGGACTGTCAGGTCTGGGAGCCGGGGCTGCAGATGAGGGGCGGGAACAGTTACCCTCCTCGCCTCTGTCATGGGGGCCCCCTACTGATGCTTGAGGGGCCCTGGTGCAGCCTCCGAATCTGACTCTCGGGGTAAATGGCGGCGGAGTCTCCTTACATTCTCCTGGTGATCCAGCATGGTCCCCACTGTGATCACCGGTGAGAGCCCCTTCGGAAGCCTCCATATGACTTCCTGGTTCCGTCGCTGTGAGCCGCAGCGGCTCATTGGAGGCGGAACTGGGCGGAAAATACAAATGTATAAAATTTCTGCCCATAAGGGCCCCGTCACACGGGGCGATGGGGCTGGAGATGTCGGCGGCGAATGGCGGAGCCGCGCACATTCTTGCTGCCCCCGCCAGCATCGCCGTCCCCCGTTTAGATGGGGAAACTCCTCCAGCCCCGCGACGGCGACCTGTCGGGCGGTCTCGCCGCCGGGGTGTCTGACAACCCCGGCGGCGATGCAGTACAATGGGAGCCTGTGGCTCCCATTACCTGACAGGTCGCTGGCGCCCGGTTACATGGGGCGATGTGTGCACATCGCCCCATGATGGACGCCTGGTTTCACAGCAGTGCTGTGAAATCAGGCGTCCGGCCGGGACCGGCGACATCACCCCTTTACATGTGGCGACGTAGGGGCGATGATGCCGGCGATAGGCCACGCCCCCACATCGCCTCATGAATGGGCGGCGATATTGCCCCGTGTAACGGGGCCCTAAAAGAAATTTTTTACCAAAAAAATGGTACCGCTTTTAGTACAAAATTCCGGACATAATCAGACCGCCAGGTATAAGATTATTGAATAAAATAATATTATTTATTTAATTATAATTCATGATTTTATGTTTAAAACTTTATCACATCTGAGAGGTCTACTAGAGTCTTCTTTGATCAGGTAATTACTAAGAATTGCAGGCCGACAGTACATAACACCAAATTTCCATGCAAAAAAATGGTACCGCTTTTAGCACAAAATTCCTGACATAATCAGACCGCCAGGGAGGTTAATATGTGAAAAATAAACGGGTAGACATTGGTTAACTTATAAACACGTGTTTGTTGTCGTTATGCAAGCGGGTTCCCCGGTTGCTACCTCACACTCTTTCTATTTTGGAGACATTTGCCTAGTATTTATGGGTTGCTGATTTTTAGAAGTGAGGTATTGTGTTAAAAAAAATACAGAAGAAAAGTTTAAAAAAAATTAAATAATTCAACCCTGTGACTGGCTCATAAAAGGTGCATGCCCCAAATAGTACTGATTTTTCACATTTGTCTAATTACCGTATTTTCCGCACTATAAGGCGCACCTAAAAGACTAAGATTTTCCCAGAAATCATAGGTGCGCCTTATAGTGCAGTGCGCCTTATATACGGATTTTTCCCAGAGTGCTAAGGGGGTGCCATTTGCCTGCAAATATTTGGCACCCCCAGAAAATAAGGCATACCTTTGTGCCGCCATCCCCCTTTGTCCGGTGCCTGCCTGGCATCTCTGTGCAGGGACGCGATCACCAGCCGCTGTCCCCGCCATCCATGCTGGTGCCGGTGCCTGCCTCGCATCACGTGCGGGGACGCGATCACCAGCCGCCGTCCCCGCCATCCATGCTGGTGTGCTGGTGCCGGTGCCTGCCTCTCATCACGTGCGGGGACGCGATCACCAGCCGCCGTCCCCGCTGTCCGGTGTCCGGTGCCGCCGCTGTTTTGCGCGCGCTCACAGCCCAGGAGCCCATCAGCCAATCACAGCTCCGCCCAGGAGCCTTGAGCCAATCCGAGGCCAGCTGACGTCAGCCCATAGCCTCTGATTGGCTGAGGGCTCCAGCACTGTGATTGGCTGTGGGCTCCAGTGCTGTGATTGGCTGTGGGCTCCAGTGCTGTGATTGGCTGTGGGCTCCAACGCTGTGATTTGCTGAGGGCTCCAGCGCTGAGAGTGCCTTGCCACACAGTACAGTAAGCTAAAGTACCAGTATAAAAAGTAAAAATCAGTTTGTGTGTGTGTGTGTCTGAGTGTGTATGTGTGTGTGTCTGAGTGTGTATGTGTGTGTATGTGTGTGTGTCTGAGTGTGTGTGTGTGTGTCTGACTGTGTGGGGTGCTGGAGGGTAATGGGAGGCTACACAGGGATACTGGAGGGTGGTGGGGAGCTACAGAGGGATGCTGGAGGGTGATGGGAGGCTACACAGGGATACTGGAGGGTGGTGGGGTGCTACAGAGGGATGCTGGAGGGTGATGGGAGGCTACAGAGGGATGCTGGAGGGTGATGGAAGGCTACAGAGGGATGCTGGAGGGTGATGGGAGGCTACAGAGGGATGCTGGAGGGTGATGGGAGGCTACACAGGGATACTGGAGTCTGAGCTTTTTTTTTTTTTTATGGTAATATGGTGCGCCTTATAATCCGGTGCGCCTTATATATGGACCAAGACGGCTTAAAAGTCATTTTTTGAGGGTGCGCCTTATAATCCGGTGCGCCTTATAGTGCGAAAAATACGGTAGTATAACTTGCTATTGAACTCGTTCTAGCAAGCATTTTTATTGACATGTTTTTAATTTTATAGCAACATTAGCAAAAAATGAAATGTATTTACTGTGCAAAAACTTCTCTGTAAACCACACTTTTGGTGTAAACTCTGGTCTTTTTTTCAAGTTGCCTTGTTGGTGCGGGACTTTGTAGTCTTTGTCTTCTTTATCCATTCCGCCCCTGAATACACCAAAGAGATCACAATCCCTATATAGCAGATAGGCTTAAACATCACAAATATCAACAAATAGAAATAATGCCAAAAAAAAAGAAATTAAAAAACAACATATTTATTAATCATATTAAAAATAAGTAGGAACGGGGAATGAGCCCCACACGAATATAAAAACACAATTTAAATAGACTGGGGGGCACCTGAGCAAAAATTATAGGGAATAGAGCAAACAATTACTAAAAATACAGGTGGAAACTAATAACAAACAATTAAGGTTATAATATTATTGACTAATAGTCACTCTATTCTGAGAGGGATATAAAATAACTAGATGGCGGCCCGATTCTAAAGAATCGGGTAGTCTAGAATCCATATATAGTTTATTTACTAATAGTTAGGGGAGTGCAGTGAAATGAATTGTGTGTATACAGGCGGCTCTGTGGGTAGCACAGTATACGGTGGCTCAGTGGTTAGCAGTGAGTGTGGTGGCTCAGTGGTTAGCAGTGAGTGCGGTGGCTCAGTGGTTAGCAGTGAGTGCGGTGGCTCAGTGGTTAGCAGTGAGTGCGGTGGCTCAGTGGTTAGCAGTGAGTGCGGTGGCTCAGTGGTTAGCAGTGAGTGCGGTGGCTCAGTTGTTAGCAGTGAGTGCGGTGAGATTGGTCAGCGCAGTGCCGTGGGCAGAGTGGTCAGCGCAGGGCCGTGGGCAGAGTGGTCAGCGCAGCGCCGTGGGCAGAGTGGTCAGCGCAGCGCCGTGGGCAGAGTGGTCAGCGCAGCGCCGTGGGCAGAGTGGTCAGCGCAGCGCCGTAGGCAGAGTGGTCAGCGCAGCGGCGTGGGCAGAGTGGTCAGCGCAGCAGCGTGGGCAGAGTGGTCAGCACAAACATACACACACAGACACACATACAGACACTCCGCTATACTTACCACTGACTCTGCTTCTTCCCCGCCGCCTGGATCCTGAGTTGACATGTCGCCGCCCTTCGGACGACTGGATTCAATATGTCGTCCGGGTAGTTTGGCGAGACATCTTGGACGCTATATTCGATCTAGTAGTTTGGGGGCGGCGACATGTCGACTGAGGATCTAGGCAGCGGACGCAGGCCCGGTGGTAAGTATAGCGAAGTGTGTGTGTGTATGTGTGTGTAGAAAGTTGAGGGAAGTGCGGACAAAGTGACGGAAGTGCCTACATACACAGATATATACACATACTGTACATTTCATATGGAGGGGTGAGGAGAGCGGAGGCTGGAGGGCAGAGGACAGGGAGAGGGAGCGGAGGCTGGAGGGCAGAGGACAGGGAAAGGGGAGCGGAGGCTGGAGGGCAGAGGACAGGGAGAGGAGAGTGGAGGCTGGAGGGCAGAGGACAGGGGAGAGGAGAGCGGAGGCTGGAGGGCAGAGGACAGGGAGAGGGGAGCGGAGGCTGGAGGGCAGAGGACAGGGAAAGGGGAGCGGAGGCTGGATGGCAGAGGACAGGGAGAGAAGAGCGGAGGCTGGAGGGCAGAGGACAGAGAGAGGAGAGTGGAGGCTGGATGGCAGAGGACAGGGAGAGGAGAGCGGAGGCTGTAGGGCAGAGGCAGAGCTCTAATCACAGAGATAGGATTGGCATGCTGGGAGTTGTTGTGCCACACACTGCTCTGTGACCTGGCTGCAGCGCGTTCGTTCACCTCAGTAAGGAGAGGTTGTCCCCAGGAGCCTGCTTGCTTTCCCCTCTCCCTCTGTTCCTCCCTCCTGTGTTCCCTTCTGTGTCGGCTTCTTCGTGGAGCTGCCTCCTCCTCCTCCTCCTTCTCACTGAGCAGCCACCTGAAGGAGGCATGGAGAGGCTGCACATCCAGGGGGCTGCGGGGGCCATAGATGAGTACATGGAGTCCAGGAGGTGAGGAGAGGGTGCAGACTGTGCGCGGGATAAGGGAGAGAGAGACTGTTAGCGAGTCAGGAGTCCCGGATATTGCAAGTGAAGGTTTGACTCACAGTGGAGCCTATTCCGTGAAGACTCGCAAAGCCATTGTGAGTGAGGCTTTGCGAGTTACTTGAGCGTATTCTGCTTCTGCACGGACTCGCAAAGGCATTGCGAGTGAGGCTTTGTGAGGCAGCCACGGACACGACGACGGAAACAGCGCCGAATATGACGGAAGTGCCTTAGGGTAATTATATATTAGATTCCCAAGCTCAGACATCAGCAAAAATACAGTGCTGTGCAAATTAATTGGGACAAAGCATTTATTAAGGAAAATTGTAAGTTGGGGTTACCAGTCAGTGATTCAAACTAGTTTTAACTGCTTTGAACAGGTGTGAGTGTACAACCTTGAGTAACAAAATGTGGTTTGACTGGTTTTAGTCAGAAAATAACAGCAAGCTGCCCCCTTTTTGCTTTGTCCCAATTAATTTACACAGCACAGTAAAACTGTCACTACATTAATAAATCAGGATCTGAAGCTCCTTTCCAAAATACTGGCTGACAGATTGGCAATGGTTCTACCCAAATTAATACCCACCCATCAGGCAGGTTTTGTTAAAGGGAGATCAACTACCACAAACATACGAAAAGCGATGCTTATGTTAGATGTCATGGGAAGGAAAACAAAGATGGAGGGAGGTAACCCAGCCATGATCACTCTGGACGCTGAAAAAGCATTTGATAACGTCAGATTGTCATGGCTGGGTAAGGTGCTGGATTCCGTGGGTCTGATAGGCCCCTTTCGGCAGTATATTAGTGCCCTATACAACAACCCCAAAGCATGTGTTAGTACACCTGGCTTTCTGTCAGATTCCTTCGCTCTCCAAAAGGGAACGAGACAAGGATGCCCATTATCGCCCCATCTTTTTAATCTGGCCATAGAACCTCTGGCACTATATCTGGAGCGTCATAGCACTTATGAGGGTTTTAAGGTGGGGGCTAATGAAATTAAGCTCTCACTTTTTGCTGACGATATAATCCTGTATGTTCAAAACCCAGAAAGAGACCTCCCGGATATATTGACAGACATAGAGAAATGGGGCAGATACTCAGGATTCTCCTTAAACAAAGGTAAATGTGAAATTCTCTTCATAAACCAGGAGGAGGGAACACGGAAAGGGGAAAACGTCTGTGGTCTACCAATTGCGAAAAACAGTCTCAAATATTTGGGAGTACACTTGGCCAGATCTAGTGGGATGACATACAAACTCAATTTTTTACCGATCATTCTAAAAATAGAACAGGAATTGGCGAGATGGGAGGGGCAGCCACTCTCTCTGATGGGACGCTGCCATTTACTCAAAATGATGAGTTTTGCAAAACTACTCTATCCCCTCCAGACCATTCCCATGCTAATGAGACATGTTGATATTATGAGAATTAACAAAGCTTTTACTAGATTTTTGTGGAGGGGTAAGAAGCCTAGGCTAGCCTTTAAAACCTTGATCCAGTCCAAACAGGAGGGGGGCCTACAACTCCCAGACATCAGGGGATATAATCTAGCATGCATCCTACGAAACATATTGGATTGGATCAAGGGAACAAGTAGATTCTAAGATGTAAATTTGGAGGGGGAATGGGCCAAACCTTGGGACTTATCCGCTTTATTGCACTCTCCGTTGCCCTGTCTTCCGGCCACATTGAAAAACACGGTAATATATAGAGATACTATCATAACATGGAGAGAGGTTAGGAAAAAGCTTAAACTGGCATGGAGAGTCTCTAGACGACTTAATCCATGGAGATGCCTGGCCTTTCAGTTGGGGCGTGAAAACTCTCTATTTAAGGCTTGGAAAGACAAGGGCGTCCATACACTAGAGGACCTCATAAATTTTGATGAACAAAGATGGATGACTGAAAGAGAGGTGCTAACCGTCTATGATTTACCCCAGTTCCAGGCTATACAATTCCGCCAGTTGGATCACTATCTCCTTTCACACCTGCGGGACCTCTCTGGAGAGGTTGATAACAATCTATGGTCTGAACTGCTAAATATAAATGAAGGTGATGTGTCCATTACATCACTATATGCCAAATTACAGCAAGTCCTACGATCGCAAAGGAGGAGAGGGTTTTTCAACAAATGGCGCAAGCACATAAGTGACCCTGAACTCACTCAAAAAATCCTGGAAGGATGGGGACTAGTGAGGCGGTATATCATTAATGAGAGATGGAGGGATTCCCAATTCAGGATCATGCATGGGACTATTCAGGGCTTTAACATACCCCCTTCCCAGACCAATCAAGGGAGATGGGTTCATTGCCCAAAATGCAAATCTGCTATGACGGATCTGGAAAATGGTCTATGGTCCTGTCCTGATTCACAAGATTATTGGAGGAAGGTGGAAAGGTGGGCTAAAGAAATATGTGGAGACATGGAAAATTTAGATCCGTTACGATGGATTTTCCACTACCAGACAAATTCTGATACTGATAGACATCCGCATATCTTGTGGCATTATATTGCGCTAATAGCCAAAAGACTCCTTCTCCAACATTGGCTCAACGATAGACCCCAGACCTGACCCAGATCAAAATGATGATGCGCCATACATTAACACTTGAATCTTTGGACGCGCTTCGTAACCCAAGTAAACTAACTAAGAAATTTTTTTTCAAATGGAAAACATTCATTGAAAGAGAATTTACAGATGGTGATATATAAAACTTTATGTTACTCTTCCGTACCTCGGTGTGGTATGCAGAAGAAGATTTAGGAGGGACGCTTGGTAGACTGAGATGTGGTGATTAGGACTAGATTAAATGCACTATATTTATAATATAACTGTCTTCTTTTGAGACAACTAGATAAGATATAAGTAAAGGATAATTTCCAGGGAAGGGGGGGGGGGGGAGGGCTTACAAGAATTATTCTATATAATTGTAAATGGATATATGCTGTTAACTCCAGAAGACTTTGTTTGACTTTCGTAAATTTCTGTTGGATATGCTTATCCTAATCTTTTGGAAAATTTACTATGCTTAAAACCTAATAAAAATATGGTTAAAAAAAAAAAAAAAACTGTCACTACAAAGACTTATAATAATAACAACACAGCTATAATAGCTAAACAGTAAGAAAGTTGTCACCAGTAAATGTAGAGGCCCAGGGTTGACTTCACTCATTATTCACTCATCTATGCCTCCCCTGGCTTCATTCCTCCCATTATTTAAATTTTGAGTCATGGCCGAAGCCATTATCCCTATGGCGAATGCGCAATGCCATGTTCACATTGTAGTTGAATCCTTCAATAAAACATTACCAGAATAAGCACATGCACATACTGTGTTCTCTGAAACTATTTTCTTGAAAAGGCTGTCTCTGCAAATATCATCTGAAATACACTGGTGACTGGTGATATTCGCAGAGATGGTGTCTTCAATAGAATGGCACACTCTGTCTTCTCAGAACCAGGTGAGGTGCCTCGCTGCTAATCCATAACACTCCAGTAGCTAAGGAATACATTTCACAACTATCTTCAGTTGAAATATTGGATGAGAACAGTCAGTGTTTGGACCTGGATGAGATGGGGGTGTAGCAGGTGGAGGAAATGAATCAAATACCTGGTTGTGTTGGTGGAAGTAGTAGTGGAGGCATTGGCAGCCATTGTGATAAGGAGCACTGGCAGTAGCAACCAAGATAGTAGTGGCACCCTTAATAAGGGCAAATGTACAGGTTGGAATCAGAAGGGATGCAAGGAGCTCAGGAAACTTCCCACACTGGAACAACTTAGAGCCAAGTCAGGGATAATAATAATAATAATGATGATGATGGTGATGATGATCATGGGTTTTTTGGTGGACAGGAACTTAAAACAAGATCAATATGACAAGAAGGTGATGTCAGAAGAAGAGGGTGTTAGCATCAGTGATAAAGAGCTGAACAAATGTCAGGTCAAATGATATTCCAGGGTCAGACCTGTTTCATCTCCAGAAGAAAGGAATGTACTACAAATATAACAAAAATCTGACCAGCACCTCAAAGAAAAGCGTGAACAGGTGCAAGCTAAGACAACTAGGCAATATAAGAAAAAAATGTACAACTACACTCTGAAATGTTATCATTTGTGTACATTGAATATATGAAATTGGAATTGCATTACTGCTATAGAAACTATGTTAAAAATTACGTACTCCGTGCACAAATTAGCCAATTCATGAGAGCCCAGCAGTTAGCGACAAGACGTATCCCTATGTTGTGATCCTTTGTAATGCACCGAGAAGATGGAAGAGAACTTATTAGCGTGTTACCCATGACACTTCTACTTATATAATCGCGAGTTTGGGATTCGGGCGTTGTCGCCGAATCCCACAATCCTTTGCGCCATGTGCTGCCTCGGAAGCCGCGCCATATTAGCACATCCAGGTGTGCTAACATGGCGCAGGATGCTGGTGGCACACACAACACAACCCCACACTGCACACGCCGCCTGCCGCTGACCCCGCACACCCCCTGCACTAGACCCCCTCCTCCGGTGCCTGCACACCCCCATAATACACTCTGGCGTCCACACACCCCCTCAGTACACCCTCGCACCCCCCCCGTTCTGGTGCCCGCATCCCCCTCGCAATAGATCCCCGCACCCCTCCGGCACCCGCTCACCCCTGCAGGACACCCCCGCACACCTCTTCAGCGCCCGCAGACCCCAGACAACTTACTTACCGATTCCGATAGGACCTTTGGTGATGTCACAGTCATGTGATCAGTCACATGACTGTGCATCACCATAGCTCCGCCTCCAGCACTCTACTCTTCACTGCTTCCCAGCTATGACAAGGACCTGTCACAGCTGGGAACGAGGGAAGGGGAGGCAGAGAGGCAGAAGGGTGCAGCTCAAAGACTACACAGGAAACAGAGACATAACAAGAGACCTCAAAAACTGGACACAGAGAACACTGCTGCAGAAAGAGGGGGAGCACAGACACATAAGGGAGGACTAGAAAACCTGAACAGAGGACAGACCGAGGGAAGGGGAGTGCACAAAGATGAAAGAGGGGGAGCTGAGAGGGATGTGAGCCAGAGACATAAGAGGGGAACAGAATCACTGAAGGGGGGCAGAGAGCCAGAAGGGGGGGAACACAATAACTAAAGGGGGGCAGAGATTGAAGGGGGCTTAGACATAAGGGGTGACCACAATGACTGAAGGGGGGCAGAGAGGCATAACAGGGGACCAGAATTACTGAAGAGAGGCAGACAGAAGTAAGGGGAGACCACAAAGACTAAAGGGGGGCAGAGAGACATAAGGGGTCACCTCAATGACTCAAGGGGGCCATACAGGCATAAGGGAGGACCAGAAAACCTGAAGTCGCCCAGAGAGATGAAGGGGGTAACATACACACCAAAGGGGGGGCACAGAGACATAAGGGGGAGCCAGAAATACTGAAGGGGGCAGACAGATGAAGGGGGTAACAGACACGAAAGGGGGGGACAGAGAGACATAAGAGGGGACCACAAAGACTAGGGTGGCACACAGATAAAGGGGGGGCAGAGAGACATAAAGGGCACCAGAAATACTGAAGGGGGCCAGAGAGATGAAGGAGGGGGGGGGGGGGGGACATACAGATAAAAGGTGGGGGGGAAGACAGAGGGGGAACTGAAATATTTAGGGGGACCAGAGACGCATAAGGGGGGAACTGAAATACTGAAGGCCACCAGAGACACATAAGGAAGACCAGAAACACTAAAGGGGGAGGCAAATAAACAAGGGTAATGACCAGAAAGACTGAAGGGGGGCCAGAGAAACTAACAGGGGGAACATAGAGACAAAAGGGGCGCAGCACACAAGGAAGGGGGCCAAGAAATACTGAAGGTGAGCTAAAAAACATAAGGGGGACAAGAAACACTAAAGGGGGCCACAGAGATATGAAGGGGGACCATACACACAAAAGGGGGGGAGCAGAGAGGAAAAGGGGCTGAAATACTTAAGAGGAGCAGACAGACATAAGGGGGACCTCAAATACTAAAGGGGAGCAGAGAAACATAACGGGGACCATAAACACTGAAAGAGGGGACAGAGAAATAAGGGAGGGAACAAAAATACTTAAGGGACACCAGAAACACTGAAGGGGGACCTGACACACTGAAAGACGGCCAGAGAGAGGGAAGGGGGAACAGAGAAAGAGAATGGGGACCAGAAACACTGAAGGGTTGCACAGAGACGAAGGAAAAGGTGAGCAGAGATAAAAAGAGCCAGAGAAACATAAGGGGGGACCAGAAAGATTGAAGGGGGCAGACACACTGAAGGGGGGGGGCAAGAGACATGGGGTAACCAGAATGACTAAAGGGGGCCAGAGACACAGAAGGGGGGGCAGAGAGAGGTAAGGGTAGACCAGAAAGAAGAAATGGTGACGCAGAGAGTGGGAAGGGGGAGCACAGAAACAGAACATGAGCAGAGCAAGGAAAGGGAGATAGAAAGACAAAAGTGCAGAGCACAGTCACGAATGGGGGCCAGAGACACGAAAGGAGGAGCTGAGAAAGGGAATGGGGCAGAGAGACGAAAGGAGGTAGCTGAGAAAGGGAAAGAGGGCCACAGACACGGGGAAGAAAACAGATGGAATAGAGGACACATACATGGGTGAGAAAAGAAATGGACAGGGGAGCAGAGACAAAAGGCGGAGCAGAGGGCCAAAGAGAACATAGGGTGATCAAACGGAGCACAGACGGCCCATAAAGCGCGCTGAGTGGCAGTGACACCCTACCGATGCTCTCCTCACCCCTCCAGCCACATCACACTCTGCTACCCACAGACCCGCCTGTATAATCTGCTACCCTCAGAGCCGCCTCCATACTCTGCTACCCACACAGCCGCCTCCATACTCTGCTACCCACACAGCCGCCTCCATGCTCTGCTACCCACACAGCCGCCTCCATGCTCTGCTACCCACACAGCCGCCTCCATGCTCTGCTACCCACACACCCGCCTCCATGCTCTGCTACCCACACACCCGCCTCCATACTCTGCTACCCACACACCCGCCTCCATACTCTGCTACCCACACACCCGCCTCCATACTCTGCTACCCACACACCCGCCTCCATACTCTGCTACCCACACACCCGCCTCCATACTCTGCTACCCACACACCCGCCTCCATACTCTGCTACCCACACACCCGCCTCCATACTCTGCTACCCACACACCCGCCTCCATACTCTGCTACCCACACACCCGCCTCCATACTCTGCTACCCACACACCCGCCTCCATACTCTGCTACCCACACACCCGCCTCCATACTCTGCTACCCACACACCCACCTCCATACTCTGCTACCCACACACCCGCCTCCATACTCTGCTACCCACACACCCGCCTGTATTCTCTGCTACCCACAGACCCGCCTGTATTCTCTGCTACCCACAGACCCGCCTGTATTCTCTGCTACCCACAGACCCGCCTCTATACTCTGCTACCCACAGACCCGCCTCTATACTCTGCTACCCACAGACCCGCCTCTATACTCTGCTACCCACAGACCCGCCTCTATACTCTGCTACCCACAGACCCGCCTCTATACTCTGCTACCCACAGACCCGCCTGTATTCTCTGCTACCCACAGACCCGCCTGTATACTCTGCTACCCCCAGAGCCGCCTGTATACTCTGCTACCCACAGAGCCACCTGTATACTCTGCTACCCACAGAGCCACCTGTATACTCTGCTACCCACACACCCGCCTCTATACTCTGCTACCCACACACCCGCCTCTATACTCTGCTACCCACACACCCGCCTGTATACTCTGCTACCCACAGAGCCCCCTCTGTACTCTGCTACCCACAGAGCCGCCTCTATACACACAATTCACTTCACCACCCTCCCGATGCAATTGCATCGGGCCTTTTTACTAGTATCGTATAAAGATAGGTTGGAATTGCTCACTTTGTACGGTTTTGAGAGTGAAAATCACTTTATCAGCCTATGATTTCGATTTGATATCCCAATAGTGATGGTTTGCAGCAGTCTTACAGTGTTTTCAGTATAACCATGTAAAAGGAAAAATGGAACATACATGCTACCATACAATTAATAAAATACTGAAGATTAAGATTACTGATTTTATTTTCTACGCCTTTCAGGGTGCTCTGGCCTCTTCCTCAGGAAAAATCAGAGATGTCCAACGTGGATGGTAGCGCGGTCGTATTTTCCATTTTTTCTTTTACATGGTACATTTGTGATTATTCCTGAGGAAGGTGCCAGATGGGAAGAGTGGTCAGTCAGAAAGGAGTTCATTATAAATCTCAAAAAAGTGACCTGTATCTCCAAGAATAAGACAAGTGGGAACAGGTGCAAGCCAAGACATCTTGGCAATATAATAAAAAGAACTCAGCACTCCTTCTATCAGCTAAGGGTGTTTTTAACTAAAGCTTAATCCTACCTACCCTTTATAACATAGGTTTTCAGACAGGATAGAGGCATATAAGGTTAAGGTCCCAACAAAGGGGTACGCCTGATCTGTTGGGCTCTCATGAATTCTTTCTCGTAAGCCCTCATACATCTTATGTGCTTGGGTGATAAAGACTATACAGAAAAGAAATTCATGTCAATAGAACCTTTAGAAATATGTTTACTTAGAAAATTGGTGACGTGTTCAATAATTATTTCAGTTGCTGTCTATATTTTTAAAAAAAATAACACAAGATATTCCATTCACCATATGTGTTTGGCACAGTAGACTCCTTCTCCCTCCCTGTACATTGATTTCTGTACTGGTCACTGAAAACCTTTCCATATCTATTATATAATTGCCTAGAATTCTACTTACTGTCAAAAGTCAACTTCTGTGGCTTTGTCCGGAGATAAATGTCCGGAGATAAGTGACGTCACCAGCGTCTACTACATCCGCTCAGGGTGGACCAAGATGGCGGCCCTAAGCGGAGCGGACCTCAGGAAGGTCCGCTGCGCTTAGGGCCGACCACCGGTGGACATTTATCTCCGGTGCGCCCGTGAGGTAGTCGGGAGCCGAGCTCGGCTCCCGTCTGCCTCGCGCCGCCGGAGCAAACTGCGGATCTCCGTCCCGGCCAGCCGGGATTTGCCCGGTACCGCCGCCGCAATTCTGATTCGTCGCTCGCGAGCGACCAGATTCAAGCCACGGCAAAGCGCCATCTTTAAAAATCTAAGAAGTGAAAAAAAAATTTTTAAAAGATGGCGCCGTCTTTCCCGGCGCTCTTCTCATTGGTCGCCGTCAGGCGCAAGCGACCAATGAGAAAAGTGGGGCGGGGCACGGCGCCATTTTTGAAATCCAAAGTTCCCACTGGATTTCAAATATGGCGCCGTGCCCCGCCCCACTCTTACATTGGTCGCTCGCGCCTAGCGCCGACCAATTAGAAGAGCGCCGCCATCTTTGACATTATTTTTTTTTTACATTCTTATTTTGAAACATGGCGCCTTGCCGCGGCTTCAATCTGATTGGTCGCTCGCTTGCGAGCGACCAATTAGAATTGCGGCAGCGCCACCGGGCAAATCCCGGCTGGCTCGCTGCTCCCCGAAGCTGAGCCGCGGATATGGGTGGCACGGAGATCCCTGGCTCGCTCCGGCGGCGCGAAGCAGCCGAGCTCGCCTCCCGGCTACCTCACGCCCGCTCCGCCGGAGCGAGCCAGAGATCTCCGTGCCGCCCATATCCGTGGCTCAGCTTCGGGGAGCCGCGAGGCAGCCGGGATTTGCCGACCTCGCCTCCCGGCTACCTCGCGCCGGGCATCTCCGTGCCGGGCATATCCGCGCCTCAGCTCTGGGGAGCCGCGAGCCAGGCGGGATTTGCCCGGTACTGCGCTATGCCGCCATCTTTGAAATACACTGAGTACAGTGTATTTGAAGTATGGCGCCATACAGCGCGCCGCTATTCTGATTAATCGGCGCGCTGAACGCGCCGACCAATCAGAGTAGCGGCGCGCGCAATGCCGCCATATTTGAAATACACAGTAGTCAGTGCGCTGTATGGCGACATACTTCAAATACACTGTACTCAGTGTATTTCAAAGATGGCGGCATAGTGCGCGCCGCTATTCTGATTGGTCGCGCAAGCGCCGACCAATAAAAAAAGCGGCGCGTGCAATCCCGCCATATTTCAAATACACTATAGTCAGTGTATTTGAAGTATGGCGCCATACAGCGCGCCGCTATTATGATTGGTCGCCGCGTTCAGCGCGCCGACCAATCAGAATACCGGCAGCCGCTATGCCGCCATATTTCACTACGCGCCTCAGCCCCCGGCCGCTCCTGCCTCTGCCCGCGGCCGCTCCTGCCTCTGCCCGCGGCCGCTCCTGCCTCTGCCCGCGGCCGCTCCCGCCTCTGCCCGTCCTCTGCTCGCCTCACCCCTCCAGCCTCTGCTCGCCTCACCCCTCCAGCCTCCGCTTTCCTCACCCCTCCAGCCTCCACACTCAGCGCTAACCACTCAGCCACCGCACTCAGCGCTAACCACTCAGCCACCGCACTCAGCGCTAACCACTCAGCCACCGCACTCAGCGCTAACCACTCAGCCACCGCACTCAGCGCTAACCACTCAGCCACCGCACTCAGCGCTAACCACTCAGCCACCGCACTCAGCGCTAACCACTGAGCCACCGCACTCAGCGCTAACCACTGAGCCACCGCACTCAGCGCTAACCACTGAGCCACCGCACTCAGCGCTAACCACTGAGCCACCGCACTCAGCGCTAACCACTGAGCCACCGCACTCAGCGCTAACCACTGAGCCACCGCACTCAGCGCTAACCACTGAGCCACCGCACTCAGCGCTAACCACTGAGCCACCGCACTCAGCGCTAACCACTGAGCCACCGCACTCAGCGCTAACCACTGAGCCACCGCACTCAGCGCTAACCACTGAGCCACCGCACTCAGCGCTAACCACTGAGCCACCGCACTCAGCGCTAACCACTGAGCCACCGCACTCAGCGCTAACCACTGAGCCACCGCACTCAGCGCTAACCACTGAGCCACCGCACTCAGCGCTAACCACTGAGCCACCGCACTCAGCGCTAACCACTGAGCCACCGCACTCAGCGCTAACCACTGAGCCACCGCACTCAGCGCTTCATTAAAGCTCTTCATTAAAAGGACTAGCAGAGCTGCAACAGATAAAATAGTGATATAAATCAAAACTACCACAAGAAGCCCTGTAAGTGACACATCACTGGAATCAGGGTCTCAGTCTCCATTTTATGCTGCCATCTAAATTATGAAACATGAAGCTAGTGACAGATTCCTTTTAATAGCAGATGACCGCATCCATAATCATGCACAGAGCATAGAGCAAAAAAATGTACAATCCGAAAATGAAATCAGGTTTGACAATAAGAATATATATGACTTTCACATTTTAATCTGTAAAAAAATAAAACTGATACCGTATATACTCGTGTATAAGCCGACCCGTGTATAAACCGACCCCCCTACTTTTGCCCCCAAAACCTGGGAAAACCCATTAACTCGTGTATAAGCCGAGGGTGGACCCCAGCAGTGTGGTATACAGCAGCCTCCCCAGTGGTATATACAGGCCCCAGCAGTGTTACAGCAGCAGCCACAGTGGTATATACAGCAGCAGCCCCAGTGGTATATACAGCAGCAGCCCCAGTGGTATATACAGCAGCACCCTCCAGTGGTGTATACAGCTGCAGCCCCAGTGGTGTATACAGCTGCAGCCCCAGTGCTGTATACAGCTGCAGCCCCAGTGGTGTATACAGCAGCAGCCCCAGTGGTATATACAGCAGCAGCCCCAGTGGTGTATACAGCAGCAGCCCCAGTGGTGTATACAGCAGCAGCCCCAGTGGTGTATACAGCAGCAGCCCCAGTGGTGTATACAGCAGCAGCCCCAGTGGTATACAGGTGCCTCCCCCATGGGTATACAGGGCCCTTCCTTGCTGCCGCAAACCTGTAAAGTAATAGATCATTATACTTATCCCTGTCCTGTCGCCGCCGCCGCTCTTTGACACCGCGCGCTCCTCCGGCTTCATCCGGCTTCCTCCTCCGGCGCACAGACAATGACGTCATTGCCTGCGCCCACCGGAGGAGGAAGCCGGATGAAGCCGGGTGAAGCCGGAGGAGCGCGATGGCGGCGGTGCCGACGGCAACAGGGATAAGTATAATGATTATTACTTTACAGGTTTGCGGCAGCAAGGGGGGGCCCTGTATACCCATGGGGGGGCCTGTATACTGATGACTCGCGTATAAGCCGAGGGGGGGACTTTTCAGCCCAATTTTTGGGCTGAAAAACTCGGCTTATACGCGAGTATATACGGTATATTCTTTTTGCGAGACAAATTATAGTATGAGGGAAGAAGATTAAGCAGTGTGACAAGTACTATCCGTTTAATAGGTCAAATTCAAAAACTCCTTATCTGAAAAAACCTGCACCAAAGTGTGTTCTTACGTTCACCCAAAATGTTTGAAATGTATTCTTCATTAATATTATCAGCAGTCATTTCATTGAACACCCCTCATATCTGCTGTTTTAATGTAGTAGAGCTGTGTGCAAAGCCTTAAATCAATCTTCATACTTACAGTCTATGATCACAGCTTTCTTTTAATCCTTCACACTTATCTGTTTGTACCTTTTTAATATCACGTATTTATTTATTTCTTATCATCAGTAATTCACACTGGAGTTTTTCTTTTATGTTAAAGAATCCGTAAAACATAGGTATCTTTCCTCTGCGTTAATCTGCACACCTAAGAGACAAATGAATAAATTGATGAATATGTAAAAATACGGACAAAGATAGTAACATCTTCAAAGAGGTGTTTAAAAGGTCCTTTCCCCAATTTTGTCTTCATAAACTGTACATTCTTGCACATAGAACAACTGAGTTCCTAATCTGTTTGCATTAAATATAAGTGGTAAAAGTCGTGTTCGTGGTAGAAAAGGGAATAGGCATGTTGGAAAGAGGAAAATGCTTGGTGCTAAAGTTACTGAAAGCTCTGCTCAACGTAGCTTCGCCTAGCCAAAGACAAATGTCAACCTATATTAGTGGGTGGCCTAATATCATCCCTTTCTTAGGCAGCAAGCACATCGCTACGATTTGTAGATGAGGCCCAGAAAGAGCAGGTGATACATTGGATGTCAAGTGCTGAATCAAGTGGCCTTTCCTCCACCTCAACTTCAACATCACACACAGTCCAGTCCTCAGAGGTGGCACATCAATCACTGTTTTTCCCCACATGTCACAACTCTCCAGTCACCCTACTGACTGTGGGGCACCACAGTGGTCAAATCTGTAGAGCTGTTCACTCATACTATACCCTGGGAATCAGAGGTTTGCTACAAAGATTCACAGAGTCAAGAGGAGGAAATGTTCCGCAACTATGCCCAAAATCTTTCTGAGTAGGATCTGGGGCTGGACAAAGTAGAGTCCGAGCATAATCTAGACCCTCGTCACCAGACTTTAATCCTTGTTGGTGGAGATAATGATACTGATGATGATGAGACCATGATACCTGAGTCATATGTGTACTTTAATATGCTCTCAGGTCAGGAAGATGGTGGCTCTGAAGGCAAGGAGTGCGACAACAGAGAGGATGATGATGAGGTTCTAGATCCCACTTACTGTCAACTCACAGGTATGCAGTTGAGCTCAGCAAAGGAGGTGGAGGAGGGAGCTGACGAGGTTAGGTTGCAGCTTACTGGCAGAGACAGAGTGCTGCAACCACACCAAGCACTGGTTCCTCAGCCACAACTTTGCCTCTTCGCAGCAGCTGTGGTGGTTCTGCAATTTAATGGGTGCCAAGCTTTACCGAGCCTGGGCCATTTTCAAATTGTGAAGGATGACCCATCTCATGTTATCTGCAAAACTTGTAACAAAAATCTGAGTAGATGATAAAAAGTCAATAATTTGAATACTTCATGCATGAACCGTCACATGCACATGCAGCATAAGTTACAGTTGCAAGCTCACTGTGCTAAGATGTGACTTAGCAGGGCTGGCCATCCACCGACCACCCCATCAAGTGCATCTGCCTGCTTCTATCTCCTGCTAGTGTGGAAACTGCTGTCAAACAGGCCTTCGGCTGCAGAAATTCCACCTATTACCCACAACATGCAGTGAGATTAACAGCCTGCCAGCTGTTTTGGAAGTGGACAGCGCCTGCTGGTGTCAGACATTGAGAGCAGCACATCTTTCTGAAGCCAACATAATATCTCTGCCTGCACCTCCCTCAGAGTCCAGCAGTTTGTTGGGTACACCCTACTGCACCCTGTCTCAGCACAGCAGCCAGCCCTTGGTCCGGATGATGTTGTCAATAAAAGACCATCTCCTCCTACCCATGCCAAAGCTAAGGACTTAAATTGCACTATCTCCAAGCTGTTGGCCGCGGAAATGCTGCCTTTCTGCCTGGTAGATACAGAGGGTTTTCGACTGGCCGTCACGGTCCCCCACAACCAGATGCCCAGTCACCACTACTTCTCAAAGAAAGCTGTGCCTGCACTACACCAGCATGTCGCAGACAACATCACCGCCTCCTTGAGAAACTCTGTGTGTGAAAGGTGCATTTCACCACTGACACCTCGACTAGTAAGCATGGCTAAGAGCTTACATGTCGCTGACTGGGCACTGGGTGATTGTGGTGGCTGCTGGGTTTAAGGGGCTGCTCTACAAATCTTGACATCCCCATGGCTTGGGGGTAAAACATCTATATCTACCACTTTTTGCACTGCTTTTCCCTCCTTCACCTCCTCTAGGGTTTTTACCTGCTCCCAAAACCTCTCCGTTATTGTGACACACGTTCCAACTGTGCAGAAAGAATCCATCACACCTCCTTAATGTATTGCCAGCAGGGTGTAATGCATTCAGGCTGTGTAATATAAAATGCCTAGGAAATGTGAGTCCCTCACCTAAAGACTTGTGGTCAGCTTTGGAGACAGAGTTTGATCAGTGGCTGTCTCCACTGAACCTGCAGCCAGGGAAGACCTTTGCGACAACACTGCAAACCTGGGTGCGGCCTTATGCTGGGGCAAGGTCACATACATACCGTGAATGGCTCAAGTCCTCAACCTGATTGTCCAGCAATTTCTAGGCCACTATCCTGGCCTAGATACGCTGCTGTAAAGGGCACTATTGCTGTGTATTCACTTTTGCCGTTTGCTCAATGACATGCATCGCTACAGAAGTCTTTTGGCCTACCAGTTAAGCGCCTGATATGCGATGTGCCAACAGAATGGAATTCCACTCTGCACATGTTGCAGTGACTGTGGCAACAGCGATGCGCACTTGTGAAGTGTGTCATGACATAAAGCCTGAGCCAATGCGATTTGGAGGTGGGGCAAATCATGTTTGTGGATTGTGGACCTCTGCACCCTTCTGCACAGTTTTGAAATGGCTATTAAGATGTCTGGCCTTGACAATGCGATTATCAGCATGACTATTCTGGTCACCTACATGCTGGAGCACACTTTGACCAGTATGACAAGTCAAGTAGCGTCCAAGAGGAAGAGGTGGAAGTAGAGGAGAAGTATGAGGAAGGGATCACAAGATATCTGAAAGGTCCAGACTGTCATCAGCACAGAAGCAGGTGGCATGGGAGGGTTGTGTAGCGCGACAGACAAGGGCTCAGTGTAGCAGCCAAACTGTTGATGAAGGTGCAGGAGTCCGAGGAAGAAATGGGGAGGAAGAAGCGATGTGAAGAAGTTCGCAAATGAGAGAGATATTTGATCACTTTTCTGTTGTGCAAGTTTGGCGGGTGTGGGCAGAGGAAGCAAGTGGGAATGCTACCCCTCCGCCACCAGCACAACAAGGATTTGGGCCTCCTGGATGGACAAGACACGAGTGCTTTCTTGCTGCAACATGATCCTCATATTGTTAGGATTAAGAATGTTGACTCATGGATTGCTATACTGTTAAGGGTATGTCACACAAACAATTCGCTGCACGGATCTCGGCTGCAACCTGACGTATGCAGCGATATTGATGCATGAGGACATACTGCATCGATGGTGTGATGATCACCAGGTTTTAAAATGTCCTAAAATGGCGAGGTCGCCGGTGAAATACACCACGACACTGCGTTGGTACACTGGTAGTAGCGTTTATTTCCAGCTTCCGAGCACCTTACAGCTCTGACTGGTATTCCGTAAACTGCGGGATAATAGCAACCTCCTCCTAGTACCCAGACCCAGTGTACCTTAGTTTACCTCTCTCTGCAGTCAGCGCGGACATTAAGGTACTCAGTCCAACCTGATGTCCCATTTTAGGTTGAAGCAATGTGATACATACGTTTAAACCAGTACTGGAGATTTAGCAATGGTTCCCACCCTAAAAGGCACTCAGTGAGAATTGATCAAGACGACATTGACGTATCGCATGGTACTGCTCACACAGTGACAGAATTTCACCAATTCAATTCGAAACTTATGAGAATGTATCATGAGAAATCGTTCGAAACGATTTACATATCGTTTACACATGTCTTTTGCTCCCCTTCCAAGCCTGAGGACAGGAGCAGGTGGTCCCAAGGTAAACTGCGGTATCTAAAGGCACGGCTGAGGCTGCCTAGATAACCAACGGATGTGACCTTAGTTCACTATTCCTCGCTACCGGCTGTATTCTAAGTCACACACTCGTGGGTAACTAGGGTCCCTAGTGTACCTCTGGTACCTTAGATACCACCTGAGTACGAAGGAAGACATTGTTAACTAAGGTACAACTGGGGTTCTAGGCAGCGCGCGCCTGACTAATACCCACAGTTTACCTGTGATCCAGCCTGCTCCCGCTTCCAGCAGGCCTCGTGGCTAGCGGGAGCAGACACGTGAAACGATATTTAAATCGTTTCCACGATGTCTCTGTATCAATTGAATCGCTGGGCATTTCTGCCTGTGTGACAGCTTCACCAGCGTATCACCGTCAATGTCCGTCAGCAGACATCTCACCAGAGACATTGACGCGGTGACACCCCCTTAGATCGCCCAGTATGTAAATATTACCAATTTGCTCACCACACTTGAAAAAGGGCCGCACACACTTGCACATTATATCAAAGACGCTTTTTGGACAATATTTAGTAGCAATTTTCCACAAAACACCAGTGACAGAATCAATGCACATTGGTATTTTACTTTTTCCAACCATGGAACATTGAGTCGGATGTTGCATCAGAGAATTATCAGTAGCAGTATATCTGTTCCAAACTATTCTGGAGTCGTTTGGACCTTTTTAAACCATCCTTTCATCCAAAACAGAGGAAATCTGACTGTGAGCGCCTACCCGAGGTGGTGCAGAGTATCTACAGCTCAATACGATGCCCTGATGTTGACCTGGAACCCCTGTGCATTTTAGAAGCTTCATATAATGGAAGAATGACCTCGAAAGTTCACTAAGTATTCTTGTTTGTACCCAACAGTATTCTCTCAAGACATGTCCACCACGCACATCCGGGGTGTCCTGATGGAAAAACCACATGTCTGTACAACTGCAGAGTGTAGAACACCATAGCATTTATCCAGACTTGACATTTTCACCTCACAGCAGCTGCGGATTTAGGCGCTGGTGTATACTTTTCATGTGGTGCATTTACAACTCCACCGTTATAATATTTAAATCCATGCCCCTTTAGCTTGGTCTGGACCCTAATTATGGAGTCTACTTTGCCGTGTGGTCATGGCCTGAGCAGAGCTCACTGTACACAATACCCACTCCGACACCTCTGCACCTTCTTCTGAATAATCACCTTGAAATGCTGGGCACATTTCTTCCTGCCCCTTGCTGTCATTGTGGGTCACAAGTTCAGGACACTGGGGCAATGCGCTCAGCGCGACTGGTGTCTGGGACCCTCAGGAAAATTGACTCCAGGTGCCCCCATCTATAAGCTATTGGCAACATACCTGTATCGTAAAACTAATATGTGCTGATGACAGCTGAAACTGTAAAACACAGGCGGTCACAAGCACACCACTGTGGCTCACCATTATTTGTCTGTATAATACTGTAGTTCAGCATAATTTGCAATTTTTTTGTGCAAACACAAGTTATCTGATGCACAGGCAGGGGGGTTACTGCAGATCTTAATGCCATGGGAAGTTAACATTTTTCTAGCGTTGGCCATATGAAAGCGGGAATGGGTCACAACCACTTACAGAGCCAACTGATACATGTGGTGCTGTCGCTCTTCACTGACCAGCCAGCTGCCCCGCGCGCCAATTCCACAGACACAATAGCCTCACGCTGAACAGCCCGCATCCTCCTGCTGCATCCCACGCAGGTACTCTCCAACTGAGGGGGGCGGCTCTAAAACCAGGACTAAATCACCAGTCCTGGGGGCAAATCCTCCATGCAACCTGGCCAGTCAGCCCTGTGCACAAGTTAGGAATGTTAATCACTTATTTATTGGTGGAACTGACCATCAAAGAAGTGGACATTGAGTAATGGTAGTTTTGTACCTCATATTGTAAGCGGACTCAACACGTTGTGATCAGGTCCGGGGCTGTACGATGTGAATCAGACAGCCCCGGACGCAATTTTGATATAATGCAGCCCTATGGTGCTGAACAGGGCCGGATGGCAGCTATTTCCCATCCAGTTTTGTCCCTGTCCAGCAGCATTAGGCTGCAAACGATTTTTACCCCGGACACAAAAACGGAGCTTGCATAATTTTTGTGTCCGGGGCAAAAAATTTAAGCAAACCAGATCCTACCGGATTCTCCCGGTTCCAGCACGATCCGGCACCGCCTAACATGATCCGGCACCCCCTAACATGAGAGTCTATGGGGCGCCGGATCGTGTCGGACATGACAGAGTCTGTCAGGTTCCTGTACGCCGGCTGCTGCAGTTCAGCATGAGCTCCTCTGAACTTCAGCACCAGGAGCTGTCACCTGTGAAGATGTTCAGCACCATTTCAGTAGGCAACAGCTCCTGAAGCTGTGCTCTGCAGATTCTGGCTACAAACAGGACCGGAGAGCATATTAACACTCCGCTTCTATTTGTCCGGACCTGTCAGGCTGTGTCCGGTGCCTCCTGCAAAGCACTGGACACAGCCTGACAGGGGAAAAAAAACGTGATGTGAAGCCGGCCTAAGACAAAACCAGGAGTAAAGCAAGCAGAGGTAATCCTGGATTTGTCTTATAAATACTGAAGTCACCAAATGCTCAACTTTCTTTCTCTGGCAAACCTCTGCATCTCTGCTGCTGTGTCACAGGACAGGGAGGGGTTAAACATCTAAGTATTTAATATCTATCTTAGTGATAGGAAACAAAGGGTAGTTATTAATGGAGCACACTCAGAATGGGTCACAGTTAACAGTGGGGTACCACAGGGGTCAGTGTTGGGCCCGCTTCTATTTAATATATTTATTAATGACCTTGTAGGGGGCATACAGAGTAGAATCTCAATATTTGCAGATGACACTAAACTCTGCAGGGTAATCAATACAGAGGAGGACAATTTTATATTACAGGAGGATTTATGTAAACTAGAAGCTTGGCTGCTAAATGGCAAATGCGCTTTAATGGGGATAAATGTAAATTCATGCACTTGGCAGAGAAACAAAAGGTATAATTATGTGCTTAATTGTAAACACTGGGCAAAACTGTCACTGAAAAAGACCTGGGTGTATGGGTAGATGACAAACTCACATTTAGTGGCCAGTGCCAGGCAGCTGCAGCAAAGGCAAATAAAATAATGGGATGCATTAAAAGAGGCATAGATGCTCATGAGGAGAACATAATTTTACCTCTATACAAGTCACTAGTGCGACCACACTTAGATACTGTGTACAATTCTGGTCTCCGGTGTATAAGAAAGACATAGCTGAACTAGAGCGGGTCCAGAGAAGAGCGACAAAAGTCATTAGAGGACTAAGGGGTCTGCAATACCAAGACAGGTTATTAACCCCTTCAGGACCCAGCCTATTTTGACCCTAAAGACCTTGGCATTTTTTGCAATTCTGACCAGTGTCCCTTTATGAGGTTATATCTCTGGAACGCTTCAACCGATCCTAGCGATTCTGAGATTGTTTTTTCGTGACACATTGGGCTTCATGCTAGTATTAAATTTAAGTCGATAATTTTTGTGTTTATTTGTGAAAAAACCAAAAATATGGCAAAAAGTTTGAAATTTCACAATTTTCACATTTTTTATTTTTTTTTCTGATAAACCAGAGAGATATGTGACAGAAAAAAGTTATTAAATAATATTTCCCACATGTCTACTTCACATCAGCACAATTTGGAAAAAAAAAATTTTTTTGGTAGGACGTTATAAGGGTTCAAAGTTCATGAGCAATTTTTCATTTTTCAACCAAAATTTACAAAACCATTTTTTTTAGTGACCACATCACATTTGAAGTCCTTTTGAGGGGTGTACATGACAGAAAACACCCAAAAGTGACACCATTCCAAAAACGTACCCTCAAGCTACTCAAAACTATATTCAAGAAGATGATTAACCCTTCAGGTGCTTCACAGGAACTAAAGCAAAGTGGAAACAAAAAATGGATATTTTAATTTTTTTCTCAAAAATGTTCTTTTAGCCTCAATTCTTTCATTTTCACATGGGCAACGGGATAAAATGGATCTTAAAATGTGTTGTCCAAATTCCCCCGAGTACACAGATACCTCATATATGGTCATAAACCACTGTGTGGGTGCACGGCAGGGCTCAGAAGGGAAGGAGCGCAATTTGAATTTTGGAGCTAATTTTACATCCAAAAAGTGAAATGGCGCTTCTGAGCCCTGCTGTGTGCCCAAACAGTGGTTTATGACCACATATAAAGGTATCGGTGTACTCAGGAGAAATTGCCCAACAAATTTTAGGATGAATTTTATGCTGTTGCCATGTGAAAACGAAAAAATTTAGGCTAAAAAAAAAATTTTTGTGAAAAAAAAAAGTACTATTTCATTTTCACAGATCAATTTGTAAAGCACCTGGGGGTTCAATATGCTCACTACCCATCTAGATATGTTCCCTGGGGGGGTCTAGTTTCCAAAATGGGGTCACTTGTGGGGGAGCTCCAATGTGGATACGCACAGGGGCTCTCCAAACACGACATGGTGTCCGCTAACAATTTGAATGCAAAATGAGCTCAAATTGTTAGCGGACACCATGTCACGTTTGGTGAGCCCCTGTGTGCCTAAACATTGGGGCTCCACAACAAGTGACCCCATTTTGGAAACTAGACCCCCCAGGGAACGTATCTAGATGCATAGTGAGTACTTTGAACCCCCAGGTGCTTCACAAATTGATCCGTAAAAATTAAAAAAGATAATTTGTGTGGAAAAAAAAGTATTTTTACCTCATTACGAATCAGTTTGTGAAGCACCTGGGGATTCAAAGTGCTCACTATGCATCTAGATATGTTCCCTGGGGGGTCTAGTTTCCAAAATGGGGTCACTTGTGGGGGAGCTCCAATGTTTAGGCACACAGGGGCTCTCCATACGCAACCTGGTGTTTGCCAACAATTGGAATTGTTAGCGGACACCAGGTTGCGTATGGAGAGCCCCTGTGTGCCTAAACATTTGAGCTCCCCCACAAGTGACCCCATTTTGGAAACTAGACCCCCCAGGGAACATATCTAGATGCATAGTGAGCACTTTCAACCCCCAGGTGCTTCACAAATTGATCCGTACAAATTAAAAAAGATAATTTGTGTGGAAAAAAAAGTATTTTTTACCTCATTACGGATCAGTTTGTGAAGCACCTGGGGATTCAAAGTGCTCACTATGCATCTAGATAGGTTCCTTGGGGGGTCTAGTTTCCAAAATGGGGTCACTTGTGGGGGAGCTCGAATGTTTAGGCACACAGGGGCTCTCCATACGCGACCTGGTGTCCGCTAACAATTCCAATTGTTGGCAAACACCAGGTTGCGTATGGAGAGCCCCTGTGTGCCTAAACATTGGAGCTCCCCCACAAGTGACCCCATTTTGGAACCTAGACCCCCCAAGGAACCTATCTAGATGCACAGTGAGCACTTTGAACCCCCATGTGCTTCACAAATTGAGCCGTATAAATGAATAAGGAAACTTTTTGTGAAAAACATACTAGTCTAGTAGTTGCAATTCGCAGCATAGGGGACCCAAAACATTTGGGTCTCTCCATGCTGAGGATTCCAGCCCCCTAGCTGCCAAGTTGTACCTGGCTGGCAACCAAAAATACAGCAAAGCCTATTTTTTTTTTTTTTTCTTCTAGAATTATTTCTAGAAAAAAAATGACATAGGGCTCCGCCATATTTTTGGTCCAGCCAGGTACAACTTGGCAGCTACGAACTGCCACCCACCCCCAGCTGCCTCGTCATACCTGGCTGGAACCAAAAATACAGCGAAGCCCATTTTTTTTTTATTTCTAGAACTAATCCTAGAAAAAAAATTACGTGGGGCTCCGCCATATTTTTGGTCCAGCCAGGTACAACTAGGCAGCTGGGGGCTGGAATCCTCAGCATAGTGAGGCCCAAGCGTTCTGGGCCCCCCATGCTGTGAATTGCAGCCCGCAGCCGCCCCAGAAAATGGCGCATTCATTGAAGCTGTACCCATGCTCTTCCAGTTGCCCTGGTGTCGGTGGCTAACTGGGTAATAAAGGGGTTAATGCCAGCTTTTATTGGCAGCTGGCACTAAGCCCGAGATTCATAATATAGGGCCAATGTTAGACCCGCCATTAGGAATCTCTGGTAAATAGTCAGAAAATACACACAGAGAAAAATCTTTTTATTTGAAAAAAAACACAAACAAAATTCGGACTCCATCTTTATTATAAAGATCCGACGTAGTCCACAACGAAGGTCCCACGACGCTCGATTGCCTCCGAAATAGTCCACAACGAAGGTCCCACGACGCTCGATCACCTCTGCTACATCCAGAGACTGCAGCAAGGGATCAAGTGTCCTCTTGTTGTAGTTTCTGGGGTCAGAGTCATGGTGCACGGTACAGCAGATCATTGCCATACAGTGCACCATGACTGACCCCAGTGACTACAAGAGGACACTTGATCCTTTGTTGTAGTCTCTGGGGTCACAGTCATGAAGTACTGTATGGCAATTATCTGCCGTGCCGTGCTTCATGACTGTGACCCCAGAGACTACAACAAGGTATCAAGCGTCCTCTTGTTGTAGTCTCTGGGGTCAGAGTCATGGTGCACGGTACGGCAGATCATTGCCATACAGTGCACCATGACTGACACCAGTGACTACAACAAGAGGACACTTGATCCTTTATTGTAGTCTCTGGGGTCACAGTCATGAAGTACTGTATGGCAATTATCTGCCGTACCGTGCTTCATGACTGTGACCCCAGAGACTACAAGGGATCAAGCGTCCTCTTGTTGTAGTCTCTGGGGTCAGAGTCATGGTGCACGGTATGGCAGATCATTGCCATACAGTGCACCATGACTGACACCAGTGACTACAACAAGAGGACACTTGATCCTTTGTTGTAGTCTCTGGGTCACAGTCATGAAAGACTGTATGGCAATTATCTGCTGTACCATGCTTCATGACTGTGACCCCAGAGACTATAACAAGGGATCAAGTGTCCTCTTGTTGTAGTCTCTGGGGTCAGAGTCATGGTGCACGGTACGGCAGATCATTGCCAAACAGTGCACCATGACTGACCCCAGTGAATACAACAAGAGGACACTTAATCCCTTGTTGTAGTCTCTGGGGTCACAGTCATGAAGTACTGTATGGCAATTATCTGCCGTACCGTGCACCATGACTCTGACCCCAGAGACTACAACAAGAGGACACTTGATCCTTTTGTTATAGTCACTGGGGTCAGTCATGTGCACTGTATGGCAATTATCTGCCGTACCATGCTTCATGACTGTGACCCCAGAGACTACAACAAGGGATCAAGCGCCCTCTTGTTGTAGTCTCTGGGGTCAGAGTCATGGTGCACGGTATGGGAGATCATTGCCATACAGTGCACCATGACTGACACCAGTGACTACAACAAGAGGACACTTGACCCCTTGTTACACACATGCACCCATCCATCCACGCATCCATGCACGCACCCATGCGCCCATCCATCCACGCACCCATGCGCCTATCCATCCACACACCCATCTATCTTTGCACCCACGCTCCCATGCACGCACCCATGCTCCCATACACACACCCATGCGCCCATCCATCCACGCACCCATGCGTCCATCCATCCACGGACCCATGCGTCCATCCATCCATGCACCCATGCGTCCATCCCTCCACGCACCCATCCATCTTTGCGCCCATGCACGCACCCATGCGCCCATGCACGCACCCATGCGCCCATGCACGCACCCATGCACGCACCCATGAACATGCAGACATACACAAACACACACACACACACACACATACTTACCTCTCTCAAGATTCTCCAGTGAGGAGGAGGAGCCTGGGAGAAGAGGAGGAGCGCCACACCGAGGAGCCGCGGCACCATGGAGGACGACGGAGGACAGGTGAGAGGGGACACGGGGGGGCACCCGGGGCAGGAGGGTTGCGGGGCACTGGGCACCCACCGGCGCCAGACCGCGCCGGTGCCTGCACCGGCGCCTGCAGCAGCGCCGGCATGCGGCAGGCTGCTGAGAGGGGATCGGTGCCGGTGCCCGGTGGTGGTGGGGGGGTCAGCTTGGAGTCGGAGGGTCTGAGGAGGGGGAGGGCACCCGCGCACCCACCCCTCCAAGCCTGATTGGAGAAATCCAATCAGATTTGGAGGGGAGAATCGCTCTGATTGGCAGTTCAGTTTAAACTGCCAATCAGAGCGAATTCAGCGACGAGGGGGAAATAGCCACCCCCCCAGGACAAAGTACAGGTCCTCATGTTCCCGCGGCACCAGTGACATGTCACCGGCCCCGATCACCGGTGCCGTGGGAACGCGATCCTGCCATGACGTCGTGGGACGTCACAGGTCGGGAACGCATCGACTTCTATGACGTCCCACGACGTCATAGGTCGTGAAGGGGTTAAACTTGGGGTTATTTAGCATGGAAAAACGAAGGCTTAGGGGTGATCTTATAATAATGTATAAATATATGAGGGGACAGTACAGAGACCTTTCTAATGATCTCTTTACTCTTAGGCCTGAGACTGGGACAAGGGGGCATCCTCTACGTCTGGAGGAAAAAAGGTTTAATCATAATCACAGACGCGGATTCTTTACTGTAAGAGCAGTGAGACTATGGAACTCTCTACCACATGCTGTTGTAATGAGTGAGTCACTACTAACATTTAAGAAGGGCCTGGATGCCTTTCTTGAAAACTATAATATTATCAGTTATACATACTAGATTCTTTGATAGGGCGTTGATCCAGGGAATTAGTCTGATTGCCGTATCTGGAGTCAGGAAGGAATTTTTTCCCCCAATGTGGAGCTTAGTGTTGCCACATGGGTTTTTTTTGCCTTCCTCTGGATCAACATGTTAGGCTATGGGTTGAACTAGATTGACTTAAAGTCTTCCTTCAACCTTAAAAACTATGTTACTATGTTACTATGTTATTGAAAATAAAATAGTTTCCACTTATTGATATCAGACAAAACAAATGACCAACCAAAATCCACTCTAAACCCAAGACCAAAATTACCAGATAGAAGTCAGAAATACCACACACACTTGACCAGATCACATACTACCACAACATAGCACCCAAATAATGGCACATACCAGACAAATACCGCCATACCATGCCGAAAGCACATAATACCACCACATAGTGATCAAATACTACCACATACAAGGTATAAATACTGCCACACCAGGAGACCTCATATTACCACCACATAGTGACCAAATAATACCATATACAGGGGACAAATACCGTCATGTCATGACCAACGCACATAATGCCACGGTCCACCACATATAATACTAAATTAACAGAAATGTCAGTGTACAGGTAATACAGTCATCACCAGTGACATTATACACTGGAGTTCAGTATATAGTGTCAAAGTACAGGTAATGCAATGATCACTATTGACATTATACGCATGAACTCTCTATATAGTGTCAGTGTGTGTGTATAGGTAATACATGTAGCTTCTCCCCCCACGTTCAATGTGGCTTCTCCTCTCTATCCATCCATGTTCCTTCTCCCTCTATTCCCCATCCATCCATGTACCTTTTCCCCCATCCACCAAACCATCTATGTACCTTCTCCCCATCCATCCATCCTGTTCTCCCAGCTTTTCCATGCCGCCCCGCCCCCCCATCCATCCCATTCTGCCCCCTCCATCCACCATTCATCTATTTCACTCTGTCCCCCCGGCTGCCATCTTTGGCTGTAACAGCGCCTTACCTGACTCCACGCTCCTGATCCTGGCAGCTTCTTCCTCTGCAGCTCCCGGTCTCCAGCTTGCTGGCACAGGCAGCTTCTTCCTCTGGGGCTCCCAGTCTCCCGCTTGCTGGCACCAGGCAGCTTCTTCCTCTGCGGCTCCCAGTCTCCCGCTTGCTGGCACCAGGCAGCTTCTTCCTCTGCGGCTCCCAGTCTCCCGCTTGCTGGCACCAGGCAGCATCTTCCTCTGCGGCTCCCAGTCTCCCGCTTGCTGGCACAAGGCAGCATCTTCCTCTGCGGCTCCCAGTCTCCCGCTTTCTGGCACCAGGCAGCTTCTTCCTCTGCGGCTCCCAGTCTCCCGCTTGCTGGCACCAGGCAGCTTCTTCCTCTGCGGCTCCCAGTCTCCCGCTTGCTGGCACCAGGCAGCTTCTTCCTCTGCGGCTCCCAGTCTCCCGCTTGCTGGCACCAGGCAGCTTCTTCCTCTGCGGCTCCCAGTCTCCCGCTTGCTGGCACCAGGCAGCTTCTTCCTCTGCGGCTCCCAGTCTCCCGCTTGCTGGCACCAGGCAGCTTCTTCCTCTGCGGCTCCCAGTCTCCTGCTCACCAGCACCAGGCAGCCTTCTTCCTCTGCGGCTGCCAGTCTCCTGCTCACCAGCACCAGGCAGCTTAGTCCTCTGAAGCTCCCAGTCTCCGGCATCGGCAGAACCAGGCACCACCATGGGCCCGGCACCATCATTCATCACGGAGCCCGGCACTATGGGGGCTCGGCAGCACCAGACACCACGGAGCCCGGGACTATGGGGCCCGGCAGCACCAGGCACCACCAGGGGGCCCGGCAGCACCAGGCACCAACAGGGGGCCCGGCAGCACCAGGCACCAACAGGGGGCCCGGCAGCACCAGGCACCAACAGGGGGCTCGGCAGCACCAGGCACCAACAGGGGGCCCGGCAGCACCAGGCACCAACAGAGGCCCTGGGGGCCCGGCCCCACTATGAGCCTGGCAGCACCAGGCACCACCAGGCATCCAGGGGGCCCGGCAGCACCGGGCTCCCTGGGGGCCCGGCAGCACCGGGCACCCTGGGGGCCCGGCAGCACCAGGCACCCTGGGGGCCCAGCACCACCAAGGGAGCCCAGCACCACCAGGGGAGCCCAGCACTAGCAAGGGGGCCCAGCACTAGCAAGGGGGGGCCCAGCACTAGCAAGGGGGGCCCAGCACTAGCAAGGGGGGCCCAGCACCAGCAGGGGGCCCAGCACCACCAGGGGGCCCAGCACCACCAGGGGGACCCAGCACCTCCAGGGGGGCCCAGCACCACCAGGGGCCCAGCACTAGCAAGGGGGCCCAGCACCCCCAGGGGGGCCCAGCACCACCAGGAGGGCCCAGCACCACCAGGGGCTGCCCCCACACTAATTGGCCCCTGAGCACCCCCACATGTCATACAAGAGGGCCCCTGATGGCTGCCCCCACACGCTATCCTCGGGGCCCCCTTACCGCTGCCTCCCTTACTGCCTGTCCTCCAACCCACACAGACCATATATGCCAGATGAGGTCAGCAAAGGTAACCCTAGGACGTCATTCACTGCTTGTCATGTGCCCAATGCCCTAAGGAAGAAACAATGTTTGTGTATCTTTAATTAGGAGAAGGAACTTCACAGCTCTGTGTACACATCATTATCTCCTGGCTGCTCCCCCCAGGCAGGGGCTGGCTGGCACATTTCAGCCTGGGGGGCAATTACAGGGTAGTGGCCCTCGAGTTACGGCGGTGGCCCACCTTTGGCCTGTTTATCTCTGGCCACTGCATTAAAGCAGCAGAGGTAACAGACTTTAAATACAGGTCGGTTCATTTAGTAGATACGGAAACAGAACCAAGCTTACTACAGAGATAAGGGAGTAGAACCGAGCTTACTACAGAGATAAGGAGCAGAACCGAGCTTACTACAGAGATAAGAGAGCAGAACCAAGCTTATTACAGAGATAAGGAAGCAGAACCAAGCTTAATACAGAGATAAGGAAGCAGAACCGAGCTTACTACAGAGATAAGGAGCAGAACGAGCTTACTACAGAGATAGAGAACAGAACCGAGCTTATTACAGAGATAAGGGAGCAGAACGGAGCTTACTACAGAGATATGGGCAGAACTGAGCTTACTACAGAGATAAGAGAGCAGAAATGAGCTTACTACAGAGATAAGGGAGCAGAACCGAGCTTACTACAGAGATAAGGGAGCAGAACCGAGCTTATTACTGAGATAAGGAAGCAGAACCGAGCTTACTACAGAGATAAGGGAGCAGAACCGAGCTTACTACAGAGATAAGGGAGCAGAACCGAGCTTACTACAGAGATAAGGGACAGAACGAGCTTACTACAGAGATAAGGGAGCAGAACCGAGCTTATTACAGAGATAAGGGAGCAGAATGGAGCTTACTACAGAGATATGGGGCAGAACTGAGCTTACTACAGAGATAAGAGAGCAGAACGAGCTCACTACAGACATAAGGGAGCAGAACCGAGCTTACTACAGAGATAAGGGAGCAGAACTGAGCTTACTACAGAGATAAGGGAGCAGAACTGAGCTTACTACAGAGATAAGGAGCAGAACTGAGCTTATTACAGAGATATGGGGCAGAACCGAGCTTACTACAGAGATAAGGGAGCAGAACTGAGCTTACTACAGAGATAAGGGAGCAGAACTGAGCTTACTACAGAGATAAGGAGCAGAACTGAGCTTACTACAGAGATAAGGGAGCAGAACTGAGCTTACTACAGAGATAATGGAGCAGAACCAGCTTACTACAGAGATAAGGGAGCAGAACCGAGCTTACTACAGAGATATGGAAGCAGAACCGAGCTTTCTACAGAGATAAGGAGCAGAACCGAGCTTACTACAGAGATAAGGGAACAGAACCGAGCTTACTACAGAGATAAGAGAGAGAACTGAGCTTACTACAGTGATAAGAGAGCAGAACTGAGCTTACTACAGAGATAAGGGAGCAGAACCGAGCTTACTACAGAGATAAGAGAACAGAACCAAGCTTACTACAGAGATAAGGAGCAGAACCAAGCGTTCTACAGAGATAAGAGAGCAGAACCGAGCTTACTACAGAGATAAGAGAACAGAACCAAGCTTACTACAGAGATAAGAGAACAGAACCGAGCTTACTACAGAGATAAGCAGAACCGGCGTCAGCACCCGGCATACCCGGGCAAGTGCCGGGACTCGACTGCTTGGAGGGGGCCCACCGGGCCCCGAGGGCTAGGGTCACACTTGTGTTGTGACCCTAGCCTGACGCAAGTATTGTCTGCTGCAGCGCAGAGCGTTTAACGCTATGCGCTGCCAGCAACTGAGCCCATAGAAACCCGATGTTTACATTGACAACCAGTGGTTGTCAAGGTAAACGTCGGGTTTCTATGGGCTGCCTCCAGCGCATAGCATTAAACGCTATGCGCTGCAACATACAATACTTGCATAAGGCTAGGGTCACAATTCAAGTGTGACCCTAGCCTCAGGGGCCCCTGAGCACTGCCCCCACAGCCAGAGCCATATCCAGGGGGCAGCTGGGGGTCATTTTCAGGCTCCTGCAGCACCGGAGGTCTCCCTCCTCCCTCCTCCACGGGAGCCGACAGAGCTGCACACTCTGGGCTCAGGCTGACAGGACTTGTGATGATGTCAATGGATGGGGAGGAGTCAGGGGTCTCATGATCAGCTCCTCAGTGTATCCAGGACTGTGCTGGCCACCATGAATGATGCTCAAATAAGGTGAAGTTTGTGTGTGGTCAGGAGGCATTTACAGTGTGAATGTAGCAGAGGTGAGTGTGTACTAGGTCAGGTGTATGGCAATTAGGTGAAGATTGTGTGGGGTCAGGAGGGATTTACAGTGTGAATGTAGCAGAGGCGTGTGTGTACGAGGTCATGGAGCGAGCCGTGTGTGTACGAGTGCACGGAGCGGGCCGCGTGCGTATCAGGTGTACGGAGCGAGCCGCGTGCGTACGAGGTGTACGAATAGAGCGCTGCGTACGAGGTGTAGGGCAGAGCGCGTGCTACGAGGTGTAACGGAGCAGAGCGCGTGCGTACGAGTGTACGGAGCAGAGCCGCGTGCGTACAGGTGTACGGAGCAGAGCCGCGTGCATACGAGGTGTAGGAGCAGAGCGCGTGCGTACGAGTTGTACGGAGCAGAGCCGCGTGCGTACGAGGTGTACGGAGCAGAGCCGCGTGCGTACAGGTGTACGGAGCAGAGCCGCGTGCGTACGAGGTGTACGGAGCAGAGCCGCGTGCGTACGAGGTGTACGGAGCAGAGCCGCGTGCGTACGAGGTGTACGGAGCAGAGCCGCGTGCGTACGAGGTGTACGAAGCAGAGCCGTGTGTGTACGAAGTATGTGTACCAGTGGTAGCCCCCCGCGGATTCCGCTCCTATAGTCCCAGCCGCCTTTGCCAGCAGCATTCTTCTCCAGAGTCTCTTCTGCCGCTGTCTGCATTCTGAAGCTCAGCATGGAGGGGCACGATGTTGTCATCACTGTACTGATATGTGCAGAGCGACCGGAGGAGACCGGAGCAGCGAGAAGAAAGGTGAGGAGAAAGAGAGATCTGGACGGCAGACACTCCGCTTGGCTGCGGTACCACCATAATGCAGTGCGGCTCCATTGAGCTGCTTGCATTATTTGTGTGCTTGAGAATGCTTGTGTATATACCAAGCATCCTCAGACGCACAAAAATGCAACATTTTGCATTTGAAGGGTATTTTTAAAAAGCGCAAGGGAACGCAATCGCATTTTAGCCCGCTCCTAACAACGTGTAATAAACTCACTGTCAGAAACAGCTCTTACTGGTTTCAGCAGTCAGTGTTCCTGTAAGGCTGCCTTCACATAGGGTTTTTTTTTTTAAATTGGCAGTTGCGGCTGCACTTGCTGCACGTTTGCGGCAAGCCCCATGCATTGTCTATGGGGCTTGCGGTAAGTGTGTGGCAATATATATATATACATATATGTATATATAGTCCGCGATATGTACTTAAAGGGGGCCCACTGAGACCTTTTCGCCCTAATACACTATGGCTAGGGTCACACATGCCAATCCGTTTTTTTAGTGTTTTAAAAAACGTTATTTTTAGGGCGATCTTTGAGTCCCCAGCACTGCCTTTGTTTTTCTTTAAATGGGAAGAAAACACATGCAAAAACTAATCCTTTAATGACTGGTACCTATATACATGCGTAACGGATGCGTTTCCCATAGGGCCCATGTTAAAACGATCCTTTCCCAAGGCCCATGTTAAAAATAGATCTGTTTTTTACTGCACCCTAAAAACGTTGCTTTCAGCATTTTTTGGGTCCAGTAAAAAATCAAATAGCTTCTTTAAACAATGCAGACACACTTGATTCCAGGATCCGTTTTTAGCATCAGTTTCTGGACTTAGAAAAAAAAGTGAAAAAAACTGATGCCAATAATGGACCAGGGCTTATGTGTGACCCTAGCCTATGGCTCAGCTGGAAGGCAGCATCTGCCACAAACATAGAAGGCACAGGAGGGCCATCTGCGCCGGTAACGGCTGAGGAGGTAGCAAATTCAATTGGTTTCACACTAGTCTGCGCCAGATATCGCTGTTGCAAAAGGCCTGCGCATCATGAACATGCCCCTACAAACCCATATCCACAGCAATAAATCTGTGGTGACAGTCTGCAATTGCTATCAGCACAATGGAATAATATTTTTTTAAATTAAAGTATAAAGTGCCACTATGTGCTGGCTTTTGGATAAGTATGAGTTTGCCGTCTAAGGCTAGGGTCACACTTGAGGGCTGGATGCGATTTTACATGCGATTTTCACACTTGGATTGTGTGAAAATCGCATGCAAAATTGCATCCATAGAGTATAATGGTAAAAACGCATGCCCCAATGCCAAAATCGCATGGTTAAAGTGGCATACGATCTTGGCATGCGATTTTGGCTCAGCACCAAAAAACGTCTCTGGAGAAGTTTTTTGGTGTGATTTGAAAATCGCATGTGATTTTATAACATGGGGCCCTATGGGAAATGCATGCGAAAACGCATGGCACTAAAAGCAATGAACAATTTCTGAGGGAGAATGGGGTCCAAGCGCAAGGATTACACAGACTCACGGTTTTGTAGTTTTCCAAGTTCTTTACTGTAGATGGTAATTCAGCTGAGTGCTGTCCATAGAGTCTGTATAGGGGCCGGGTTGCTCCCACCCTGACCGGGTCCTCAGCTTCCTATTCCTGCGCTGTGTGTGTGGCCTTGCTGCCGCTTTAGCTAAGCTGCCGGCCCTGTCTTCCCTCACGGGTACCAATCTGCTAGGCAGCTTGAGTCTTATCTCAGCTTAGCTGTGGTACAGTGAAGATGTGGGACCTTCACTAATCCGGTGTTCACTATGCTGTATGTTTCAGACACAGTCCGGATCCGGTATCCGTTCTTTGCGCTCCTCTGGGGTGAGTTTCAAGGAACTCGGTCTCCCAGGTGTGTTCCTCTCTGCTCCTTCTCCTTTCCTCAGACCCTGGCTCGGCCTGGAACTGGACAGTGGACCGTGGGTTGGGCCTAATGCAGCCCTTTTACACCCAGGTCCATCTTCCTCTGTGCTGCCCCGCACTGAACTGCCCACATCCTCTCCACACCAGAATATATAGGGGAGCTGCTTTAGCTCCCCTTTCTAGCCTGGAGGCGCTAGTGTAGTGTTGTGGGGATCTTACTCTTTGTGGTGTTACTTTGGCACATGAACCCTGGGGTGCAACAACGGCTTATGACAAGTCCTTGCACGCACTTGCTCAGAATCCTCCTGATCTTAATCAGTGCCAAAAGTTCCAGCCCATTGTGAGAGGCCGTGGGAATACAGCAGGAGTGGAGGTGATCAGAAGATGGGGCATGATCTTCACGGGTGATGGTGAGGAGCACAGAGGCCAGAGAGGTGAGCGGCAGACCTTTACAGACCTTTTTACATTTTGTAACATCTTAATAACTTTTTACTGGTTTAGAAATAAATTGTGGCCAGCAGATATTTCGTTCTTATAACATCCTATAAAACAAACCAAGAAATTATTAATGACATGTATAAAACATTGTGGAACAACAGTGGTAGCCTCATAATCTACATCCGTGAAAAAGCTATTGGAAACACCAAGACACCAATAAACCAAGGAGTTCACTGTTATTTTTCCATCCTATGAATCTTTGTGAGCATTATTCCCACCATAATTAAGAGAAGACATCGCTGATATCTCAGTTGTCCCTAATAACATTTTGTAGTCGCAGTAAGCGTTGTGTAACTCATCACTTACAAATGGCGGATCTCCGGTAACACAAGCTCCAGTTTCTCTGCGGCATGACATTATTGGTCACAGTCACCTCCACCTTACCTTTCTTTACAGATGTTCCTGTATATGCAGCATTGAATTCCATGTAATATCACAAATCTGTTGGGGACTATGTATATGTTACACTGCAATCATCTTCTTTACAAAGTGTGTGTGTCAACGAATAGCAGCACGTCATCGATATAAAGGGCGATATGCTTCTTTTCCAATATTCAAATCACAAGAAGTCTTTAAAATACTTTTCTTTTCCTGTTTCCCTGGTTTATATGACTTAATATCCACAACAAATCACTTCAACATCCAAATGCTGCCCGTCACAGTGCTGTCACCCGGCAGGCAGTGGCTGACCACCATGATTGGGCACTGTGGAGATGACATTAGGCCCCTCTATAACCAATGGTTGGTGGTGACAGAGGTCATGGACAGACGGACTATCGTTAGGGCGGGGGCATTCCTTGTTCTTGTTTCTCTTTGTCTTTAATTCTTGCATTTATTCCATCACATTAAGGGCTTCAACCGTCTCAGTATCTGATCATCTAATCCCACAATAAGTCACGCCAACTCAGATAGCGATGTACCGCCATATAATACACTCCCATCACAGCTGAGAACCCAGAAAACGATATTATACTGCCAGTATTCTCAGTAACACTGTGACAGCTTCAGCCGTGGAGGAGACGGAGGACGTTCTGCAAAACCATCTCTACAAAAGGAGCCGGTAAGAGATCACTGTTCTTCTTCTAATGTGGACAATTAAAGGGGTGTCCAGAAACATGTCTGACTCTTTCCAGATACAGAACATCTGTCCTTGGGTTGTGTCTGGTAGAGTAGCATAATGTTAACAGAGCAGAGGTGCTATACCACAAACAACCCGTGGACGGATAGGGCGTCATTTTGGAATGAAAAATTTTTTTCTTTCTTATCCTAAATAACCCCTTTAAGTATTAGCATTTCAGGCAGTGCAGATATCAGGAGGGTCCAGGAGAAGTCGGTATATTTTATTACTTTTTATCCACTTACAGACAGGCTTGATTCAGACCAAGTTTATTCAATGTAAATCACATCTCTCCCTGGATAAAAGTTTTAAAGTTTTGCTCAACTTCACCTTGGATCCAATACAAAATCAGCACCAAGACCCCACAGTGATCATGTCCCAATTACAATGTTGGGGCCCCTTTAAGTGTACGGGGCTTTTTGGGTCCCACAGGCACCAGCTCTTTGGGGACGATTGCTGCCTTTCACGCCCCTATCTGCATTCACAGGATTATCTGGAGGAAACTGAAATGTTCTCAGATGGCTTCCAGAATTATCTGCCTCTTATGGCCCCTTTACACGCCGCTACCGAAAGGTAGAAACCAGCAGGTATCAGAGACAATTGTACCTGATACCTTGTAAACACCGCGCAGTAGCGGCGTGTAATTCAGGTTGTTCCTCCCTGTCCCTTTGGATACCTGTCTTTCAACCTGAATTACACACCGCTACTGCGCGGTGTTTACAAGGTATCAGGTACAATTGTCTCTGATACCTGCCGGTTTCTACCTTTCGGTAGCGGCGTGTAAAGGGGCCATTATAGCTAAAGAAACTTTCTGCAATGTTAGAAGATCTTTATTTTTCCTGACTACAAAATGTAGTTTCTAACTAAGGAAAATAACATCAATAGACAATTTATCATTTGATTTTTGTAACTTTTTTAGCTAAAAATACAAATAAATTGTTGCAAATTATTGATGAGAAAATATTTGATAAAATATCTCTGCTTACGCCGTGTTCACCAAAATTGCAAAAAAAAAAAGCACATTGAAGGAAAGCTCAATGCTTTTATCAAATTTATCAAGGTAAAAGGCAGAAAATTGCATATTTTATAGAATAAAATTGCAGCCAAATAATCAGCTGTAACTACCCCGTATAAAGAAAAAAGACAAAAACATTCTCAGGCTGTTTTGCTCTCGATGAAATAAATCTTCACAATTCCCCAGACTGGGACCGGTGTCACACCTCACTTTCTCTCGTATGTAGATATCTGTATTTTTCACACATCGCACTTGTTCCTCTAATGGTCTATGAGATAATTCTCCTGATTTGTTCCTCGGACTGAATGTTCTGCAGTAATCATAGAAATTAAGGTACGGTTACACGCTACAATATCGTTAAGGATATCCCTTAAACTTCACGGATTTGGAATTGTTCAAACGACATCATTAGTAAGTCGTTGCGTGTGACACCGAGATACAACTACGATAAATCGTTGGATCGCTGATCGCAGGTTTACCTACATGTTCCCAAATATGTCGATTAACGATCATTCAACCTGCTGTATCGTTTTGTGTAACACCGTGATAATGATGTCGTTAAAGGGAACCAACCACCTCAGATCACCCTAATACACAGTTAGTACATGTCCCTGCACCCTAAGGATACCTTTCCAGCACTGTTTTTGTGTAAAATCTTGCATTAGTATAACTCATATAAAGAGTTTATAAACTTACTAGCCTGGAGACTTCTGGGCGTATCCCTCCTTCTGTTATACTTCAGGGCTGTGCATTGCATGTCTGTGCTCCCCTCCCTCCGTGCCTGCTGCCCTGCCCTGATGGTGTGATCGTTATCTCCTCTGCACAGAGGGAGGGGGAGCACAGCCATGCAATGAATGCACAGCCCTGAAGTATAACAGAAGGAGGGATACGCCCAGAAGTCTCCAGGCTAGTAAGTTTATAAACTCTTTATATAGTTATACTAATGCAAGATTTTACACAAAAACAGTGCTGGAAAGGTATCCTTAGGGTGCAGGGACATGTACTAACTGTGTATTAGGGTGGTCTGAGGTGGTTGGTTCCCTTTAAAGACTCTGCCTATTCAGAACATTGAACAAGTATCGTTCGCTGAGTTGTGCATTGGCTGTTTTTAATCAGATGTTTATTTTTGGAAATTAAAGATACCAGACGTATGAGGCGAGATGTGTGAGGCGATTTGTGCACATCTGTGTCTGTCTGTGTGGTGTGTGTGTCCCTGGGGTGTGTGTGTATACCAGTGGTGTGGTGTGTCCCTGTGGGGGGGTCCCTGTGGTGTGTGTCCTTTTGGGGGGAGGGCTGTCCCTGTGGTGTGTGTCCTTGTGGGGGAAGGGGGTGTCTCGTGGTGTGTGTCCATCCCTATGGGGTCTGTGTGTTCCTGTGGGGTGTGTGTGTGTCTCTGTGTCCCTTTGGAGTGTGTATGTCCCTGTGGTGTGTGTGTCCCTGTGGGGTGATTGCATTTGTCCCTATAGGGTGTGTATGTGTGTGTCCCTGTGGGGGGTGTCTGTGTGGTGTGTGTCTGTGTTGTGTGTGTCTCTTTGTGGTGTGTGTTTGTGTTCGGGTGCGTGATGAGTATCCAATGTTGGGGCTCCACCTTAGCGGGTTTCTCTTTGTGCATGTGGTGTGTATACATATCCTGTGTGTGGTGAATATTCCATGTCAGGGCCCCACCTTAGTGACTATATGCTGGTATATGCTGTTAGTCTTTGGTGCTGTCATTAAGCCCCTCTCATTCACAACTGTCAACTAGTAACTGTCATTTTCTCTCCATTATGTAGATACGGCCAAAATTGTTTGGTGAATTAGAATTATATATTAGATTAGCACTTAATTGGAGAACACGTAAAGCACAGTTCAGCACCATAGACAGAGCCAGCTGATGCCATTCACAACCATGGAACACTCACTTCAGCACTATGGACAAATCCAGCCGATTACAATCAAGCAAATAGTGTCCACTGTGCAGAAATCATTAAAATCAATTCCCGAGAAAATTCTCTCCCTCTCTCACCTCATTAACGCTAGCATAAAATGTGCACAAACGCATGTCAAAAATTAATGCGTTTGCAACATCCAGTGAACGTGTGGAGCCCACTGGGATGGAGTACTCGGTATCCGGGATATCATGGTGGTCTTGGTCCGGACCGTGTCCTGGGTTCCGCATGTAATGGGGGGCATTTACAGGGGAGAAGTCGTTACGCCACCCACGGGTTCTGGTCAGGGTGACCACCGCTGCTGCAGAACCTCTGGGGATTATGTTTGGCAGCCGGTGATGTAACGGCTCTCCGGGGGTAGAGCTTGGTTCCCCGAGGCAGTGGTAGTAATAATCTATGATTGATACTATGGATGTTGCAGGATAGGGGTGGTAGTAGAGGTCATGGCAATTTGTGAGGGAACGTAGGGCTTAAGTGCAAGGATCACACAGACTCACGGTTTTGAAGTTTTCCAAGTCTTTACTGCAGATGTTGTTAGCAAAGTACTGTCCACGGAGTCTGTACCGGGGCTGGGTTGCTCCGACCCTGACCGGGTCCTCAGCTTCCCACTCCTGCGCTGTTTGTGTGGCCCTGCTGCTGGCCCTGTTCCTCCTCACAGGTACCCACTTGCTAGGCAACTTGAGTGTTTCCGTGTGTTTTGACCCCACCCTGTTGCTTCGCTGAGGTACAGTGTAGATGTATAACCTCCACTATTCCGATGTTTACTGTGCTGCTTGTTTCAGTCACAGTTTCGGATCTGTCATCCGGTCTGTGCGCTCCTCTGGGGCGAGTTATGAGGTAACTCAATCTCCCAGATGTGTTCTTCTGTTCTCTAAACCCCTCTCCTCAGACCCTGGCTAGGCCTGGAATTGAGTAGCAGACTGTGGAGAGGCCTAAGGCAGCTCCTTTACACCACAGTCTTTCTTCCTCAGTTCTCTCAGGAACTGAACTAACTACTTCCTCTCTACACCAGAATATAGAGGGGAGTGCTCTAGCTCCCCCTTCTGGCCTAGAGGCGCTAGTGCAATGTCCAGTGTGTTGTGTGGGGAGTTAACCCTTGTGATGTTACTGAGGCACATTAACCCCTGGGGTGCCACAAACGCATGTGTTTGCATTTTAAACACGTTTAGATGTGAACTTAGCCTAAGGCTAGGGCCACACTGGGAAGGTGGTTTGCGTTACTGGATGCAGTAATGCATCTGTTTTTTTTCAGCTTGACTTTTTGCAATTTCAAAAAATTTATCAGGAACCGGATCTGGTACCTTGCGGTATCGGATACGGTTCCCATAAGCTCCCATGTTACAAAAACCGGATGCGTTTTTGGAATTGCGGTAAAAATTATGCCAGCATGCCGCAATGCTCCAAAACCGGATGCAGTAACCGGATTGCATCTTAACAATCCGGTTTTTGTATGGGAGTCTATGGGTGCGGTTCCGACAATTTTCACTTGTCAAAACCGGATCCAGGAATTGAAAAAAAACAAAACACTAGTGTGGCCCCAACCTAAGGCCAGGTTTGTGTAAGGCTAGGTTTGTGCTGCATTTGAACGTAATGCATTTTTCTGCTGCATTAATGCATAGAAACGCTTGTAAACGCCTGTGTTAATGCACCCATAGACTTGTATGGTAAACGCTTTGCAAACGCAATGCAAAATGCGGTTGCATTGGAAATGCTGCGATTCCTGTGCACTTGTGAAAAATGCAGCATTTCAACTGCATTTTGCATTGCGTTTGCAATGCTTTTACCATACAAGTCTATGGGTGCATTAACATAGGTGTTTGTAAGCATTTCTATGCATTAATGCAGCAGAAAAACGCATTGCATTCAAACGCAGCACAAACATGATGTGAACCCAGCCTAATTGTTAACAGCCAGCTTTATTTCGTCAGTGAGCACCAGTTAGTGCCGGATTAAACTGCTTTCACATCAGCGTTTTTTTTTTATTTGCAGCAGATACAGCAGTTTTGCCGCATCTGCAGCCTCAATGGGACACTGGCAGCAAGAGTGCATTCCGCCTAATATATCCCCTATGGGACTTGCGGTTTTTCACTTGCGGCACCTGCAGCAATGAAAAAAAAATGCTGCTATGGTCCCATAGGGAATATATTAGGTAGAAAGCACTCTTGCCACAAGTGTCCCATTGAGGCTGCAGATGCGGCAAAACTGCCGGCTCTGTCGCGAAAGGAGTAAATCGCTGATGTGAAAGCAGCCTTAATCTACAAAGAAGCTGAACATGTGGACTGGGCACTTAAGTTAGGATATTTTCACATAGAACAACACAATGACCTTAACATTAAGGACATTGTGTGTTCTCTAATTTTGATCGCCAGTGTATATACAGCGCATTAAATAGGTGGATTTATGGCAAATTGTCCCATCACTGCCAAATAATATATTAATATATTAAAATTCAATACATTTTCCATACATTTCTCAGTACTAATATTTTTTTATGCTTTTTGTAGCGAAGAACTATACAGTCTGCTGCTAATCCAGCCGGCTTTATAATTTACACCATAAGGCTAGGGTCATATTTGGAGCAGCGTTTTTTCGATGAATCCGTCAAAGGGCTGCTTTCTTTTTTGGCATTCTGACACTCATTTTAGCGCTAGTGCTAACGCATGGTATAATTATGTACCATGCGTTAACGCATGTGTTTCCCATAGACTCCGATGTTAAAAAAAAGCATGCGTTTTTGCAAATGCCCCCAAAAATGCTACTTACTGTGTTTTTGGGTGCTGATGCAAAAACACATACCGTCAAATGCATTGCACATTTGCAATGCGTTTTTTGCATTGGAGCCTATCGATGCGTTAATTAATGCATTTTTCAAAAAATCCACTTTGAAAAACACTTGCTTTCAGTGCATCCATGACGCTAATGTGACCCTAGCCTAATACTGTGTAAGGTGAAGATAAATGTGATTACAGTGTTACAAAATTTACCAGTCGTCATCATCTGCCATTTCCAGTGCTGCTCCAGTCTACTCTAACATCATATGTGGTTTCCAGCGCTGCTCCAGTCTACTCCAACATCATCTGCCATTTCCAGCACTGCTCCAGTCTACTCCACCATCCTCTGCTGTTTCCAGCTCTGCTCCAGTCTACTCCACCATCCTCTGCCGTCTCCAGCGCTGCTCCAGTCTACTCCACCATCCTCTGCCGTCTCCAGCGCTGCTCCAGTCTACTCCACCATCCTCTGCCGTCTCCAGCGCTGTTCCACTCTACTCCACCATCCTCTGCCGTTTCCAGCACTGCTCCACTCTACTCCACCATCATCTGCCGTTTCCAGCTCTGCTCCAGTCTACTCCACCATCCTCTGCTGTTTCCAGCGCTGCTCCAGTCTACTCCACCATCCTCTGCCGTTTCCAGCACTGCTCCACTCTACTCCACCATCATCTGCCGTTTCCAGCTCTGCTCCAGTCTACTCCACCATCCTCTGCTGTTTCCAGCGCTGCTCCAGTCTACTCCACCATCCTCTGCCGTTTCCAGCTCTGCTCCAGGCTACTCCTCCATCATCTGCCGTTTCCAGCACTGCTCCAGTCTACTCCACCATCCTCTGCCGTCTCCAGCGCTGCTCCAGTCTACTCCACCATCCTCTGCCGTCTCCAGCGCTGTTCCACTCTACTCCACCATCCTCTGCCGTTTCCAGCACTGCTCCAGTCTACTCCACCATCCTCTGCCGTCTCCAGCGCTGCTCCAGTCTACTCCACCATCCTCTGCCGTCTCCAGCGCTGTTCCACTCTACTCCACCATCCTCTGCCGTTTCCAGCACTGCTCCAGTCTACTCCACCATCCTCTGCCGTCTCCAGCGCTGCTCCAGTCTACTCCACCATCCTCTGCCGTCTCCAGCGCTGTTCCACTCTACTCCACCATCCTCTGCCGTTTCCAGCACTGCTCCACTCTACTCCACCATCATCTGCCGTTTCCAGCTCCGCTCCAGTCTACTCCACCATCCTCTGCTGTTTCCAGCGCTGCTCCAGTCTACTCCACCATCCTCTGCCGTTTCCAGCACTGCTCCACTCTACTCCACCATCATCTGCCGTTTCCAGCTCTGCTCCAGTCTACTCCACCATCCTCTGCTGTTTCCAGCGCTGCTCCAGTCTACTCCACCATCCTCTGCCGTTTCCAGCTCTGCTCCAGGCTACTCCTCCATCATCTGCCGTTTCCAGCACTGCTCCAGTCTACTCCACCATCCTCTGCCGTCTCCAGCGCTGCTCCAGTCTACTCCACCATCCTCTGCTGTCTCCAGCGCTGTTCCACTCTACTCCACCATCCTCTGCCGTTTCCAGCACTGCTCCACTCTACTCCACCATCATCTGCCGTTTCCAGCACTGCTCCAGTCTACTCCACCATCCTCTGCCGTTTCCAGCGCTACTCCAGTCTACTTCACCATCAGTTCTGATTTGCCGATCACTCAGCGTCTTCTGTGTGGACCGGAGGTCACTTTTTCAGTGTTAGTTCATGAGACTCAGAACGAGGCAAGGAAAGCTGGAAACAACAAAACACGGTGACTGGTAAATATTGTAATATTCTCTACACACATTACTGATTAATAACAGAGGGGACAATGAAAAAAAAATATACAGAAATGCTGTAGTGCTCCTTTAATAAAATGACACAACTTCTACTGCACAGAAACAATGATCACATAATATGTTTTTATATTATTATTATTATTATTATTATTTATTTTTCTTGTAGATAAATCTTCAGAATGCACCCTGATGACGATAATCTGACCACATCTAATGAATCTCTGGATGACATCGACTACTGGTAAATTTCTATTCCTAATTCTTTATTCCTCTGAGATATCAGTTCAGACCCCATTCATATCTATATGGCTAGGGTCACATTAATGTTAATAGGGGATTCTGTTAAAAACATAGGTTTTGGCAGCCTTAACACGGTGCTAACGCCATGGTAGTGCGGCATTAATGCTACCAATACTTACCTATGGAGACCCCGCCCCTAGCATGGCTCAAACGCTGGCATCTGATTGAAATCTCATGCTTTTTCCTAATGCGAGAAAAGACGCTTTCGAAAATGTCTTTGCTCGCGCTAGGAAAAAGTGTGAGATATCAATCAGATTGTGGCGTTTGAGCCATGCAGCAAAAACCTATGTTTTTAACGGAACCCACCTTTAACGTTAACATGTCCGTAGCCTATCTGAGCCTCCGCCTCGATTACATCAATATTCATAGGGATAGATCAGCTCTGCCTGCATAACGATTATTCCTACCAAAATGATGGAAACTCTGATTAACCCATCACACTCCTCTCCACGTCAGTGGCGTTCATCAGGTGTCAGTGGTGTCTGTGGTGCAGAGGATGCGGCTCTACATTGTGGCCCCTGTATAATAAGACAGATGTGACCGGAGCCGGACATAGACTTTCTCATTGAAATAATTTATTGGGAAGACACAGAGGCACAGCACAGAGTTTTCTCTTACTATTGTTTTGCTTAAGAGCCTATAGAATGTAGCAGATCTGTTAAACCCACAGCCAAACAAGTCTGTCACATGTGAATATGAACTTACGAAAATGCGTTCGATTTTCTCTTTATTGGGGGTTTTCTGTTTTAGGCTGGGGTCACACTTGCGTTTTTTTCATGCTTTTTTGGAGACCTGCGTTTTTAAAAAAGCATGTAAAAACGCACCCATAGGCCCCCATGTTAAAAAATGCATGCCCTAATAGCAAAAACACATGTCTAAAGTGCCATGCGTTTTTGACATGAGTTTTTGCACTTATGTGAGTAGCTGACATCAAAAGCTCATGCAAAAACACATGGTACATTAGTACCATTTAGTACCATCCAAAAACGCATGCGTTTTTCATAGCGGCCCATGTTAAAAAAACACATGCGTTTTTAAAACAGCACCAAAAAACAGTGCATGCACTATTTTTGGGTGCTGATTTAAAGAGGACCTGTCACCAAACCAGGCATGGTGATCTAATTACAGCACTGGATGCAGCATGTCTGCAGCATCCAGACAAGGGGTCCCCCAGCACTTGAGCAGCCCTGTACCCCGAGATAATACACTTCGAAAACTTACATGCTCCAGCCATTAAGGAGGTGGCTAGGGGCTGCAGCCAAGGGCAGATTCACACCCACTGCATGTTTAATCTGCCCACCGCTGCCAATCATTCTCTCCCTCTTCAGCAGCATTTAAACAGAGTTTAGTTTTTTTACCGAACTTGCCGTTTGGCTCCGCCCCTCAGGGGGCAGGGCTAAACAGACTTTCTGGGAGAGAAAAAAATAAATATCTGTAAGTACGAGCCATTGTGTATCTCTCTGATCTCTTCTGATCTCTTTCTCCTGAGGAAGGAGCTCAGATGTGGCTCCGAAACGCGTAGGACAGGAAGAATAAAGAAAGTTGTTTGATTGATGCACTGTCTTCCTCGTGATTTGTGGCACAGCAGCGCGGACCGTGATACACCTATTCCTTACAACTGAAACCTGCAAGGCAGACATTTATGGAAATATAAATCATTAACTTTCTTAATGTCTACCCTATCCTGTCTTCTCAGGTTATCGCTCTACGATAATTATGATAATATTATACAGAAGACGTCATTTACATTATACAGCATTGTTTTTGCCCTCGGGATTATCGGTAATGGATTGGTCATCTGGATTGCCGGATTCAGGATGAAGAAGACAATCAGTGCTGTGTGGTTCCTCCACCTGGCCATCGCGGACTTCCTGTGCTGTGCTTCTCTCCCGCTGAGAATTGTTGAGTTGGCTGCACTTTTCGCATACCGCCTGGATTTTGCATATTGCATAGTGAACATGTTCCTGTTCAATCTAAACATCAGCGCCAGTGTTCTCCTCCTTACGGCCATGAGTATTGACCGCTGGGTCTCCGTCATGTGGCCATTTCGGGCCAAAGTTCATAGAACTAGTAAACTGGTGAGAATCGCTGCAGCGATCATCTGGGGACTGAGCCTCATTGTAACTGGATTAATGTATTATGTATATAATGACTGGGTAGGTGATCTATATGAATGGTGTCAATATCATTATTACGCAACTTCTTATAACCGTCATTTACATCAGACCATGCTGCTGATCAGATTAATTATAATGTTTGTAATCCCTTTTCTCATCATCTTCTCCTCTTATGTCACCATTTTCTACAAACTCAGAAAAAGTAAGAGATCCCAGAGATCTCAGAGATCCTCCAGGATCATCACCGCTGTTATATTGTGTTTCTTCATTTGCTGGTTTCCATATTACATCTGGCCATTGATATCCAAGTATTTTTATGTACATTACCTTACATACAATACACTACGCTCTATCTTTACCAGCCTGGCTTGTCTTAACAGCTGCCTGAATCCAATCATTTATGTATTTATGGCACCGGATTTCCAGCAAGGTTTCCTCAGATCCATCCCCGCCAGACTAGAAAGAGCCTTAGGTGATCATCCTGATGACCTGGGCCGAGAGCGAGGAGATAGAGGAAATACTCGCTCTACTGATGTGTAATATAGATTCCTGTTATCTCCTGGATGTGAAACCTCTTAATCTCTTGGAGATTTGACCTTCTTTTTTTTTTTTTCACTTTCGGGTCATTCCATGTCAAGTGATCCAAAAATGAATATTTTTTTTCCCTGACGTCCTCAGATTTTTAAAAAAATTTTTCTATCTGAAGAACAACTTTATCTAATTACAAAAAAAAAGTTTTGATTTTTTTTCTTAATCTGTTAATTTTTTACAGATTTTTAAAGTTTTAAAAAGTGTGAATTTTGGCCTGGTATGGCTTTACATTTTCTATCATATCTCGGGCTAGAAATAAGATAGAGAAACAAAATAAACACCAATCTACTCAGAACTGTCCAGGCTTTCATCAGATATGTCACAAGAGGATATTTGTTAATATTTTACCCATGTGATCGCAAGCGCAAAACTTTAAAACGCATTTCCGAAAAATCGGCGCGCTTTAAATATTTCAAAAACTGCCCATGTGTCTGCTGTGCTCTTAGCCACATCTGTACCAAATTTCAAGTTGGGATCTCAATGGGATCATATTTTAACATATTTTACTAGTAATAGCGTCAATGGGTCATTCCATATCAAGTGATCTAAATATGAATATTTTTTTTTACCTGACGTCTTTAGATTTTTTTTTTTTTTTTTCCTTTATGAAGTACTACTTTAGTTAAGTACAAATTAAAAGTTTGGAATTTTTTTCTTCATCAGTTAATTTTTTACAGATTTTTAAAGTTTAAAAAAAGGGTGAATTTTGGCCTGGTAAGACTTTACATTTTTTTTATCTCAGGCTAGAAATAAGATAATGAAGTGGGAGAGGCGTCATTTTACTCAGAACGGTAACAGCTTTCATTTGAGATGTTACAAGACTATGTTTCTTTATATCAAATTCAAACTATTAACGGGCAATTGTGAAAAAATGACTGATTGTGTTCTTGGTGACTTTTGAATTGACACTATAATAGTTAAATATTTTGCACTTAGGTCCAATGAATGCGTCCATGGGGTCAAGCTGGGACAGAGTCATCACAAATTAGCCTTATTTGCAGATGACCTGCTACTTTACATCTCCCAGCCCCTGGTCTCCATCCCTTCGGTCTTAATGGAGTTTGAACGGTTCGGACAATTGAGCAACTTTAAGTGAATTGCTCCAAAACCGAGGCACTCAATATTTCTTTGCCTGGAGAATTGGTTTCTCATCTATCTAAACAGTTCCCATTTAAATGGAAAGTAGAAGCCATTAAGTACTTGGGAGTCCTTATACCAAAAGATCTTAAACAAATATTCAATTTAAATTATCAACCCCTTTTGACTAACGCGGAATCGGCATTTACCTCCTATAGACAATTAAAGCTATCCTGGTTCGGGAGAATAAACGTAGTCAAGATGTATGTCTTGCCCCGACTCTTATATACTTTTCAGACAGTTCCTGTTCTATTGGATAGAGGTTTCCTCTCCAAAATGCAATCTATGATCCTTAGATTTGTCTGGGGGGGCAATAGGTCCAGATTGCGAATGAATATCCTATCCTTGCCCGAGACCAGAGGAGGGGTTGGACTACCCAACATACGAGCGTACTTTGAGGCTTCCTCTCTTGTTAGAGCTCTAGATTGGCATTATCATGCGTCCTCCAAGAAATGGGTAGGGGTGGAGCAAGAGGGTTTGGGGATTCCGCTGAAACACCTGCTTTGGATTTCCCCTAAAGACTCCACAGACCTCGTACCTTTGACAGACATGACTAGAAACACCTTGAAGGTATGGCACCTAGTGACGAAAACCCTCCGCTTAAACGACAGACTTAGCCCTTTGACTCCCCTTTTTTCCAACCCATCTTTCCCACCCAGATTTGACAGGCAGAGATTTTTATGTTGGCGGATTGTGGATGACACCCGAGTAGGACAGACTCTGTCCAGTGGTGGTTTGCCCCCGATGGCAGAGCTACAACTCAAAGAACCTACGAGACCTCTTAAGTGATTCGAACTTCTCCAATACAGAGCATAATTATATTCAGCTGACCACTCTTGCAGGGTAAGATTGACGCCCAACGTATTGGAGAGGTTATTCCAACTGGAGGCTCCACCGAGGCGCAAAATATCAGTTCTATACCAGGCCTTAGGGTCCATGAGAGAGCAGGGCACCCTTTACTTCCAACGTGCTTGGGAGAGGGAATTGGGGTGTAGCATTTCAGAAGCTAATTGGCAGAAATGCTTTATATTTACTCACTCACTAGCTAGCGCTTGTTCTGCACAAGAAAGAAGCTATAAGCTGCTCACTAGATGGTACTTGTGCCCGACGACACTCCGGAACATGTTCCCTGGAGCCCCTGATACCTGCTGGCGCTGTGGGGAAGAGAAGGGTACAATGATACACATTTGGTGGAGTTGTGGGGAAATCCGGCGGTTCTGGTCTGAGGTTTTCAATGCATACGCCCGGATAACAGGTAAACAAGCCGAATGCTGCCCAGAATCGGCAATGTTATCCATTTTTCCAGGTCCTATTGGGCTACAGAAGAGGGATATTCTCCGCTTTTGCATCTCGGCTGCTCGTGCTGTGATCCAGAGGTTCTGGAAATCAAGCCGGGCTCCATCTCTACTTGATTGGTTCAAAGAATTGATGGACACATATCGAATGGAGGAGCTCGCAGCTGATGCGTCGGGATCTCGGAACAAATTCTTAGGGATTTGGGTTGAATGGATTCTTTTTCACGACTCTGCAGAATTTAGGAGTATCTTTTTCAGCACAGATAATATGGCTCGACCTCTGGCTGATGGGGAGCCAGTGGGATGAGTACCCTTTCTCCTTCCCATACCTCACCCGTCCCCCCCCCTCCTTTTTTTCTTTTTTTCTTACGTGGCTTTTCTTTCCCAGTATAACTTTTTCTAATGGTTTTTGTTTCCCTTCTCTCTCTCTCTTCTTTTCTATCTCTCTTTTCTTCCCATCTGATACATTCAGTCTAGGTATTTCCTTTCTACGCCTATACCTTCAGAATTCTAGTGAACATTAGACAGGTATCGAAAACTCTGAGCTGTGAGTAGATCATTAATATTTCGGCCTTCCTTTCCGGTACACCAGTCGCTAGACTATTCCAACTAGGCCTCAACGGGTAATGACCCACTTACGTGGTCAACCTGTTAGAAGGGGCCAAGTAATAAAAATCATTCTGCTGGGGCTGCTTGTCCACTTGACTTCAGAACATCTCAAAACCCTGAGAAAGGTTGTAAACTTGAGTGTTTGGAATTATATTTAGATTGTAGTATATATTGCACCAGAGATAAGCGCAAAAGTAAATTTGCAGCTTATCTTAAAGTTACTAATAACTTTGTGAATTCTCTTTTTGTATATTTTATATGTCTCAAGATTTTGTTAAAAGATTGAATGTATGTCTTTCATATGTTTTTTCAAAATTTAATAAAAATGAGATTAACCATAGTTAAATATTTTAAAATATGATCCCATCACGATCCCAACTTGAAATTTGGTACAGATGTGGCTAAGAGCATAAAAGACACATGGGCAGTTTTGGAAAATTTTTATTAAAATGTTTTTTTCGGAAATGCGTTTCAAAATGTTGCGTTTGCATTCGCATAGGTAAAAAATTAAAATTAACAAATATACTCTTGTGACATATCTGGTGAAAGCCTGGACAGTTCTGAGTAGAATGGTGTTTATTTTGTTTCTCTATCTTATTTCTAGCCCGAGATAAAAAAATTTAAAGTCGTACCAGGCCAAAATTCACCCTTTTTTTAAACTTTAAAAATCTGTAAAAAATTAACTGATGAAGAAAAAAATTCCAAACTTTTAATTTGTAATTAACTAAAGTAGTACTTCATAAAGGAAAAAAAAAAAAAAAATCTAAAGACGTCAGGTAAAAAAAAATATTCATATTTAGATCACTTGATATGGAATGACCCATTGACGCTATTAATAGTAAAATATGTTAAAATATGATCCCATTGCGATCCCAACTTGAAATTTGGTACAGATGTGGCTAAGAGCAAAGCAGACACATGGGCAGTTTTTGAAATATTTAAAGCGCGCCGATTTTTCGGAAATACGTTTTAAAGTTTTGCGCTTGCGATCACATGGGTAAAATATTAACAAAGATCCTCTTGTGACATATCTGGTGAAAGCTTGTATAGTTCTGAGTAGAATGGTGTTTATTTTGTCTCTCTATCTTATTCCTAGCCGTAGTTATGAGGAGAAACGTAAAGGCAGGCAACAGCGAAATTCACACTTTTTCCGAACTTTGAAAATCATTAAAAAAAAAAAAAAATTTTTTTTTAAATTTTTCTCTTCACATTTTGCATTGTCTGACATGCTATTATCAAATAACAAAATCTCAAAAGAATTAAAAATATAGAGGTAATAATCATTGGTTCACTTGACATGGAATGACCCTTTCTTTCCTTCCTTTTCTCATTCAAAGAACCAGAACATTTTATTTTCCATCATCAGAAACTAATAAGGGATTGTTTTTTGCAGGATGATTTCTAATGTTGAAAATCGCCTTGATTTATATTAAAGAGGATTGTCACCCCCCCTGCTGCATGGCAATCTAAATGCAGCACTGAATGCAGCATGTCTGCTGCAATCAGGGAAGGGGTCCCCCATGTGTCTGTATGCTGTGTACCCTGAGATATAGCCTTAGGAAAACTCATTGCTAGAAGCCATGAAGGCATTCCCTGTGGCTGGAGTGAGCTCGATTGACTGGGGCCATTCCCTCCCCCTCTGCCTCTCTGTGCTGCTTCTGCTGTGCAGGCTCTGCCTCCTCCTCTCTGTCACTCATCCTGCTGCACAGGATCTGTTTTTTAGAGTGTTTATATAAACAAATCCATTATTTTTAGGGTGTTTTTTGAGCCTCTTGTGCACCTATGCGTTTTTTGGACTTTATCATTTTTTGCCAAAAAAAGCATGCAAAAACGCATGCGTTAACGCATGGTGCCTATATGTACCATGTGTTAACGCATGTCTTTCCTTTAGGGCCCCTTGTTTAAAACACACATGCATTTCACTCTTAAGTCCAGGATCCTTTTTTAGCATCCCATTTGGACTTAGAAAAAAAAAAGTGAGGCCAGGGTCACACATGCAAATCTGTTTTTTAAGCCCTTAAGTGCCAATAGTGTCCCCTGAGGTTATGAAGGTTTTTTGGAACTTTTGGGACTTAGACATTGTTTCGCCAATAACGCATGGTGCCTATATGAGCCATGGGGTAAACCTGGAGCAGTACGGACCCTTCCTTTATACTATTAATGGGTGAGTGCTCTTAATCAGATCCTTGTTGAACTTTCTGCTCCCTCTAAGTGGGTTAGGTCAGCATTCAGAGTGGTTGTATGGGGTGTTCCCTATTAACCCCTGCTGTTAGACTAAAAAAAAACTCCCACAGAGAGGTTTCATGATTAAAGGTCTGATCTATTGTTGCTTCACTCCATTATATGACTTGCACGTTAATGGGTCTGATCTTTTTCTGGGTTATTTTTCCATCCACAATTCTTTAATCCTCCCAGCCTTATACTAAGGTTGTTTTGTGACCCCAATTGGTTTTTAATCACCTATGTCTTGTTAAATAAAGTAATATTAATTGCATATTACTACTGGCTTGGGTGAATTTTTGTCCAATGTTGGGTTTGATGAACACCTCCTGGTGATCAAAATTGAAAAACTCCTTTCCTCTATAAAAATTACTCGTATTAATGAGTTTTTGACATGTAAAAGACTATGATGCTGTGTTCTCCTATGATCATTTTAATGATAAATATGAGCCATGCGTTAACGCATGCGTCTCCCATAGGGCCCCATGTTAAAGAAAGCATGCGTTATTTTTAAGCACCCCAAAAATGCTGCTAGCAGTGTTTTTTGGCTGCTGCATAAAAAAGAGAATTTTGTTTACGTACCGTAAATTCTTTTTTCTTGAATCATCAATGGGAGACCCAGACAATGGGGTTTAGGGCGCTGCCCTCCGGAGGTCACACTAGGTACTACAAGTTTGTAGCACCGCCTCCTCCGCTTATAAACCCCCACCGTAGGAGACATCCTCAGTTTAGTCCATAAGCTGCGAGGAGAAATAAACCACACCTGAAACATCGGGAAGAATGCCGTGCACAGACGGTGTAACAACCCGGAAACACTGTCTCAACAGAGAACAGATCAAATGCAAACATGCAACGGAACAACTGGGTGGGTGCTGGGTCTCCCATTGATGATTCAAGAAAAAAGAATTTACGGTACGTAAACAAAATTCTCTTTTTTCTGATCATCATAATGGGAGACCCAGACAATGGGGATGTCCTAAAGCAATACCCCAGGGCGGGAAGAGTTCCTCAACAAGACGGATAACACATGGTTCCCTTTTAAAGGTGGGCAACCGCCGCCTGGAGAACCCGCCTGCCCAAACTCGCATCCGCAGAGGCATGGGCATGCACCATATAGTGCTTAGAGAAAGTGTGCAGGCTGGACCAAGTGGCCGCTTGACACACCTGTAGAGCAGAAGCTCGATGTCGCAAGGCCCAAGAGGCACCTACAGCTCTAGTAGAGTGTGCCTTCAAACCCACCGGGAGAGGCAAACCAGAAGACCGGTAAGCCTCCTGAATGGGAGCCTTGATCCATCTGGCCAAGGTCGACTTTGAAGCCGCGGACCCCTTACAGCGACCCATCGTGAGGACAAATAAGGAATCCGAACTCCTAAAGGAGGCGGTCCTGGACACATAAATGCGTACAGCTCTCACGAGATCCAGAGTATGGAGGTCGCGCTCAACCTGATGAACGGGAGCGGGGCAAAATGATGGGAGAACAATCTCCTGGTTCAAGTGGAATGTTGAAACCACCTTCGGCAAAAATTCAGGCCGTGGGCGCAACACCACCTTGTCCTGGTGAACCACCAGAAAGGGTGACTTGCACGAAAGTGCAGCCAATTCTGAGACCCTTCTCAGAGACGTAATCGCCACCAGAAAGACCACTTTCTGGGACAGACGAGAGAGAGAGACGTCTCTCAGTGGCTCAAACGGCGGTTTCTGCAATGTCGTCAGGACCATGTTTAGGTCCCAAGGGTCCAGAGGTCGTCTATAGGGCGGGACCACCCGAGACACCCCCTGCAGAAATTGACGTACCTTCGGGAGTAGCGCCAAGCGCCTGTCAAACAACACTGAAAGTGCTGATACTTGACCTTTCAGAGAGCCAAGGGATAATCCCAACTCCAACCCCGACTGTAGGAAGGCCAGCAATGTCGGGATAGACAAAGGCCACGGTGAGCGGCCACCAGAGGCACACCAGGTAAAAAAGATTTTCCACGTTCTGTGGTATATCTTCCTGGAAACAGGTTTCCTTGCCCGATTCATAGTGGCAACCACTGTAGGAGAGAAACCTCTGGATGTCAGCAGCCAGGCCTCAAGAGCCATGCAGTCAATCTGAGGGCCCTGGAATTGAGGTGGAAGAATGGCCCTTGCGCGAGTAGATCTGCGCGTTCTGGAAGAGCCCACCTGTGTCCGCCTGACAGTTGCCACAGGTCCGGGTACCAAGACCTCCTGGGCCAATCTGGAGCCACTAGAATGGCCACTCTGCATTCTGTCCTGATCTTCCACAGGACCCTGGGAATCAGAGCCAGAGGCGGAAACACATATGGCAGCTGGAATCTGGACCAGCTCAGAATCAGGGCGTCCGCCCCCAGAGACTGGGGATCCCAAGATCTTGCCATGTATTGGGGCACCTGATGATTCAGCCGTGAGGCCATCAGATCCACGTCCGGAGTGCCCCACCTGCCGCAGATGTCCCGGAAGACGTCTGGATGTAGAGACCACTCTCCGGCGTCCATCCCCTGTCTGCTCAGATAGTCGGCCTCCCAGTTCTCGACCCCTGGGATGTGAACTGCGGAGATCAGGCAGCCGTTTTCCTCCACCCAGAGTAGAATGCGGTGGACTTCGGCGAGGGCCTGAGCACTTCTGGTCCCTCCCTGATGATTTATGTAGGCGACGGCCGTCGCATTGTCGGACTGTACCCGAATGGGCTGTCCTGACAGGAATTTCTGAAACGCCAGTAGCGCCAGATAGACCGCCTTGATCTCCAGCACGTTGATCTGCAACGCCGACTCCGACTGAGTCCAGAGGCCTTGAGCCCTGTGGTGCAAGAACACCGCCCCCCAGCCCTTCAGACTGGCGTCGGTGGTCACCACTAACCATGACGGTTTTAGGAAGGACCGGCCCCGTGACAGGTGAAGTGGCTGGAGCCACCACTGTAGAGAGTCCCTGGTTGGTTGTGACAGTGTCACCAGCCGATTCAGAGAGATCGTCCTCTTGTCCCATCTGCGAAGAATCTCCAGCTGGAGAGGACGGAGGCGAAACTGTGCGAACGGCACCGCCTCTATCGCCGCTACCATGCGACCCACCAGTCTCATCAATACCCGTAGGGATGACTGTGGAGACAGGAGGACATTCTGCACTCCTGATTGGATCGCAAGCTGCTTGGCTTGAGGTAGGGACACCAGGGCCGAGTCCGTGTGGAAGTCCATGCCCAGATATGTCAATGACTGGTCGGAACCAGGGTCGACTTCTGAATGTTGATAAGCCACCCGAACCGTTCCAGGGACTTCATGGTCACCTCCAGGCTTACCCGACAAAGGTCTTCCGATGGCGCCCTGACCAACAGGTCGTCCAAATAGGGTATGACGGCGTGTCCCTGCGCATGCAGGAGAGCCATCATGGAGGCCATCACCTTTGTGAACACCCGTGGTGCTGAGGCTAGCCCGAATGGCAGTGCCACAAATTGGAAGTGCTCTTCCCCCACTGCGAATCTCAACCAGCGCTGATGAGCTGGTGCAATGGGGACGTGAAGGTAAGCGTCCCTGATATCGATGGACGCTAGGAAGTCTCCCTGTGACACAGCCGCGATCACTGAGCGCAGGGATTCCATGCGGAACTTCCGAACCAACACGTGACGGTTGAACAACTTGAGGTCCAAAACCGGGCGAAAAGAGCCGTCCTTCTTTGGGACAATAAAGAGGTTGGAGTAAAAACCCCTGAACCTCTCTTCCGTGGGCACAGGGACCACCACTCCGTCTCTGCGGAGTCCCTCCAACACCAGGTAAAAAGCCTGAGCCTTTTCTGGAGAAGGAACCGACCGATGGAATCGGTGTATTGGTTGTGACGTCAGCTCTATCCTGTAACCTCTTGAGACTACGTCTCGAACCCACTGATCTTGAATGTGAAGAAGCCACTTGTCCTGAAAGCGGGACAGGCGGCCCCCCACCTGTGGGGAGGCAGGATGAGATAGCGAGTCATGTCGAGGCGGGCTTGGGGGTGGCAGCCGCTGCCCCCGCCGGCTTCTTCTGACGACTCTTGGAACGCCACTGAGTAGCAGGCTTGCCCCCTCGGTCTGAGCGAGTGGACGCCGTTGATGACTGTGAACCGGAGCGAAAGGACCACTGCTTAGGGTTCCTTTTCACGGTGTACCGTGGCTTAGGCTTATTCTGCGGTATCTTAGACTCAGCAGAATCCTTTATCAATTTGTCCAGTTCGGTGCCAAAAAGCCTGTCACCAGCGAACGGAAGATTTTGTAAAATCTTCTTAGATGTGGCATCTGAGTCCCAGAGACGCAGCCACAATAGCCTGCGGATCGCAATTGCATTGGCCGAGGCCACAGCAGAGCGAGTGGCAGTTTCCAAAGATGCCGTCCTGGCATAGTCCGCATAGGCCCTTGCTCTCTCAGTGAGAGCCAGGACCTCTGGACTGGACCTAGCTAGATCAGTGATACCATCCAAACAGATAGTGATCGCTTGTAGGGTCCAGACTGCGGCAAAATTAGGGGCAAACGAAGACCCCACAGCCTCATAGGAAGACTTGGCGAGTTGCTCGACCTGTCTATCAGTAGCATCCTTCAACGAGGAGCTATCAGAGGCAGAAAACAAGGAGCGCGCAGCAATCCTAGTCATGGAAGCATCCACCTTGGGAGACTGCGACCATTCCTGGAGCGCCTCCTGGGGAAAGGGAAAGCGATTGTCCTTAGTTTTACGGACATAACGCCGCCCAGGATGCAACCTGGGAGCTTTAATCACCCTTCCGAAATTAGTGTGGTCCATGAAGGAGCCACTTGGTCTAGCCTCTGGCCGCAGCCATTGATAGATCTCCTTGGGGTGTACAGTCACCTCCTCAGGAGGAGTGACAAGACGCAATGTCTCATTGATGGAGGACACCAGATCCTCCACCCCATCTGGAGGTTCAGACATAGACCCAAGAGTAGAACCCCCATCATCTTCCTCACCATCAGAGGAACGCTCCTCCTCAGAGAGAGTCTGGAGCTCAGGAGAAGCCTCACGGGCTCGCTTAGGGGGTCTTACAGCAGAAGTAAGAGACACCCGGGGGTAACTAGGAGGAGTAGCTGGGTTCTCCAGTCTCCTATGCAGTGCCTCCAGGGTTTGCGACATGGAGGACATCTGGGACAGCAGAGATTCATTGATCTTATTCTGCGTTTCCCATGGCCCTGGGATCACCTGAACCTCAGGGTATAATCCCGGATTTGCAGACTCAATAGTAGCAGATCGGGCCTCTGGGCGTCCGCAGTTATTGCAGGACCCCTCCACCAGTGTCCCGTTGCATGTAGTACAGACAATGGTGGCCACCGCCGCCTTAGCAGCATGCTTCCCAGCTGAGGACATCTCCACAGTGGGGGGAATATAAGCCAAAGTTCACAAACAAACCGGGAATCCCGGTGGCTTACCGACCGCAGTAAAGCGGTAGGAGGAAGCGGTGTGTGTGTGTGGACCTCCGCGAGTTCCGGTCTCCCTTGCAAGTGCAGACACGCGCTGTAGTTCAGATCCCAGCCGGGAAGTGAGGGAGAAGATGGCCGCCGACAGTGAAGATGTGGGCGGAGCCAGGAACACGCGGGAAGAACACACAACACGCCCAGCGGTGATGTCACCATAAGGGCTGCCTCCTCCTCCTCCAGACTGCCTCAGCAATGGAGGTGCGGAGCCCGCAGCGCGGGAAACGAGAGTGAATATCACCACACACACTCTCAGACTGCATGTACACATAAAACACCCGCAGTCTACAGCCTCAGCCCCTGTGAAAACACAGGGCGGTCAGCCAGGGAGACCCCAGCACAGGGCCACCGCCAGAACCGCGGACCCGAGGGTAACCGCGCGGTCTGAGTGTCATGACACCACAGTGACAGACACTACCCCCAGGCACACAGGAGACACACCAGGTGCCTCAGTGCCGGTCCGGTCTGTAAGCACCTTTAGGGAGGCCTCGGACGGGGGTACAGCACCAGTCCGGAGTGTAAGCACCATTTAGGGAGGCCTCGGACTGGGCTGGCTCCGTCCGGTCTGTAAGCACCATTTAGGGAGGCCTCGGACGGAGCGGAGCTGTGCAAGGCTCCAGGCTCCCCCTATCCAGAGCCTCCATGGAGGGATGGAAAGGAAAGGAGCACGACAGCGTACCGGGAGAACACTAAAGTGTCCAGGCTAAAAGCCCTCCGGTACCTCCACCAGCGTGTTCCGCAGAGGGTGAGCGGGGAGGCTGTCGAGGGTCCCGAATGGGACCATTTTACCTTGTCTTCATACGCCATCACGTAAGTTGTGAGAATGCAGTGAAGTGCAAGCAAAGCGTGATCCTCCGAGCACACTAAGTTTAAAACTGAGGATGTCTCCTACGGTGGGGGTTTATAAGCGGAGGAGGCGGTGCTACAAACTTGTAGTACCTAGTGTGACCTCCGGAGGGCAGCGCCCTAAACCCCATTGTCTGGGTCTCCCATTATGATGATCAGAAAAACACATGTATTTTTTGAAAAACGCACATGCACATGCGTTAACACATATGCGTTTTGGACTTTGAAAAAAAAAGGTCCCAAATGTTCCCAAAAATGGATTTAGCCCAAAAACAGATGGTATGTGTGACTCTGGCCTGAAAAAACTAATGCCAAAAAACGGATCCAGGGCTTATGTGTGACCCTAGCCTAGGGCTAGGGTCACACATGCCAATCTGCTTTTTTGAGGGTTTCTAAAAACAGATCCGTTATTTTTAGGGTGCCAATAGTGTCTCCTGAGCACCAGGACGTTTTTTGGACTAGGTTCACACCTGCGGTTCTGTTTGCAGATCCTGATCCGGTTTTGAGCATTAAAAATACTAAAAACCGGATCAGGATCCGCAGCCCATAGGCTCCCATTAAAAAAACGGATTGACCAAATGGCAATCCGGTTACCGCATCCGGCTCTGCAGCCTGCGTGAAAAATCATGCAGGCTGCAGTTTTCAGAGCGGTTCTAAGCCCCGCAATGCGGTAATCGGATTGCTCAGGATGAGTAATCCTGAGCAATGCGGTTACCGTATACTTTGCTTATCCCGGCTGCCGCCGGCATAAGCAGAGTGTTGAAACTGTTAAAACAGCTTAAATATTAATAATAACTGTGCCCATCTAGATCTTACTGTATAAGCCTTCAGGACCTCGGACAGCACACATACTATACCTACAATAGCTATAGTATGCACGCTGCTGTCAGTGAAGCCGCCGGCTTCATTCATAAAAATGCACAGCAGCTGACAGGAGCCGGCTGCTGTACATAAGAAATCATTATATGGCCACCTGAGTGGGTGGTAGGTCTCTAGGGGGGCACCCCCTAGAGACAGTTTACAAACATTTATTAATAAAAATAATACTTTTACAACATAGAGAACACTTTGCAAAGTATATGCGTTAATCGCATTGCTCAGGATTACACATCCTGAGCAATCCGGTTACTGCATTGCGGCTCAGAGAAAAACTCCGAAAACTGCAGCCTGCATGATTTTTCATGCAGGTTGCAGAGCCAGAAGCGGTAACCGGATTGCTTGTGAAGCAATCCGGTTTTTATAATAGGCTCCTATGAGGAGCGCTTCCTGATCCAGTTTTGAGCTTTTTAAAAGCTCAAAACCAGATCAGGTTTAAAAAAAAACAAAAACTGAAATGTGACCCTAGCTTTACTGTGCATATGAGGAATGAGTGTGCCTATGTTGAGTGAGTGTGCGCATGAAAAGTCACAATGTCACGTGTCCTGTCAATTGTGTGTGTGTAAGGCCCTTTTCACATCTGTGTGTTCCTGTGTTGGCATGCATTGCATTTGCACTGCATTAGTGCATGCAAATGCAATGCAAAAGCATGCAAACGCAATCAAATGCAATTCAAACGCAATGCGTTAACACATCCATTATATCCTATGGGCGAACGCATGCAAATGCAACCTCAAACGTTAGTACAAAGTGGTGCTGCATTTGAATGTATGTGTTAGTGCAAGCGCACAAGAAATGTGTCTGGCGACGTTTCCTGCTTTCAGACGCAACCCCACTTGCACTTGCTTTTGGGGGTTGCATTTGCATGCGTTCGCCGATAGGATATTATGGGTACGTTAACGCATTGTGATTGAATTGAGTTTGATTGCATTTGCATGTGCTAACGTAATGCGTTCAAAACATAAACCTCCATAGGTGTGAACTTGGCCTGTGTGTATGAATATGAGGAATGAATGTGTATATGAGGACTATGTATATGTGGAGTGTGTATATGTGGAGTTATAGTGTATGTATGGGCCGTTTCAAATCTAGTGTTCTGCTGCGTTAGAATACATAAATTTTTGTCATTGAAACGCATATGAATGCAGTGCGTTAACTCACCCATAGACTCCCATTGAAAAACCAAAAGCTAACGCAAGCCATTTTTGTGTCACAAAGGTGTTGCATTTTTGCGATGCGCTTTTCGCTGTGCAAGGCGAAACGCGGGCTGCAACGTTTTAAGGTGTGTTCTGTGAAACGCAATGGTAATGCATTGCGCTTTTTAACATTGAAGTCTATGGGAAACGCATTGTAGTTAAGATGAATGAATCTGTCCTTTATGCACCTGTGCGTTTGTCTGCGCTTTTCCCGTGCGTTTTTCTGTTGGTTAATTGGCCACATGCGATCCTCATCATCACACATCACATGACGCCTGTGTCGATTTAGCAATCAAGGAAGCAGTTGTGCTGGTCTGCTCCTGTGCCTTACTCCTACACAGTTTGGATGTAAGTAGTTCTTTTTAATGTTTGCAATGATTTGGTGACTGTGAAATTTTGCTTTATTACATGTGTTGATGTCACATGTTTGTGTATTGTGCTATGTTTTCTGCATAGATCAGTGATTCCGTGGAGTATGATCCATCCTCAAGGAGTGATGCCCCCAAGTTAATTCTTGTTGTAAGTACTTTGTTTAGGCCAAAGGCGAGCGTTGTGCGTGTTTGCTGTGAGTGTGGTGTGAGTGTGGTGCATGTGGGTGTGTGTGCATGACTGTATGCATGTGAGTGTGCTGCGAGGGTGCTGTGTGAGTGAGTGTGTGGTGCGTGTCAATGTGATGCTGTCTGCGGTCCTGAAGCAAACTTCAGGACCGCGGACAGCATTTACCGGCATATTCAAAAACCACTTCTATCAAAGCAGCGTTGTTTGAATTTGCCGGGTTGCCAGCACAGTATCTATACAGCTGTCATTGCTGTGACTGCATTAGTGACAGCTGAAGGGTTAAATCCTTGCCGCTGACATGATTCTATAATTGCCCGGTTGCCGACACAGTATCCATTCAGCTTTCACCACTGTGACTGCAGCAGTGACAGCTGAAGGGTTAAATGATGTGGTAATTGCTATCCATGGTGCTGATGTATTAACATCAGCACCATGGATAGCGCAGACATTCCAAAACTGGCATATTAACCCCATCTGCAGCCTCTGTGCTGCATGTCAGCCGGGAAGCTGCAGATGTGGTTAACAAGCCGGTTGTATAGGTTTAACCCTATGTTTCTGTCATGCCCGTTTGTGTCCAGTTATGTCCACACTCCCTGGACACAAGCTGACATGTCAAACAGTATGCTGGGTGCTGTTTCAGTGTAGGAGCTCTCCAGGGTCTGTGGTGCTGAAGCTGGTCAGCACCCAGCTTTAACGCTCAGGACCCTGGAGATCTCTTCAGACCTCCGGATAATACAGTAATTTAATGAATACCGGTAATGGCCAGCTTTTTTAAAAAAGCTGCATTAACCCCTGCACGCCTCGTTATAGCTGGGTGCTGACTGCAATCTGAACACCTTAAGCACCAAGCTATAACAATCAGAACCATGGACAGCTCCTGAAATTTAAAAGTAACTGAAATTTAAGAGGGTGAAGCACAGTATTATTAATTATTATTATTATTATTATTATTATTTATGTACAGTATGGTACACAGTATTGGCACAACGAGTGCGTTGTCTGGTGCCAATAAATCAAAATATGTGGCATTGGGTGAAACATGCGTGTAACCCACACATGCTCTAATTTAATAGTAGCATGAGCAACAAACCCAAAAAGAAAACAAAGACAACCCAAAAAATTACATAACCTCTGTATGTCATTGCATTGAAAATGTTCACCATGATTGCAACATAACATGACGTAGGTGTCGTACAACATAACGAAGAATTAGGGGACACATCACAAATCACAAATGGATATGAGCCTGCTGCATTTGGCCAGCATTCCTATTGAAATAAGTAGCAAAATGGTTGCAAATCGCCATCACATCATTAGTGGCATGGACAGCAGGATGCTGGACACTATGCATGTCTGACACATAGGCATCGGCATCAAAGGGGTGGCTTTCATGCTGTGGCACAAAGTTGTGCAGACAAATGCAGGCCATCACTACACAGTTCACGTCGTCTGGCTTGAGTTACATTCAGCTCATGGGTATCCGCCATTTTATAGCCATTAGCCCAGACGCACACTCAACATAGCGCATGGCCAATCTAACTGGGCATTGAATAAGTGGCGCTCGCTGTTAAGTGTACGCGTGGCCCCAGGGCCGGCGTCAGCACCCGGCGTACCCGGGCAAGTGCCGGGGCCCGACTGCTTGGAGGGGGCCCACCGGGCCCCTGAGGGCTAGGGTCACACTTGTGTTGTGACCCTAGCCTGACGCAAGTATTGTCTGCTGCAGCGCAGAGCGTTTAACGCTATGCGCTGCCAGCAACTGAGCCCATAGAAACCCGATGTTTACATTGACAACCAGTGGTTGTCAAGGTAAACGTCGGGTTTCTATGGGCTGCCTCCAGCGCATAGCATTAAACGCTATGCGCTGCAACATACAATACTTGCATAAGGCTAGGGTCACAATGCAAGTGTGACCCTAGCCTCAGGGGGCCCTGAGCACTGCCCCCACTGCCAGAGCCATATCCAGGGGGCAGCTGGGGGGTCATTTTCAGGCTCCTGCAGCACCGGAGGTCTCCCTCCTCCCCCCTCCACGGGAGCCGACAGAGCTGCACACTCTGGGCTCAGGCTGACAGGACCTGTGATGATGTCAATGGATGGGGAGGAGTCAGGGGTCTCATGATCAGCTCCTCAGTGTATCCAGGACTGTGCTGGCCACCATGAATGATGCTCAAATAAGGTGAAGTTTGTGTGTGGTCAGGAGGCATTTACAGTGTGAATGTAGCAGAGGTGAGTGTGTACTAGGTCAGGTGTATGGCAATTAGGTGAAGATTGTGTGGGGTCAGGAGGGATTTACAGTGTGAATGTAGCAGAGGCGAGTGTGTACTAGGTGCATGGAGCGGAGCCGCATGCGTACGAGGTGTATGGAGCGGAGCCGCGTGCGTACGAGGTCTACGGAGCAGAGCCGCGTGCGTACGAGGTGTACGAGCAGAGCCGCGTGCGTACGAGGTGTACGGAGCAGAGCCGCGTGCGTACAAGGTGTAGGAAGCAGAGCCGCGTGCGTACAAGGTGTACGGAGCAGAGCCGCGTGCGTACGAGGTGTACGGAGCAGAGCCGCGTGCGTACGAGGTGTACGGAGCAGAGCCGCGTGCGTACGAGGTGTACGGAGCAGAGCCGCGTGCGTACGAGGTGTACGGAGCAGAGCCGCGTGCGTACGAGGTGTACGGAGCAGAGCCGCGTGCGTACGAGGTGTACGGAGCAGAGCCGCGTGCGTACGAGGTGCACGGAGCAGAGCCGCGTGCGTACGAGGTGTACGGAGCAGAGCCGCGTGCGTACGAGGTGCACGGAGCAGAGCCGCGTGCGTACGAGGTGTACGGAGCAGAGCCGCGTGCGTACGAGGTGCATGGAGCAGAGCCGCGTGCGTACGAGGTGCATGGAGCAGAGCCGCGTGTGTACGAGGTATGTGTACCTGTGGTAGCCCCCCGCAGATTCCGCTCCTATAGTCCCAGCCGCCTTTGACAGCAGCATTCTTCTCCAGAGTCTCTTCTGCCGCTGTCTGCATTCTGCAGCTCAGCATGGAGGGGCACGATGTCATCACTGTGCTGATATGTGCAGAGCGACCGGAGGAGACCGGAGCAGCGAGAAGAAAGGTGAGGAGAAAGAGAGATCTGGACGGCCAGACACTCCGCTTGGCTGCGGTGCCACCATATGGCAGTGCGGCTCCATTGAGCTGCTTGCATTATTTGTGTGCTTGAGAATGCTTGTGTATATACCAAGCATCCTCAGACGCACAAAAATGCAACATTTTGCATTTGAAGGGTATTTTTAAAAAGCGCAAGGGAACGCAATCGCATTTTAGCCCGCTCCTAACAACGTGTAATAAACTCACTGTCAGAAACAGCTCTTACTGGTTTCGGCAGTCACTGTTCCTGTAAGGCTGTCTTCACATAGGCGTTTTTTTTTTTAAATGTGGCAGTTGCGGTAAAAAAAAAACCCGCATCTGCCGCATTTTCCGTCTAGCGGCTGCACTTGCTGCACGTTTGCGGCAAGCCCCATGCATTGTCTATGGGGCTTGCGATAAGTGTGCGGCAATATATATATATACATATATGTATATAATAGCTGTGAGCCCGATTCTAAAGAATCGGGTAGTCTAGAATGCATATATAGTTTATTTACTAATATTTAGGGGAGTGCGGTGAAATTAATTGTGTGTATACAGGTGGCTCAGTGGTTAGCACTGTATATGGTGGCTCAGTGGTTAGCACTGAATATGGCGGCTCAGTGGGTAGCAGAGTATACGGTGGCTGAGTGGTTAGCACTGTATACGGTGGCTCAGTGGTTAGCACTGTATACGGTGGCTCAGTGGTTAGCACTGTATACGGTGGCTCAGTGGTTAGCACTGTATACGGTGGCACAGTGGTTAGCATTGTATACGGTGGCTCAGTGGTTAGCACTGTATATGGTGGCTCAGTGGTTAGCACTGTATACGGTGGCTCAGTGGTTAGCACTGTATACGGTGGCTCAGTGGTTAGCACTGTATACGGTGGCTCAGTGGTTAGCACTGTATACGGTGGCTCAGTGGTTAGCACTGCGCGGTTGGCTCAGTGGTTAGCACTGCGCGGTGGCTCAGTGGTTAGCACTGCGCGGTGGCTCAGTGGTTAGCACTGCGCGGTGGCTCAGTGGTTAGCACTGCGCGGTGGCTCAGTAGTTAGCACTGCGCGGTGGCTCAGTGGTTAGCACTGCGCGGTGGCTCAGTGGTTAGCACTGCGCGGTGGCTCAGTGGTTAGCACTGCTCGGTGGCTTAGTGGTTAGCACTGCGCGGTGGCTCAGTGGTTAGCACTGGGCGGTGGCTCAGTGGTTAGCACTGGGCGGTGGCTCAGTGGTTAGCACTGCGCGGTGGCTCAGTGGTTAGCACTTTAGCACTGCGCGGGTGGCTCAGTGGTTAGCACTGCGCGGTGGCTCAGTGGTTAGCACTGGGCGGTGGCTCAGTGGTTAGCACTGCGCGGTGGCTCAGTGGTTAGCACTTTAGCACTGCGCGGTGGCTCAGTGGTTAGTAGTGCGCGGTGGCTCAGTGGTTAGCAGGAGTATGGTGGCTCAGTGGTTAGCAGTGAGTGGGGTGGGCAGAGTGGTCAGCGCAGTGCGGCGGGCAGAGTGGTCAGCGCAGTGCGGCGGGCAGAGTGGTCAGCAGAGGACAGAGGCACTCTGCCTGTCATACTTACCAGGGGGTCATCGTCTTCCCCGCCACGGCATTTTCACTCCGCCATCGCCAGCATGTTGGCTCCACTCATGCAGAGCATTGCTCCTGTGCAGGCTCCTCTCTGCTGAGTATTGCTCCTGTGCAGCCTCCTCTCTGCAGAGCATTGCTCCTGTGCAGTCTCCTCCTCTCTGCAGAGCATTGCTCCTGTGCAGCCTCCCCTCATGCAGAGCAATGCTCCTGTGCAGCCTCCTCTGTGCAGAGCATTGCTCCTGTGCAGCCTCCTCTCTGCAGAGCATTGCTCCTGTGCAGCCTCCTTACTGTAGAGCATTGCTCCTGTGCAGCCTCCTCTCTGCAGAGTATTGCAGAGGCACTCTGACTGTCATACTTACCAGCGGGTCATCGTGTTCCCCACCACGGCATTTTCACTCTGCCGTCGCCAGCATGTTGGCTCCACTCATGCAGAGCATTGCTCTTGTGCAGGCTCCTCTCTGCTGAGTATTGCTCCTGTGCAGCCTCGTCTCTGCAGAGCAATGCTCCTGTGCAGCCTACTCTCTGCAGAGCATTGCTCCTGTGCAGCCTCCTCTGTAGAGCAATGCTCCTGTGCAGCCTACTCTCTGCAGAGCATTGCTCCTGTGCAGCCTCCTCTCTGCAGAGCATTGCTCCTGTGCAGCCTCCTCTGTGCAGAGCATTGCTCCTGTGCAGCCTCCTCTCTGCAGAGCAATGCTCCTGTGCAGCCTCCTCTCTGCAGAGCATTGCTCCTGTGCAGCCTCCTCTTTGCAGAGCAATGCTCCTGTGCAGCCTCCTCTCTGCAGAGCATTGCTCCTGTGCAGCCTCCTCTCTGCAGAACATTGCTCCTGTGCAGCCTCCTCTCTGCAGAGCATTGCTCCTGTGCAGCCTCCTCTCTGCAGAGCATTGCTCCTGTGCAGCCTCCTCTCTGCAGAGCAATGCTCCTGTGCAGCCTCCCCTCTGCAGAGCCCTGCTTCTGTGCAGCCTCTTCTCTGCAGAGCATTGGTCCTGTGCAGCCTCCTCTCGGCAGAGCAATGCTCCTGTGCAGCCTCCTCTCTACAGAGCATTACTCCTGTGCAGCCTCCCGTCTGCAGAGCATTGCTCCTGTGCAGCCTCCTTTCTGCAGAGCAATGCTCCTGTGCAGCCTCCTCTCTGCAGAGCATTGCTCCTGTGCAGCCTCCTCCTTGCAGAGCATTGCTTCTGTGCAGCCTCCTCCTTGCAGAGCATCGCTCCTGTGCAGCCTCCTATATGCAGAGCATTGCTCCTGTGCAGCCTCCTCTCTGCAGAGCATTGCTCCTGTGCAGCCTCCTCTCTGCAAAGCATTGCTCCTGTGTAGCCTCCTCTCTGCAGAGCAATGCTCCTGTGCAGCCTCCTCTCTGCAGAGCATTGCTCCTGTGCAGCCTCCTCCCTGCAGAGCATTGCTCCTGTGCAGCCTCCTCTCTGCAGAGCATTGCTCCTGTGCAGCCTCCTCTCTGCAGAGCATTGCTCCTGTGTAGCCTCCTCTCTGCAGAGCAATGCTCCTGTGCAGCCTCCTCTCTGCAGAACATTGCTCCTGTGCAGCCTCCTCTCTGCAGAGCAATGCTCCTGTGCAGCCTCCTCTCTGCAGAACATTGCTCCTGTGCAGCCTCCTCTCTGCAGAACATTGCTCCTGAGCAGCCTCATCTCTGCAGAGCATTGCTCCTGTGCAGCCTCCCCTCTGCAGAGCAATGCTCCTGTGCAGCCTGCTCTCTGCAGAGCATTACTCCTGTGCAGCCTCCCCTCTGCAGAGCATTGCTCCTGTGCAGGCTGCTCACTGCAGAGCGTTGCTCCTGTGCAGCCTTCTCTCACCTGTATCCTGGAGATCAGCTCTTGGGAGCTCAGTCCGGTGTCCTCTATCAGCTGTATGTTCCCTTGTGATCGCAGGATGTCAGAGGCAGAGAATCAGTGATGAGGACACGTCTGATGTGAGACAGCGGCATGATGTCTCCTGTGCTGACTGCAGCAATGAAAGTGCCTGTGATGATGTCACAGTCATGTGATATAGCCCCGCCCATACCAGTGACATCATCTCAGGTCCTAAGAGTGAGAGACTGTGCATGGACTCGCAAAGGCATTGCGAGTGAGGAGAGACTCTGGAAGGACTCGCAAAGGCATTGCGAGTGAGGCAGCCACGCATACGACGACGGAAACACTGCCGAATATGACGGAAGTGGCCTTAGGGTAATTATATTTAGATTAGATTAGATTAGATAGTCCGCGATATGTACTTAAAGGGGGCCCACTGAGACCTTTTCGCCCGGGGCCCACAGAAACCTGGAGCCGGCCCTGGAGATAAGAATGAGTGCAGTAGATACCAGGTGCAGTATACTCAAGTACCATATACAAGGTGCAGTATACATAAGTACTATATACAGGGTGCAGTATATACCAGGTGCAGAGTACACAAGTACTATATACAGGGTGCAGTATATACCAGGTGGAGTATATACAAGTACTATAGTACTATATACAGGGTGCAGTATATACAGGGTGCAGTATACACAAGTACTATATAGAGAGTGAAGGATATAAAGGGTGCAGTATACACAAGTACTATATACAGGGTGCAGTTTATATTGGGTGCAATATACACAGGTACTATACACTGTGTATACTATACCATGTATATACTGCACCCTGTATAGTACCTGTGTATAATACGCAGGCACTATATACAGGATAGCGTAGAAACAGGGTGCAGTATACCCAGGTACGATATACAGGGTGCAGTATATTTAAAGCGTGCAGTATACGCAAGTATTAAATACAGGGTGCAGTACAGATACAGGTAGGGCTGGGCGATTTTGGGAAAAATCAAAATCTCTTTTATTTAAACCTATGGACGATTTTCGATTTAAATCTCGATTTTTTTTCTATTTTTTTTTTGCTTTTCTTTGATGAATAAAGAGAAAAAACTGAATGGAGCAGGTTCCCCAGGTATATAATCTATGAGGGGGAGGGGATATAGGACCCAGCAGGTATAGAATATATAAGGAAGGGGAGGCGATATAGGACCCAGGTATAGAATATATGAGGTGATAAAGGACACATGTATATAATCTGTAAGGAGGAGGAAGGATATAGAACACAGGTGTATATTTTAGAATATATAAGGAGGGCGAGGGGAAATAGGGCCCAGCAGGTATAGAATATATAAGGAGGGGGGGATACAGGACCCAGGTATACAATCTATAAGGAGGGGGAGGGATATAGGACCAGTCACCCAGGTATTATATAATCTGTAAGGAGGGGAAGAGATATAGGACCCAGGTATAGAATATATAGGGAGGAGGATGGAATATAGGACCCAGCACCAGGTGTAGAATATATAGGGAGGGGAAGAGATATAGGACACAGCAGGTATAGAATATATAAGGAGGGGGAGGGATATAGGACCAGTCACCCAGGTATTATATAATCTGTAAGGAAAGGGAGAGATATAGGACCCAGGTATAGTATAGAATATATAGGGAGGAGGATGGAATATAGGACCCGGTCCCCAGGCATAGAATATATAGGAGGAGGATGGGATATAGGACACAGATATAGAATATATAGGGAGGAGGATAGGATATAGGACACACAGATATAGAATATATGAAGGGATATAGGACACAGACACAGGTATATAATATATAGTGAGGGGAGGGGGATGGGATATAGAACACCCGGTATATAAAAGGAGGGGGATGGGATATAGAACACAGCAGGCATATAGTATATAGCGGAGGGAGGGCTATATACGGACAGAGCTCGGTTTATACACATTATTACACACAATTATACACACACAACAGGATGACTCCGCTGTGTTGTCCCTCAGTAGCTCTGCCCCCCCTCCGTGACCCCCCGGTTCCCCTCTTACCACCACCCGATGTCTCCGCCTCACACTGCATAGACCGCCATTGCCTGTGAGATCGCGCCGAACATACCAAATCTCGCGAGATTCCTTGTCAGCCCGCTCACTGCCGCGAACATGCTCGCATTAACACTTAGCCGCCCGGATCTTCTAAGCAGCACTCCGGCCGCCATTTTTAATCGAATGTAATGATTTGTCATAAAACCAAATCGTGGCCACAGCAGGGGGGGCGAATTAATCGAATTAATTCGATTAATCGCCCAGCCCTAGATACAGGTACTATATACAGGGTGCAGTATGTACAGAGGGTGCAATATTATACAATGTGTGTAATACTGGACCATGTATATAATGCTTGTGTATACTGCACCCTGTATATAGTACTATAATACACAGGTACTAGATACAGGGTGCAGTATACACAGGTACTATATACAGGGTGCAGTATGTACAGTGGGTGCAATATTATACAATGTATATACTGGACCATGTATATAATGCTTGTGTGCACAACACCCTGTATATAGTACTTATGTATAATACACAGGTACTAGATACAGGGTGCAGTATACACAGATACTAAATGCAGGGTGCAGTATGTTCAGAGGGTGCAATATTATACAATGTGTATAATATTGGACCATGTATGTATATAATGCTTGTGTATACAGTAATGCACCCTGTATATAGTACCTATGTATAATACACAGGTACTAGATACGGGGTGCAGTATATACAGGGGGTGGGTGCACTAAGCACTATACACATTTCTCATCATGATATATTGATCTATTATCAATAGATCAATATATCATGAGAGAATATATGATGATGATGAATAATAATACATCAGTGCAGTGCAGATCAGATGGCCACTAACAGCCTGCACAGCAGCTAGGATATCATGCATGCCATGATATGGAATTATGGATGGACACTAAGCATTACAGGACAGCACTTTACAGCAGGCAGGGAGTGGGGGACTCAGACTGGCCTTCTCAGTCACTCGGCGGTCGCCAGCCTCTCACAGACGCAAGTTCCAATAACACCAGACAGTATGGTAACGCCTGCGCCTTGCCCTGTCTTCCAGCGCTCCACTCTGGAGGGTTCAGACAAGGTTCAGTCAGATGCATGCTGACGTAGCACGCTGTACATGACACGCCTCTGAACCCTGTCTGAAACTGCCGCCGGGTGCCATAGCAACGTCAACGCTGCTGCCTCCAGTCCCCAGTCCCTGTCAGCCGCTGATGCCCAGGGCTGTATTTAGGGTTTCTGCCACCCTAGGCACTTTCAGTTGTCGACCCCCCCCCCAACTAATCAGTCAGACTAAGGGCCTTTTCACATAACGCTTGATTTGCGTTTTGCTGTAATGCGTTCTCAGCAGCATTAACACATAGATGTATGCGTGAACGCATGCAAACGCAATGCAAAAACGCAATGCAAAACGTGGTTGCATTGAACGCATGTGTTTTCACCCAGCGCACAGGATACGTTGCTTGCACCGTTTCCTGTGCGCTGGGTGAAAATGCATGCGTTCAAATGCAACCTCGTTTTGCATTGCGTTTTGTATTGCGTTTGCATGTGTCACCCATACAAGTCTATTGGTGCGGTACCGCATGCATTTCACAGCGTTTCTATGCGTTAATGCTGTTGAAACAAACGCATTGCAGCAAAACGTAAATCAAGCGTTATGTGAAAAGGCCCTTTGTCTGACTGATCAGTGGGGGGGGGGGAAGCGCGACCGCTGAAAGTACCTAGGTTTTCCGCCTGAAAAAGCAACACAAATTAAAAAAGGAATGAACCCATGTACGGCAATGTAAAAATTACTTGCTGTTCATGTTCGTTTTTTTTAGTTTTTTTTTTTTTTTAAACTTGTGTGTCCTGAAGCCTCTCTTTCATCTGAATTAGGGACCTTTCACATCAGCAGAGTTTGCTGCATCTGCCGCCTAATGGCCGACTTCTGGTAAGCCCCATTCATTCTCTATGGGACTTGTGGTCAGGTGCGGCAAGTACGGTTTTGGCAAGTCAAGAAAAATGCTGCTGGTTTTTTTGCGCTTCCGCAAGTGATAGATCCGGCAAACTACACTTGCCGCACCTGACCACAAGTCCCATAGAGAATGAACGCGGCTTACCAGAAGTCAGCCGTTAGGCGGCAGATGCAGCAAAATCTGCTGGATCTGCCACAATTCAGCAAAAAACGCTTACAGTAGTCAGGGGGTTCACAGATGTCAGAGTGCCCCTAGCATTCAGATTGTAATGAAGACCTCGATACACATTAGAGTAAAGTTAGATAAACCCGCCGATATGAACAGGTTGCGCTGACAGTCTAATGTGTGCGGGAGCTCTAAGTGACGATTGTCGGGGAGATAAGGATCCAGCATGTCCGATTACTGGTTGTAGATCCTTTTGTCCTCTAAGTGATTTTCTGCAGCCAGAGATGTCTACCAGTGGTTCTAATAGAGAATACAGAAACACTTGGCAGAATGAGTGCTCCTGTACTGTATATAAGAGAATCAAGGAAGATTGCTGCCGGCCAAGCAATTAGACAGCTATCTATAATATGTTAGGGGCTTTAGTAAATTATTTGTTTGGCTGATATTCAGCTGTATTTTTAGTCCAGCTCCCTTACCCTATAATGATTTAGGGTCAAGTCTGTTAAGTTAAAGATTACAACATCCACATGACTACATCACCAGAACCTCCGGCAATACAATAACACATCACTAGAACCTCCATCAGTACATCATCAGAACCACTATCAATACAATAACACATCACTAGAACACTGTCCGTATATACCAGAACACTGTCAATACAATAACACCTCATCAGAACCCATGTCAATATATCACCAGAACCATTGTCAATACAGTAATACATCACCAAAACCACCGTCAGTACATCACTAGAACCACTGTCAGTATATCACCAGAACCCCTGTCAATACAGTCACACCTCACCAGAACCACTGTCAATACAGTAATACATCACCAGAACCACCGTCAGTACATCACGATAACAGTATATCCCCTATATTAAAGGGAACCTGTCACCCTCTTTGGCTGTTCTAAACTGTGCCCACCAGCTGTAACAAGATGTAGTTGGGTTCCTGTAACCCCTCTATATGCCCAGACGTCCGCCTGCATAGCTCATAAATAAACTTTTATTCTCTCCCGCGTTGTATGGTAAGGAGTCCTGAAAAGGTAGCATAGTAACATAGTTTTTAAGGTTGAAGGAAGATTTAAGTCCATCTAGTTCAACCCATAGCCTAACATGTTGATCCAGAGGAAGGCAAAAAAACCCCATGTGGCAACACTAAGCTCCACATTGGGGGAAAAAATTCCTTCCCGACTCCAGATACGGCAATCAGACTAATTCCCTGGATCAACGCCCTATCAAAGAATCTAGTATGTATAACTGATAATATTATAGTTTTCAAGAAAGGCATCCAGGCCCTTCTTAAATGTTAGTAGTGACTCACTCATTACAACAGCATGTGGCAGAGAGTTCCATAATCTCACTGCTCTTACAGTAAAGAATCCGCATCTGTGATTATGATTAAACCTTCTTTCCTCCAGACGTAGAGGATGCCCCCTTGTCCCAGTCTCAGGCCTAAGAGTAAAGAGATCATTAGAAAGGTCTCTGTACTGTCCCCTCATATATTTATACATTATTATAAGATCACCCCTAAGCCTTCGTTTTTCCAAGCTAAATAACCCCAAGTTTAATAACCTGTCTTGGTATTGCAGACCCCTTAGTCCTCTAATGACTTTTGTCGCTCTTCTCTGGACCCGTTCTAGTTCAGCTATGTCTTTCTTATACACCGGAGACCAGAATTGTACACAGTATTCTAAGTGTGGTCGCACTAGTGACTTGTATAGAGGTAAAATTATGTTCTCCTCATGAGCATCTATGCCTCTTTTAATGCATCCCATTATTTTATTTGCCTTTGCAACAGCTGCCTGACACTGGCCACTAAATGTGAGTTTGTCATCTACCCATACACCCAGGTCTTTTTCAGTGACAGTTTTGCCCAGTGTTTTACAATTAAGCACATAATTATACCTTTTGTTTCCTCTGCCCAAGTGCATGACTTTACATTTATCCCCATTAAAACTCATTTGCCATTTATCAGCCCAAGCTTCTAGTTTACATAAATCCTCCTGTAATATAAAATTGTCCTCCTCTGTATTGATTACCCTGCAGAGTTTAGTGTCATCTGCAAATATTGAGATTCTACTCCGTATGCCCCCTACAAGGTCATTAATAAATATATTAAATAGAAGCAGGCCCAACACTGACCCCTGTGGTACCCCACTGTTAACTGTGACCCATTCTGAGTGTGTTCCATTAATAACCACCCATTGTTTCCTATCACTAAGCCAGTTCTTAACCCACTTACACATATTTTCCCCTATCCCCATTGCCCTCATTTTATGTATCAACCTTTTGTGTGGCACCGTATCAAAAGCTTTTGAAAAGTCCATATACACCACATCCACTGCATTTCGTTGGTCCAGTCCAGAACATACTTCTTCATAGAAGCTTATCAGATTAGTTTGACAGGAACGGTCCCTCGTAAAACCATGTCAGTACATGTGGGCTTGCTCTATGTGGTCCTCGCCGCCCCCTGCTTGGAATATCCTCCCCACTCTTTTGAAACTGCTGTGCAGCCTCCATTCTCCCTCTCCCCCATTTTCCACAGTGCAGCCCCCACGTCTTCCTCTGCAGCCCCCACATGTCTTCCTCTGCAGCCCCCACATGTCTTCCTCTGCAGCCCCCACATGTCTTCCTCTGCAGCCCCCACATGTCTTCCTCTGCAGCTCCCCCAGTCTTCTTCTGCATCCCCCAGTCTTCCTCTGCAGCCCCCCCGTATCTTCTTCTGCAGTCCCCCCATGTCTTCCTCTGCAGCCCTCCAAGTCTTCCTCTGCAGCCCCCCCAAGTCTTCCTCTGCAGCCCCCACATCTTACTCTGCAGCCCCCCATGTCTTCCTCTGCAGCTCCCTCATGTTTCCTCTGCAGCCCCCCCAGTCTTCCTCTGCAGCCCCCCAAGTCTTCCTCTGCAGCCCCCACATCTTACTCTGCAGTCCCCCATGTGTTCCTCTGCAGCTCCCTCATGTGTTTCCTCTGCAGCCCCCCCATGTGTTCCTCTGCAGCCCCCCCAGTCTTCCTTTGCAGCCCCCCATGTCTTCCTCTGTAGCCCCCCATGTCTTCCTCTGTAGCCCCCCATGTCTTCCTCTGCAGCCCCCCATGTCTTCCTCTGCAGCCCCCCATGTCTTCCTCTGCAGCCCCCCATGTCTTCCTCTGTAGCCCCCCATGTCTTCCTCTGTAGCCCCCCATGTCTTCCTCTGTAGCCCCCCATGTCTTCCTCTGTAGCCCCCCATGTCTTCCTCTGCAGCCCCCCATGTCTTCCTCTGCAGCCCCATTCTTCCTCTGCAGCCCCATGTCTTCCTCTGCAGCCCCCCCATGTCTTCCTCTGTAGCCCCCCCCATGTCTTCCTCTGTAGCCCCCCCATGTCTTCCTCTGCAGCCCCCCATGTCTTCTTCTGCAGCTCCCCCATGTGTTCCTCTGTAGCCCCCCATGTGTTCCTCTGCAGCTCCCCCATGTCTTCTTCTGCAGCTCCCCCATGTCTTCCTCTGCAGCTCCCCCATGTCTTCCTCTGCAGCCCCCACATGTCTTCTTCTGCAGCTCCCCCACGTCTTCCTCTGCAGCCACCCCATGTCTTTTTCTGCAGCTCCCCCACGTCTTCCTTTGCAGCCCCCACATGTCTTCTTCTGCAGCCCCCCATGTCTTCCTCTGCAGCCCCCCATGTGTTCCTCTGCAGCCCCCCATGTCTTCCTCTGCAGCCCCCACATGTCTTCTTCTGCAGCTCCCCCATGTCTTCCTCTGCAGCCCCCCATGTCTTCTCTGCAGCCCCCCATCGTCTTCCTTTGCAGCCCCCCATGTCTTCTTCTGCAGCCCCCCATGTCTTCCTCTGCAGCCCCCCATGTCTTCCTCTGCAGCCCCCCATGTCTTCCTCTGCAGCCCCCCATGTCTTCCTCTGCAGCCCCCCATGTCTTCCTCTGCAGCCCCCCATGTCTTCCTCTGCAGCCCCCCATGTCTTCCTCTGCAGCCCCCCATGTCTTCCTCTGCAGCCCCCCCATGTCTTCCTCTGCAGCCCCCCCATGTCTTCCTCTGCAGCCCCCCATGTCTTCCTCTGCAGCCCCCCATGTCTTCCTCTGCAGCCCCCCAGTCTTCCTCTGCAGCCCCCCATGTCTTCTCTGCAGCCCCCCATGTCTTCCTCTGTAGCCCCCCATGTCTTCCTCTGCAGCCCCCCAATGTCTTCTTCTGCAGCCCCCCATGTCTTCCTCTGCAGCCCCCCATGTCTTCCTCTGAGCCCCCATGTCTTCTTCTGTAGCCCCCATGTCTTCCTCTGCAGCCCCCCATGTCTTCCTCTGCAGCCCCCCCATGTCTTCCTCTGCAGCAGCCCCCCCATGTCTTCCTCTGTAGCCCCCCATGTCTTCCTCTGCAGCCCCCCATGTCTTCCTCTGCAGCCCCCCCATGTCTTCTTCTGTAGCCCCCCATGTCTTCCTTCTGTAGCCCCCCATGTCTTCTTCTGTAGCCCCCCATGTCTTCCTCTGCAGCTCCCCCATGTCTTCCTCTGCAGCCCCCCATGTCTTCCTCTGTAGCCCCCCATGTCTTCTTCTGTAGCCCCCCATGTCTTCTTCTGTAGCCCCCCATGTCTTCTTCTGTAGCCCCCCCATGTCTTCCTCTGTAGCCCCCCATGTCTTCCTCTGCAGCCCCCCATGTCTTCCTCTGCAGCCCCCCCATGTCTTCCTCTGCAGCCCCCCATGTCTTCCTCTGCAGCCCCCCATGTCTTCTTCTGTAGCCCCCCATGTCTTCTTCTGTAGCCCCCCATGTCTTCCTCTGCAGCTCCCCCATGTCTTCCTCTGTAGCCCATGTCTTCCTCTGTAGCCCCCCATATGTCTTCTTCTGCAGCCCCCCTAGGGCTTTGCTTCTTAATATTCGGCTGACACAGCGACTCACCTGCATCGGCTTCTCCTCTGTGCGACATTCTGCAGAGAGGGGCGGCTGAGTGGGGAGACCTCGCGACGCTGGCATGACCCCTGCACTGAACCCGGAAGTGCGGCGGTGCTGTGATACTGTGCCGGAACCGACGCTGCAGTGAACCGCACACCCCCCTCCCCCACTGTGTCAGGTGAGTGCGGCCGCTCTCCCGACTCTTCAGCTACCGGCCTGCATCATTATTTCACTTTTGGGGCGGATGAGTGACCCTGAAAGTGTAAGTAATCCACCGGCCTGTCACCTGGCCCAGTCCGCCCCTGCGGCCCAGACCAGAGTCACACTCAGGAGCTGCCAGCAGAGAAAAAAAAAAAAACACGGCTCTCTGGCTCGTTCACATCAAAGAGCCGGCTCAATGTGTCGGCTCGTTCGCGAACGACACATCACCAGCTGATAAGCAAATAGAATCTGTCTGCAGTCGGGGCGAGCGGTAGCTCAGTCAGTAGAGCGTCGGCCCTGCAAGCGCAGCGACTAGTGTTCGACTCCCAGCTGGTGCTGGTACCGGGTGCATAACAAAGTGAATGATAATTACTCACATAAGATGAGTATAATGTGTTCATGATATGTATGCATCTAGAAGGAACCAGAGGCATTGCACGAGTCCTTAGTGTAACATGAAACCTGTGAGCGGTAGAGCCGGCCTCAGCCAGACCTCAGTCGGCGGCCGCGGCAGATCTCTGGAGAGCAGGACAAAGCCCCCTTTTTTTATTAGGTTTAACAAATATGGTACAAGCCCCAAGCCTTTTTATTAAGTTTAACATACTTGGTATATCTATATGTATATTTTTTGCGCTCTTCTATTCATCAATGCGAGGATGCCACAGTTGTTCTTGCTCCTGCTGTAATATCGCAGGGATGACTGTCTGCAGCGCCAGCTTGTGACCCTGAGAGACAGAGCGGGAACACCAAGGAGAAGGAAGATGGCGGACTGAAGGGGATCAGGGAGCAGATCGGTAAGAGACGGCACCGCCTCTACTGCAGGACAGGGAGCCGCTGTGGTGGGCTGTCATGGAGGAAGACCTGAGGCCGGGCTGTCCTGTCTGTCATGGAGGGAGAGCTGAGGGGGCTGTCCTGTCTGTCATGGAGGGAGAGCTGAGGGTGGGCTGTCCTGTCTGTCATGGAGGGAGAGCTGAGGGCGGGGCTGTCCTGTCTGTCATGGAGGGAGAGCTGAGGGCGGGCTGTCCTGTCTGTCATGGAGGGAGAGCTGAGGGCGGGCTGTCCTGTCTGTCATGGAGGGGAGAGCTGAGGGGGGGCTGTCCGGTCTGTCATGGAGGGAGAGCTGAGGGCGGGCTGTCCTGTCTGTCATGGAGGGAGAGCTGAGGGCGGGCTGTCCTGTCTGTCATGGAGGGAGAGCTGAGGGCGGGCTGTCCTGTCTGTCATGGAGGGAGAGCTGAGGGCGGGGTTGTCCTGAGGGTCTGCCCATGGAGGGAGAGCTGAGGGTGGGCTGTCCTGTCTGTCATGGAGGGAGAGCTGAGGGCGGGCTGTCCTGTCTGTCATGGAGGGAGACCTGAGGGCGGGCTGTCCTGTCTGTCATGGAGGGAGAGCTGAGGGTGGGCTGTCCTGTCTGTCATGGAGGGAGAGCTGAGGGCGGGGTTGTCCTGTCTGTCATGGAGGGAGAGCTGAGGGTGGGCTGTCCTGTCTGTCATGGAGGGAGAGCTGAGGGCGGGCTGTCCTGTCTGTCATGGAGGGAGACCTGAGGGCGGGCTGTCCTGTCTGTCATGGAGGGAGACCTGAGGGTGGGCAGTCCTGTCTGTCATAGAGGGAGAGCTCAGGACGGGCTGTCATGGAGGGAGAGCTGAGGGCGGGCTGTCCTGTCTGTCATGGAGGGAGAGCTGAGGAAGGGGCTGTCATGGAGGGAGACCTCAGCAGGGGCTGTCCTGTCTGTCATGGAGGGAGAGCTGAGGAAGGGGCTGTCATGGAGGGAGACCTCAGCAGGGGCTGTCATGGAGGGAGAGCTGAGGAAGGGGCTGCCCTGGCCTTTTCCCCGGTGTTCACACACAGCTGCCAGCTCTTATCTGTTATCTGTGTCCTGGAATCACAGGATCACAGAGAACTACAAGTCCCAGCATGCCCTGCCAGCTGAGGAGCCTCTGCCCCTGTGGCAATCATGGTCTTCAGCAGATTTCCTATGCGGCTGGTGGGCACAGTTCAGTGCCCCACCGGCACTATGTACCAAAGGGCACAATTCAGAACCCATCTCTATGTGGGCAGTGGGCATAGCTTAGTGCCCGGCTCTATGTGGGGGGTGGGCACAGCTTAGTGCCTGTCTCTATGTGGGCACAGGTCAGTCAGTACCTGGCTCTATGTGGGCACAGCTCAGTGCCCGGCTCTATGTGGGCACAGCTTGGTTAACAGCTCTATGTGCCAGAGGGCACAGCTCAGTGCCCAGCTCTATGTGCCAAATGGCACAGTTCAGAGCCCAGCTCAGTGCCCGGCTCTATGTGGGTGGTGGGTACAGCTCAGTGCCCAGGTCTGTGCCAGAGGGCACCGCTCAGTGTCCGGCTCTATGTGCCAGATGGCACAGTTCAGAGCCCATCGCTATGTGGGCAGTGGGCATAGCTTAGTGCCTGGCTTTATGTGGGTGATGAGCACAGCTTAGTGCCTGTCTCTATGTGGGCACAGGTCAGTCAGTGCCCGGCTCTATGTGGGCACAGCTCAGTGCCCGGCTCTATGTGGGCACAGCTCAGTGCACGGCTCTATATGCCAGAAGGCACAGCTCTGTGCCCAGCTCTATGTGCCATATGGCACAGTTCAGAGCACAGCTGTATATGGGCTGTGGGCATAGCTCAGTGCCTGGCCCTATATGGGCACAGCTCATTGCCTGGCTCTCTGTAAGCACAGCTCAGTGCCCGGCTCTATGTGTAAGGGGGCTCAGCTCCGTGTCCGACTCTTATGTGCCAGATAGCACAGTTCAGAGCCCAGTTTTATATGCCAGAGGGCACAGCTCAGTGCCTGGCTCCATGTGAGCACAGCTCAATGCCCGGCTCTATGTGGGTGGTGGGCACAGCTTAGTACCCAGCTCTATGTGCCAGAGGGCACAGCTCAGTGTCCAGCGTTATTTGCCAGATGGCACAGTTGAGAGCCCAGCTCTGTGTGGGCAGTGGGCATAGCTTAGTGCCCGGCACTATGAGGGTGGTGGGCACAACTTAGTGCCTGTCTCTATGTGGGCACAGGTCAGTACCAATCTCTGAGGGCACAGCCCAGTGCCCAGCTATATGTGCCAGATGGCACAGTTCAGAGCCCAGTTCTGGGGGCAGTGGGCACAGCTCAGTGCCCGGCTCTATATATGCACAGCTCAGTGCCTGGCCGGTACTATGTACCACAGGGCACAGCTCTATGTGCCAGGGGGCACAGCTCAGTGCCTGGCTCCATGTGGACACAGCTCAGTGCCCGGCTCTATGTGGGTGGTGGGCACAGCTCAGTGCCCGGCTATATGTGCCAGATGGCACAGTTCAGAGCCCATCGCTATGTGGGCAGTTGCCATGGCTTAGTGCCCTGCTCTATGTGGGTGGTGAACACAGCTTAGTGCCTGTCTCTATATGGGCACAGCTCAGTACCTAGCTCTATGTGCCAGAAGTCACAGCTCCGTGCCCGGCTCTATGTGCGCACAGCTCACTGCCCGGCTCTATGTGGGTGGTGGGCACAGCTCAGTGCCCTGCTCTATTTGCCAGAGTGGCGCAGTTCAGCACCTGTCTCTATGTGCCAGAGGGCACAGCTCAGTGCCCGACTCTTTGCGCTCAGACTCTACATAAAAGTGACACAAACTTTCCACCAATGACAGGACGCCGTGCCCCCAATAGTGTGTATGCCAAAGAGTCATGGGGTTTATGTGATCTGTGGGGATCCAGGGGCCAACATCCAAAGAACGGATGTTCTGAGTTACCTGCTGGACTGCAGTGCACATGTATGACTAGTGAGACCACCACCCTCCACTCACAGAGCAGACGTGGGACCCCGCATTTTGGGATGAGTGGGAACGTGACTGCTCGGACCCTTCAAGCTGAAATGTTATAGGGAAAACCATTAGATTCTGTTCACACATTGCAGATTTCCTGCTTGTAAAATCCGCTGAATTTTACTGCACCAGAAAAGTGGGTGAGTTTTACCCTAATCTCATCCACTAGCTGCTTTTTATTGGGGAATGTGAACAGAAATTGACTCTTGTGTTTTCTGTAGTGGATACGTATATTTTGGGTGCAGGTTTTACTTATTTATAGCAATGGAGACCCTAGGGTTTTGTGCCAAATAGAAAATAATGGTGCAGGTTTTCTGCAGTTGGAAATCTGCACCTACAGAAAAAATCGCATCCGGGAAATGGCTGCGCCAAATCTGCGTTTTTGCCTAATTTTTTCATGTGGATTTTATTGTGTTTTTGTGAAAAGGGTTTGAAGATGTCATGATGTGATGTGGGGTTCCGCTGTATTTTTGATCACCAGCCCAGCAGGCAGGTACGGGCTGCCGCCCACCCCCAGTTGCATAGTTTTACCTGGCTGGAAACAAAAAAACCACCAACCTACAACAGGCGTGACAGCACGAATATTAAGGAACGGAAACCAGACTCACACCAAAAACACAACATACACATTCATCAAAGAAGCAGACGGGGAATGAAAAGCACAGACATAAATTATTTAGCTACATGTCCAGATGTTTATTATTATAGCAGTTATATTCTTGTATGTTCGGGCAGTATTATAGTAGTTATATTCTTGTACATAGGAGTAGAATTATAGTAGTTATTTTGGGTGAGTGAATGATGGACTGGGTGAGCGAATGATGACTGGTAGGAGGAGACTGGGTGAGCGAGTGATGGACTGGGTGAGCGAGTGATGATGGACGATGGATGGGTGAGCGAGTGATGGACTGGGTGAGCGAGTGATGGACTGGGTGAGCGAGTGATGGACTGGGTGAGCGAGTGATGGACTGGTGAGCGAGTGATGGACTGTGGCGTGATGCGAGTGATGGACTGGGTGAGCGAGTGATGGACTGGGTGAGCGAGTGATGGACTGGGTGAGCGAGTGATGGACTGGGTGAGCGAGTGATGGACTGGGTGAGCGAATGATGGACTGGGTGAGCGAGTGATGGACTGGGTGAGCGAATGATGGACTGGGTGAGCGAATGATGGACTGGGTGAGCGAATGATGGACTGGGTGAGGGAATGATGGACTGGGTGAGTGAATGATAGACTGGGTGAGCGAGTGATGGACTGGGTGAGCGAGTGATGGACTGGGTGAGCGAGTGATGGACTGGGTGAGCGAGTGATGGACTGGGTGTGAGCGAGTGATGGACTGGGTTAGCGAGTGATGGACTGGGTTAGCGAGTGATGGACTGGGTGAGCGAATGATGGACTGGTGTGAGCGAGGTGATGGACTGGGTGAGCGAGTGATGGACTGGGTGAGCGAGTGATGGACTGGGTGAGCGATGTGATGGACTGGGTGAGCGAGTGATGGACTGGGTGAGCGAGTGATGGACTGGGTGAGCGAGTGATGGACTGGGTGATTGAGTGATGGACTGGGTGATTGAGTGATGGACTGGGTGATTGAGTGATGGACTGGGTGATTGAGTGATGGACTGGGTGATTGAGTGATGGACTGGGTGATTGAGTGATGGACTGGGTGAGCGAGTGATGGACTGGGTGAGCGAGTGATGGACTGGGTGATTGAGTGATGGACTGGGTGATTGAGTGATGGACTGGGTGATTGAGTGATGGACTGGGTGATTGAGTGATGGACTGGGTGAGCGAGTGATGGACTGGGTGAGCGAGTGATGGACTGGGTGAGCGAGTGATGGACTGGGTGAGCGAGTGATGGACTGGGTGAGTGAATGATGGACTGGGTGAGGGAATGATGGACTGGGTGAGCGAATGATGGACTGGGTGAGCGAATGATGGACTGGGTGAGCGAATGATGGACTGGGTGAGCGAATGATGGACTGGGTGAGCGAATGATGGACTGGGTGAGCGAATGATGGACTGGGTGAGCGAATGATGGACTGGGTGAGCGAATGATGGACTGGGTGAGCGAATGATGGACTGGGTGAGCGAATAATGGACTGGGTGAGCGAACGATGGATTCGGTGACTGAATGTGGGACTGGGTGAGCAAACGATGGATTGGGTGAGCGAATGTGGGACTGGGTGAGTGAGTGATTGATGGACTGAGTGAGTGATTGATGAACTGGGTGAGTGATTGATGGACTGGATGAGTGAATGTTCCAGACAAGACAAGACTTCAAATATTTAATGATTCAGAGGTCTAAAATTGGCTGAGGGGTGATAATAATTTTATTTTACCCATAGAAAAAACATTCAGTCCTCAAGCCAGTTCTGCACCGTCTAGCAGCTTATTTGGCCAATAATATGGCTGGACATAATGCAGCCTGTGGGCCACATCCGGTCCTCTGGCTGTTTTACTCCAGCCCTGTGTCTGGCCAAGCTGGAGGTCACCTACGGGGCCACCCGGAGGGTTCTATGTGAGTGATTGGTTGGTGTGCAGGGGCCCAAGCTAAGTTGATCTATGCAGTCACCATCGGTCCTCTTTTCACAGACACTGAGATAAACTGGAGAGCCTACATAGACAAGGTGGAGGGCGAGCTGAACAGAAGTTACCATAACACCAAGATGAAGGGGAATACTAGGTCGCTGGTGTGAGTATAGAAGTTCAGCAGTCACAGTATCACCTATAAAATGTAAATAGACTGCTGTATATATTTATGTAGTTGTTACTGTGACTGCTTTATGTACATTATACAGGTGATCCTGCAGATGCTGTACAGTATATACATTATGTAGATGATATTGCCAGCAGGTGAATAATGGACTGGGTGAGCGAGTGATGGACTGGGTGAGCGAGTGATGGACTGGGTGAGCGAATGATGGACTGGGTGAGCGAATGATGGACTGGGTGAGCGAATGATGGACTGGGTGAGCAAACAATGGACTGGGTGAGGGAACGATGGACTGGGTGAGTGAATGATGGACTGGGTGAGCGAGTGATGGACTGGGTGAGCGAGTGATGGACTGGGTGAGCGAGTGATGGACTGGGTTAGCGAGTGATGGACTGGGTTAGCGAATGATGGACTGGGTGAGCGAATGATGGACTGGGTGAGCGAGTGATGGACTGGGTGAGCGAGTGATGGACTGGGTGAGAGCGAGTGATGGACTGGGTGAGCGAGTGATGGACTGGGTGAGCGAGTGATGGACTGGGTGAGCGAGTGATGGACTGGGTGATTGAGTGATGGACTGGGTGATTGAGTGATGGACTGGGTGAGCGAGTGATGGACTGGGTGAGCGAATGATGGACTGGGTGAGCGAATGATGGACTGGGTGAGCGAATGATGGACTGGGTGAGCGAATGATGGACTGGGTGAGCGAATGATGGACTGGGTGAGCGAATGATGGACTGGGTGAGCGAGTGATGGACTGGGTGAGCGAGTGATGGACTGGGTGAGCGAGTGATGGACTGGGTGAGCGAGTGATGGACTGGTAGGTGAATAATGGACTGGGTGAAGTGAGTGATGGAGTGGTGGTGAGCGAATGATGGACTGGCTAGGTGAATAATGGACTGGGTGAGCGAAGTGATGGAGTGGGTGAGCGAATGATGGACTGGCTAGGTGAATAATGGACTGGGTGAGCGAGTGATGGACTGGGTGAGCGAGTGATGGACTGGGTGAGCGAGTGATGGACTGGGTGAGCGAGTGATGGACTGGCTAGGTGAATAATGGACTGGGTGAGCGAGTGATGGAGTGGGTGAGCGATTGATGGACTGGCTAGGTGAATAATGGACTGGGTGAGCGAGTGATGGAGTGGGTGAGCGAATGATGGACTGGCTAGGTGAATAATGGACTGGGTGAGCGAGTGATGGACTGGGTGAGCGAGTGATGGACTGGGTGAGCGAGTGATGGACTGGGTGAGCGAGTGATGGACTGGGTGAGCGAGTGATGGACTGGGTGAGCGAATGATGGACTGGGTGAGCGAATGATGGACTGGGTGAGCGAATGATGGACTGGGTGAGCGAATGATGGACTGGGTGAGCGAATGATGGACTGGGTGAGCAAGATGGACTGGGTGAGGAATGATGGACTGGGATGAGCGAATGATGGACTGGGTGAGCGAGTGATGGACTGGTGTAGCGAGATGATGGACTGGGTGAGCGAGTGATGGACTGGGTGAGCGAGTGATGGACTGGGTGAGCGATGATGGACTGGGTGAGCGATGATGGACTGGGTGAGCGAATGATGGACTGGGTGAGCGAGTGATGGACTGGGTGAGCGAGTGATGGACTGGGGTGAGCGAGTGATGGACTGGGTGAGCGAGTGATGGACTGGGGTGAGCGAGTGATGGACTGGGTGTGAGCGAGTGATGGACTGGGTGAGCGAGTGATGGACTGGGTGATTGATGATGGACTGGGTGATGAGTGATGGACTGGGTGATTGAGTGATGGACTGGGTGATGAGTGATGGACTGGGTGAGGAGTGATGGACTGGGTGAGCGAAGTGATGGACTGGGTGAGCGAATGATGGACTGGGTGAGCAAAGTGATGGACTGGGTGAGCGAATGATGGACTGGGTGAGCGATGAGCGAAGTGGGACTGGGTGAGCGAATGATGGATGGGTGGCGTGAGGTAGGGAGGGCGAATGATGGACTGGGTGAGCGATGATGGATGGGTGAGCGATGATGGATGGGTGAGCGAATGATGGACTGGGTGAGCGATGATGGACTGGTGAGGAATGATGGACTGGGTGAGCGATGATGGACTGGGTGAGCGATGATGGACTGGGTGAGCAGATGGACTGGGTGAGGATGATGGACTGGGTGAGGTGATGGACTGGGAGCGAGTGATGGACTGGGTGAGCGATGAGATGGGTGACGATGATGGACTGGGTGAGCGATGATGGACTGGGTGAGCGAGTGATGGACTGGTGGGAGGAGTGATGGACTGGTGGTGAGGGGGATGGGACTGGGTGAGCGAGTGATGGATGGGTGAGCGAGTGATGGACTGGGTGAGCGAGTGATGGATGGGTGAGGATGATGACTGGTGAGATGATGGACTGGGTGAGCGAGTGATGGACTGGGTGAGCGTGATGATGGTGGGGTAGCGATGATGGATGGGTGAGGAATGATGGACTGGGTGAGCGAATGATGGACTGGGTGACGAATGATGGACTGGTGAGCGATGATGGACTGGGTGAGCGAGTGATGGACTGGGTGAGCGAGGATGGTGAGGAATGATGGACTGGGTGAGCGAGTGATGGACTGGGTGAGCGATGATGGACTGGTAGGTATGACTGGGGAGGATGATGGACTGGTGGCGATGATGGACTGGGTGAGCGATGATGGATGGGTGAGCGAATGTGGAGTGAGGTGGCATGATGGATGGGTGAGGATGTGGACTGGGTGAGTGAGATGATGGACTGGGTGAGGAGTGATGATGGGTGAGGAGTGATGTGAATTGGATGGTGGCAGTGATGCGATGGAGTGAGCGAGAGAAGTGATGGATGGGTAGATGTGGCTGGGGTGAGAATGATGATGTAGTAGATGAGAATGTGAGTCAATGAGTAGCATATGGTGTGAGCAAGATATGGTGGAAGCTGGGATGTGGTGTCGAGTGATGGACTGGGGACAGTGATGGCTGGTGAGCGATATGGTGGGTGAGGGTGAGGACTGGGTGAGCGAGATGGACTGGGTGTTGATGTGAGGATGAGATGTGAGTGACTGGGAATAGACTGGGGGGAGCTGGTGAGCGAGTGATGAGTGATGAGGGAGATATATGGGCTGGGATGGTGAGAGTGACGTGAGTGACGATATGACTAAACATGATGGACTGGTGAGATGATGGACTGGTGGATGATGGACTGGTGAGAATGATGACGGTGACTGATGGATGGTAGCGAATGATGATGGCGAATGATGTGGGGAGGATGATACTGGGTGAGCGATATATGAGCGATGATGGACTGGGTGAGCGAATGATGGACTGGGTGAGCGAATGATGGACTGGGTGAGCGAATGATGGACTGGGTGAGCGAATAATGGACTGGGTGAGCGAAGATGGATTCGGTGATGAATGTGGGACTGGGTGAGCAAACGATGGATTGGTGAGTGAATGTGGGACTGGGTGAGTGAGTGATTGATGGACTGAGTGAGTGATTGATGAACTGGGTGAGTGATTGATGGACTGGATGAGTGAATGTTCCAGACAAGACAAGACTTCAAATATTTAATGATTCAGAGGTCTAAAATTGGCTGAGGGGTGATAATAATTTTATTTTACCCATAGTAAAAACATTCAGTCCTCAAGCCAGTTCTGCACCGTCTAGCAGCTTATTTGGCCAATAATATGGCTGGACATAATGCAGCCTGTGGGCCACATCCGGTCCTCTGGCTGTTTTACTCCAGCCCTGTGTCTGGCCAAGCTGGAGGTCACCTACGGGGCCACCCGGAGGGTTCTATGTGAGTGATTGGTTGGTGTGCAGGGGCCCAAGCTAAGTTGATCTATGCAGTCACCATCTGTCCTCTTTTCACAGACACTGAGATAAACTGGAGAGCCTACATAGACAAGGTGGAGGGCGAGCTGAACAGAAGTTACCATAACACCAAGATGAAGGGGAATACTAGGTCGCTGGTGTGAGTATAGAAGTTCAGCAGTCACAGTATCACCTATAAAATGTAAATAGACTGCTGTATATATTTATGTAGTTGTTACTGTGACTGCTTTATGTACATTATACAGGTGATCCTGCAGATGCTGTACAGTATATACATTATGTAGATGATATTGCCAGCAGTCATAGTATCAAATGTTTAAAGTACATTAAGCAGTTGCAGAATTACTCAAATAATATACATACGACTGTCTATATACAGGTGATCCTACAGCTGCTGTATGTATGTTATTGGTAATAACGTGAATGCTGTATGTAGATTATGCAGGTAATACTGTAACCGCTGGCAGTATCACCTACATAATGTATATATAGAAGTCACATATACGGTGTATATATATATATATAATAATATATATATATATATATATAAAATATACACAGCGGCGGACTGGGGTGTCTGGGGGCCCACCAGGAAAATTGACTCCAGGGGCCCACCCACCCGGGCCCACCCATTCTTCAGCTATATGCAAATACCTGTTATCCGTTACACCTATTATAGTGTAGCGTGGACTGTAAAACACGGGCGGCTCCTGCACATCACCATTTCTGCGATGTATCATAACTGTAGTTTGCATTAATTTGGATTTTATGGTGAAAACAAGTTATCAGCCATGCACAGGCAGGGGCTCGCAGGCAGATCTTGCCCTGCGGGGCAGTCGACTTTTTCAAGCCGGTGGCCAACTGAAGAGCGGAGGGATGGGTGCTACCACTACAGAGGCCAACTGAAGAGCATGTGGGTGCTGGCGCTGCTTCACTAGCCTGCCAGCTGCCTGCTGCTGCCGCGCCAATCCCAGGTCACAGTTAGCCTCCACGCTGACGCCTGCGTCCTGCCTGCTGCGTCCCGGGTCCCGCGCGGCCGCTCTCACTGAGGGGGCGGCTCTAAACTGGGACTAAACCACCGGCCTGAGGGCCAAATGCCTCCCTGCCACCTGGGCCAGTCAGCCCCTGTGCACAGGTTAGGAAGGTGATCACTTATTTATTGGTGGAAGCCGCACCATCAGAAGAATGTGGAGTATTTGGTGAGTTTTGCACCTCAGTATTTTTAAGGCCAACTTCACACCACGTTGTGATCAGGTCCAGGGCTGCACAATGTGAATCAGACAGCCCCGGACCCGATTTTGACATAATGCAGCCCTATGGTGCTGGACAGGGCCGGATGGCAGCTATTTGCCATCCGGTTTTGTCCCTGTCCAGCAGCATCAGGCTGCAAACTATTTTTGCCCCGGACACAAAAACGGAGCTTGCATCATTTTGTGTCCGGGGCGAAAAATTTAAGCAAACCAGATCCTACCGGATTCTCCCGTTCCAGGACGATCCGGCACCCCCTAACATGATCCGGCACCCCCTAACATGAGAGTCTATGGGGCGCCGGATCGTGCCGACCTGACAGAGTCTGCCAGGTTCCCGGACGCCGGCTGCTGCACTTCAGCGTGAGCTCCGCTGAACTTCAGCACCATTTCAGTAGAGGACAGCTCCTGAAGCTGCGCTCTGAAGAATCTGGCTACAAACAGGACCGGAGGGTATATTAACCCTCCGCTTCTATTTGTCCGGACCTGTCAGGCTGTGTCCGATGCCTCCTGCAAAGCACCAGACACAGCCTGACAGGGGAAAAAACGTGGTGTAAAGCCGGCCTAAGACAGAACCAGGAGTAAAGCAATCAGAGGTAATTTTTTATATCTATTGGAAATTAAATAGTTTCCACTTATTGATATCAGATAAAACAAATGACTGACCAAAATCCACTCTACCAAGACCAATTTTACCAGATAGAAGTCAGAAATACCATCACACCGTGACCAGATCACATACTACCACAACATAGTGCCCAAATAATGCCACATACCAGACAAATACCGCCACACCATGACGAAAGCACATAATACCACCATAAAGTGATCAAATACTTCCATATACAAGGTATAAATACTGCCACACCATGAGACCTCATATTACCACCACATAGTGACCGAATAATACCATCTACAAGGGACAAATACCGTCATGTCAAGACCAAAGCACATAATGCCACGGTCCACCACATATAATACTAAATGAACAGAAATGTAAAAAAGCTCTGCATATTGGGTCAGTGCACAGGTAATAAAGTCATCACCAGTGACAATATACACTGGAGTTCAGTATATAGTGTCAGTGTACAGGTAATGCAATGATCACCATTGACATTATACGCATGAACTCTGTATATAGTGTCAGTGTGTGTGTATAGGTAATACATGTAGCTTCTCCCCCCACGATCAATGTAGCTTCTCCCTATCCATCCATGTTCCTTCTCCCTCTATTTCCCCCATTCATCCATTTACCTTTTCCCCCATCCACCAAACCATCCATGTACCTTCTCCCTATCCATCCCGTTCTCCCGCCTTTTCCATGCCACCCCCCCATCCATCCCATTCTGCCCCCTCTTCCAGGCCGCCCCATCCATCCATCCCATTCTGCCCCCTCTTCCAGGCCGCCCCATCCATCCATCCATCCCATTCTGCCCCCTCTTCCAGGCCTCCCCATCCATCCATTCATCCATTCCACTCTGTCCTTCCGGCTGCTATCTTCGGCAGTAACAGCGCCTTACCTGACTCCACATTCCTGATCCTGGCAGCTTCTTCCTCTGCGGCTCCCGGCCTCCGCTTGCTGGCACCAGGCAGCTTCTTTCTCTGTGGCTCCCAGTCTCCCGCTCACCAGCACCAGGCAGCTTCTTCCTCTGCGGCTGCCGGTCTCTGGCACCAGGTACCCGGCAGCTTAGTCCTCTGAAGCTCCCAGTCTCCGGCACCCGGCAGCACCAGGGGCCTGGCAGCACCAGGACAACCAGGGGCCCGGCACCACGAGGCCCGGGAACATGGGGGCCTGGCAGCACCAGGGGCCCAGCACCATCCGGCACCCTGGGGGCCCGGCAGCACCAGGCACCCTGGGGGCACAGCAGCACAAGGCACCACCAGGGGCCCAGCAGCACCAGGCACCACCAGGGGGGCCCGGCACCACCAGGGGGGCCCGGCACCACCAGGGTCCAGCAGCACCAGACACCACCAGTGGCCCGGCAGCACCAGGCACCACCAAGCATCCAGGGGGCCCAGCAGCACCAGGCATCACCATGGGCCAGGCAGCACCAGGCACCTTGGGGGCCCGGCAGCACCAGGAGCCCAGCACCATCAGGCACCCTGGGGCCCAGCACCATCAGGCACCCTGGGGGCCCAGCAGCACCAGGCACCTGGGGCCCTTGCAGCACCAGGCACCCTGGGGGCCCGGCAGCACCAGGCACCCTGGGGCCGGCCTGCAGCACCAGGCACCCTGGGGGTCCGGCAGCACCAGGCACCCTGGGGGCCGGCAGCACCAGGCACCCTGGGAGCCCGGCAGCACCAGGCACCCTGGGGGCCCGGCAGCACCCCCAGGGGCCCACCACCAGGGGGCCCAGCACCAGCAGGGGGGCCCAGCACCACCAGGCACCCTGGGGGCCCGGCAGCACCAGGCACCCTGGGGGCCCGGCAGCACCAGGCACCCTGGGGGCCCGGCAGCACCAGCAGGGCCCACTGGCTGGCCCAGCAGCACCAGGCACCCTGGTGGCCGCAGGGCAGCACCAGGCACCCTGGGGGTCCGGCAGCACCAGGCACCCTGGGGGCCCGGCAGCACCAGGCACCTGGGGGCCCGGCAGCACCAGGCACCCTGGGGGCCCGGCAGCACCAGGCACCCTGGGGGCCCGGCAGCACCACCAGGGGGCCCGGCAGCACCACCAGGGGCCCGGCAGCACACACCAGTGGGCCCAGCACCACCAGGGGGCCCAGCACCACCAGGGGGCCTGCACCACCAGGGGGGCCCATGCACCAGCAGGGGGGCCCAGCACCACCAGGCACCCTGGGGGCCCGGCAGCACCAGGCACCCTGGTGGCCCAGCAGCACCAGGCACCCTGGGGTCCGGCAGCACCAGGCACCCTGGGGGCCTGGCAGCACCAGGCACCCTGGGGGCCCGGCAGCACCAGGCACCCTGGGGGCCCGGCAGCACCAGGCACCCTGGGGGCTTCGGCAGCACCAGGCACCCTGGGGGCCCGGCAGCACCAGGCACCCTGGGGGCCCGGCAGCACCAGGCACCCTGGGGGCCCGGCAGCACCAGGGGCCAGCACCCTAGGGAGCCCGCACCACCCAGGGGGGCCCAGCACCAGCACGGGGGCCCAGCACCACCAGGCACCCTGGGGGCCCGGCAGCACAGGCACACCGGGGGGCCCAGCACACCAGGCACCCTGGGGGCCCGGCAGCACCAGGCACCCTGGGGGCCCAGCAGCACCAGGCACCCTGGGGGCCCGGCAGCACCAGGCACCCTGGGGCCCTGGCAGCACCAGGCACCCTGGGGCCCGGCAGCACCAGGCACCTGGGGGCCCAGCAGCACCAGGCACCCTGGGGCCCGGCAGCACCACACCTGGTGGGCCCGCAGCACCAGCACCAGGGGGCCCAGCACCAGCAGGGGGGCCAGCACACCAGGCACCCTGGGGGCCGGCAGCACCAGGCACCCTGGGGGCCTGGCAGCACCAGGCACCCTGGAGGCAGCCAGGCACCTGGGCGGCAGACCAGGCACCCTGGGAGGACCTGGCCAGCAACCAGGCACCCTGGGGGCCTGGCAGCACCAGGCACCCTGGGGCCTGGCAGCACCAGGCACCCTGGGGCCTGGCAGCACCAGGCACCCTGGGGCCCTGGCAGCACCAGGCACCCTGGGGGCCCGGCAGCACCAGGCACCCTGGGGGCCCGGCAGCACCACACCAGGGGGCCGGCAGCACCACCTGGGGGCCCGGCAGCACCACCAGGGGGCCCGGCAACCACCAGGGCCCGGCACACCACAGGGGGGCCCAGCACCACCAGGCACCCTGGGGGCCCGAGCCAGCACCGGGGCCAGCACCAGGGGGGCCGGCAGCACCAGGCACCCTGGGGTCCCGGCAGCACCAGGGGGCCCAGCACCACGAGGGGGGCCCAGCACCACAGGGGGGGCCAGCACCACAGGGGGGCCCAGCACAAGGCAGGGGGGGCCCAGCACCTGCAGGGGGGCCCATTACCAGCAGGGGGGCCCAGCACAGGCAGGGGGGCCCAGCACAGGCAGAGGGGGCCCAGCACAGGCTGGGGAGGGGCCCATTACTGACAGGGGGGGCTAGCACAGGCAGGGGGGCCACAGTACGGCAGGGGGGGCCCATTACCAGCAGGGGGGCCTAGCACAGGTAGGGGGGGCCCAGCACAGGCCGGGGGGGGGGGCCCAGCACAGGCAGGGAGGGCCCAACACGGGCAAGGGGGGGCCAGTACCAGCAGGGGGGCCCAGCATAGGCAGGGAGGCCCAGCACAGACAGGGGGGGCCCAGCACAGGCTGGGGGGGGCCGCAAGGCTGGGGGCCAGCACAGGCAGGGGAGGGCCCAGCACAGGCAGGGGAGGGCCCAGCACAGCAGGGGGGCCAGACAGGCAGGGGGGCCCAGTACCAGCACCCCCCTTCTCCTCCATACTCACCACAGTGCAGGCTGCCGCTGCCTGGGGCAGTCTCTCCTCTGCAGCGCCCTGAGCGCCGGCTCCCGGTGCGCACACAGGAAGCAGTCTCAGGGCGATGACGTCATTACCCTGAGACTGATCTCCTGCGCACGCGCCGGCAGGAGCCAGAGGGGCACAGCGGCGGCAGCAGGCAGAGCAGGGAGATCGCTCTCCCTGCTTTGCAGCTGCAGAGGGGCACAGCATCGCTAATCATATCGACAGTGCTGCCGATATGATTAGCAATATTCCCGGACCGGGGGGCCCAGGGGGTACGAGGGCGGGGCTTGGGGGGCATGGCCACATGTCTCGGGGCCCACCGGGGATTCTCCCGATCCTCCGGTGGGGCAGCCCGCCCCTGATAGCGCGGATTCTTAACTCACCACTTAAAAACTAATATTGAGTCTAATTGAATGGAATGTGTGAGCTTCCATAGAAGGCTAATGATAACCGTAGGCTAAGTGGAAGATAATGTAATACAGTACAATCTATTTATTCGTTTCTGTTCTAAAGTTAAGTGTTACAACCTGAAAGTGGTACTGTTCTTGGATCTCCACAACACTTATTTCCTGTATTGTGTTTATTTGTATGTGCTTTTAATTATTGTAATAAAGGTGTAATTTATGCTTGAAACTGTAACTCCTGAGTGGGTTCCACTTATTCCTATAGTATTTTGGAGTGTTTCATTATGTTCTAAATTGCACCAAGGCAAGGCAAAACAGACGCGAGTTAATCATGAGGCCGATACAATTGCTTTGGTGGATTTGTAGTTTGAACAAATTTTTACTTGCTGCCATTGTGGCCCAATAAAAAATGTGTAACATGGATGTCATTTTACTGTGGTCTGACACCAATTTTTGTAAAAGTGGGGACTCTTTATGGGGTCTCCTTGCTATGTGGTGCATGACTTTAGCAGGGCTCTCTGTGCACAATACCTACTCCTGACAATCATGCACCTCTTCGTCAATATTGAACGTTGAAATGCTGGGACCAGGCCTCCTGCCTTGCTGCCATTGTCGCTCAATACAAAATGTTGTGGTCCGACACTAATTTTTGTTGTGCTAATTTTTGGAAAATGTGGGACTCTTCTTGGTGTCTTCTTGCCGTGTTCTGCATGACTTGTGCAGGGCTCTCTGAGTGACTTGCCGACACCTGTCATTCATCCTCATTTTACTCCATGTTGAACATTGAAATCCTTAGGCCAGGCTTTGTATCTTACACCCATAGTAGGCATTTCCAAAATGTTGAAAACTGCTGCCACATTTCTCCTGTGACTCATGCGTCTGTTATTCTGAGTTTCACTCAGGTCTGAAATGTAAGTAAATGTCAGCCACCTCCTATTTTTAACTGATTTTGAAGAGTTTGCAGGCAGGCACAGGCCATTTATCAGGCACCCATGCTACACCATGATATTATTTGTTCTCTGGTTGATTGCTGTCACTTTTCTTGGTGTCTGCAACTACTGTGAGCAGTTTGGGAGCTTTGGGGCTCCATTGAAGATGTTTTATATGTGTTGGATGGTTGCCTGCCATTGATTTCAATGGGGTTAGTGGGCGTTCGATAAACAGTTCATCGAACAATTCGGTGAACACCTCGTTGTTCAGCGACCCGAACTCAAACACTAAAGTATTCGCTCATCTCTACTGCTAATATGTGTAATAATATACAGTTTACAGTTCAGAAAAGCAAAATGTGGGAAAGGGACTCTATAAATGCTTAAAATGTCTCACTCTAATACCTAGCGAAGCAAATTAATTTAGTTATTTTCCAGTTTTCATTTTGTGACTCATTGACATACTGTATAATCAATTTTTACGGAACTTAGTAATGTGAAATGAAAAAAAAGTTTTCTCTATCCAAACATATCCATGCACAATTAAATTATCCATATTCAAAATACTTTTTCAAGTGGCTTCTAGCAGTTTTATCCAAACTGATAAATTTAGTGGTAACTTTTTCTAATGCTACATGCTCTCTATTCTTTTGTGCTTTTTTTCTCCAGCACGATCAGATGAATTCCATTGCACTGAGGTACTTTCAAAAGAACTGTCACAAATCCAGTGCTGTGTTGGGAGAATATGAACAGAAGCTAAGATGCATTTTTTAAAGGGAATCTGACAGCTGTCCTGACGGAGACAACTATTGCCACCTACAATGACTGACATTCTAGATAGAATTACCTTATATAATACATACGAGTTTAACTTTGCGATGAGGAATAAAGAGTTTAGAAAGTACAACTTGAGGTGGGAACATGGATAAATATTTACACTCCCAATTTACGCTTACTGGAGCCTCATTCACGTTAAACCCAAGTTGCTAGTGTTCTTATCAACAGTTTTTTGTAAGTTGAAATAGTTACCTTTTCAGGAATCATATTCTTGTTATGTTTTGTGACATCTTTTTTGTTGTTTCATTTTTTTAAACCGCTTCTTGTATCTTTATATTTATACCCTATATCCCCCTTTTTATCCCTTTACCCCCTGTTCACCCCTGTTTCCTTATTTTGCATGTAAAAAAACTTTAATAAAATAGTCTGAATACTGACAGCTGTCCTATGTCCTACATGTCTTTATTTCACTCTGTCGTGATTCAAATAAATTCCTTTTGTTGTTTTCTTGTAAAGTAAATTTCCCTAAAAAAATGTTTTTATAACTTGGCCAGTTATGGGTGACTATTCATGGGGTGTTGTTTTCCCCTAGACTAAGTGTTCACTATTCATTTTATCATGCCCCTTTGTGCATGACTTATATAATTTCTAAGAGGGGCTAGGGGCTCCTTAACAATGTGCAGTAAACTTGGGTGTATGCACCCAGGCTTCATAGGTGCACTATGTATGTCCAGAGAAGCAGTGGTGACATACGACACAGCCAACTATAGGATTTGCAAAGCTGGCGATAACAACTGGCTAAGTCCTGCATCACTTCTACCTCCCAGGGCATAGACAGTACATTAATAAAGCAAGGGTGTGTGCTGAAACAATTATGCTCATGTTTTCTCATTAAAGAAGACGTGTCATTATCATGAATATGTAAACCATGAGTGGGAACCTCCGTTCCGTGGGCAGCAAGTGACCTGCAGCGAACTTCCCCTCGACCCTCAAGCATATTCCAGGGATTGCAATTATTGGGTTGGAAGCATAGTCCTGCACATTGCTGGCGCTTTAAACCATTCTTGCATGGCAAGCATACACATGCAGCATTTACTACTGAACATTGCAGTACATGCATTGAAGGATTATGTGCTGACGCTAGTGTCAAGACATACTGTTGGACGGAACATGCGATGCGCTCCTGTCCAACAGATGAAGACCGCATTGGCAGCTCGAGTATCTTCTCTCTTATGATGTACGTTCTTCATGTTTCTTGTGATATGTGCTCTACCCCTGTCTCCTGTGATATGTGCTCCAGCCCCCTGTCTCTTGTGATATGTGCTCTATCCCCCTGTCTCCTGTGATATGTGCTCCAGCACCCTGTCTCCTGTGATATGTGCTCTAACCCCCTGTCTCCTGTGATATGTGCTTTAGCTCCCTGTCCCTGTGATATGGGCTCCAGCCCCAACGTCTCCTGTGACATACATGCTCCAGACCACTGTTTCTCATGATTTGTGCTTCAGCCCAATATCTCCTGTTATATATGCGCGCCAAACCAATGGGTAGAGCTAGTGTAGAATGTATTCCTGTTCTACAGATGAAGACTATGGTAGCAGCCTGGGTGTGTCCTTTCCTGTGATATGTGCTCCATCCCCAATGTCTCTTGTGCTATACATGCTCCAGTGCACTGTCTCCTGTGATATACATGATCCAGCCCAAATATCTCCTGTGATGTATGTACTCCAGCAGCCAATGTTTCCTGTGATATATCATAGAATCAAAAAATGGTATAGTTGGAAGGGACCTCCTGGGTTATCTGGTCAAACCCTCTACTATAAGTTTGAAGATTTCTATTGAAGGGGAACTCATCACCTCTCTTGGCAATCATTCCACTCATTGATCACCCCTAATGTCAAAGTTTTTTTCTAATATCTGGGTCACCCCCCATTCAGTTTAATACCATTGCTTCTATTCTTTCCTTGTGAAATGAAAATAAAGCTGATCCCTCTTCAGTGTGACAGCCCTTGAGTTATTTGTAGACAGCTATTAAGTCTCCTGCCAGTCTTCTTTTTTTGCAAGCTAAACATTCCCAAATTCTGTAACCGTTCCTCATAGGACATGGTTTGCAGACCAGTCACTTTCTGGTCAATCTTCTCTGAACTTGCTCAATTTTGTTGATGTCTTTTTTAAAATGGAGAGCCCAGAAGTGGACACAGTATTCCAGATGAGGACTGACCATAGAGGAGTAGAGGGTGATACTAGCGTCACGTGATCTAGACTGTATGCTTCTGTTAATACAACCAAGAAGTGTGTTTGCCTTTTTTGCTGTTGCATCACACTGTTGACCTATGTTCAGTATGTGATTTATTAATATACCTGTTTTTTTCACACAGGCTGTTGCATAGCCCTATTCCTCCCATTCTGTATATGCTATTTTCATTTTCTTTCCCTAGATATAAGACTTTGTATTTTTCCCTGTTAAAAACCATTTAGTTAGTTGCTGCCCACTGTTCAAGTTTGTTTAGATTTTTTTAATCCTCTCTCTCTTCTCTAGTACTAGCTAAAGATGTTAAACTACACAGGGCCCAGGTACCCCACTTGAGACATTCTTCCAGCTGGATGTATAGCCACTTATGACCATTCTTTGAGTTTGATCACTAAGGCTGCTTTCACATCAGCATTTTGCTGATGTTTGGGACCGATCCGGCAGATGGCTCCGGATTGGCTGCCTAACAGCCAACTTGGGCCCATATCCAGCAACCCCCATGCATTGTCTATGGGGCTTGCGGTCGGGTGCGGCAAGTGCAGTTGTACCAGATCTGGCACTTGCGGCGGCGAAAAAAACACTGTTAGCACCGGGGTTTTTTGCCACCGCAGGTGCCAGATCTGCTGGATCTAGCAGAATCGATTTGTCGCAACCGACCATATGCCCCATACACAATGCATGGGCTTGCTGATCCGTCCGCAAGTCGGCCATTAGGCGGCTGATCCAGCAGATGTAGCACCATCTGCCAGATAGGCCACAAACATCAGCAACACGCTGAAGTGAAAGCAGCCTAAGACAGTTATGAATTCACCTGACAGTTGCCTTGTCCATTGCATACTTGGTAATTTTTTCAATAAGGAGATACTTTGTCAAATGCTTTGCTGAACTTAAGATATACTATATCTACTTCACTTCCCTCATCCATCCAGTCAGTGGTTCTGTCATAAAAAGAAATTAAGTTAGTCTGACATGACTTATTAGTTACAAACCCATGCAGGCTCCGGTTAATCACTTAATTCTCATCCAGGTACTTGCATACATGTTGTTTAATAATTTATTCAAAGATCTTTCTTGGTATAGAAGTCAGGCTCACAGGCCTATAGTTCCCTGGGTTCACCTTCTTCCCCTTTTTGAAGATGTGGACAACATTTGCTCTTTTCCAGTCCTCTGAGACTTATCCTGTTCTCCAAGAATTTTCAATGATTATGAAAAGTGGTTCAAAAAGTCCCCTGCTATCTCCTTCAGTAACCTGGGGTATAACTCATCTGGGCCTGGAGACTTAAGTTCATTTATATTATCTAACTACTCCCTCACTATCACTCTGTTTATAGATAAAAGAATCTAGGCTATTCCTTTAATTAGTACAGTGAAGATCAGTTGATGTTTTCTTTCTGAGAGTAAACAGATGCAAAAAGGAATTTAAAAGTTCAGCTTTCTCAACATCATTTGTTACCACTTCACCATTTTAATCCTTTAACAATTCTAGAGCATCTTTGACTTTTCATTTACTTTTGATATACACCCAAAATCCTTTTCTATTGCTTTTTACATTTCTTGCAAGCCTTAATTCATCTTAATTCAGCTTTAACTAATCTGATACGTGCCCTGTAGGTTCTGCAGACTGCTTTCTATTCTTCTTTAGATAAGCTTCATTCTTTCCATTTCATAAATATTTTTTTCTTCCTTTTTAGCATAAGTTTAAGTTCTGTGTTTATACATTTTAGTTTCCTTAAATGCTTCCTATTTCTTCCTCTTTTAGGGATTGCTAACGATTGTGCTTTGAAAATCCTATTTAAAAAAATTTCCCATCCTTCATCTCATTTTAAGTACACACAAAAATCAACCATCCAACATCAATACCCAGGAGAGAAGGGCCATACAGTCTTTGAAAACCAACAAAGACATCATTATTAAACCTGCAGACAAGGGTGGTGCAATAGTCATGATGAGCAAATATGACTACCTGAAGGAACAAACAGACAACTGATGGACACACGCTACTACAAGAAATTGGAGTCTGACCCCACACAGGACTATCACAAGGAATTAAACAAGGCGGTCTCTTGTCTACCTCACATATCCTTAAGAGCTGATGACCTAATACCAGAAAGTCCAAGAACAAGCACATTCTACATGCTTCACAAAATTCACAAATCAGGAAATCCTGGAAGACCAATCATTTCATGTGTGGGCACCCTCACTGAACAAATTTCTGGGTGGGTAGAGGGTGTTCTCAAACCCCTGGTAAAAGAGACACCCAGCTACATTCAGGACACAACTGACCTATTGACTAAACTGTCAGCAATAGGTCCTCTACCAGAAGGAACCATCTTCGCCACAATGGATGTGGAATCTCTGTACAGTAACATCCCACATGGATTAAATGCCTGCAAAACCTTCCTGGAAAACACAGGGATTGATCCTGACTCTGTGGTGAAGCTTATAAAATTCATCCGCACGCACAACTACTTCACCATTGACGACAACATATATTTACAGGAGACTGGACCAGCAATGAGTAGCAAAATGACACCACAATATGCAAATCTTTTCATGGCCAAGCTTGAAGGTGACTTTTTATCCTCTTGTCCTATCAGGCCTCTGGCCTACTACCGGTATATCGATGGCATTTTAATCATCTAGACAGAGTCTGAGCAACAGCTGAAGACTTTCCATGAACACTTTAATCAGTTTCATCCTACCATCAACTTAACACTCAACTACTCCCGCACTGAAATCAGCTTTCTGGACACCATCATTAAGCTACAGAACAATGAAATAGAGACATCTCTGTACCGGAAACCAATTGACCGTCCAACAGATCTCCGATGGGACAGTTTTCATCCAAAACACATAAAAAACCCTACAATCAGATATGTTCCAACCCGACAGATAGAGACAATCACCTTGAGGACCTCAGAAAGACTTTTTTGAACCAGGGCTACCATCCAAGAGCAATCAAAAACCAAATTACAAGAGCCACCAGAATATCAAGGAATCATCTCCTACATTACAAAACTAGAGAAGAAAACAATAGAGTTCCACTCGTAGTCACCTACAATCCAAGCCTGGAGGAGCTAAGAAAAGCTGCACGGAAACTGCAACCACTCTTACAAAAAAATGCCCGACTAAAATCAATATTTCCGGATCCCCACTCTTGTGTTTTGGACAACCTCCAAATCTAAAAAACATCATTGTCAGAAGCGCCCTGTCCTCTAAAGCAGCAACAGGAACCTTTCCCTGCAACGAGAACAGGTGCAAAACCTGTCCATCTATAATGACAACGGACAAGATAAAGATTCCTGGGACAGATCAGGACTACAAGATCTCAGGTAACTTCAGTTGCACCACAAGCAATGTGGTGTATTTTATTACATGTACCAAATGTCCAACAGGTGTCATGTACGTAGGGGAGACCGGGCAAAAATTCAGAACACGAATGAATTCTCATCGCCACTCAATAAAAGAAAAGCATATGAATCTACCTGTAGCGAACCATTTTTGCACCTCTGACCACAGTGAAACCGATATGAGGCTGCTCATTTTGAAAAGCAACTTCAAATCCACAGAGAGAGAAGAATTTGGGAATTCAAATTGATAACGACCTTTGACACATTCAAAACAGGATTAAATATTTCACATGGTTTCATGGGTTTCTATATAAAATAAATTTGCGTTTGGGAACATCATGCGTTTTCTTATATAAATTTAAAGGACACTTGGGGATATCACATCTCCCAGACACTCCATTTTGTGGACTATGAACTTTTTACTTTTCTTATGTGAACTCTCTCGATTTATTGCTCTCAACAACTCACTTAAGTATGTTCAGGTCTCCACAGGCTACTAACCATATAACAATCTATAAAATGGGAGAATTGAGGGAATGGACTTGCAGAGGGATAATATGCTTAAATCAGGTGATCGACCGACATGGCCTCAAATCATTTGAATCCTTGAAGTCAGAATTCAGTCTGACGGATAGGCATGGCTTTCAGTATGCACAGGTTAAACATGCATATCACAAACAGAGTAAAGAAAGGAATTTGTGCATACTGACCGATATTGTACTGGACTACATTTGCATGTCTGGAAGATCGAAGGGGGTGATTACCTCGATCTATGCTGACCTATTGCATACATTCCTTCTGAAACATCCTGTGAAAGCGAAGGTGAGGTGGGAAAGGGATGTAGGAGTTCTGTCTGAGGATAAATGGAACACAATTTTAGAGTACATCCCCAAATTATCTTTAAGTGAACCAGGTAGAATGTCCCAGCTCTTGCTTGTTCACAGGGCATACCGCTCCCCGGTCTTTCTGCACAGGATTGGGCTGCGGTCAGACTCGGAATGTCCGAGATGTAGGCTAGAAGATGCGGGCATCCTGCACATGATCTGGGAGTGTCCACGCCTCGCATCCTTCTGGATTGTAATCCTCACCCTAATAGAAGGGAAATATCACTGTGTGATTCCGCGAGACCCGGTGGTCTGCATACTTGGGTATGTGGAGGAAATAGAGGTAGACTCTATGGGGAAGATAGCCATAGCTCGCCTCCTGTACATAGCCAGGAAACTCATTGCCAAATATTGGATCTTGGAGGAAACACCCTCTAGGCGGGAGTTTCTTAGACAAGTCTCTTATGTGATTAAACTGGAAGAAAAAATATACTTTAAGAGGAAAAATGCTAAATACCTGGACCGCCTCTGGGCACCGTGGAAATAATTGTGCTGTCTCTGGCAGACGCCAGTCTAATACGATAACTGATAAGCACAATATAACGGTACAGCTTGATACTAGTGAGAACACTGTCAACGCTAAATGTATGGGAGCGTGTTAGTATTTGGAATAGATTGATTGTTGTCTAGCCTGGGTAAGGGAAAAGGGGGGGGTTGTTGTTTTGTGGGGAGGGGGACAGTTTTTGGGAGGTTTATACAAGGGGGAAAAATTGACATTGTGAAGGATTGTATTATGCTTTGTTATTCCTTGCTGATTCTAATAAAATTTATCTGATTTTAAAAAAACAAAAAAAACAAAAACCATATAACAATAATGCAATTAGTTCCGCTTATCTTAGTATTTTATTTTCTCTTTCCCAGGTCCTCTACCCCTCCCTACCCTGACTCTGCTTTAAGTCACCTGTCATATTTACCACAGCATCGAACACTGTTTTTTTCCATTTTTTTTTTCTTTTGCTTATGTATATATGTATGTGTCTTCAGAATTTGTGTCATTATCAGCCTGACGAAGGGGCCATAGTGTCCCGAAAGCTTGCTATGTTTACCATCTTTTCAGTTAGCCATTAAAAGGTATCAACCACTGAGAATTCCCAGATTCCAATATTTTTCTATCTACTGGCTAACACGGTACAAATATTTTTTACTCATCCTTCATGGACATTTCTGTCCTTAAGGACATTTAGCCATTAGATCCCTTCTATGTTCTTTCTGAGTCCCTTAAAATCTGCCTTTTTTGAAATCCAATCTTGAAGTCTGAGTTTTCACGGGTCTCCCTCCTCTATTTATCCAAAATTCTATGATAGCATTATCACTGCCTCAAGGGGTCCCATCCACCCTTACCACCTCAACCATTTTCTCCCTGTTTATAAGGATTAGATCCAGGGTAGCAGATCCCCTTGTTTTTTACTCTACCTTTTGGAAGATCAAGTTGTCATCAAGACAGGATAAGAACTTGCTGGACCTGTTAGGCCTGGTTCACATCACGATTTTGTGCCTGTCCGTGGGATCCGAGTTTGAAGGAGGATCCTACGGACAGGCACGGATCCACACGGATCCCTGCAATCGGATGGCAAATAGCCATCTGATACGATTCTATGCAGGATCCGTGTGGATCCTGCGGTTCCCTGTCTTTCCCCTCCATCTTCCCTCTCTTTGCCTCCTCCATCTTCTTCCTTCTGCTATTCTATGCTGTCTTCCCATTTTTCTATTCTGTCCCCCTGCTATTCTATTCTGTCCCCCTGCTCCTCTATCCTCATCTAATCCCTATCCTGTCCCCTCTTGTCTTCCCTGTGTGTAAAAAAACCAAAAAACTGCTCCCGGAGTATACATCACCTGTCACCGGCTCCCACAATGCAACACCATCGGGGCTGAAGGACCTGTGATGATATCACAGAGCCGATCACATGACCCGTCAGCTGACCGGATCTCTGACATCATCACAGGCTCTTAATCCCCGATGGTGTTGCATCATGGGAGCCGGTGACAGGTGATGTATACTCCGAGAGGGTTTTTTTTTTTTTACACACAGGGAAGACAAGAGGGGACAGGATAGGGATTAGATGAGGATAGAGGAGCTGGGGGACAGAATAGAATAGCGGGGGGACAGAATAGAATAGCGGGGAGACAGCATAGAATAGCAGAGGGGAGAAGATGGAGGAGGCAGCAGGGACAGGGAGAGGCAGGGAATACGGAGCCAACATCAGATCCAAGGTGAACTCGGATCCGATGTCCATAGGCTCCCATGTTGTGGGTACTCGGATCAGCATTGATCCGATGCTGTCCGATTTGAGTCACGGACACAAAATCGTAGCAGACTACGATTTTGTGCCTGTAATTAAATTGGATCGGATGGTGCCAAAATCGGATGCCAATAGTGGCACATCCGATACAATTCCCATAGGGGAACATGGGATCCGATTTCGGATTTTATTGTATCCGTTTTGAAACTGATTCAATCGGATGACCGAAAATCGTAATGTGAAAGGAGCCTTAGTTTTGCTAAATTGAGAATCCCAACAAATGTCTGGGTAAATGAAATCTCCCACTATGATGTATGTTTTGAGAACTTGATTATCGGATCCATAAAGAGTTCACAAATATCTTCAGCTTGAACAGGCGACCTGTAGTAAATGCCTACAATGGTGTCCTTCTCCATTGTTCTCTTCTTGTATTCTTACCCGAGCAGTTTCCACAGAACGTCTATGTCACATCGCCATTGGACTCGGTGGCCAGTGTTCCTGCCTCGGCCGCTGGGAGGAACCGGATTCCTTCGGCTGGTGGCACCGGTGACAGGAGGGCCTTGTCCTCATATGGAACTGCTCCCGCGACGTCTGCCTCTGTCGCTGAGCGCCGCTGTGTTTCCCCTCTGGGTGGTGTTGGTCGCAGAGGAGCGGGCCCTGCAGAGGTGTCCGTTAGGCGCAGCCTGCGTTCTTCTGTCAGAGGTGGCGTGGGTGGAGCCAGTCGTGCATCTACATCTGGCCTGGATCTAGGGGCGGTCCGGATGAGGTCATCGGGCTGTGAGCTCCAGCCTATGGGAGGTAACCGCGCCCTTCAAATACATTGGAGCCTGTCTTGCAGGCTGCCAGATATAGTTTTGGTTCCCCAGTGATATAGTGTATGTTTGGTTTTGCCCTTGACCCTTGCCTGGATTCTCGACTCTGCTACTGCCTGATGATTTTGTACCTTCGCTGCCCTCTCGGTTTTGACTCGGACTTCTGACTTTGTTTTTCGGGTCTTGATTTTTTCCCCTGGCGACCTTCCCTGCTCTGTTGCTCATAATAGGCAGCTACCCCCTGGGCTCCGCTATAATTCCAGATCCCTGTATAGGGGTTAAGGGTCTCGGGGTTTCTCGGGGTGCTGCCTTTCCAGCAGCTCAGCTTCACAGCGGATGGTTGTCACAGTCTAGTCCCTGAATCTTCAATCTCTGTGGCGATATAGGTTTTTCTAACATACCATGGGGAAAAAAAATTTATTCAGCCACCAGTTGTGCAAGTTCTCCCACTTAAAAAGATGAGAGAGGCCTGTAATTGTCATCACAGGTAGATCTCAACTGTAAGAGACGAGACAAAATGAGAAAATAAATCCTGAAAATCACATTGTCTGATTTGGAAAGAATTTTTTTTTTCCAAATTTTGATGGAAAGTAAGTATTTGGTCACCAACAAACAAGCAAGATTTCTTGCTCTCACAGACCTGTAACTTTTTCTTTAAGAGGCTCCTCTGTCCTCCACTCACTACCTGTAGTACTGCCACCTGTTTGAACTTGTTATCAGTATAAAAGACACCTGTCCGCAACCTCAAATAGTCACACTCCAAACTCCACTTTGGTAAAGACCAAAGAGCTGCCGAATGACATCAGAAACAAAATTGTAGCCCTGCACCAGGCTGCGAAGACTGAATCTGCAATAGGCAAGAAGCTTGGTGTGAAGAAATCAACTGTGGAAGCAATAATTAGAAAATGCAAGACATACAAGACCACTGATAATCTCCCTCAATCTGGGGCTCCACACAACATCTCACCCCATGGGGTCAAAATGATCTCAAGAACGGTGAGCAAAAATCCCAGAACCACATGGGGGGGACCTAGTGAATGACCTGCAGAGAGAGCTGGGACCAACGTAACACAGGCTACAATCAGAAACACTTTACACCGCCAGGGACTCAGATCCTGCAGTGTCAGATGTGTCCCCCTGCTTAAGCCAATACACGTCCAGGTCTGTCTGAAGTTTGCTAGAGAGCATTTGGATGATCCAGAAGAGTATTGAGAGAATGTCATATGGTCAGATGAAACCAAAGTAGAACCTTTTGGTAGAAAAACAACTCGTCATGTTTGGAGGACAAAGAATGCTGAGTTGCATCCAAAGTACACCATACCTACTGTAAAGTATGGGGGTGGCAACATCATGCTTTGAGGCTGTTTCTCTGCCAAGGGACCAGGACAACTGATCTGTGTACATGAAAGAATAAATGGGGCCATGTATCGTGAGATCTTGAATGCAAACCTCCTTACATTCAGATGGAAGAACGTCTCAAGTGGGGTATCACAATTGGTGACTAACTAAATACTATTTTCCCCACTGCACAATGCAAAACGTCCTCCCTGTTTCTTAAGTCTGCTTCTTGCACATAATTTGTATCCTTCTACAGTAGATGTGTTCCTATCATGTGCATCTACTCAGGGCCGTATTTGCCCTTAGGCACTTGTAGGCACGTGCCTAGGGCGGGGCCATTCGGGGGACGGCATCTGAGCGTGTCTTTTTTTTTTTTTTTAATTTTTTTTTGTGCTCCCAGCCGGCCTGGTCGCAAGCCCCGCCCCCGTCATCATCAGGCCCGCCCACCCACCTCACCTCAGCTTGCAGGCAGCCTCAGCAGACCTGGAAGAAGAGACGAGAAGGAGGGGCCCACCGTGGAGGTGAGATCACTTGACGTTCCCGCGTAGGTAGCAGCACATCGCTGGCAGGCAGCGGCTCAGCTCTGAGTCAGCGCCGGAGTCCGGATGCCATCGCCGGTATGTGTGCACTGCAGATGCATGGACCATGCACCAGAGCTGTATCTATGAGGGGACTGGCTGGTCATTTGCCCCGGCTGCACCAGGCAGGGAGGGCGCCACCAGCCTTCTGCTGCAGTGCCCGAGGCCAGGTCTCTCTGCCAGCCGCATGTTATGCCCCACCGAATTGATTTCCACCTGCGGAGCAGAACAGTACATCTATGGCTGCCGTGCTGGTTGTCATGGTGCTGGATGAGGTGAAATTAATGTGTGGGATCGGATCAGGAGGGATTTACAGTGTGGATATAGCAGCCATGTGTGTACGAGGTGTACGGAGCGGAGCCGCGTGTGTACGAGGTGTACTGAGCGCAGCCGCGTGTGTACGAGGTGTACGAAGCGGAGCCTAGTGTGTACGAGGTGTATGGAGCGGAGCCGCGTGTGTACGAGGTGTACGGAGCGGAGCCGCGTGTGTACTAGGTGTACGGAGCGGAGCCGCGTGTGTACGAGGTGTACGGAGCGGAGCCGCGTGTGTACGAGGTGTACGGAGCGGAGCCGCGTGTGTACGAGGTGTACGGAGCGGAGCCGCGTGTGTACGAGGTGTACGGAGCAGAACCTCGTGTGTGTACGAGGGAGCAGAAACGAGTGTGTACGAGGTGTATGGAGCGCAGCCGCGTGTGTACGAGGTGTATGGAGCGAAACCGCGTGTGTACGAGATGTACGGAGCAGAGACGAGTGTGTACGAGGTGTACGGAGCGGAGCCGCGTGTGTACAAGGTGTACGAAGCAGAACCTCGTGTGTGTACGAGGGAGCAGAGACGAGTATGTACGAGGTGTATGGAGTGCAGCCGTGTGTACGGGGTGTACGCAGCGGAGCCAAGTGTGTACGAAGTGTACGGAGCGGAGCCGTGTGTGTACAAGGTGTACGAAGCAGAACCTCGTGTGTGTACGAGGGAGCAGAGATGAGTGTGTACAAGGTGTATGGAGTACAGCCGCGTGTGTACGAGGTGTACGGAGCGGAGCCGTTTGTGTACGAGGTGTACAGAGCGCAGCCGTGTGTGTACAAGGTGTACAGAGCGCAGCCGCGTGTGTAAGAGGTGTACGGAGCACAGCCGCGTGTGTAAGAGGTGTACGGAGCGCAGCCGCGTGTGTACGAGGTGTACGGAGCGCAGCCGCGTGTGTACGAGGTGTACGAAGCGTAGCCGCGTGTGTACGAGGTGTACGAAGCAGAGCCGCGTGTGTACGTGGTGTACGGAGCAGAGCCGCGTGTGTACGAGGTGTACGGAGCAGAGCCGCGTGTGTACGAGTTGCACTGAGAGGAGCCGCGTGTGTACGAGGTGCACTGAGAGGAGCCGCGTGTGTACGAGGTGCAGGGGGTGAAACTGCATGTCCGAGGTGTATGAAGTGGAGCTGCGTGTACAGTGTACGAAGTGTATGGAGCGGAGCCGCGTGCATATGATGTGTGTGTACCAGTGGTAGCCCCTCGTGGATGCCGCTTCCGCTCCTATAGTCCCGGCTACCTTTGCCAGCAGCATTCTTCTCCAGAGTCCCAGCCGCCGTTGTCTGCCCTCTGCAGCTCAGCATGGCAGAGCATGATGATGTCATCACTGAGCGCCGCTGTATTGAGACATGCAGAGCGGCAGAGCAGATGTTGAGGAGACCGGAGCAGCGAGAAGAGAGGTGAGGAGAGAGAGATCCGGACGGCCAGACACTGCGCTTGGCTGCAGTGCCATCCACATGGCAGTGTGGCTCCGATGAGCTGCTTGCATTATTTGTGCACTCCAGGACGCTTGCATATGTCGAACCCACTGGGACGGGGTACTCGGTACCGGACCGGGTCTGCTACTGGGGAAGTCACGGGTGGTCCTGGTCCAGACTGTGTCCCGGGCCCTGGCAATAATAAGGGGATATTTACAGGGGAATGTCAGTCGTGACGCCACCCACTGTGTGCGGCCAGTAGGGGGGCCGCCGCTGCTGCAGAACCTCTGGGGATGGTGTAATGGCAGCGTAGATGGAGTAGTTCCCGTGGGCAGAACTATGTTCCCCGGGCCAGTGATGATTAAAGTCTATTGTGTAGTGTGCAGGCCTGGTGCTGAGTGCAGTACACTTACTGTCCAGATGCTGCAGGAATCCTCCTTCAGTGTTGGAGCCTGCACGCTGTGGCTCTACAGTTGTAGGGCTGCTGCAAACCTGTATGGAAGGAGTAGTATTCAGGCAGAGACATACAAGGGAGTCGTGTTGAGTGTTCACCGTGTTTACTTCTCAAGTCCTCAAGTTCAGTTCACAGTTCAGTACAGTTCTTACAGTTCAGTTCAGTACACGGGCACACTTTCCCTCTCCGGGTTCCCTTTACTCTCTGCAGCCAGGTCTCTCCTCTCTGTGACCCCTCACTCTGTCTCTGTGTCCTTCCCAGGCTGTTGACTTTCTCTCTGTGTTCGCTTGGTTGTGCGTGACTCCAGTCAGTATGGCGGTGGCTCGGACTCCTATGAGCCCTCCGGGTTGCCACTGAGCTGCCTGTCCTTTGGGGTAGGGACCCTAACGTGTAGCTGTGGTCCCCCGTCGGTTGTCTGGGGATGCCGGGTGAAACTACGGTGCCCTCTAGAGCCGACACTCTAGTCAGCCTAGCCTCCAGCAGTCCTCCCGTGTGAGGCTCTACCAGGCTCTCTCTACTGTGTCTTCAAGTATCATAGGAGGGCTTCTCTGCCTGCAGTCTGGTCGTCTTGGCTGTTGTTCTAGGGCCCGGTATCACTGTCCCTCTCCCGGGGGTGCTGGCTTCGGACGTGCTTTCTCTCTGCGGCTCGCACTGGCTCTGTTCAGATTCTGCGCTTCTACACCCCACTTGTCCAGAACGTGTGATCTCAGTCTTTTCATCTCAGCCCACCTCGACCTACTGACTCCTTTCTCCTCCCCCTTCACTATTTCTACTTTCTGTCACCTGACTACGTGTTTGCCCACCCACTGCTCTAAACCCACCACCCCTCGCCTGCTTAGAGTTCCTAGGCTCCGGGTTGGGTGCTGCCCTCTACTGTAAGTGGGTTGTGTGGGCTGTGAGGGTGTTGATGTGCAACTGTCGTCCTACCTGCCTGGCTGCATTTCCTTTTGTGGCCTCCTGGACACAGGGGCACCACACATATATACCAAGCATCCTCAGACGCACAAAAATGCAGCATGTTGCGTTTGCAGGGTACTTTTAAAAAAAGCAAGGGAATGCGAAAGCATCTTAGCCCGCTCCTAACAAAGTGTAATATACTCACTGTCAGAAACAGCTCTTGCTGGTTTCAGCAGTCACTGCTCCTGTAAGTGTAAAAATCGCATATGATTGGTCACATGATGTCTACTCAGACCGCAGGGGGGTTGCCAAACTAAACTCTTGCCCCGGGTGCCAGAAAACCTAGATACACCTCTAGATGAAGTGTTGATCAAATCCTTCCTTTATTCACCGACGCGTTTCGGTGCCCACCTGGCACCTTCATCAGGGTTCACCCTGATGAAGGTGCCAGGTGGGCACCGAAACGCGTCGGTGAATAAAGGAAGGATTTGATCAACACTTCATCTACAAGTGTCTTCTTTGATGCGAGTCAGTCTGGCAGCGCGGATCGCAAAACACCTTTCCCAAGTAATCTGATGCTTCTCCACGTCTGAGTGGTCGGTGAAGGTCCAGCAGCAGCCATCAGGATATTATTCCTAACACGTCTTCAAACCAGTTGTGGGTGACACAACTGGATCAGGTGAGTGAACCCCTGTTGCTCACTGAGTTCACAATTTAGTGTCTAGTGATAAGGGCACTATTGCGCCTCTTGTTCCCCCAACCCCCCCTTTTTGTAGATACACCTCTGACATGGGGGCATTAATCATCATGCATCATGAATCTGATGATGACGATCATTGATGGCGGGCGGCCAGGCGGCCGGGCGGCCAGGCGGGATACATGCGATGACGATCCCCTCACAGTCAGTCACAGAGGAGCCGGGGAGGCTGCGTGTATACAGTGCTGCACTGTATATATGGGGTTTATCTGTCACTCTTTTTCGCTCTCTCTTTCTCTGTTTCTTCCTCTCTCTTTTTCACTTTCTTTTTTTTCTCTCTCTCTCTTATTCTCACTTTCTCTCTCCCTCTTTGTCTACCTGTTTTTCTCTCTTTCTCCCTCCCTTTTACAGTCTCTTTCTCGCTCTCCTCTTTCTCTCCTCTCTTTCTCTCTCCCTCTCTCTTTCTCCTTTTATCTCTTTCTTTCCCTCTTTCTCCCCTCTTTCTCTGTCGCTTTCCCTCTTGCTTTCTTTCTCTCGCTCTCCTCTTTCTAGCTTTCATACTTTTATTTTCTCCTCTTTTTTTCTCTTGCCCTCTTTTTCTTTCTTTTTTCTCCTTTTTTCCTTTCTCCAATCTGCACATTGTGTCTCATTGATTCATTCAGCCATTCATCTATATCATATCAATCAGTTCTGTAAAGTTAGTGTTTTCTTTCTCTCTATTTTTGTCTTTTTTTTCTCTCCCTGTAATCAACACATTTTATCCATCCATCCATTTTCCCGTGTCCTCACCCATCTTTCCCAGGCTCCTGAATGACAAGTGACTCCTGTTTCCTTCATACTAGGCTTTAATACCTTTCAGGACTCTAGGAAAGCTGGGTGGCGGCTGCAGGAGGCTGTACTGGCGGCCATATTGGTGGTACATTGTCCTGCGTATACACAGGGCCGTATTTGCACACAGTGAGGGACTGATCAGCGCTCTACTTAAAATCCCTGGCCGGCGTTCCTATATTTCTTGTACTGTATAATATATTGTTTTGCATTCTTCTGTATTTTTTTTTTTTGGCCACTGAATTTGTAGACTGCATAGGTGAATGCATAGTATAATCTAATATTCATCAAAGGAGTTTTAACACAATTCTGGCATATATTGCTTTGAAAAGTTGCAAAATGTTGGTGTCTGTGTGCAATCTGTTTTTTTCTCAGCAGTAGGGATGGGCGAATCTACTCGCTAGGACTCGTTACTCGGCGAGTAGTAAGGGACTCGCAGGACTCGGTACTCTGCGAGTTTCCCAGTGATTACTCGCACGAGTCCAATGCAAATCAATATCAATCCTAGTTTTGTCAGAAACGCTGACAAAACTAGGATTGCCATTGTTTGCATTAGACTCGGCTACTGTGCCAGTGATAGCAGGGAAACTCGCAAAGTAACTGCTGTTACATTGCGAGCCGAGTCCAGCTGTCTTCTCTGTGCAGCTCCAGGGTCCTAGAGCCCGCCTGCTCACAGACATGATGTAGCAGTGCTGAGATTGTTCTCAGTCTGCTCATTCCCTGTGCATAGACATCTATCTTTGTTATACAAGCTGGTATTAAGCCCGAGATTCTTAATGTCAGGCCACGTTTGACCCAGCCACTAAGAATCTCCAATAAAGGGTTAAAAAAACACAACACAAAGAAAATTTTTTATTAGAAATGAAAAAAAAAGCCATTAGGGACTCCATCTTTAATTAAAAAAATCCTCTTCCGTCCGACGCAGTCCAAAATGCGATGTCCTCTCTGCTACATCCCCTGTGCATAGATATAGATGTCTATGCACAGGGAATGAGCAGACTGAGAACAATCTCAGCTCTGCTACATCATCTCTGTGCACAGACATTCGTGTCTGTACACAGGGAATGAGCAGACTGAGAACAATCTCAGCTCTGCTACATCAGGCAGCAGGCGGGCTCTAGGACCCTGGAGCTGGCAGCCAGCACACTGAGCAGACAGGACTCTTATCTGTGCGAGTTTCCCAGCGATTACTTACAAAGTAAACGAGTCCAATGCAAATAAATGACAAAACTAGGATTGCTTCAGGCTGAAGCTTCCGAGACACATCTGCGATTTGTAAATCGCACACTACTCGCTATTACTCGCTTCCCCATTCATTAACATTGGACTCGCTAGACTCGCAACGAGTAGCGAGTCCTGGGCTCGGACTCGCTAGAGTCAAGCAATTCCGAGTAATTTAGGATTCGCCCATCATTACTCAGCAGCTATTTACTGTAGAATAATTTACAGGAATATTTTGCAGTGTTCTCAGCTACAGAATGATAATGTATCAGTGAAAAAAACGGATGTCTCTCAGATGGTCCGTGTGCTTTCCGTGATTTTGTTTGGACCCATAGACTTGCATTGGTGAGTCTCGCGCGTGAATTGCATACTGTCGCAACATGTTGCAACTTCCATCCAGGATCTGGCTGAGAAAAAAGCGTCCGACACTCACCTATTTGCTCTCAGACATTGAATAACATTGGTCTGAGTGCAATGCGATAAAAATCACACATTGCCCTTGGCTGAGTTTCACACCAGTGTGTCCGTACCCTAAAGGCCGCTTTACACGTCGCAATATCGTTGCGATATTGCAGACGATTTCACGGGATCGCACACTTTTTTGGCACTTGTCCCAGATCGCATAGTAGATGTCACACAGGGAGATATCGGCAGGCAATGCAACTACGGTGTATATGCCCCTCCTTTGCGCTGCATACGAGCAACCCAGGGAAAGACCATTTAACATTGGAGTGAATAGGGGAAGTTGCGTTCAAAATCGTAGTTGCGCTGTGACACAGCACGATCATGGCAGATCGCACAGCCAGTATTGCACGGTTGCAGAGCATGCACAATCCCAAAATGATATCATAGTTGAGTTGTTTTCGAGTCGCATTGCCCATTTACATGACACAATGCAGCAACGATAAAAACTGCAACGCCCATACCACGTGACTTTTTATCGTAGTTGCGTTGCGATATCGCGACGTGTAAAGCGGCCTTAATACTAAAATCCATATAGTAATCCTACAATGTCTGCTGGACATGGTATGGGAGGGTTTATGGCTCAGTTGTTACACACCATACTTCTTGTTATTAACCAGTTAATGCTCTCTTGTCCACCTCACTGCAGTGTCAAAAAAGGAAGACAGCGAGACAGGCAGCAACATGGCATCAGAGAGCCCCCAACCTCAAAATAGAAGATCCTCAGATCCTGGTATTGTGACATTATATTAAGAATAAAACTTTTGCATTTATATTAGACTATGAACTCCACAGCACTTTACATACATCATCAACACTGTCCCCATGGGGTAAACATCCTATCAGTATGTCTCTGTAGTGTGGTTGGAAATTCATGCAAACACTTGGAGAACATACAACGTGAACATATAGATTTTCCACGGCGGGGGGCGAGGCACAACATGAGACGACCACCTGCACTCCCAGCTCTTTCCCTTTCTGCGCTACGGTGGTTAGCACTGCAGCGCTGGAGTCCTGGGTTCAATTCCCACCAAAGACAGCATCTGCAAGGAGTTTGTATGTTCTCCCTGTGTTTGCATGGGTTTCCTCCCTTGAAAGACATACTGATAGGATGTTTAGATTGTGAGCCCCAATGGGAGTAGTATAAAGGTACCTTTACACGCCGCTACAGGATGGTGGAAACAACCGGGTGCTTCACGAGCACGCACAAACGGTTGAAAACGGTACCCGCATCGCCTTTACACGCCGCAACAAGGTGCGCTACAGTAGGTTACATCTATCTCTGGATACACCGCCGGGTGCCACAAGTTACCTTCTGTAGCTCACCTTACCTCATTTACACGCCGCTATAACAAGGTAATATGGGCGGAACAAAGGCAGCAGGGACAACACATAGGCGTGCCACAATTGTGGATTACGAGAATTCCGTACGCTGATAGGACAAAGCAATAACATCATGATTGGGCAGCCAGCGCAGGAGGCTGACTAATACATGACGCTCGAGCAATTGTGTAGTGTGACTGGTCAGCTCCTTAAATATGCCGCCCTATGTAGCGTCTACCAATCGTAACGCAGGAGCTTCCACCAATGATCGCTGATGGGGCGCGGTAACCCGGAGCCTGTGTCACGCCCCAGGTAGATAGCAAGGTGTCGAAACAACCCTCCTGTTCCTTATTTACACGCCGATACAGGCCGTAACCATCGCCTTGAAATCAACCTGTTTTTGAGCACTGCTCTAAAACAGGTGCCTCAAGTGACGGGTGGCAACAACCGTCTTTACACGCCGCGACCGCGGATTGATTTGGCGGTGTAAGATACATTTGTCTCATCTACCCGATTGTTTCCACCATCCTGTAGCGGCTTGTAAAGGTACCTTTACTGATGTATGTAAAGTGCTTTGGAATTAATAGCACTATACAAATGAAAAAATATTGTTATTATTATTCATATACAACAGATACACACAGCAAAAAGATCATTATGATGGATTTTGCATTAAATCACTAGTCGGACACTTCTAAAGCATCTAGAACTGTATGATATATCGGCGAATGATGCGTGCAGAGCCCAGTAAGGTGGCCTTTTGCAGCTGACAGATTATTATTTTGTCAACTCCAATTGTTTTCAAGTACTGGCCAAGGTTTTTAGGCACCGCACCCAGTGTGCCGATTACCACTGGGACCACCTTCACTTGCTTGTGCCAGAGTCTTTGCCAGGGGCGTTACTACAATAGATGCAGGGGTTGCGATCGCACCCAGGCCCTGCAGCCTAGGGGGGCCCCAAAAGTCCCTTTGGCCTATAGAAAAAGACTAATACTATTAAAGTTTTGCAATAATTGGGGGCCCCGTTGAGCTTTTGCATTGGGGCACCTGGCCCTGAAGTTACGCCACGATCTTTGCAGTTCGATCTTTAGATCCTCATATCGTATCGTCTTTCCACGTTTCTTCTCCTCAATCCTGCTGTTGCCTGGTATTGCCACATCCACGATCCACATTTCCTTTTTTCATTCAATGGTAAGGTCCCTACTATTGTGTTGTAAGACTTTGTCTGTCTGAATTGGAAGTCCCAGATTAGTTTTGCATGTTCATAATCAATAACCTTTTCAGGTTTGTGATCCCACCAGATCTTTGTGACAGGAAGATGGTAATTGTGGGACAAGTTCCACTGAATCATCTGAGCAACTGTATTATGCCTTTGCTTGTAGTCTGTCTGCACATCTTCTTGCAGCAGCTCGTATTGATCCGTTGTCTTATCTGCTTCCTTGCACAGTCGATATTTGGGGTCTGTAGTTGACTTTTCAATTCTGGCTTTAATTGCATTCCTGCAAATGGCTTGCTCTTGAGCTGCTAGAATTAAGCTCACTGTTACCTTTTTTAATATTCCATTAAAAGCCACAACCAGGTCTTTTCCGTGTCGATTTTACCTTCGATATTCTCTAGGAATGGTCCGTGCAGAGCTTTCTTTTGCCAGTTTTCTCTTCTGCTTTTTACTGCGTTTTTACGGTATTCACTTTTGTCTGTTGTACTTTAAGCAGCTTTCTGTTTCATTATTACTAAATTATTATAAAGTTTTGCTTCATTATTATTATTAATATTATTATATACAGTGGGGGAAAAAAGTATTTATTTAGCCACCAATTGTGCAAGTTCTCCCACTTAAAAAGATGAGAGTGGCCTGTAATTGACATAATAGGTAGACCTCAACTATGAGAGGCAAAATGAGAAAACAAATCCTGAAAATCACATTGTCTGATTTAGAAATAATTTTCACATTTTAGTGGGAAAATAAGTATTTGGTCATTAACAAAACTTCATCTCAGTACTTTGTTATATATATCCTTTGTTAGCAATGTCAAGGCCCAATGTTTTCTGTAAGTCTTCACAAGGTTAAAAGAAAAAGGTTTGGTACCGTGTTAGCCAAATGGAAGATACCAGAATGTACCGCACATCTATGGAACTAAAAGATCGTCTGAAGAAACTAGCACAACTGGACAGCAACATTTTCTTTTTAACCAGTTCACAGGTTGGCACACACTGTTGCTGGTATGTTGGCCTATTCCTCAATGCAGATCTCCTCTAGAGCAGTGATATTTTTGGGGCTGTCGCTGGGCAACACAACTGTTTAACTTCCTCAAAGGTTTTCTATAGGCTTGAGATCTGTTGACCGGCTAGGCCACTCCAGGACCTTGAAATAATTCTTACAAAGCCACTCCTTTGTTGCCCTGATGGTGTGCTTGGGATCGTTGTTGTGCTAAAAGACCCAGCCACATTTCATCTTCAATGCCTTTGCTGATGGAAGAAGGTTTGCATTCAGAATCTCATGATACATGGGCCTATTCATTCTTTCATGTACACCGATCAGTTGTCCTAATCCCTTCGCAGAGAAACAGCCCCAAAGCATGATATTGCTACCTCCATGCTTCACAGTAGGTATGGTGTTCTTTGAATGCAACTCAGCATTCTTTCTCCTCCAAACATGGCGAGATGTGTTTCTACCAAAAAGTTCTACTTTGGTTTCATCTGACCATATGACATTCTCCCAATACTCTTTTGATCATCCAAATGCTCTCTAGCAATCTTCAGATGGTTCCCAGATATGTAATGGCTTGAGCAGGGGGACACATATTGCACTGCATTATTTGAGTCCCTGGGTCATAGTGTGTTACTGATGGTAGCCTGTGTTACGTTGGTCCCTGCTCTCTGCAGGTCATTCACTAGGTCCCTCTATGTGGTTCTGGGATTTTTGCTCACCTTCTTGAGATCATTTTGACCCACGGGGTGAGATATTGCTTGGAGCCCCAGATTGAGGAAGATTATCAGTGGTCTTGTATATCTTCCATTTTCTAATTATTGTTCCCACAGTTGATTTCTTCACACCAAACTGCTTGCCTATTGCAGATTCAGTCTTCCCAGCCGGTGCAGGGCTACAATTTTGTTTCTGGTGTGCTTCGACAGCTCTTGGTCTTCACCATAGTGGAGTTTGGAGTGTGACTGTTTGAGGTTGCGAGCAGGTATCTTTAATACTGTTAACAAGTTCAAACAGATGCCAGTACTACAGGTAATGAGTGGAGGACAAGGAGCTTCTTAAAGAAAAAGTTACATACTTGGGAGATCCAGATATCCAAATGGCTCTTGGCAGAAAACAACTAACAAAAAGTTCCCTACCCATTGTGAACATTTACCCGATCCAAATGCAGCAGGTCTCCGGAATCTAACTTTGTTTTTTGTTTATTTTTGTTGCTCCTCCCCTTTTTACTCTCTCTTTTTGCTCCCTGTGTGTAAACGTAGTCTTGTTCGCCAATTGTGTATGATCCTCAGTTCTCAAGGTGAACAAAGAAAAAATATAATGCCGGATTCCGAAGAACAGTAGCATTTAGATTAGGTTACAAAACATTACATGTTTATGGCAAATGATAGGTCCTCCTTATTGAATACCTGCCACCAAAAATCACCTCTCTTTTTTTAAATTTATAAATATTCACCTCACACTTACTCCTCACTAGTCGTTAAAACTAATCAGTGAGATCACACAAATTATTGAGAGATCTCGTTGCTTAATGCAGGGAAACCACAGTCATTATAGTGGAATGAATGCTAATGTGGGGCCATAGTTTTACTTTATTAGTATAGTTTTCACTGCTGCTCCTCAGTGCTTCGCTCTGCATGCAGGTCACACTGCTCTCTGCTCTAAACAGCCTCCTTTCATGCTGATTAGAGCAGAGAGCAATGTGACCTGCATGCAGAGTGAAGCACTGCACAGCGCCAGTGAAAAATACACTGAAAGAGTAAATACAGCACACCACCTCAATCAGCATGCTTTCTGTTTACGGTCCATCTGCCCGCATAAGGGCGTTAGAAGTATGCAAAGTGCACACTGAGTGATTAGAAGTTGTGCCATCCACAAGATGGAGGCATGCTTCTAGTGAAATATGATTTTATTTAATAAAAAATTGGCTGAATGTTTAAATTGCAAACACCAAGAAGAAAAAGTTGTGGAATTATCGAACTCACAGTATCATCAGATATTTTAATAATATTCAAATAATGAAAGTATAGAAACAAATATTTAAAAAACATCTCAATTTATTCTGTATCAGGTATGAGATTCACACGTAGAAGTACATTCAGTGTTGGCCAAAAATATTGACACCCCTGCATATTGACACCCCTGCAATTCTGTCAGATAATACTCAGTTTCTTCCTGAAAATGATTGCAATCACAAATTCTTTGGTATTATTATCTTCATTTAATTTGTCTTCAATGAAAAAACACAAAAAGAATTGCCCTAAAGCCAAATTGGATATAATTCCACACCAAACATTAAAAAGGGAGTGGACAAAAGTATTGGCACTGTTAGAAAAATCATATAATAATAATAATAATAATAATAAAGCTTTATTTATATAGCACCAACATATTCCGCAGCGCTTTACAATGTAGGGTTAGAGTACAGAAAATATAATACAGTAAGTAATTACAGTAGAGAATAAATACAATTCAAATTCAATGTAAAAAAGAAAATACAATAAATAAGGCAAGAAATGAAGGTGACCCTGCTCAAGAGAGCTTACAATCTACGACGGGATAGGAGTTGCACAAGGTACAGGGGCTTATTGCACTGATGGTCCAGGCATCTTGAGGAAATGGGGCATAGGGCTAAGCTTACATGGATGGTCGTTATACAGTCTATGTAGACCTTTTTGGTTTGGTGGAGTTTATAGAAGAGTAATGTCCAAAGGGATAGCCCATTCACTGTCTAAAGTACAAAGGACTTCTATTAGGGAGTATGATAGGCCGCCTTAAAAAGATGCATTTTTAGGGATCGTCTGAAGCCATGCAAGTTGTGGATAGTCCTGATTTCTTGGGGTAAAGCATTCCAGAGGTTTGGTGCAGCTCTGGAGAAGTCTTGGAGCCGGGAGTGGGAGGATCGGATTAGTACAGATGTCAGTCGAAGGTCATTTGAGAAACGTAGAGAACGGGTGGGGTGATAGTCAGAGATGAGGGAGGAGAGGTAGGGGGGTGCTGCTCTGTGAAGAGCTTTGTGGGTGAGAACAAGCAATTTGAATTTGATCCTGTAGTATACGGGCAGCCAGTGCAATGACTGGCACAGAGCAGAGGCATCTGAGTAACGATTGGCCAGATGGGTGATCCTGGCTGCTGCATTAAGGATGGACTGGAGAGGAGAAAGTCTGGTGAGGGGGAGGCCGCTTAATAGAGAATTGCAATAGTCAAGGCGGGAATGGATTAGGGCCACGGTGAGGGTTTTTGTTGTTTCCAGGGTGAGAAAAGGGCGGACTCTAGAGATATTCTTCAGGTGTAAGCGACAGGAGCGGACGAGACATTGTGTGTGGGAGGAGAAGGAGAGATCGGTGTCAAATATAACACCCAGACAGCGAGCTTGCTGCCTAGGCGTTATCGTGGTGCCACAAACTGAGAGAGAGATGTCCGATTTAGGGAGGTTAGTGGATGCGGGGAGCAGAAGAAGTTCAGTTTTGGAAAGGTTTAGTTTCAAATAGAGAGTGGACATGATATTGGAAACTGCAGCTATCATGTGATACTTCTCTAATTTGTGTAATTAACAGCACCTGTAACTTATCTGTGGCACCTAACATGTGTTGGCAATAACTAAATCACACTTGCAGCCAGTTGACATGGATTAAAGTTGACTCAACCTCTGTCCTGTGTCCTTGTGTTTACCACATTGAGCATGGAGAAAAGAAAGAAGACCAAAGAACTGTCTGAGGACTTGAGAAACCAAATTGTAAGGAAGCATGAGTAATCTCAAGATTACAAGTCCATCTCCAAAGACCTGAATGTTCCTGTGTCTACCGTGCGCAGGGTCATCAAGAAGTTTAAAGCCCCTGGCACTGTGTCTAATCTCCCTAGCTGTGGACGGAAAAGAAAAATTGACAAGAGATTTCAACGCAAGATTATGCGGATGGTGGATAAAGAACCTCGACTAACATCCAAACAAGTTCAAGCTGCCCTGCAGTCCGAGAGTTCAACAGTGTCAACCCGCACTATCCGTCGGCATCTGAATGAAAAGGGACTGTATGGTAGGATACCCAGGAAGGCCCCACTTCTTACCCCGAGACATAAAAAAGCCAGGCTGGAGTTTGCCAAAACTTACCTGAGAAAGCCTAAAACGTTTTGGAAGAATGTTCTCTCTTTTTGGGCAAAGTCATCAACAGAGTTTACAGGAGGAAAAAAAGAGGCATTCAAAGAAAAGAACACGGTCCCTACAGTCAAATATGGCGGAGGTTCCCTGATGTTTTGGGGTTGCTTTGCTGCCTCTGGCACTGGACTGCTTGACCGTGTGCATGGCATTATGAAGTCTGAAGACTACCAACAAATTTTGCAGCATTATGTAGGGCCCAGTGTAAGAAAGCTGGGTCTCCCTCAGAGGTCATGGGTCTTCCAGCAGGACAATGACCCAAAACACACTTCAAAAAGCACTAGAAAAAGGTTTGAGAAAAAGCACTTAAGACTTCTAAGGTGGCCAGCAATGAGTCCAGACCTGAATCCCATAGAACACCTGTGGAGAGATCTAAAAATGGCAGTTTGGAGAAGGCACCCTTCAAATATCAGGGACCTGGAGCAGTTTGCCAAAGAAGCATGGTCTCAAATTCCAGCAGAGCATTGTAAGAAACTCATTGATGGTTACAGGAAGCGGTTGATCGCAGTTATTTTGGCTAAAGGTTGTACAACCAAGTATTAGGCTGAGGGTGCCAACACTTTTGTCTGGCCCATTTTTGGAGTTTTGTGTGAAATGATCAATGTTTTGCTTTTTGCTTCATTCTCTTTTGTGTTTTTTCATTGAAGACAAATTAAATGAAGATAATAATACCAAAGAATTTGTGATTGCAATCATTTTCAGGAAGAAACTGAGCATTATCTGACAGAATTGCAGGGGTGTTAATACTTTTGGCGAACACTGTACAATTACACACCTTGGCATGCTTTCAATTAGGTTATTAATGGTCATTTTAGGATTGCTCTGACGCACAGAATGCACTTAAGTGCACATATCATCAACATCCACTGCTGGCAGTTCCCTTTGCAATTGCCAACTGGTTACATCCTAGATGTGCTGTCTTGCACTGTTCCGCTCTGCACTCACTTGGTGTCATGGCATTTTTTGACTCTGTTAACACAATGGAGTCTAATAAGCAACATTGTGCTTCTTTGTTGCTCAGCCAGAGTTAAGGCCCTGTCACACGTATCAATATCGCTAGCGACATCGGCGAAAAGTGATGCATCAGCGATGTCGCTAGCGATATCGCAAGTGCGTTGTGCTGTGTGACAGCGCGACGCACCTGCGATTTATTGCTGGTCGCAGGTTGACAGGTTTACGAGCATGAACGTAAACCTGTCAATCAGCCACCAGCGATTAGGCTGGATCGCACCGTCTGACACCGCAATAGCGATGTTGGCGGCGATCCAGCCTATACCGCAGCGTTGCTGCGCATCGCTCGCTGGGTTGAGCCTAGCCCAGTGAGCGATGGCTCCACCTTCATCGCCGCCGCGTCACCGGCAACATGTTGCAGTGTGACACCAAGGCTGCGATGTTGGAAGCGAGTGCGCACCCGCGCATCGCTTCCGACATCACAGCCTTGGTTGACACGTGTGACGGGGCCTTTAGGGCGTCGGCTGTTTTGTGATCACTAGTCATCAGTCTTGCAGGAGTTAACTACCTGATGGCTGGTAATTGTGCTGCAGGAATTTCAGTTTGCTTCCATCCTATCACAGCCATCTCCACCCTTACATATGGTGGAGCCCAGTCTCCTGTGCTAATTATAGCTTCAGCTTTGCTACATTGATACCGGTCCTCTGGCGTGGTGTTCCAGTTTTTGGAAAACAGCTTCTGCATGTTTGGTGCATGGTGGAACCTTCCCTTTTGTTTGTTTATCTCCTGCTTGTGCTTGATTTCTCCATTATCACATATTGTATTCTCTTGTGTGTAAGGGTGGCTTCAGACTTACGGACAACTCCGCATCATCTTGCGGACGGTAAACGTAAGCCGAGCACAAGCACCGCCCATCCCTATGTTTATCATGGGGACACACGGTGATGCGCTCGGCTTCAGATTGCCGTGCGCACCCATTGACTTCCGTGTGTGATTTGTACGCATGCGGATGCTTGCGTACAAATCATACATTCTTGTCCACACCCTGAACGCGACATGTAGCGGTCATGGTGTGGACAGAGGACGTGTGATTTGTACGCAAGCATCCACATGCGTACAAATGACACACGGAAGTCTATCAGTGCGCATGGCAATCCGCAGCCGAGCGCATCACCGTGGGTCCCCATGTTACACATAGGGATGCGTGGTGTCTGCGCAATACGCAGTGGCGGGGAGCGCAAGTGTGAAGGCAGCCTAAGTGCACTGAGTTTGAGTTTTGGTTTTCCCTTTTCTGTTATTAATGATGGGTCTTATTTCTCCCCTGCTCCAGGGAGAAGGGGAGTGGGAATCAGTTCAGGGCTGATTAGGAGCAGGTCCAGGAAAAGAGACTCAAGCTTCTGCACCATCAGGAATATCTCTGAGATAGGAAGGGTTCAGGGCTCCCTAACCTTAGGGGCCGATCAGATGCCCTGGTCCCCTTTGTATCCATAGTCATCATGACATGTGCATGATGAGAGAGTCATTTAGGGATGTGGTAGTCCATGGTAGCATATTACATTTTAAGGCAGCAACATGAGCCATATATGGCCCTGATATCCTGGTGGTTTAGTAACTGTACGTTATTCCACCCCAAACCATAATTAAGGTATTATGGTTGGTGTATCATTCCCTCATGAAAGAGAGGCATCTAAGATGTCATCAGTCGACAAGTTCATTTAGCGTGGCAAAACATTTGTCAGACAACCATTATTAGCCTCATTAATAGCTTGCCAACCCGTGTAAGTGCATGTATGTCTGTATGTTGCACTCATGCTCAGTACTGAATAAATCTAGATGTTTACAAAATACTCCAACAAATGTGGGCAATTGATTGCAAACAAGATTTTTTTGTGACACCTAAAAAACTAATTTACCTTACAAAGTTATTCAAGACTACATTGCAAAAATGAGTACATCCCAATGAATATCTTGAGAACTAAGCTAAAGTTTAGACTACAAAATTCCAATTGACAAGAATTCAACCATAGTTAAGTTTAATTATTCATTGAACAGGAGTCCAGCAAACAGTTGACTAAAGTTGACTACGAAAGGGTGTTACTTAACAAAGAAAACCCTTCCCATTTCATGTTGTCAGCAATGGCATGAAATAGAAATTTCACGAAAACTGAGAAAGAACATTTCTTTACACAAGAAAAGGGAAAGCTACAAGAACATTTTTACTTATCAGTCATAATTTTGTAGCAAAAGTGATAGAAAAATAAAAGATACAGGAGAAAAGTTGAAGAAAATCGACATGCAAGATCACTGCGGTTAGCTAAATAAGTAGAAAGCCAAATTGTAGTGAGTGTTTCCCGTGACACAATATGTAATACACTGCAGAGGAATGGTATGGGTTTCATCCATGAAGGAAGCTTCTACTAAAATCTATGCCCAAGAAAGCCATCCTACAATTTGCCAAGTCCATGCTGAAAAATATGAAGACTACTGGGACACTATCCTCTGTTGTGATGCAACCAAGTTGAATTAAAAGACGTAGCAAAGGTGAGGAATGCAAAGTAAAATGCATGGTTCCTACAACGAAACCTGGTGGTGGCATTGTCCTTAAGTGGGGTTACATGAATGTTCCTGGTGTCAGTAAGCTATATTCCATTAATGGTGGCATGTTTTAAAGGATGTACTGTTCCAAAAGATGCTACTATCACTCCACACCCATCGTAGGCATGCCCATTTTCAACATAACAATAATCCTAAACACATACATAGGGCCACTGGTGAATTTGTGAAGAAGTACAGGGTGAACAGTGATTTAGAGGCCAAGTGTCTCCTGATCTGAACCCAGTCAAACCATCTAAGGAGAATTCTGAGGTCATTCTTGAAGAATGGCAAAAGATTGATGTTGTGATATGTCCTTGATCTTGTTCATTCCATGACTAAAGACTTAGTGCTGTCCAAGTCATGGCGGTCATACAAAATGCTAGATTTAGTAGTTTTTGATGTGGCGGGTACTCATTTTTGCATCAACTAATTTAAGTAAAACTGAAGCTTTTGTAATGAAAGTTATATTATCAACTTTACTTTTACATTTTTTGGGTTAAAAAACTGTTCTATGAAATTCAGTCTTGTCAAAATTTCGGAAATTGTTTGGAAATATTAGTTAAAAATCTTATTTAAATATTAGTTAAAATCATACTTTTCAAAGGGGTTTGTGAAGAATATGGAAGCTATTTGGACATGCCAATCAATCATAAGCCCCCAAGATATCTATGGTTGTGATAGATATTGGTGCATCTGTTTATTGCACATATTTGCATCCCCCTCTGACCTCAAGAACACACATCTCATGACTGAATAGTCCTACTGGCAGACAGGTAACAGTTTTAATTAAAACGTACGACAAGTTCCCATTTGAAGCTTGGGACCTGCTATTGAAGGCAATCACTGACTGGAAAATGTTGTTTCAAGTCCTGGCTTTGCGTGTGTTCAGGGGTGAGCAATTGATAGTGCTAGGCAGTTTCAGAAGCAGTATATAAACTGGATGTCACTGTGATTTCATAAGGGATTGTGTAAATACTGTATACCCTAGGCCTACATCAATTATATTCCCGAACTCTTGAGAGTAGGCTGCACACACACCTAGGTGCTGATTTTTCATAGTGCTCCGCCTTGAGGAGATACGGAAAAGGCTAGCACAAGCCTGGTAGGGAAACCGTGTTTGGTCTCTAAACATAGAAAGAATCCAGCCAGATATGATGGCACCAGAACTGTTCCCCTCAGACATAACAATGGGAAGTTATGACTCATAAAAGCTTTTTGGGATCTTTCAGCTCAAAGCTCAAGGGTAGGGAATTAAAGACACCAAGGGGCGGAGAGTGAGTGACCAACCAAGAGATTAATAATCACTGTCCATATTCCTCCAGCATTCACTTTTAAGGAGGTCACGTCACATTACATATTGGGAATAACCAAGAAAACCCTGTGGCTCTACACCACCTCCGTGTAGCCATCAGCAATGAAAATCCAGTAATTGACTTACATTTGACTGCATATACCTTTTGTATTCTACTACCTTTATTTGCATATCTGACTGTAATATTTGTATATTCAATGCGTATTTAATGCTTTTATCTAGTGAGCCCTTTTGGCTATTAAATATAAAATTTAATCGTAAGGTACTTTTATCTCGATCCTCGAGCTCACATGTCTGTGTCCTTGGTTTAGTATTATACGCTAATTGGGTTGATTTCTGGTTTGGTTTAAAACGTAAAGCATATACCTAACAAGAAACTGGTGGCAGCTCTACCGGGTTAAAAAGACTCCTTTTGGCTGGGCAGTGAAAAGGGTCTCCCAGCCTATAAGGGGAGAAAAGGTATTGGCATAAGCAAGGAGCACACCACAATATGATTGAATGTAATCATATTGTGGTGTGCTCCTTGCTTATGTCAATACCTTTTCTCTCCTTATATACCGTTTTGTTGGCATGGTGAGCACCTCGTTGCTATTTCTCTTATTATTAGTGGTGCTGCTCATCTTCTACTTTTGAAGGGTCTCCAGCCTGTCACGGTTGTGAGCAAGTGAGCGAGGATTGTGTAAATCACCCTCTTGTACACCTTGTACCCCTCTGTGCCTGAGTGGATAGGGGGCGTCAATGTAAAACTCTGCCAAGCTAACCATACGTACCCTTGTGGGTGCAGAACATCATGTGCTGGCAGCAGTGACAAGATAGAATCACATAACTCCATCATATTACAGATGTCAGGGTGGAGCTGCAAGGTGCCGTATTCGTCACAGGAGTGCTCTTATTGGTGCACTGTATATTATTACTTGGTGTAGCTTTAATAAAATCACACTTATATTAGCAGGAGATAATTACTAGGCTAATAAACTTGCTGCCATGTAGACCTCCTTATTCAGGAGCTATTGTAACTCCACCCCCTCCACTGATTGTCAGCTTTCTATATACATTATATGCAGCAAGCTGTCAATCAGTGTTGTGTGTGATGTTATAGAGAGCTCAGAGAGAACTCTTCAGTAGAAAAAACAGTAATTGTATCAAAACTACAACATGCAGTCCTGTAAATGATACATTACTAGAACCAGGGTCTGTGCCCTCATATCATGCTACTTTCAGATGGGATAGCAAAAACCTGGTGACAAATTCCTTTTAAATAGGCCATGATGGGAAGATCCAAACCCAGGAAAGGGTCAGTGCAATGGCCACAAGGACCCAGGGTACTCGGTAGCCGGGCCGGCGATCTGTCAGGGAGGTCACAGTGGCTGTGGCCCAGCTCCATGGCCCTGGCCGTCCAGTGATGGGGGTTTATTTGTAGTGGATTATGAGTCTTTCGTGACGCCACCTGTGGTACCTGGTCATGGCTGACCAGCGCTGCTATTTTTGGGCCTCTGGGGCAGATGGTGCAGCAGCCGTGATGGTAAAGCTCCCCACAGGTGGAGCTGGGCCCCAGGGTTGGTCTGAGTGTCTATAGGGATGAAGATAGTTGTTGTACTGGGGTGCGGCAAGAAGGGCACAGAAAATAACAGGAGGACACAGAGGCGGCAGTTATTTACCTCTACTTAAAGTTCTTAGTAGTTCCGGCCCAGCCGGGGCAGCGAGTCCTTCAGGTCAGCAATCCAGTATAACTCCCAGGCAATCCAGGGTCTACTCCGCCCAGACACCCTTTTATCTGCCTCTCCAGGTTGCCTTTCTCTGTGCTGGTTTACTCGCCACTCCTGCCCTGCGCCTTTGTGCTACAGTGTCGCAGGCTGATGGCTGCGGGCCCTGTCGAGCGACGTCGACACATCCCCTGATCTCAGGTCTAGCCACTTTCCTGGGATTGTCCATGGTAGAAGACCACTGCACATAAAGCCCAGTGGTCGCCTGTTTCCTGGTTCAACCTTACAGTGAGTTGCCAGATTCGGGCCGGTCCGCTCTTGCAACCAGCTCTCCTAAAACAGACTCAAAGGTGGTTGCAGGTTGGGGTCCCTCTAGCTGGGATTTCCTTGGCCAGCCTACGCACCGGTCCCGTTAGGCCCTAGCACTAGCCTCTCCTAGAGCTCCATCTCTCTTGGTGGTCCTTCTCTCTCCTACTGCCAAGCTCCCTAACTCCTCTTCCTACTCTATTTTCTACTGTAACCGTCTGTTCCCACCCCCATTGCCTATTCCCTCCTCCTGCCAACAGATGGGGCTCCCAGTATGGGGTCACTTCCGCCCCCCTCTATCTCCTGGCTAGGAGTTAGGATTGGTGTTGGGTGCAGGTGAGTGGGTCTTGGTATTGTGTCCCCTTCTTACCTGGGAGTGGGATACCACAGCTACGGATTAGGTGCAGTACCTCTGTGGCAACCAGATCGCAGGGGCGCCACAGCAGCAAAATCTCCTTTTTTAGAATACACTGAGAAAAAGAGTGATACGCTCTATTCTAAACTGCGTAAGTGGAAAATGTTGCATTTCTAATTAATGTGTAGCTAGCACTGGGTCATTTGATGAGAATGAAGTTCAGAATTATTCATACTAAAAATATCCATCTTCCTCTCCCATGACACTCAGTGGAAACCTATTTTGAGCTTTTAATGAATCTATAAGACTGTCTCAGCTGTGCTCACCATTCTGCCTTAGGCAAAAGGTAATTAGATGGTTTCATTACTTTTCCTCTGAGTTAAGATTGTAGATGAAATAGACAATATACATTAACATATGTTAACTCTGCCATTAACTTAAACTCTTCCTTCAGTATGGAACCTAAAAGATGTTTACTCATAGTGACACACAGGCTCTTGTGAGAAGATACACATTAGGTTCAAACATGGAGGATGTTCTAAGTAATACAGCATACTTCTACACTTATAACTAAATTCACAAATATGTTAAAGTACAGTGGGGAAAATAAGTATTTGCTACACTGCTGATTTTGCAAGTTTTCCCACCTACAAAGAATGCAGAGATCTGTAATTTGTACCATAGGTACACTTCAAATGTGAGAGACAGAATCTAAACAAATCCAGAAAATCACATTGTATGATTTTTAAATAATTAATTTGCATTTTATTACATGAAAAAAGTATTTGATCCCCTACCAACAAGCAAGAATTCTGTCTCTCACAGACCTGTTAGTTTTCTTTAAGAAGCCCTCCTACTGTGCACTCATTACTTGTATTAATTGCATCTGTTTGAACTCATTATTGGTATAAAAGACACCTGTCCACTCAATCACACTCCAACCTCTCCACCCTAGCCAAAACTAAAGAGCTGTCAAAGGCGGCCGTCACACGCTACAATATCGTGAGCGATATTGTTAGCGATCACGTGCACGTGCGATCGCTAACGATATCGCTCACATCGCTGGTGAGCTGTCACACAGACAGACTCACCAGCGATGTGAAGTAGCGGTAAGTATGCGCGCGGCGCTTAGTAACCCGACGTTTACCATAGATACCATCTCCCAGCATAGGCTCTGCCGCTGGGAGATCGTTCATCGTGGTGTCACACACCACGATGAAGCAGATTGAACAAGCGATGATCGCTTGATATGAGTTCCGGCTCTCATATCTGCGATGTCACGATCAAGCGATTTTACATTGTAAAATCGCTTGATTACACGCAGCGATGCACAAACGATATCGCTTAAGCGATCAAAAAGCAGATCGCTTAAACGATATCATTCAAGAAATTGAACCGTGTGACGGCCGCCTAATGCCGGCTTCACACTACGTTTAATGAGATCCTGTTCTGTTTGTTTTTGAAATAAACAGAACAGGATCGTTTTTGCCTCCCATTTATCCCTATGGTGTCGGATTGGCCACATTTTGCCATCCGGTTTTGTGTATTTGGTACAGGATTCGTTTCTGTCCTGTTTTTCACCGGTCTCAAAAATGAAGTCTGCATCATTTTTGGACTCCGGTGACAAAACCGGACAGAAACGAATCATGTCATCATTCCAGGGTACAGAGCATGCTCAGAACAAGAGCACTGTTCTGTACATGTGGTACATGTGTGTAATATCACTTATATATGTATGTATATAGATACACTGCTAAAGTGATATGAGATAAAGGGATTGATAAAAAATAATAAATTCTCACCTGACCGCCAACTCCAAATGTCCCGCGTTGAATTAATCTCCCGGCAGTTTGAGGACCTTGCAACAGCTGAAGAGGAAGGGGCGGGGCAACCTTGATCAGCTGATAGGTCACATGTGAGAATTTATTACTTTTTTACATTTATCCATCCTTTGACTTAATTTAACTTTAGCAGTGTATATAGATACACTACTAAAGTGAAAGTGGACTCGGCTCCCTGCTGCTCTTTCTGTGTCCGGATACTGGACCCGGACACAGAAATGGCATCCGGAGTTGCCAATCCGGTGCTGTCTGTTCCTGTTCGTTGGATACTGCAAAAGACAGGATCCCACGAACAGGAACAAAAACATAGTGTGAAGCCAGCCTAAGGCCCCCTTCACATCACGATTTTTTCCTGTCCATGGGAATCCTGTTTTTTGCAGGACCCACAGACAGGAATAGACAGGCCCGGATGTATAGCTCCGGATGCTATTTCTGATCTGTGATTTTGACGGCTATCTAGCATACAGCTTAACCCTCATTCACTTCCCAAGGATCAGACTGTAGAATTTCTGGAGACTATATTTATTGAGTTGATGTGAACGAGAGTTAAGCTGTATGCTAGATTTCCACAGCACCACATGTAGAAGAAGGCAGAACAGTAAAAAGGGATCGCTGAGCGAGGAGGAACTGACTAGCCAATCCAGTAAAAATGGACTGGCAGGAGGTGGTTGTACGGACTGTACAGGACCGCTAACGCCCACGCTGCACCACATATAGGTATTACAGCAGCCACCATACAGCCTCAGGGAACAATAGCGCACCCCCCTCCCAGCAAGCGCGGCACAATTCCTGCCACACCAAACCCATTTAGCTATAAACTCGGGTCCCCACTGAGGCACCCATCCATCTGCATACCACCACCAGTAAAACTAATAGCCGGTCACATACTATATATAGTTGATAGGATTGTATGAGACTGCGAACACCCATGCTTCACCGCATACGGGTATCACAGCAGCCAGTATACAGCCGCAGTGATTAGAGCGCAGCCCGCCAGAAAGTGCAACGCCTTTCCCGCCACGTGGAAGCCCGTCCACTCATACTTTGTTTCCTGCCAAAGTATTCAGCATCTTCAGCTAAGCGCACCATGTCTCGAAGCGTTACATCCTCATTCAAAACAAGGTCACGAGTAGGCTCTAGCAAGTCACCAATAGCAGAGCTTGCTGCTGTTGCTCATGCTGAAGCCAAGGCGGCAAAAGTGAGGTTCCCCTTTGCTGCACAAGAGATACAATTAAAGCTGAGACAAGCAGAGCTACATGCAGAGCAAAAAGCACAGAATGAGCATCTACGAGCGTCTCTAGAAAGACTAGCCACAAAAGAGACAGCAGCCACAATAGCTAAAGCAGAATGCTTGGAAACTGCAGAGAACTCTGGCTATGAGAGATGCAGCAACGTTCTTGGACCGGATCTAGACCAGCAAGATCCAACACAACGCGTCGCACAGTACGTCCATGAGCATCAACATTCCAGCATAGACGACAGCCTTGATGCACCACATCGATCAGCTTACGCCGATTACCAGTGATACAACCTTGAATTTTGCTACTTCAAAGGAGAACCCGCCCAGCACTGAGATGTTGGCCACAGTCACAACTCCCATCCCGCCTTAAATAGACACCTTCCTCTACAGGGAGGTACTATATAGACTATCCGAAGCCAGAAACGTCCAACAGGTATGGTGATGGCTCATACTAGCACCGACCAAGCCACTATGGACTTTGTAAAGTTCTTTGCTCGCCAAGAACTGGTTACAAAAGGACTTGTAAAGTTCACTGATAAAGCTGAGAACTATAGGTCATGTCGAGCCTCGTTCCAGAACGCCATTCAGGGTCTGGACCTTTCCTGTAGCAAGGAGTTAGATCTCCTAGTAAAGTGGCTTGGGAGCGAGTCGTTTGAGCATGCCAAAAGACTAAAGGCCCCGTTACACGCTACGATATCGCAAACGATATCATTGTAACGTCACCAGTTTTGTGACATTTCTGCAACCTCGAAACAACATCGTAGTGTGTGACACTTAGTAACGACCAACGATAAGTCAGTTGATCATTGAAGAATGGACTGACCATAACTTTATCGTCGATCATCCGTTGGGCCTGCTGCACCGGCATGTGTGACACCTTGACAACGATCTCATTAGCGACTTCGGCGATTCAGAACCTAACCATGCAGGTGTGCTTTGGGGTTGTGCTTTCCGTGCACCCTCTGCACTGATTGGTGGTCACTACTGCATTCAGATTGGCTGGCGTTGCCTTCAAAAAAAGGGAGTATGTTGGCGGATCCGTGCTTGGATCACTAGAGCCATTGATGTCGCCATCCATTTCTCTAGGCGCTTAGCTACCCGCCTGCGCATGAAAAAATAACATTCATATACCAAAATATTATTGGAAGCACATATATACAGTTAGGGCCAGAAATATTTGGACAGTGACACAAGTTTTGTTATCTTAGCTGTTTACAAAAACATGTTCAGAAATACAATTATATATATAATATGGGCTGAAAGTGCACACTCCCAGCTGCAATATGAGAGTTTCCACATCCAAATCGGAGAAAGGGTTTAGGAATCATAGCTCTGTAATGCATAGCCTCCTCTTTTTCAAGGGACCAAAAGTAATTGGACAATGGACTCTAAGGGCTGCAATTAACTCTGAAGGCGTCTCCCTCGTTAACCTGTAATCAATGAAGTAGTCAAAAGGTCAGGGGTGGATTCCAGGTGTGTGGTTTTGCATTTGGAAGCTGTTGCTGTGACCAGACAACATGCGGTCAAAGGAACTCTCAATTGAGGTGAAGCAGAACATCCTGAGGCTGAAAAAAAAGAAAAAATCCATCAGAGAGTTAGCAGACATGCTTGGAGTAGCAAAATCAACAGTTGGGTACATTCTGAGAAAAAAGGAATTGACTAGTGAGCTTGGGAACTCTAAAAGGCCTGGGCGTCCACGGATGACAACAGTGGTGGATGATCGCCGCATACTTTATTTGGTGAAGAAGAACCCGTTCACAACATCAACTGAAGTCCAAAACACTCTCAGTGAAGTAGGTGTATCTGTCTCTAAGTCAACAGTAAAGAGAAGACTCCATGACATTAAATACAAAGGGTTCACATCTAGATGCAAACCATTCATCAATTCCAAAAATAGACAGGCCAGAGTTAAATTTGCTGAAAAACACCTCAAGAAGCCAGCTCAGTTCTGGAAAAGTATTCTATGGACAGATGAGACAAAGATCAACCTGTACCAGAATGATGGGAAGAAAAAAGTTTGGAGAAGAAAGGGAACGGCACATGATCCAAGGCACACCACATCCTCTGTAAAACATGGTGGAGGCAACGTGATGGCATGGGCATGCATGGCTTTCAATGGCACTGGGTCACTTGTGTTTATTGATGACATAACAGCAGACAAGAGTAGCCGGATGAATTCTTAAGTGTAACGGGATATACTTTCAGCCCAGATTCAGCCAAATGCTGCAAAGTTGATTGGATGGCGCTTCATAGTACAGATGGACAATGACCCCAAGCATACAGCCAAAGCTACCCAGGAGTTCATGAGTGCAAAAAAGTGGAACATTCTGCAATGGCCAAGTCAATCACCAGATCTTAATCCAATTGAGCATGCATTTCACTTGCTCAAATCCAGACTTAAGACGGAAAGACCCACAAACAAGCAAGATCTGAAGGCTGCGGCTGTAAAGGCCTGGCAAAGCATTAAGAAGGAGGAAACCCAGCGTTTGGTGATGTCCATGGGTTCCAGACTTAAGGCAGTGATTGCCTCCAAAGGATTCGCAACAAAATATTGAAAATAAAAATATTTTGTTTGGGTTATGTTTATTTGTCCAATTACTTTTGACCTCCTAAAATGTGGAGTGTTTGTAAAGAAATGTGTACAATTCCTACATTTTCTATCAGATATTTTTGTTCAACCCTTCAAATTAAATGTTACAATCTGCACTTGAATTCTGTTGTAGAGGTTTCATTTCAAATCCAATGTGGTGGCATGCAGAGCCCAACTCGCGAAAATTGTGTCACTGTCCAAATATTTCTGGCCCTAACTGTATATATGTGTGTGTTATAGAAATCCTTATTTTGTCTTTCATAAAAGTAGGAGCATAAATTATTTATATATATACTAGCTGTGAGCCCAATGCAAATGCATCGGGTGTCTAGAATATTTTTAATTTTTTTTTAAGATTTTCGCGGCCCGCACTTGCCGCAAGTGCAAAACCGCACTTGCCGCACCTGCCGCAAGTCCCCCTATACTTTCTATGGGGATTACCGCAACCGCGCCGCAAGTGTAACCGCATCTGCCGCGTTTGCCGCATAACCGTTACACTTGCGGCGCGGTTGCGGTAATCCCCATAGAAAGTATAGGGGGACTTGCGGCAGGTGCGGCAAGTGCGGTTTTGCACTTGCGGCAAGTGCGGCCGCGAAAAAAAACGCAGTCAGCCGCGTTTTTTTTTCGCGGCCGCACCTGCCGCAAGTGCAAAACCGCACTTGCCGCACCTGCCGCAAATCCCCCTACACTTTCTCTGGGGATTACCGCAACCGCGCCGCAAGTGTAACGGTTATGCGGCAAACGCGGCAGATGCGGTTTTTTGCGGATTTAAGGATGGCGGACATATGGGGTGCGGACATATGGGGGGTGTGTGGTGACAGCGGAGGGGGGGGTGTGTATGGACATCGGGGAGTGTGATTACAGGAGAGGCTCCGGAGCACTGTGTCAGCATGTGCTGACAGCACCGGCTCCGGAGCGGGATCGGAGCGGGGGTGTGCAGACATATGGGGGGGGGGGGGGGTGAGGACATATGGGGGGTGTGTGGTGACAGGGGTTGGGGGTGTGTGCTGACAGTGGCGAGGGGTCGCAATGCCCGCTACGTGGGCAATGCTTCGCACGTGGTGACGTCACAGAGTGACAAAGCCACGTTTTTTTGCGGGGTCCGACACGGAAGTGCCTACGGCAATTATATAGTAGATCTCATATATAAAGCTGAATGTGTGTATGTGTGTGTGTGTGTGTATGTGTGTGTGTATATCCGGGATTGGCATCTACACCGTTGCAACTACAGCCGCAAAATTTTGCACAGTCACACGTCTTCAACCCGAGAGCGTCATAGGCTATGTTGTGAGGCGAAATTTTAACCCCGCGCATTCCAATTTACCAAACAATTTTGCCCCTATCTACATAATGGGGAAAATGTGACAGTTACCAGTTGACAGTTGTGAATGAGAGGGGCTTAATGATAGCACCAAAGACTAACAGCACATACCAGCATATAGTCACTAAGGTGGGGCCCCAACATGAGATATTCACCACGCACGGGGACATGTATACACACTACACGCACACAAAGAGTAACAGCAAGTGTATAGTCGCTAAGGTGCAGCCCCAACATTGGATACTCACCACGCACCCGAACAAACACACACACACCACAAAGAGACACACACAACACAGAGACAGCACCCCCCCCCCCCAAGGGGACACACACACCCTATAGCGACACATGCACTCACCCCACAGGGACACACACACCACAAAGAGACACACACACCCCACACAGACACCCCCCCCCCCCACAGGGACACACACACATACACACCCTATAGGTACACATGCATTCACCCCACAGGGACACACACACCCACCACAAAGAGACACACACAACACAGATAAAACACACACCACACAGACCCACCCACAGGGACACACACACACACTATAAGGACACATGCACTCACCCCACAGGGACACACACACACCACAAAGAGACACGCACAACAGAGACACACACCACACAGACCCCCCCACAGGGACATACACACATACACACCCTATAGGGACACATGCACTCACCCCACAGGGACACACATACACACACCACAAAGAGACACACAGAACACAGAGACACACACACCCAAGGGGACACACACACACACCCTATAGCGACACATGCACTCAACCCACATGGACACACACACCACAAAGAGACACACACAACACAGACACACACAGCACACAGACCCCCCCACAAGGACACACACATATAGCCACCCTATAGGGACACATGCACTTACCCCACAGGGACACAAACACACACCACAAAGAGACACACACATACCACACAGACCCCCCATCCCCACAGGGACACACACACATACACACCCTATAGGGACACATGCACTCCCTGCACAGGGACACACACACACCACAAAGAGACACACACAACACAGAGACACACACACCCCACACAGACACCCCCCCACAGGGACACATACACACCCTATAGGGACACATGCATTCAACCCACAGGGACACACACACACCACAAAGAGACACACACACAACACAGACACACACACCACACAGACCCCCCCCCCCCACAAGGACACACACACACAGCCACCCTATAGGGATACATGCACTCACGCCACAGGGACACACACACACCACAAAGAGACACACACCACACAGACCCCCCCCACAGGGACACACACACATACACACCCTATAGGGACACATGCACTCGCCGCACAGGGACACACACACACCACAAAGAGACACACACAACACAGAGACACACACATCCCACACAGACACACCCCCCCACAGGGACACACACACACACCCTATAGGGACACATGCATTCACCACACAGACACACACACACACCACAAAGAGACACACAAAACACAGACGCACACACCACACAGACCCCCCCACAAGGACACTCACACATAGCCACCCTATAGGGACACATACACCACAAAGAGACACACACAACACAGATACACACACACACCACACAGACCCACACATACCCACACTATAGGGACACATGCACTCACCCCACAGGGACACACACACACACACAAAGAGACACACACAACAGAGACACACACCACACAGACCCCCCCACAGGGACACACACACATACACACCCTATAGGGACACATGCACTCACCCCACAGGGACACACATACACACACCCCAGGGACACACACACCACAGAGACAGAAACAGATGTGCACAAATCACCTCACACAACTTGCCTCATACGTGTGCTATCTTTAATTTCCAAACATAAACATCTGATTAAAAACAGCCAATGTGCAACACATGTGCCATATAGGGAATTAAGGCAGATGTCAGTCATATGAGCTGTCTATCATGTATATGTGTTAGGTAACATATACTGCCCGACCAGGGGGAGGGTTTACTGTTGGCTGGAGATTTATTAGGCTGCCTATAGCAACCAATCACAGCCTCAGCTTCTATTTTCTTACAGGTCATTAATATGACATATTCAAATTCTATTTTGTTATAGCTAACAGCAGTTATTTATTAACCCGGGCGTAGCCGGGTACTACAGCTAGTATGAATATATATATATATATATATACATATATATATATATATATATAATCGCATGAGAACATTGATTTTAATGTATGTATGCCACATTTCTACCAAAAGTATATCAACCTATATGACTTTAAGTTGATATGAAAAGTACATACACACATTTGTACACAGAAACATACATATACACTCACATTTACACATACATACTAATTTTTAGGCAGATGTACACATTGGTCTCGTGATATCTACATATACACAGACATACAGTCACAGCCGCAAAAATAACTCAACCTTTTTTTTTTATTTATATTTTATTTAAATTAATATTTCCTGATTGTTTAGGTAGACATGCAATCAATCTGGGGGCACACACGAGCGTTCCCATCTCACATATTGCGAACGCAGCAGAGCCTCCGAAAAGGCTGCCGACTGTATGTGAGAGCGCTTCCTTTGTGGACGCCAAAGCATCGTCGGCGCAACACATGTGCGGCGTGACGTAATGACGTTATTCGTATGTTTGGGCCTGTGTTTATGCTGCGTACTTAGCCCTGGCGGAAACATGGCTGCCCTGAGGCGCTCATCTCCATAGGGTGATGCTAAGGTCATGTACATCATCCGAATATGTGAGAACCATGACTATTGGTGCAATTTGCAACATGTGCATCCGGTGCTGCATAAGCAGGCTGTCCTGCGGAAGATAGAGCGCAACCTTTGGAGAAGGCTTGGGGTGGACTGCAGCACTACTCAGATCCGTAAAAAAATAGTGGATCTGAGGTACAAGTTGAGGGACCGCATTGACACCATCTGTGCCCGGATCCAGAGACTGCGTGGTGAGTGTTTTTAACGCCCAACTGAGCCATGGGTTAATTTCAAACAACCAATAGAACATAGAACACATGAAAGTGGACCCTGTCTGATAGTGTCACTGAAGAGATGATGATGATGCTTGATCAGATCAGTATTCATTTCCTGTGGGTGCAGAGATAGGCATGAAGGGACAGGCTACAGTCATGCTGCTTGCATTTCAGACCCTTCACATTGCTATTGAAGCAGACCAAAACCACACAGAGCTGTGTATTCAGCATGAAGGCAGCATGGCCAAATGTTCCGTAATTAAGGGCCACACAGGGAATATGGCCCTCCTTGCTGGGATTTTCAATGCCATACCCTGGCTCACCTTGTCCACAATTTGTCCTGTCTTTGCCAATACCAACAGACAACTAAATGGTGGCCATAACACCAACTCACTTGTAGCTTATCTTGACAATATGTTGTTGCTTCATGGTTCATGAAGGTACAGAATGGTACACACTCTCCTTTCATTGCAGTGACGTTCAGTTTCACATATGCCGAATACTTAATGCAAGACAAAACGGGGATGCTCAACCAGCTTCAGCTAGGTAGTCTGTGTGGGCAGCACGGCCACCATCACAATTGGGCGCTTAAAACTAGTAGGGCCACTACTCTCAACATGTCTGTCCTTCCTGGCCAGGAGAATCCTAGTTCTCCAACATATATCCCTTTTTTGGACCAAATACAACACATGACATTAGTTCTTCCTCCGGCCACTAGTTGGTCAATCATGATGATGTGTTTTGTACGGGCACCATCTCCATGTCCTTGATGTTGGGGTGTATTGCCTATGTGTTGTGTTGTTTGCCAATTGTTTTTTTTTTTACCAATCAGTTGCTGCTCGGCCACCTGCTGTCTCTCCACCACCAGCTGCATCACCACCTCCAGATCAGATGAGCCCGCCAGCTGCCGCTACACCATCAGCTGGGTCACCCTTGGAGGTTGGAAGTCCATCCCCAGCTGCCTTAACCCCACCAGCTAGGTCTCCCCAAAAAGAGGGAACACCACCTCCTTCTGTGACCCCGCTGACACATCTGGAGGCACACAGTGACCTGGGTGCGTGGTTGCCTTTTGGTAAGTCTAACACATCAAATAAGGTAGATTAAATTGTTTATGGATAACTGGCTTTTCAAAAGATGGAGGGCTGTTTCTTCATATGTGTTTTTTTTTTGTTTCCCATCCAGTGGTGCATCAGCTCTTGGGTGGACCATCAGCCACTCCCCATCCCCTGAAACAGAGCCCAATGAAGATGCAGCAAACCGTATGTAAAAATGCACATTCATGTTGCTGATCAATCCAGGCATGAGCATCCTACTGAACTTTTCCTTTTCCCTCCATAGGACTTCCTTCCTTGGCTGACTTCTTGGCGTCACACCGGAGGTTAACCAGGGACCTACAGCTGAATGGAGAGATGCTGAGGAGGTTTCTGGTGGCCCAACCCCAGGGTGCCAGTGATTAATTGGCCCACATGGCCAAATTGTTTATGTGGTTTGCCTGTTGCACTTCTATACCAGTATTTTGGTATTTTAGACACTAATTTTTTTTAAATTAAAGATATTAAGCCCATTAAGGACTTTGTTTATGATAATTCTATGTAAGAATTAAACATTTTAGTAAGTTTTTCATTTATGACTACTCATTTATCCCGTAAACACTGTACACAGGGTTTTTTTTTTTTTTTTGAATCATCATTTTTATTGGGTTTTAGTCATTGAAACATTTGTACAGAATCAGGAAAATATTCAATTATATCATACAAATTGAACCCTTATACAAGAAACCTGCGTAATTCAACAAATTATAAATCAAATCATTCGAATTGTATAATGCATTGTATTGTCCCCATATCCCTCCCTCCCTCCATCCCGTATGAAATTAACAACATATATTAACCAATATCCAACCAAATAAAGAAAATATTTCAAATATTATCATCCGAGTACCAAAGATTATTACATCTCCTACACCTAACACCTTAACCTACCCAATGTACCCTCTAACTCTTCCAGGGCATACCATGTCGATGATCTGAAGGGCAGCATAAAATTTCTAATCTCCGCATCCGTAAACTCATGTTCAATGAAACGTCTCCATTTGAAAAAGAATTTTTTGGCCAATTTACTCGGATTGCGAAGCGTGTCTATGGATTCAAGTAATAGTGTGTGGTGCAACGTCATTTTCACCTGAGCAAGATCTGGAGGCCTGTCATTGAGCCAGTACTGGAGTAAGAGCCTTTTTGCTATTAGCGCGATGTAATGCCATAACACATGGGGTTGCCCCACCCCCTGGGAAGGTGGGTGATAATGAAAGATCCATCTCAGTGGGTCTAGCTCTCCCATATCTCCACAGAACTTTTTAGTCCATGCTCCTATTGTTCTCCAGTACCTCTGAGTCTCGGCGCAGGACCACAGACCGTGTTCCAAATCAGACATGGGTGTTTTGCATTTTGGGCAATGGACCCTTCTCTCCTGATTGGTCTTAGAGGGAGGAATGTTAAAGCCCTGAATGGTGCCATGCATGATCCTAAATTGAGAGTCTTTCCATCTCTCATTAATAACATGTTGTCTGATCGTGTCCCACCCCTCGAGGATTTTCTTTGAAAGTTCCGGATCTGTGAAATGCTTTCGCCATTTGTTAAATTGGCCCCTCTTTCCCTGCGGTCTAAGAACCTGTTTTAATTTGGCGTAAAGTGAGGTAATGGATACCTCATCTTTGTTCATAGATGTCAATTCAGACCACAAGGAGTTCTCTATTTCCCCTGATATATCTCGTAAATGTGATAGGAGATGATGTCTCAACTGACGATATTGTAATGCGTGGAATTGGGATAAGTTATACGTATGCAAGACTTCTGTCTCTGTCATCCACCTTTTTTCCTCCAGATTCATGAGATCTCCCAACGTTTTGATACCTTTGTCTCTCCACAATTTAAACAATGAGTTCTCACTTCCCAAGGGAAAAGACGGGCAGTTCCAGGGGTTAAGCAATTTCGAAATTTTCCATGCTAACTTGAGTTTTTTCCTGACCTCCTTCCACGTCGCTATAGTGTCTTTATATATCACCGTGTTTTTTAATGTAGGAGGCAGGAAGGACATTGGTGAGTGTAATAAGGCTACCAAATCCCAAGGTCTGGCCCATTCCCCCTCCAAAGTGGTATCTGAGAATCTGTTGGTGCCTCTGATCCAATCGAGGACATTGCGTAGGATACACGCTAGATTGTATCCCCGAACATCCGGGAGCTGTAATCCTCCCTCCTGCTTGGACTGGATCAAGGTTGCATATGCTAAACGGGGTCTCTTTCCTCTCCATAAAAATTTAGAGAAAGCTTTATTAATTCTATTTATGTCACTATGTCTCAACAGCATGGGGATAGTTTGAAGGGGGTAAAGCAATCTAGCAAAGCTGACCATTTTTAGTAGATGGCCACGTCCCAACAGAGAGAGAGGTAGTCCTACCCATCTTGCCAATTCCTGCTCTATCTGTTGTATGATTGGTAAAAAATTTAGTTTGTATGTCATTTCAGGTGTTCTGGCTAGATGTATTCCCAAGTATTTAATACTATCTTTTCTTATTGGTATGCCACAAAGGCATTGTTTTCTCTGCATCCTATTCCCCTGGTCTATAAACATAATTTCGCATTTATTTTTGTTTAGGGAAAATCCAGTTTGTTTGCCTATCATCTCTATATCTGACAGAATTTTTGGAAGATCTCTTTCAGGGTGTTGGACATATAAGATGACATCGTCCGCGAATAATGATAGTTTAATCTCCCTAGCTCCAACTGTGAAGCCTGCGTAAGGATTACATTCCTCCAGATATAGTGCCAGAGGCTCTATTGCCAGATTAAAGAGAAGGGGGGACAGAGGACAACCCTGTCTCGTTCCCTTCTGAAGGGTAAAGGAGTCAGACAGGAAACCTGGTATACTCACGCAGGCTTTAGGAGTGCTATAGAGATTCTGTATAAATTGCCGAAAGGGACCCGTTAGACCCACCATATCCAAGACTGTGCCCAGCCATGACCACCTGACATTATCAAATGCTTTCTCAGCGTCCAAGGTGATCATGGCTGGGTTTCCCTCTTTCAGCTTCTCTTTTTTCCCCATAATATCCATCAGAAGCATCGTCTTTCGGATGTTTGTAGTTGTCGATCGTCCCTTAATGAATCCTGCCTGATGTGGAGATATTATTTTGGGCAAAATCATTGCCAATCTATCGGCCAGTATCTTAGACAAGAGTTTCAGGTCCTGGTTTATCAGGGATATTGGCCTATAGCTTGCTGGGTCGGTGGGTGTTTTATCTGGTTTTGGGATTAATTTAATGTACGCTAAATTCATCCTGTCTGGAATAGGTGATCCCTGTAATATTTCATTATATAGATCGCAAAGGATCGGGGAGATCTGTTCTCTCATTGCTTTGTAAAAGGCTCCATTATATCCATCTGGACCTGGGGCCTTGCCAGGGTTTAGATTCTTTATTGCCGCTTCAATTTCTCCAATCGTAATTGGATCATTTAAGCCTTTGAGATTGGTTTGGGCGATGGATGGCATTTTGATTTTATTTAGCCAGGAAGGCTTTTCTGTGCTATTTGGCGTATTGTCTGTATACAGAGAAGCATAGAACCTGCCCAAAGTTTTTACAATATTCTTAGGGTCATTCCATATGTTGCCCTGCTTGTCTTTTATTGATTGAATAGGTGAGGAGGTATATCTGCCTCGTGCTAGTCTTGCCAACAGTCTCCCACCCTTGTCCCCATATTTGTGCAATTCTAGCTCTAGTCTGTTTTTAAATATATTCTCCCGTTTTTCTGCCCATTCATCAAATTCTTTCTTAGCTTGCATCCATATCTCTCTGTCAGGAGCCGCCATGGTGTCTTTATATTGTAAATAAGCTGTTCTCACCCTTGCACTGGTTTCCACAAACTTTTCCTTAGCCCTTTTTTTGATCCCCATGCTGTATGCCATTATATGTCCTCTCATGACTGTTTTTGCAGTCTCCCAGAATAATCCCGGATCAGATCTATGGCCCAAATTATCCACACTGTAGTGCGTCCACCATTCTCCCAATAATTTAGTGAAATTCTCTTCTTTAGTGAATGTGTCAGGAAACCTCCACAGATAATCGGTTCCTTTCTCATAATTATCTTTAATTTCTAAAACCAATGGACTATGGTCTGAGATTACCATATCTTCAATTTTAATATTTATCATTCTTTGTAATATCTTAGTGGACCCAAAAAGCATATCAATTCTGGACCATGATCCATGGGGATGTGAAAAGTGAGTAAATTCTCTACCCAAGGGATTAGCCACTCTCCACGTGTCTGACAGCCCCGCAAGTTTCGCCAGTGATTCTAGTGTACTTTCTGCCTTCAAGCCCCTCTCATTTTGATTTCCCTTCCTCGTATGTGTCGGGGAACGCCTGTCCTCTTCTATTCTCATCACTGTATTGAAGTCTCCTCCCATTATTTTGTTAGCTCCCGGGTCTTGAAGTAATTTGTTCTGTAAATGCTGAAAGAAGGGTCTCTGATTTGCATTCGGTGCATATACATTATAAATGGTAAAGACATCGTTTTGGATTTGTATCGTCATTTGAAACAATCTACCCTCACCATCACTTGAGGTAGAGATAATTGAGTGGGCCAAGGACCTGTGTATTAAGATCAAGACTCCCGCCTTCCTTTCCACTGCACTGGACCCAAGGACCTCCCCCACCCACAGCTTTTTAAGGCGGAAGAAGTCTTCCGACGTCAGGTGGGTCTCCTGGAGCAAAGCAATATCTATGTGCAATTTTTTGAGATGGCGGAGAACCATCATGCGCTTTGCTGGGGAGCGCAGCCCCTTAACGTTCCAGGAGGCCCACCTAACCATCAGAATCCTCCCCACACGGGGCTTCTGCTTTTTTTTTGGTCACCGTTCACACATATGTTGTAAGCTCAGGTGTACACCGAAGTAAGAAAGATAAAGTACAGGAGATGCATATTGTGTTGGATACAGGTTTGTAGATAATTCCTAATTTTTTACCCCCCTTGTCCCTCCCCCCCCTTTCGCTAACACCTCCACTCCATCCATCTGTCTTAGAAGAATACTTCACTTCTTCCCTCGAGTGCAGTCGACAAACATAACTCCGCCCCGCCTCAGCCCTCTCCCCAACTTAATAAACATGTCTGATCAAATCGAAGTGGTCCCCAACCTGACGTTCTTCTAGGAGCCCTTTTTTCCCCCCGACTCTGTGCTGTACGTCCCATCACATCAGAAATAGTATATATCCATCTTCTTAAACTTATAATAACAATAACAGTATAACCGCCACTATAGGGAGCTGAGTATTATTAACCCCTTGGCTGTTGCATATTCAGTTCTCCTGTTATTTAACATTGAACATTTAACATTAAGGAGGCTATTTAATTCTCTATGTTATCTTACCAAGTTTTGCACATCTTATCAAGAAAAAGTACGAAACCAGAGAAAACGACAAAGACTATAGAGAGAAGAGCTAAATGGGAGAGAAAGAAACAAGACATTGATACATATCTCCTCCCGCTTTTCCTGTATATCTCTCTTCTCATAGCAACTTCATCGCCCTTATGTCCGTTTTGTCCATCAAATAGTCATTACCGTTGTTGCTTGATGTCAATGGTCTCCCTCTCTTCTCTCATCTCTTCTTCTGCCAACGGGATCCCGATTGTCTTTGTTGTCGTGGAGTCTCTAATGGTGGTTTCTTCCCCGTCCCATCATCTATCAGAGAGTTTGATCTTAGTCTATAAGATCTTACAGAACCTCTGTCAGCCTCGGAGTCCAGATCTATAGTGGAATTGAATTTCACAGGCGATCCGGTGGGATGGTGGGGTGATGACGAGGATGCCCCAGATCCCGGAGAACTCGTGTTGTCGCGGATAGCTGCCATTGCTTTGTCAGGGTCAGAGAAGGTCAACATGACTCCCTCTCTGGACCTGAACCTCAAAATCGCTGGAAAATTCAGCTGGAATCGAATGTTTCTTCTGTGAAGTATTGAGCACGCTTCACTGAAGGACCTCCTGCGACGTGTGACTTCTATAGAGTAGTCCGCAAATACCAGAGCTCTGTGACCTTGTATTAATAGGGGATGCTTTTTGGCTTTGTAAGCGCGTAATATTTCCTCCTTGTCTCGGTGGTTAAGGTATTTCGCTATGGCATGTCTAGCTTTAGTAGGCTCTTTGGAGGTGGCGGATACGGTAGATCCTGGTGTCACCCTCTTTTCCTGTGCCTCCCTCATCTGGCCAATCCTGTGAGAGCGCTCCGTCTTGCATCTATGGGTGAGCCCCAAAGCTTTGGGAAGATCCACCTCAAAGATTTCTTCCAATTGGTTCGCAGGGATGGATTCAGGGAGTCCCACTATTTTAAGGTTACTCCTCCTCGCTCTGTTTTCAATGTCCTCTAATTTTGTGTGTGCATATTCAAAGTGTTGTTGTAAAGACATTATCTGCTCCTCCAACTCCTGTATTCTATCCTCTGCTGCACTGATTCTAGATTCAGCTTCAATAATTTGCTGATCATGTGACTCTACTTTGGCTGATAAGTCTTTTGTTGTGGCTGTTACCATCTCAGCCACTGCTGATTTGAAGTCATCAGCCAGGTGAATTGCAAGTTCTTTTGCCAGTGCCTTATAGTCAAAGTGGGGGGCTCCCCATCTGCCCTCTATAGTCTCTCTCCTGTCCCCTGGACCCTGTTTGTCCCCTATAGCCTCCTGGTCTGAAGGGGGGCAGCTCCTGGATTGAGTATTCATGGCAGCTGCTGCAGTGTTCAGGTGTTCTGAAGCAGTTCCCTGTGGAGTCACTGCGGCTGTTTGTGCTGGTCTCCTCTCCTCCTCCACACCATTCTCACTAGCCTCGCTAGCTCCGGTCCCGGTCCCGGGCTTCCACATCCCTCCTTCCTCCATTAAGTCTGCCTGCGCGCTTTGCACGCTGTGACCGCCCTGCCCGCCATTACCGGTGTCCTCGTGGTGTGCCGCTCTCTTCTCTCCCTCCCGACTCCTTGTAACGAAGCGATCCATCGCGGTCGTGATGGATGCTCCCAGTGCTGCTGCAGCCGCCACTATAGTTCTGGGAGTCTGATGTCAAGTTGGAGGCTGGATGTCGGCGGATTTGCCGAGGCGGGGAGTGGAGCAGCCCTTAGACGCGGCTGCACATGGAGGCGCTGGAACCGGAAGTTGTACACAGGGTTTTAAAAACAATGTTTATACCAAATTACACAGCTGCACAGGCACATTGTGTGCCCTCTTGTGGGGACAGATAGATGTGCTTCTACATTTTAGGGCCACGTCACACACACAGATATCTGTGCAGATATTGATCGCAGATCTCTGGTTGCAGTGAAATCATGGACACATTGTTACATTTGTACAAAGCAAAAAAATGGAACAATATGTCCATGATTTCACTTCAACCAGAGATCTGCGAACAATATCTGCACAGATATCTCTGTGTGTGACGTGGCCCTTAGACACATGTATGCAGAAGTAGTACACATTGTAAAACATGTCACTATTCACAAGCACAGTTTGAAGTTCCATCAATTTATATATATCACCATGTGTTGAAGGACAACGGCCCTGATGGTGTGCTTGACCTGCACAAAGTGCCTTCAACCGCCTTAGTAGGTCGACATGACAAGTATTGCACTAAAAACAACAAACACAACACCAGTTCAACAGCAAATAAATATTTTAATAATGGAACAAAGGAAAAAACACCACCTGTGTGCAGAAAATAAAACAAAAAAAAAACAAATGAAGCTACAACTGATGATAAAAACTCTCATCAGTTGTATAACAGGATGGTGGTGGCAAGCCATCAGGAGCCACATTCCCAAAGGAATTCTGAGGGGGCCTATGCGGAAGGTTTGTTTGTGTCACAAACCTCCGCATAGGTGTGCTTAGGCCAGGTATATTTGTATGAGACCTCTAAGGGTACCCTTACACGCCACAACCGCGGCGAGGAATCTAACCGGCGACATGTCGCCCCGGCACCATCACAGTCAAATTGCCTCATGGTTGCGGCGTGTAATTGTAAAATTCGGCGGCAATAGAAAAGTTGTTGTCTGGTTCCGATTTCACAGCACTGCTCTAAAATCAGAGGCAATCATGAAGGCGACATTCTCGGCTTTTGGCGTGTGAATGGGCGATAGTGATGGAATCTGCGTCGCCTATTGATTTCCCATAGGCGTGCCACAGCGTGCTGGAGTCAGTCAGCGATGATTGGTGGTGGCTACTGTGTTTCCATTGGCTGTCTCTTCACAGCGAGCCATATTTGAAGAGCTGTCACTTCAGCACCACACACATCTTCACCTACACAACCATCCACTACATCAGAACAATTACGCGCGCATTCTACAGGGCAAGCTATGCCGGGCACATGTATTTGAAATTTCACTGTGTCCACCATACTGCCACGCATGACAGTGCAGATGTTGGCCCACACATTGCACTTGGGTGCCATGGGCAATCGTTTGTGAATTTGGTGACGCTGATGGCTATATTACGCTACCTTGTTAGCGTCCTTAATGTTTGGCGGTGCCAGTGTGTGTGGTGACATCATCAAGTTTGTTTTGGTTACTCCCTGCCTGCCAGGTGCCTGCCCCTCCCCTGCACATAGGAGAACAGTCATGGCCGCCGCACAGCGCGCTGCCACATGGGGTCTGGTGGAGCTAATGCTCCTCATAGACTTATGTGACCGCCAGGATTACTGGTGTGAGCAGCGTCACCGGCACCCACGGCTGCGCAAGCGCAGCATACTTAGAAGGATCCAGCTGGCCCTGCTCCACAAACTGGGGGTGGAGAGGACCTGCAAGCAGATCTAGCAGAAGATCGCAGACCTCAAGCACTAGTCACCAGAGCACATTGTGGATCTGCGTGCCAGGATTGCCAGGCTGCATGTGAGTATGTGGCAATGCCAAACACACACATGGAAAGCTAAATACTCCAAACACTATCCAAACATCATGTGGCATTGTGCCATGCCACATAATGTGGCCTAAGCCACCATGTGGTACTGTGCATCTACATGTTGGTTACACTGCAACATGAAGGTGTATGAAACATTCATTTGTCATCCAAATGGTGATGGCTATAGTGGTCCTTGACCTGTGTGGTTGCAAAAATAGTTGGGTCCTGACTGCAAAGGTGACAACAACATATTAATGCGATGATCCACAACCACATGACATCTTGCAGCACATATGTGTGACCTGTGACACATACAATTTTGCTACACAATGATCACAATATAGAACACTGAATACAATCTCAACGATATGTCTTGGCCCCCATGGTGCGAACACCTGATGCTTACTGGCTGCTCTTGTGTTCAAGATTCAAATACCTACCATGCTAAGCCAAGGGTTATCTAACATTCAAAATATGTGGGCACTGGTGTGTACCATACACACCATCATGACATTCATACACACACACAAGGTGTTTTCACTATGTTGTGTGCCTTTTCTTAAATTGCTCTGTTATCATGTTTGATATTACCGATAACAAGGACTCCGTGTCTGGGGACGCTCCACAGTCACCAACGGCACCTGGGACACCCCCACCACCTTCCCCCGTGGGCCCAGCCACTCCTTCCCCACCCAGGACGCCAGCAGCCTCAGCCCCGGAGGGCCCAACCACTCCCTCCCCACCTGGTTCCGTGAAACATTGTGTGGTAATATGCAGTACACAGGGTCAGCCCTTTGGGCCACAGTGTATAGCGCAACTGTGTGTACATATCCATTGTGATGTGTTGTGCCCACAGGGGCACGTGTCCACACACATTGAGCAAGCAATGGTGTTTGTGGGGGATGTAGGTACAGTCCATTACACACACAAACATGTGTACACAAACATAGTTCAGTTGTGCCATGGCAGCTGTGCCATGGCATGGACCAATGTAGGCACATATGGCCATAGTGTTGTGTGTATGTTCCCACCATCAGCTACAGACGCAAACATAGCAAACCATTGTGTAGTGTAAGCCACTGTCCTGCTCAAAACCGCTCCTGTGTGACGCTTGAGCGGCTCGAAAGTGTGTCGCAGCAGCCACTTGTCACGACACGAGTGTGTATTCCTTCCAAACTCCGAGACAATGGCGTCACGTATTAGCCAGCCTTCCAGAGCAGGCTGGCCAATCAGGACGCTATTGCGTTGTCCAATTAGCGTGTTTGGGCAAAAGTCAAATAAGATTATATTTCGACACAATGGAAGCAAAGACTTGGAAATAAATGCAAACTGCATCATGGCACACCGGCAATTAAGAAAACTATCAAATATGCCAAGTTGATTCAGGCACCAATGGGGTTAGACAGCTACATAAATACGGTACCTAAATCTTCTTCCTGCGAGGCAGTCACAACCTGTGTGGTGGGTGGATTCTGTGTCAAGTTCCCGTTAGATGTCATCAGTCTTGGTGTCTCCTGGTCCAGGGTGAATGAAAGAAGGTTATAATACCAAAGTTTGGGTACATAGACCACCTCCGTCCCAGCACCTGACCGCTTGGACTTTTCCACCTTCTGGACCTCTTTTTTATATACCATGCGTAGGGAATGGATCTTCTTCTTGACGACATTTTCATCACACTTGTCATTTGGATGGTGTTGCTAAAAAAGGGCTACTAGCTGTTGATAGGCCACTTTTTTTTTCTCCCTGTTGCTGTACGCAGCAGATTTGGTTTTCCATAAACAATGGAGAGATCTATACATCTCGATGAAATCACGTGTAAAGTCATGTGAAGTGGAGGCCATCTGAAATTTTAAAGGACAGACAGTGAATAACACACATACATGTATGTTTGATATAAAGACTGAAAAATTAAAAAAAAAACAAACAACAGTCTGTGGGCCGTGCCACACACCAATAAATGGCTGGCCATGGCAAACCATAATTACGCAGAGAGCATTATCAGTGTCCATTTCTGGTCAAGTGGCCAAGCCACAGTAGCATATGGTAGAGTGATATGATAGGACAGAATTCATAGGTGAATGTAAAATGAAACATATTTGTACACAATACACAATGCCTGCCGTCACTATTGCAGTGTTGCTAGACGGAAGATGAATTGCAAAATAGTCGCAGCACCGACACCTGAACAGCAACTTGGACACAACCTACTACTGACTCTGGAGGGCACACTTGGATAGCGTCAGCGAATTGAGGAACACCTCTATGGCGAACAGGATTCAAGGGCGTCGGCGGAAAAATTGGGACCATCTTTTAAGCCCAGGCTGACCAATGAAAACGCCGTTGTTGCCACCAATCGGAGCTGTAGGGGTGTGGAAAAGGTAACGGCACAACGCATACTTGCTTACGTTGGTGTGCTCTGATTGGCTAGCATACCCTCAACAGAGCCATTGAAGTGAGTATTTATTTTGACACGCGGTTTGTTCCCCCCCTGCCGGAGTATTTCTGCTCATATGTCGTCAATACTACACCGGACCATCTGGCCCCTTCAGACTCAGTTACATTCCCTGTAGCTCTTTTTGGCCCTATGACAAAGTTATTTTATCTCCAAAATAAATTACAACCATCTGCTAGGCACAGGGGCGTTGCCAGGGTCAAAAAACATCCGGGGCTCGGGCCCACTGAGCTGCATTTTTCGGAATAAATTTAAATAAAACCCAAGTAAAATGTACTTTAATAACCAGTGACACTCTACATATATAATATTAACAGATTTAATGCTTTAAAACATTATAGAGATTGCCAACATGCACTCAATAAATACACAAAATATAACAGTATTAGGCCAACATCCAAGTAATCCTAAGGCTTCTTTCACATGAGCGCTTTTCTGGCGATAATACCGTGATTTTAAAGTGCATGAATTTCGCTGTCAAAAAACGCCATTAAAGAACATGTTCTATAATGGAGGACAGAGAGAAAGGACCCGGAGGACTTGAGCAAAGATGAGGCTCGTCCCGGGACAAGACTGTGGAGAGACGGAAGGAGCCTGTGCGCCCGAGTCTGCAGTGAAGTGGAGGGTCAGGGCTGGCACCAGGGACCCGACCCTGAAAGATAGGAAGTAGACTCCAAGCTCCAACTACAGAACCGGTGGCCACGAGGTCCAGAGGAGCTGTGGCCAACTCCCAGCACATCCGCCAAGTAGGCAGCTGTATTAGGGTCAGGGGAAACAGCCGGTAGCCTGACAAGGCCTGTGACTGCTGGATTGGGCTCTGTGCGCAGAGGCGTGTGCAGGAAGGAGGAGAGCAGACTACCCGCACCGCCAATGTAGTTGAACTGTGACCTGTAGTACATGCAGAGAAAACTTAAGTAAACCGGGTTGGGAACTCAGAATTGTGTGAGACTGTTCCTTTCCTACTTGAGGAGCGGTAGGCTGAAACACCGCGCAGGCAGCAGGAGCCTGCCTGGGAGATGTCCCGATCAGTGGCGTAGCAACTGTTTGTGGCGCCCGGGGCCGAAAAATTTGCCGCCCCTTTGGTTGTTGATAATCCGGAAGTATACATAGTATACACTGTCTGCCCCTATATACAAGAATATAACTACTATACTAAAACACAAAGAGAAGGGGTGCAATTGGGGGTAAGTATTGGGCCAAATAGCCACTCACCTATTGGGGTTGTCACTGTGCATCGCCACCTCTGCACAACCCCAGTATATGGCAACAAGCAGGACTCAAGGAGGACCCGGGGCCAGAGCAATTTTCACCGCTGTACTGTGGAGTTCATAGTGTAATAAAAATGCAAAAAACTTTATTCTTAATATTATATCACAATACCAGGATCTGAGGATCTTCTATTTGGAGGTCAGGGGCTCTCTGACGCCATGTTGCTGCCTGTGTCGCTGTCTTCCTCTTTTGACACTGCAGTGCGGTGGATAAAAGAGCATTAATTGGTTAATAACAAGAAGTATGGAGTGTACTAACTGAGCCAAAAATCCTCCCCATACCAGTTGGATTACTATATGGATTTTAGTATTCGGGTACGGACACACTGGTGTGAAACTCTGATGAGTGCAATGTGCGATTTTCTCGCATTGCAATCAATTTCTGAGAGCATACTGACGTGTGTTGGACGCTTTTTTCTCATCCAGATTCAGGATGAGAAAAAAGTTGCAACATGCTGTGACAGTATGTGATTCACACCTAGACTCGACAATGCAAGTCTATGAGTCCGACAAAATCACGGACCGCACACTGACCATCCGAGAGGCATCAGTTTTTTTCACTGATACATTCTCATTCTGTAGCTGAGACAACTGTAAAATGTTCCTGTAAATGATTCTACAGTAATAGCTGCTGAGGAAAGAACAGATTGCACACAGATGTGATCTGAGAAAAATGTCGGACACTCGCACAGCAGTTGCCAAACAGACCAAAAAACAGATGTCACTCATCCGACTCTCCTGGATGAGAAACAGATCGATTTTAAGGCGGCGGGAGACTGTACCACCAACTCCCCAGCACCGTGCTGTGCACAGACAATATACATACACTGTCTATGCACAGCACGGAGCCGAGGACATCCCAGAAGAGGCACAATAACCACAGACAGGAGGCGGGAGAACATTGAGCCCACCCAGAAGAACTACAACACCCAGCACCCAACACACTACCCAGAAACCATACAGTAATGCCAGAACAGGCAGGAGAGCTACAATTCCCAGCATGCCACACCCTGCCAACACAGGAAGGTGGAGGCTGCCGCATGTAGGCAGAGACACCTGGTACAGCTGCCATTATCACCACACAGCCCCACTCCTCTTGCGCACCCGTCCTCCTCTCCTCTGTCCCTCCTGCACCCCCGTCCTCCTCTCCTCTGTCCCCCTGCACCCCGTCCTCCTCTCCTCTGCCTTCCTGCACCCCCGTCCTCCTCTCCTCTGTCCCTCCTGCACCCCCGTCCTCCTCTCCTCTGTCCCCCTCTCCTCTGTCCCCCTGCACCCCGTCCTCCTCTCCTCTGCCTTCCTGCACCCCCGTCCTCCTCTCCTCTGTCCCTCCTGCTGCTCCTCTGTCCTCCTGCACCACTGTCCTCCTCTCCACTGTCCTGCTGCACCCCGTCCTCCTCTCCTCTGTCCCTCCTGCTGCTCCTCTGTTCTCCTGCACCACTGTCCTCCTCTCCACTGTCCTGCTGCACACCCGTCCTCCTCTCCTCTGTCCCTGCAGCTGCTCGTCTTCTCCTCTGTCTCCCTGTTCCTGTCCATCTGCCCCCCTGTCCTCTTCTCTGTCCCCCTGTTTCTGTCCTTCTGCCCCCCTGTCCTCTTCTCCTCTGCTCCCCTGTCCCCTGCACAGTTTCCCTCACCTCTCCGGGTCCATGGGGGGCCCGCTGGGTGGCGCAGCCGCCAGCACCGCAGCCGCCTCCATCGCACGAGCACTTGGAGCCATCACGGGACAGGAAGCAGCAGAGCTCCCAGCGGCTTCCTGTCAGCGTGATCGCTCTCAGCGCTGGGGGACCAGGAGGGGGCACAGTACATGCGGGCGCCGCGGCCGGGCGGCAATGCACTACCAGCGGCAACACCCTCCCTCTCCCACAAAGACTTCAGTTTTCATATGGAGTCTGGGGGAGGGAGGTAAAGAAAAAAAAAAGCTTGCGCTCCCCTGCCGTTTAAATACAGCCCTGCTACCGCCCCCACACACGTGCCGCCTGGCGCGGACCGCTGCCCCCCCCCCATGCTACACCACTGGTCCCGATCCTTCCCTGCAGCCCGATCAGCCCCGCTAGCTCCCCAGCACCCTAACACTCCATTACTCTGGATGCTCTGGGCATCTGCTCCACCCGTGGGGAGCGACACCATACCAGCTGCCATTAAATCATCCCCAGAGGTCCCGGCCTGCAGCAGCGGCCACTACAGCTGCATACCACGGGTGGCGTCATGACGAACTACTCCCTAATTTTTTAACCCCCTTTCTATTGACTGCCCATCCGGGTGGCCACAGACCGGGTCACGCCACTGTGACATCACCCCAGACACTTGAATGACATCGAGGTGCCCGGCTCAGAGTACCCCACAGCCCCCACGGGGCAAGTCAACTACTACTGCCAACATGGGCATACAGAAATTAAGTTTTAGAGAAATTATTAAAAAAAATATTCTTACAGTTTTCCCCAGAGGCTGTGAGTCTTTCTATGGTGTCAGAGGGGCCACAGATGTCTCCTGCTCCAGCTCCTGCAATCTGCAGCTCCAGGGCACAGGGGACACTATCATCTGCTGGCAGCCAATCACAGATGTGCTTATAAAGTGAAAGCTGTGATTGGCTGATAGGAGATGAGGCACAGATGTCCCTGTGTGCAGTGATATGGATGGAGCAGGGGACACACTGCACAGCCCCCTCCCTCTTATGGAGGGTATGATAGGGTTAATGTCCTGCTCCCTCTCTCTCCATGGATCAGCAGCAGCAGCACAGAGAGCAGTGGGGGCCACACTGAGTGCCTCTCCCTCCCCCCTCAGCACAGTGAGTGACTATACAGACAACCAGCAGGCAGCAGCAGCATTATCAGCATACTTATCTACAGCACATTGTCCCTGCACCTCCTCCTGTCAGCACTGACTTTGTCTCGGCATCCACTTTCCCTAGCTCCGGGGCCCCTTGCCACTCTGGTCTCTGATGCACTGCACCAGCCATATGATCTCCCCTGCACTGTGCACCAGCCATATGATCTCCCCTGCACTGTGCACCAGCCATATGATCTCCCCTGCACTGTGCACCAGCCATATGATCTCCCCTGCACTGTGCACCAGCCATATGATCTCCCCTGCACTGTGCACCAGCCATATGATCTCCCCTGCACTGTGCACCAGCCATATGATCTCCCCTGCACTGTGCACCAGCCATATGATCTCCCCTGCACTGTGCACCAGCCATATGATCTCCCCTGCACTGTGCACCAGCCATATGATCTCCCCTGCACTGTGCACCAGCCATATGATCTCCCCTGCACTGCCACCCCATAGTCTCCCATCAGTGTAGAAAAAAAACAACATAAATACTCACCTCTCTCTCCTCAGTCCTCAGTGAGCTGCTCCAGTCTCCTCTCAGCATGTGTCTGCCGGCCGCTCTGCACAGCTCCGTGATGTTGTTACCGCCCCCTGCCAAGCTGTGCTGTAGAGCGGCCGGGACTTAACAGAAAGTGGCCCTGGCCCTGACAGCCGGCGAGATTCGGGGCTCTATGCATAAGAATCGGGGCTAGAGCCCCGATTCTTAATGCATAGCGACGTCCCTGGCTAGGCAACACCTTTTGTAGATTATGTTGATGCTTCAACACTTGGAAGTGAATGGTGGCCTTCACTTCTATCGGTGTACATACGCTATGACATGTCCAGTCATTTTAGGATTTGGGATGGCCAAACACCCATACTGGATGGCCGTCATTGTATGTGTGTACATACTGTGTACCATAGCTGGCCAATTTCTTTTATTGTGTGGTGCCACAAGCAACACTGCTGGACTTTACCAATACAATGTCCATTTTCATTTGTGCGTGTTGCCAAACATGTTTATTGGGTCAGTCATAAATTCAAATAGCAAAATGTTTGTGTGGACATATTATATGTACAGTTATACTTAAATCATTTCTTTTACGATGAAAAATCACTTGTTTTATTTATTGTCTTGTCAGATTGATCATCATGAATGATGCAGAGCGTGCAGTTGTGGTAGCTGCGTTGCTGTTGGAGGCCACCAGGAAGAGGCTGAAAGGCAGAACATTCCATACTCTCATAAACATGAAGCTCAAATCGATTGATGGTGTAGCTTTGGCGTGTTGCATGCTTCATAATTTTCTGCGGCGCCATGATTCCAGCTCCTACACTCCATCTAGTTTTGTGGACTCTGTGGACGCCAACAATGGTGAAGTCATGCTGGGTGACTGGCGTTCAATTGATCCTGCCATAGCGGCATTCCAACCGTTAGGGTATGAGCTGAATTGGATGGTGTCGTGTGCAGGTTTTTGTATAATTGTCTATTTTTTACTTCAGCTTTGCGTAGAAAATATTTAGGGTGCATCCTCACGATCAGGAGACGCAGGGTTTTGGACGCAGCGTCTTGCCGCTGCGTCCAAAACGCTGCGTAGTACAGTAGTAGCATAGTGGATGGGATTTCAAGAATTCCCATCCTCACTACGCGTAACCCGCCCGTAGCGTCTTTGGAGCTGCGGTGCGGGTTTCCGGGAGTCCGCTCCTCCGCAGCATGTTTATTTCATGCTGCGGAGTCGGAAGCGGCTCCCATCGGGTGACTGCAGGGAGAAGCCGCCCTGCACCCACCGCACACGGTGAGTTCAGGGTGGCTGCGGTCTCCCTGCGGCCACCTGTGGCTTCACTCACGTCTAACACACAGCTCCTCCGGACCTTGAGGACATACCCTAAGTTTTCCAGTGTGCTAATTAACACATGTTCTAATTTCTTGGTTTTTGACTTATCAGTTCATACAAAAAATGAAGTTTAATATCACAAAAAGCTGAGTTATTAATTTATTAAATCCTAAGAGCACCGGCACATACCGTAGCAGTATGTTCTGCACAGCGGTATCACAGCCCATTGATGTCAATGCTCCCAGCACCATTGACTTCAAATGGCCAGTACACATGTCAAGGCCTTTGACCACCACTGTATGCTCTCTCGATCTCTCCCTCTTCATGTAAATACATTTACACATTTGTATATGGGTACAGACATATACACTTACATTATTACATACATAAATAGATACCATATATACATAGCCGGCTCTACCTATGGGTGAATCGTGCGGTCGCACCGGGCGCCGGCCGCCAGGGGGCGCTGCAGGGAGAGCAAATCACTTTCACTTATTGGTGCTCCTCTTAGCTGTATGTCTGCTGTGCCCCTGACTGTTCCTCTGCTGCTGCAGATGAGTGTGGGGGTGGGATAATTACTTTCCCTCAGGGGCTATGCTGCTGTCTGCACGCTATGGGGGCAGAGGGGCTAAAATCCGCTCCTGCCCACACTGAATATAATACACTGCTAGTGGGGGTACAGGACCTGTGATGATGTCATGACCATGTGACCTGTGTGGGAGGAGCCAGTTTTTGAAGCAGCAGGATATAAAGGAAAAGCTGCAGGAGATGGAGGCTCCTGTGACAGGTAATGAGGGAAGAGGGGAGATATGGAGTACAGACTGTGGGGTACGGGCTGTGTGATGTGGGGGTGCAGGCTGTGTGATGTGGGGTACGGGCTGTGTGATGTGGGTTACAGACTGTGTGATGTGGGGTACGGCCTGTGTGATGTGGGGGTACAGGCTGTGTGATGTGGGGGTACAGGCTGTGTGATGTGGGGGTACGGGCTGTCTGATGTGGGGTACAGGCTGTGTGATGTGGGGTACAGGCTGTGTGATGTGGGGGTACAGGCTGTGTGATGTGGGGGTACAGGCTGTCTGATGTGGGAGTACAGGCTGTGTGATGTGGGGGTACAGGCTGTGTGATGTGGGGGTACAGGCTGTGTGATGTGGGGGTATGGGCTGTGTGATGACGGGGTAAAGGGCCGGGAGTTATGGGCTGTGTGATGTGCGGGTACAGGCTGTGTGATGTGCGGGTACAGGCTGTGTGATGTGCGGGTACAGGCTGTGTGATGTGCGGGTACAGGCTGTGTGATGCCGGGGTAAAGGGCTGGGAGTTATGGGCTGTGTGATCTGCGGGTACAGGCTGTGTGATCTGCGGGTACAGGCTGTGTGAGGGCAAATTATAGAGGAGGTGCCATGTGAAAAGGGGGAACCGTAAGTAGAGAGGGTAAAGTGAGGAGGGGCATGAAAGTTGTTGACCGTATGGGGGCCATTGTCCATATTGCAGGTGTTTTGGTAGTACAGACAGCGTATAGGCCATGGTTTAGATGGGGGGATGGTTTGAAGAATATTTTCATAAGGAAAAACAGTGATGCACATCTTGTTTGTGGAGGAGGGATGGTGTCACAGTATATGAAGGGGACAGTAAGGAGGGCATGTATAGTGAGAGAAAGCGGGGGGGGGGAGTCACTTTTTGGGCAGGGAATATAGTGGGGCAAATATTTATTCTAGTGTATAACAGAGAAGGGGAGAGGATGAAGGCAGCTCACTGATTAATTGCACACCTGCAACGATCAGGAACAGATCGGCCAGGACGAGTGCTGGTCCCGCGCTGCATGTAGATAAATCATTTAAATAAATTTAGATAAATATTTCAGATAGAGGAAATCCAGCAAATCGATGTTACAATTTAAAACATCGACTTTATTAGCACAAGTAAAAATCTTCACGTCCACAGAGGCAACCAACGTCACAACAGGCGCATTTCAACCACTAGGCCTTACTCATGAAGACCATGACCTAACGATCGAAACGTGTCGGTTGTGATGTTGGTTGCCTCTGTAGATGTGAAGCTTTTTACTTGTGCTAATAAAGTCGACATGTTCAATTGGAACATGGATTTGCTGGATTTCCTCTATCTGAAATATTTATTCAGCTACATAATATAAGGCTTATGTAGTGTACAGCATATGCAGATATCTTTTATTTAGGTGTAATTATAATGATGCTGTTATTTCTAAGGGCATTGTGTTGGAATGTGCCGCAGAAGACCAGAGAATTTATTCAAACCACCCAAAGGGGTAGAAGGCCCTCCAAACTAAAGATTACTTCAAACAATGATTCAATAGAAGTAAGGCCAAATCAATTGCAATATCATTTATTAAAATACAAAACAAAACACTGTGTAAAATGACAATGTCAAATGGTACGCAGTAGGAAGACCACATGAAACAAGGGACCATCAACTTAATCAACAGGTATACCAAACCACAAGTGGAGTTACAATTAATACATGCCCCAAAACTGGGTACATCAGTATACCAAAGGTAAGGAGTCAGTGTAAGTTACAATCATGGGTCCATATTACCTTACTGCGACCGCCCCCTGACGCGTTTCGCACCAGCTTCTTCACAAGGAGGGTGGTCGTACTAAGGGAGAGCCGACTTTATATAGTGTGTTCTATTACCCAGCGTGCCCTGTGACTCCCGGTCCGAAAACCGGAAGTCGCGGTGGTCCGCACGTCACATCCGTCCCGGCAACGCATACTGGGTTGCCAGGTAACCCGTGGCGTCATACCAAGGCGCCCCGGCCAATAGTAAATCGCGCCGGACGTAATATCCGACGCCACATCATGCCGAGGCTACGCTTCAATACCCGCCCTCGAACCCCGGCGTCAGCCGGGTCCGCCCACAGGCGCGGTCACTGCACGCCCCCGAACACGCCCACCACTTCAGCAATAGAGCGGCCGGCGGTCCCGAGGCAGTGCATGACAACACACCTACGGGCTCCCGAGATGGCGAGTTGCATGGGGAGGTATCAGGGCTATTTACAAAATGTATGGATGTGACGGCTGAAATATCATTTGGACACGTTATAGATGTCTGCCTCAATATAAACAATACACATTTCATATACATAATTAAAATTACAATAATCATGATGAATATACAACAGATACAATAAAGACATTGTGTCAACATAGCAGCAATTAAATAAAGTGCATAACAATGTGCAAATTTCCATATTAAAGTGCTATACAAATAATGTGATATAATATAAAGATACAGTGCTGATTACAGCACAGTACTAATTTAAAGAAAGACCTATTTAGATCATATGCATTGTGTAAACAATTTAACATAACAACACACATACTTAAATACCATTCATACAAACAGGCAACAATCACCGGCCGGTGTCACATACCAACCAAACACACTACCATAATGATATACCATAATACATTAAATGACTATTAATAATAAATGTGATAAGAACTGCTGCTGTTCATTCTTCGTTGAGTATGCTGTACATTCTTCCACAAAAGGCAGACCCTAAAAAAACAGAAATAAATAAAAAAACAAAGAACACAAAAATTAAAACAAGGCAATATTTATTAAAATCTTTCCCTATAGTAAAATAGGGACCAAGAGTCAGAATTAAAGGAATTTGTGAAAGACCTCAATAAAAACCAGAAGAACATCAAGCTAACTATGGTTTATAGTAAGCTGGAGGTCGATTTCCTTGATGTTAAGGTACGGAGGGGCTTGAATGGAGAAATTGTAACAGACTTGTTCAGGAAACGTACTGCTGGAAATGCATTACTCCATGCTACGTCTGCCCACCCCTCACACCTAATAAGAAGTATACCAGTGGGACAGTTTCTCCGTACACGGAGAATTTGTTCTTCTGACAAATTATTCCATCAACAGGCATCGGAGTTATCCACGAGATTCCTTGATAGAGGCTACACAAGAAAAAACATCAACAATGGATACCAGAGAGCCAGCCAGATGAAAAGGAGCGATCTGCTTCGAACTAAAGTAAAGAAGGAATGCGACAAACAGGTACGACTAATAGTTGACTTTAATGGTCAAAGACAAAAAATGGAAAAAGTTCTCAGAAAATATTGGCCAATATTAACATCTGACTATAGCTTGAATGGATGTATACAGAAATACCCCTCGATCACATATAGGCGATCTCCTAATTTAAGAGATATTTTGACGCATAGCTTATATGAAGAACCACGGAGGGAAGGGATTTTTGGTACTGGAGGCCCAAGATGGGGATTTTACCCGTGTGGAAAATGCGTTACCTATCCGAATCTGTTGAGGGCTAAAGATTTTTACTCGAGTAGTGGCAATAAGAAATTTAAGATTACCCAAAATATCACATGCACATCTGTTGGTGTGATATATATGGCCACCTGTCCCTGCAATTTAATATACGTTGGGCTTACATCCAGACAATTGAAAGTCAGGATACGTGAACATGTCCTCGATATCATCAAAGCAGAAGTGGAAGAAGATCTATCTCTTTTAAAACCATTAGCACGTCACTTTAAAGTCACTCACAATTGTAATGCCAACCTTTTGAAGGCCTTTGGCATTGACAAGATCCACCAAAACATACGAGGCGGTGACTGGAAGAAAAACCTTGCACAGCTAGAGGCCAAGTGGATAATGAAGGTGGGATGTGTTCGTCCCCATGGCCTCAACGATGTCCTTAGATTTGCCCCATTTTTGTAGAATGTATTTTACTATAGGGAAAGATTTTAATAAATATTGCCTTGTTTTAATTTTTGTGTTCTTTGTTTTTTTATTTATTTTTTTATTTATTTCTGTTTTTTTAGGGTCTGCCTTTTGTGGAAGAATGTACAGCATACTCAACGAAGAATGAACAGCAGCAGTTCTTATCACATTTATTATTAATAGTCATTTAATGTATTATGGTATATCATTATGGTAGTGTGTTTGGTTGGTATGTGACACCGGCCGGTGATTGTTGCCTGTTTGTATGAATGGTATTTAAGTATGTGTGTTGTTATGTTAAATTGTTTACACAATGCATATGATCTAAATAGGTCTTTCTTTAAATTAGTACTGTGCTGTAATCAGCACTGTATCTTTATATTATATCACATTATTTGTATAGCACTTTAATATGGAAATTTGCACATTGTTATGCACTTTATTTAATTGCTGCTATGTTGACACAATGTCTTTATTGTATCTGTTGTATATTCATCATGATTATTGTAATTTTAATTATGTATATGAAATGTGTATTGTTTATATTGAGGCAGACATCTATAACGTGTCCAAATGATATTTCAGCCGTCACATCCATACATTTTGTAAATAGCCCTGATACCTCCCCATGCAACTCGCCATCTCGGGAGCCCGTAGGTGTGTTGTCATGCACTGCCTCGGGACCGCCGGCCGCTCTATTGCTGAAGTGGTGGGCGTGTTCGGGGGCGTGCAGTGACCGCGCCTGTGGGCGGACCCGGCTGACGCCGGGGTTCGAGGGCGGGTATTGAAGCGTAGCCTCGGCATGATGTGGCGTCGGATATTACGTCCGGCGCGATTTACTATTGGCCGGGGCGCCTTGGTATGACGCCACGGGTTACCTGGCAACCCAGTATGCGTTGCCGGGACGGATGTGACGTGCGGACCACCGCGACTTCCGGTTTTCGGACCGGGAGTCACAGGGCACGCTGGGTAATAGAACACACTATATAAAGTCGGCTCTCCCTTAGTACGACCACCCTCCTTGTGAAGAAGCTGGTGCGAAACGCGTCAGGGGGCGGTCGCAGTAAGGTAATATGGACCCATGATTGTAACTTACACTGACTCCTTACCTTTGGTATACTGATGTACCCAGTTTTGGGGCATGTATTAATTGTAACTCCACTTGTGGTTTGGTATACCTGTTGATTAAGTTGATGGTCCCTTGTTTCATGTGGTCTTCCTACTGCGTACCATTTGACATTGTCATTTTACACAGTGTTTTGTTTTGTATTTTAATAAATGATATTGCAATTGATTTGGCCTTACTTCTATTGAATCATTGTTAGAAGACCAGAGAAGCTGGAACTGTGCAGAGACGAGCTGTGGATGTGAAAGTCATGATGTCTGAACAAGATAAAGAAGAATCAGATGAGCCAAATCCGATCAGAGAAAAAGTCAACTAATAAGGTACCTGGATCTAAGGGAGCATTTATACTGGACAATTGCCGCTTTTAAACGACCGCTGGCCTGGTATATGAAACCAATCATCAGTCGTTTAATAGCCTTTGAATGCAGACTTGTGAATCCTCATAGCATGCGCACTGTGTGCTATCAGGGTTTACCGGTGTCGGTAGTGAGAGCGGGCTGTCATGTGACCACAGCTGTGTGATTTGCACACTTCTGGCCACATTCTGACTAGATGTACACAACCTCGCTTCACTTATATCACAAGACAAACCTGGACAACCCCTTTAATGTGCTCCTTCTGTGCACAAGTTATAATATTGTTCTCGGTAGCACATGTATATGCAGGACTATGCTGCAGAGAATAATGATATTTAGGCAGCAAGCTTATAACTTATTTCACCCAATGGACAAACGTTTTGCTCGTGCATCAGGTGATTAGCAGCTTGTGTTGTGTAAATGCACCATAAGGAGTACTTTTATGTTCAGATAGTGTTTCAGCATTCATGTAGTGGCTCCATCAGGGCGTTCATCCGATCATTTGATTGTAGACGCTGATAGGGCCATTGACTATAATGATGCAGATAGTCACCGTGTGCTCTGTCGACCATCATTTTGTCCACAAGACAATCAAGCAGGCGTCTGATTAGCTATTAATTTATTTTGCAGCAGGACACCAAGCCCAAATGTACAGCCAATGTCATTAAAGGAGTTGTCAACTAGGAGTATATGACCAAAAATGATATCTGACAGCTCACTGTGACTCCATCTTTATCATTACTTTGAATGGCTCCACCAGTACATTCTCCTGAATCCCTGATAGGGTGCAACACTATTGTTGTAAACATGATTACCTGGTTAGGGGCCCATAGAGAATCACTGGCAGTTTCTACCAAATGTACAAAGGTATTGCGACGTAGAATTTACTAACAGCTATTAATTTTGCTATGTATACATAATACCATCTCTTTTAAGATGTATATGGTTATATGTGTATCTGCATAAATGTATTGATCATTGTTCTGGTGATGTATTCATGTACTGATGATAGTTTTGGTGATGTAGTCATTTACTGATGGTGGTTCTGGTGATATACTCATGTAATGGTAATGGTTCTGGTGATGTGGTCATTTAGTGATGGTGATTCTTGTGTTGTACTCCTGTATTGATGGTGGATCTGGTGATTTGTTAATTTACTACTTTAGGTTCTGATTATATATTCCTGTACTGATGAAGGTTCTGGTGTTGTATTCAAGTACTGATAATGACTCTAATGATTTGTTCATGATGCATTTAAATCAGACGAGAAACCAATCTTCATCTTGGTGGGAGCACCAAAAGGCAAATTTGCCCAGGGCACTATTCAGCCTAAGGCCGGCTCTGTATATACACATACAGTTAGGGCCAGAAATATTTGGACAGTGACACAATTTTCGCGAGTTGGGCTCTGCATGCCACCACATTGGATTTGAAATGAAACCTCTACAACAGAATTCAAGTGCAAATTGTAACGTTTAATTTGAAGGGTTGAACAAAAATATCTGATAGAAAATGTAGGAATTGTACACATTTCTTTACAAACACTCCACATTTTAGGAGGTCAAAAGTAATTGGACAAATAAACATAACCCAAACAAAATATTATTATTTTCAATATTTTGTTGCGAATCCTTTGGAGGCAATCACTGCCTTAAGTCTGGAACCCATGGACATCACAAAACGCTGGGTTTCCTCCTTCTTAATGCTTTACCAGGCCTTTACAGCCGCAGCCTTCAGGTCTTGCTTGTTTGTGGGTCTTTCCGTCTTAAGTCTGGATTTGAGCAAGTGAAATGCATACTCAATTGGGTTAAGATCTGGTGATTGACTTGGCCATTGCAGAATGTTCCACTTTTTTGCACTCATGAACTCCTGGGTAGCTTTGGCTGTATGCTTGGGGTCATTGTCCATCTGTACTATGAAGCGCCGTCCAATCAACTTTGCAGCATTTGGCTGAATTTGGGCTGAAAGTATATCCGGTAAACTTCAGAATTCATCCGGCTACTCTTGTCTGCTGTTATGTCATCAATAAACACAAGTGACCCAGTGCCATTGAAAGCCATGCATGCCCATGCCATCACGTTGCCTCCACCATGTTTTACAGAGGATGTGGTGTGCCTTGGATCATGTGCCATTCCCTTTCTTCTCCAAACTTTTTTCTTCCCATCATTCTGGTACAGGTTGATCTCTGTCTCATCTGTCCATAGAATACTTTTCCAGAACTGAGCTGGCTTCTTGAGGTGTTTTTCAGCAAATTTAACTCTGGCCTGTCTATTTTTGGAATTGATGAATGGTTTGCATCTAGATGTGAACCCTTTGTATTTACTGTCATGGAGTCTTCTCTTTACTGTTGACTTAGAGACAGATACACCTACTTCACTGAGAGTGTTCTGGACTTCAGTTGATGTTGTGAACGGGTTCTTCTTCACCAAATAAAGTATGCGGCGATCATCCACCACTGTTGTCATCCGTGGACGCCCAGGTCTTTTAGAGTTCCCAAGCTCACCAGTCAATTCCTTTTTTCTCAGAATGTACCCAACTGTTGATTTTGCTACTCCAAGCATGTCTGCTATCTCTCTGATGGATTTTTTCTTTTTTTTCAGCCTCAGGATGTTCTGCTTCACCTCAATTGAGAGTTCCTTTGACCGCATGTTGTCTGGTCACAACAACAGCTTCCAAATGCAAAACCACACACCTGGAATCCACCCCTGACCTTTTAACTACTTCATTGATTACAGGTTAACGAGGGAGACGCCTTCAGAGTTAATTGCAGCCCTTAGAGTCAATTCTCCAATTACTTTTGGTCCCTTCAAAAAGAGGAGGCTATGCATTACAGAGCTATGATTCCTAAACCCTTTCTCCGATTTGGATGTGGAAACTCTCATATTGCAGCTGGGAGTGTGCACTTTCAGCCCATATTATATTATATATATAATTGTATTTCTGAACATGTTTTTGTAAACAGCTAAAATAACAAAACTTGTGTCACTGTCCAAATATTTCTGGCCCTAACTGTACATATATACATACATACATCTACTAACATACATCCTAATATGCATACACATATGTACATAGTGTTCTGTGTAGCTAAATATCTTGCAAATAACACGTACATATAGCAATAATTGAATTGCCAACAGTGCAAGCACGAGCATTCCTGTCTGACAGTTTGCGAACGCGGCAGTGGCTTGAACAGTCGGAACCAAATGAAGACAGACTTGAATGGCGAGCTGCTTCAAAGGGCGAAAGCACTAATATTGTTGCCATCTTTCAAGGCAAGGCTGACCAATGGAAACACAGTAGTGACAAACAATCGGAGTTGTAGGGGCGCAGAAAACCAAACTCAGGCACGCCTACCTGCCATACTGAGTCAAAAACTACGCCCACATTGAGGTCGGAGTCATTCGAATAGTTGCTGGGTGACAGCGTACAAACGACCACAAAGATCGTTTGCTGTGTCGTCCTAACTATTGCTAAATCGCCGTATCATTGCTTCCATCGTTCAATATATCTGCCCGTTTGACACCTCACCAGCGATCATTTAGCGATGTTCCAGTGATCCCGGCCAGGTCGGATCGCTGGGACATCGTAGTGTTTAACAGGGCTTTATGAGACATTAATATAAACCATACACACACAGGTGTTCGCAAAGTGTGAGAAAGACTTGATGAATTGTATGGGTCCATCGAAGTCATAGAGAATGCTTTATACAAAAGAATCGACGATTTCCCATCAAAGTCATAGAGAATGCTTTATACAAAGAAATTGTCGATTTCCCTAAAAAGATAGGGCCCAAGGGTACCTTTACACGAGGCAACTTTTCTAGGAATTTCACTGGCACTTTACTGGTTGCAGTGAAATCATAGAACAATGTGTCCATCTTGTTGCTGTGTACAAATGGAACAATGTCCCAGTAAGTTGCCAGTGAAATTCCTAGAAATGTTGTCGCGTGTAAAGGTACCTTAAAGGTTATCAAAAGCTGAGTTGAGTGACTTGTTGATAGAGTTACAGGTTGCCCAGGATGAAGGAGAGTTGCCTGGATTGGCATTCTTACTGCCAGGGGTGTCAATCTGCAAAAACGTCCTTACAATCTACAAGAAAAGTGGGACACGTATGGTTCACGATATAAGCAAATTCATAAAGTGCCTTTCCCTCTTTTCACCGTATTTGTAGATTTTATCACCAAACAAGCTAAGATCAGAAATGACCCTAGTTTTGACTTCACTCTGTCATGTCTCAAACCTAGTAGGACACCCGTAGCAGTCCACAAAACTAACATTGTTTCCACAGGTCCTCCTCACAATGCGATTAAGCCACCTCCAGAAGGGAACAAACCTCAAGATGTTAGCAAGCAGTGTCCTCTACACAGGAAACCACATCCTCACAGCTACCGCTGTCCTGGGGTGCAATGCTCTGCAGCTCTAGAGTCCTTGGTGCAATGCCCTGTAGCTCTGCAGTCCTGGGGTGCAATTCTCGGCAGCTCTACCATCATGGGTGCAATGCCCTGTAGCTCTGCTGTCCTGGGGTGCAATGCTCTGCAGCTCTACAGTCCTGGGTGCAATGCCATGTAGCTCTGTAGTCCTGGGGTGCAATGCACTGCAGCTCTGCTGTCGTGGGGTGCAATGCTCTGCATGAGCACGGAGGAGGGGAGACACGATAAAGCAAGATGAACAAGGGAGGGCAGGAGGCATTACTGAGGGGTCTGTAGGTGTTACTGAGGGGGCTGGAGGTAGCACACAGAAGGCTGGAGGTGGGGAGAACCTCTGTGCCAGTGATGACTCATCACTCAGGAAGGCCCTCCAGACTCACTATATGTAAGATTTCTAAAGTCTATATCTCTGGGTACAGGTTGCTAGAGCCATGGGGGACCCTTTCCCTGAATGCAGCAGACATGCTGCATTTAGCGGCGCATTTAGATTGCCAGGCACCGGGGGGGTGACAGATCCTCTTTAAAGGGAACCTGTCACCAGGTTTTTGCAACCTAATCTGAGAGTAGTATAAAGGTACCTTTACACGCCGCAACTATTACCGGCGATCGGAGGCAACCAAACGTGCGCGTGCACGTTTTTGACGGTTGACTCCGATTGCCGATGCCGCATGTACACACCGCAATTGCGCCCTCAACCTAATGTGATGTGTCATTCCGGAAGTTCCCACACCAACATTGGGAAACATCCGGTTGACTCCTGACGCCGCTTCACACGCCGCAATCCCCAAAGGAATGTGGGTGTACATGTTCAGCGCCGCCAAAACATAGGCGTCACAGACTTGTGTATTTCGCGACCCAAACACGCTGATTAGACAACGCATTAGCATCATGATTGGCCAGCCTGCGCAGGAAGGCTGGCTAATACATGACGCCATTGCAATTGTGTAGTGTGAATGGACAGCTCTTCATATATGTCGCCCTGTTGAGGGACAGCCAATGGAAACACAGTAGCCACCAACAATCATCGCTGGGGGAGGGGCGTATCCAGCACGCTGTAGCACACCTCTTGGAAATCACTAGGCGACGCAGATTCCATCCCTATCGCCCATTCAGACGCCAAAACCAGGGCAATTCACCTTCTGGGTTGCCTCTGTTTTTTGAACAATGCTCTGAAACCGCAACCGGCAGCAACTTTAAAAATCACCATCGCGTTCCTCAATTACACGCCGCAATTTCGTAGCAATTTCAGGGCAACGGTTACGGAACTCCGGATTGCCTTTCAGTTGCTACAACCGTAGTTGCAGCGTGTAAAGGTGCCCTAATATAGGACTCGAGATCCTGATTCCAGCGATATGTCACTTACAAGGCTGCTCAGTGTAGTTTTGACATAATCACTGTGTAATCATCTGGAGATTATCATTAGCCTGGTAGTCTGGCATATTCACAAACTGCTAAATCTGCAGCAGAGAAAACACTAATTTTATCAAAATGACAGCACGCAGCTCAGTAAGTGACACATCACTGAAATCAGGGTCTCTGTCTCTACATTATGTTGCTCTCAGAAGGGATGGCAGGATGGCAAAAACCTGTTGACAGGTTTCCTTTAAAACTGCACCTCAACCTGTTTCCTGGAAGAAAAATTGAGATACATCCTATGTAAGGCCGGTTTCACACCACAAAAAGATCAAGTCCGGTGCTGTCCGGTGTGAACCTGAGAGCTCTGGACCCGATTTTGCACTAATGCAGCCCTGTGGTGCCAGACAGGGTCGGATGGCAGCTGTTTGCCATTCGGTTTTGTCCCTGTGCGGTAGCATCAGGCTCCATTCGATTTTTTTTTTTTTTTTTTTTGCCCTGGACAGAAAAATAGAGCTTGCATCATTTTTTGTGTCCCGGGCCAAAATTTTGACAAAATTGGATCCTCCTGGATCCGGCGCCCCTAACATGGGAGTCTATGGTGCCGTTTTGCGCCGGATCCGACGAAAAATCAGATCCAGGAGCCGGATGCCAGCTGCTGGAGTTTAGCAGTGAGCGCCCTCCGATTCTGTTTCAAAATCAGGTCCGGGGCTGTCAGGTTCATACCGGACAACCCCGGACCTGATCTTGCCATGGTTGAAACTGGCCTAACAGGAATGATAAATTTGGTAGATATCTGAAATAAGTATGAATGGACACTACCCCTAAAGTGATGTCAAGTAGAATTCAGTAAAATAGAGAAAGGTGTAATGCATATATACAACAAAAAATAATGCATCATCAAAAGAATATATAAAAGAAAATAAGCAATAGATATGTGCAATAAGCAATAGATATGTGCAATTAAAAACCATGTGCTGAGTCGCCACGTAAATTGGCTCATAATAAAAGCATCATATGGGAAAGAGAACCCAATGTGTATGAACACAAGAAGTGACTTCCTCAGGTTTAAGGTTAATTGGCTGGGCTAGTGCTAGTGCTACCAAAAAAATGTAATATAAAATTGGGTAAATTACCTAATGGCCTCAGCATTTATGGTACCTTTACACGCCGCTACAGAAGGTTAGAAACAACCGGGTGCTTCACATGCACGAGCACGTTCCAACGGTTGCTAACGGTACCTGATACCGCCTTTACACGCCAATCGTAACACAGGAGCTTCCACCAATGATCGCTGAAGGGGGGAGTTTTCCCGGAGGCTGTGTCACGCCCCAGGGAGTTAACTAGGTGTCGCAAAAACCTTCCTGTTCCTTATTTAGCTGCCGCTACCATTGGGTTGAAACCAACCTGTTTTGGAGCACTGCTGAAAAACAGGTGTCGACAGTGACCGGTGGCAACAACCTGATTTACACGCCGCTACCTCGGGTTGTTTTGACGGTGCAAGATACATTTGTCTCCGACACCCGGTTTTTTCTAACCTTCTGTAGCGGCGTGTAAAGGTACTATTAGAGATATTAAGGTTCACATGTGCTGGACGCATAGGGTACCTTTACACGCGGCTACATTTCTAGGGTGGCTACAGGTAACTTACTGGTTGCAGTGAAATCATGGAGACAAGGTTCTATCTTGTTGCTGTGTACAAATGGAATAATCTCTCCATGATTTCACTGCAACCAGTAAGTTACCTGTAGCCACCCTAGAAATGTAGCCGCGTGTAAAGGTACCCATAGGGTACCTTTACACGCCGCTACGGCAGGATGGATGCATCCCGCTACTTCACGTGCACGAGCACGCTCAAATGGTTAAACGCTCAACACATCACCTTTACACGCCGCCATAAGGTGCGCTACGCTACGTGACATCTGTAACTAGCTGCATCGCCGGGTGTCTCAAGTAGCCATCTGTAGCTCATCGTACCTCATTTGCACACCGCTACAACAAGCTAATATGGGCGGACCTGGTGCAGCAGGGACAGCACATAGGCGTGCCACAATTGTGGATTACGAGACGTCCGTACGCTGATAGGACAACGCAAGAACATCATGATTGGGCAGGCATCGCAGGAGGCTGATTAATACATGACGCTCGAGCGATTGTGTAGTGTGACTGGTCAGCTCCTTAAATATGCCACCCTATGCAGCGACTACCAATAGTAACGCAGCATCTTCCACCAATGATCGCAGATGGGGCGCGGTAACACGGAGCCTGGGTCACGCCTTAGCTACATTGCAGCTACATCGCAGGGTGTCCAGAGTTCCCTTCCGTAACTTCTTTACACGCCGATGCATCTTGCTACCATCGGCTTTGTAGCTCTCTGTTTTCGAGCAGAGGTCGTAAACAGATGTATCTGTTGCCGGCTGTATCGTCACGTCTTCAGACGCCGCTACGACGGGCTATATTGGCGCTACAAGCTACATTTGTAGCCTGTAGCGGGATGCATCCATCCTGCCGTAGCGGCGTGTAAAGGTACCCATAGTGATAACATAGCAGATCTAGATCTTGCTACTCAAAAATAGTCACTGTTACTTAGTGCATGTTATACCAAAATGGCTGTAAGGGTACCGTTACACGTAGCAACATTGCATGCAATTTCACTGGCAATTTGCTGGTTGCAGTGAAATCATGGATACATTGTTCCATTTGTACACGGCAACAAAATAGAACAATGTGTCCATGATTTCACTGCAACCAGCAAATTGCCAGTGAAATTGCATGCAATGTTGCGACGTGTAACGGTACCCTTATACTGTCTGAGGGATTGTGGTGGCCCTTCTGCTGAGTGGTTGGCTTTGGGGGTTATTATACTGAGTGAGGAGTTGTGGGTGCCATTATACTGTGTGAGGGGTTGTGGGGTCCCTCATTTTATATGGCAACCTGTGGGCACCTTCATACTGAGTAGGGAGTTGTGGGATCCATTATACGGTGGAAGGGGGCTGTGGTGGTGCTCATTCTGTGTGGTGGGCTTTGGTGGCCATCATATTAGGAGGGGAATTCTGGAGACCTTCCTACTGTGTGAAGGGACATAGGGGGCCTTTATGCTGTGTGAGGAGATGTGGGGCTGAGGGGACTGCAATACAGAGTGGAGCGATGTAGGGGGCTCTGACAGTAATCAGTATGGGGGGGCTGTAGGGGTCATTATAGTGTGTGAGGGGCTGTGAGACCATCACACTGAGTGGGGGGTTGTGGGGGCGCTCATACTGGGTGGGTGTTGTGGGAGCCCTCATTCTGGGTGAGTCCTTAGACTATGTGGGTACTGTAGGGGACCTCATAGTGAGTAGGGGGCATCATACTAAGCGGGAACTCCAAAGCGTTTGGCGCTCTACTGTAGTGGTGGTGCACGAGAAAGGTAAATAATGCCAAATCAGAGAAGTCCTGACACTAGCAGAAGGCATAACCTTATATCTTTATAAATCATGCTGCACCAACTGAGCTTTTCAGCTTATTCAAAGCTTTTCACTACAGCACTGCTGTGTAAGATTCGGGATGAGCTGAAACTCGTATATATATGTATACAGCGAGTGAAAACATTTTCTAAGTTAATATATTTCTTAGGTCTAGTACTAAAGTTATCAAACTCCAATGATTACAAAATGAGACAAAGGCTGGTAGAAAATATAGGCAAAGGCAAAACAAACAGGAACCTCAGGATGTGAAGGGAGGAAATGTTCTCTATTTTTATGAGGATTCAGAACATGTTGATATAACAACTGAGTTTAATAGCAAAAATACGAGGATTCCAGCCACTAATGATCTTCCTTTTAAGTATGTCAGTATTCATGACTCACTTTTTGATTTCCCAAACATAATAGGGCCAATTCCAGAAGAAACAGTCATTATGTTTCTGGAAAACTGGAGGAAATTGGTATACACAAAACTCACCTTAACATGAGGAGAACAGACAACGCCATGTATTTGTACTCAGTACTGTAAGGCAAACATGCTACCACCTGAGCCACTCTGCATGATGTACATGTCAATCTCCTCTTCGCTTTTCAAGAATTATTGAACCATTTTTATTTATTCTTATGACCTGTCCAAGATTTGTAAGCACCCTGTTCCCAGACAGTGGATGAAAATGGCAGATATTACAAAACAGCGTAGGAGCCATTGATTTTTACTAAACATGTTTTACATATTTTATTTTTATCGGTTCCATTGACAATTTTTTCAGTTTTCAGTCTGGCTATTATTGCTACTGGAAATAGAGTTGAAGTAAAGTGTTCCCTAAATTCGCGCTATCACGGTGTCAATTGGAACACACCCTTGTAGGGTTATTCCACTCTTCACAGATTGAGAGATATTGTCGGATAGTGCTAGTAAAAACAAACACTTTTGTAATTTATGGAACTGCTTTTGTCATGATGGTCTCTCTTACTTTGGAGACTTGGGACAGTTTTGGGACCTGTGTCTTACTCCTGTATTTGGACTTCTCATTAAAAATGTTTCTTTCCTTTGGCAGTTGAGGAGTTAATGTCAGTTTCTGTTGCTAGCAAGCTAGCTAGTTCTTGTCTAGGTTTGGCTACTCTCTCATCACTCCCATCCCCTTTATATGGTCAATTGGTTCCAGTATCCTTTGCTGGTGATTGAACTTAATCCTGACCTAGCTACCTGAGGTGAAGGAAGCTCTCTGGAGAACCTGACCGTTGCCAAGCCATCTGCTACCTAGGAGAGTGGCAGCAGGTGTAATGTTGTTTTTGTCATCCTCCTTTCTGTCTCTCATTCCCTTTTGTTGTTGTTATTACAGTGATTGGGACTAGTGCTCCCATCGACCATTTTCCTATTGAGGGCTAACATCAGGGCCAGTGAGGCACTAGCTATCCTGCTCGGTGACGGGTAAGGAGATCAGAGAACAGCCACTAGTGAATGGAGAAGGTCACCTCATCCCTGTTCTTAATGAGTAGGGCACTCTGCTGTATTTGTCCCCCCCTCGTGTCTCCCCATCTGTTGTTTTATGTAGTGCATCCTTGGTCCGTGCGTCCACTGTCACGCACAGTAGTCAATACAAAAAGATCTAACCCGACACAAACCAAAAATGTGAAGACAGAACTGTTGCGCTTAAAGTTTTTATTTTTTTATTTTTCATGTGTAAAAGAGAGTGGTTTCCAAATGACGTTTCGGCTCAAGCATGAGCCTTCGTCTGGAAGGTTATCTTATGGTAGTTATGTCATGTGTAGGTCCCAGGCTTTCAGATTGCCCTATGGAAATCTGTCGGTGATTTTTTATTTTTTTTTGGTATGTAATTGACCCACCCCAGGGTGGTGGAGTACCCGGTTCCGGGCATTGAATAACAGGGGATGTCATGGGCGGCCTATGCCCGGTCCCGTGGCTCTGGCGGTCGCTGAAAAAGGGGTTAAATAAAATGGAAAGGATTTGTGACGCCACCTACAGTACCCGGTAATGATACCGGCGCTGCTTTTAGACCTCCATGGATTAATGGTAGGTAGCCAGATGGTAATGCTCCTCTCAGTTGGAGCACGATACCTGGGGCAGTGATGGAAAAGGAGAACACACAGTCACAGGTAACTGGCCTGGGTAGTCACCAGAGGATGGAATGTCTCTTTGAAGCCCTCGGTGATGTTCCTTCAAGATTCTCCCTTTGTCCTCACACTGCGCTGTTACTCCTGTCCTTCCTAGCACTTCTCGCCTTGCACAAAGCCCTTCGCCGGTCCCCACAGGTTGTAACTTGAGTTATCCCTTAACTGAGGGGCTCATAACCCTATACGGGGGCCTTTGTGGGATGTATGCAGGGCACGGCTCACTTTAGGTTGCTTGTGTTTACCGGTTTAGCAGCTCAGGGCTGAACTCCTGCACCACTCTCAGGGGCCGGTGCTCTGTTGGTGGACTGGGTCCTTCTGACCGGGTACTGTACCGGACCAGATTAGGGTGTTAGCTGACACCCAAAGATCCCCCTTCAGTCCGGGTCACCGTCCTTTAGGTGCCCTCCCTCTGCGCCACTCGCAGGGTCCCGCTTCTTCTCTCTCCACAACCGTTCTGCTCTAACTTCTTCCCGCTCTACACTATTTTACCTAACTCTGCCCACCAGGATCGGCCCCCTTAGCAACGGGTTAACCAATTGATCCCCTGGCTCTAGGTGTGTGAATGCTTGTGATGAGGGCCTCAAATTAATACTCCCATCCCTGGTCACAGGGATACTACACACGCTGGTCTGGGTGCAGTACCCCTCTGTGGCGCACCAACAAGTGGGGCGCCACATAATTGTATAGGTTCCAAATTACTTGAAGACTAAAGCTGGGTTACATGTAGCAATGTTCATGCGACCCGACCAATGATCGGGATCACTGGAACATCGCTATGTGATCACTGGTGAGATGCCAGACAGGCAGATCTCACCAGCGATCACCCAGCAATGCGCTGACACCTGACAGCTGCTGGGATCGGTCAGGGTGTCGAGCACACACATGCATGTGTGACTGCGGCTGACCAACAATTGAAAAATGGTCCCAGCCATTCCGCAACGATCAGCGAGCTGATCGCTGGTCGTTGCGGCATGTCACACACAGCGATGTCGCTGGCGAGGTCACAGCAACTGTTTGATTGACCAACAGAATGGAGTTAGATGAAGCTGTCCACACCCATGGCGGACTATCCTTTCTTATCAATTACTAGTAATACAGTTGTATTGAGGTAGAATTAGGGTGTTTTCACATTGCGATTTTTGTGGATCCGTGGTTGTCCATTGTAAAACAGACAGCCACGGATGCGATTTAGCCTCCATGTGTCCCTATGGGCATCGGATCACATCGGATTTGCCCTTAATGGCATCTGATTTGTGTCGGATTCGATTCTGTCAGATTTTTTGCTGTACCCAAAATCGGAGACTGAAAATCATGGACCAGACACAGAAATGGCACCAGGATGCCACATGCGATCCTGTCCTTTCCTGTCCGTGGGGTCCTACAAAAAATAGGATCCCCACGGACAGGAAAAAAATCGCAATATGAAAGCACCCTTTGCCTTTGTATCCAGAGAGTGGAAAGATATCCTTTCAAAAGTAATGGAACATGCATAAGATGTTGTAATAGGTAGTTAGACCACAATGAGCCTTCTTTACTGCTCATAGGGGAGGTTGCAGCTGGCATGTGGCTCCCACCCTGTGTCCTTATTAGTGATTGCTTTAGGCTGGGTTCACACTGCGGCAGCGTCCGGTCCGGGCTGTCAGGAGTGACAGCCTGGACCGGAGTTTTGCTGCATAGAATATCATTGGCTGCACGGAGCTGGATCGCGGCGGGTGTTAATTATCTGCTATCCGGCTGCTGTGTCGCCGGATGAATCCTGCAGAAGTCGGGATTTGTCTGCCGACTCCAAAAACGTTGCATGCACCGGTTTTGGAATCGGCAGACAAATCCCCACTTCTGCAGGATACATCCGGCGACACAGCAGCCGGATAGCAGATAATTACCACCCCCGCGATCCAGCTCCGTGCAGCCCGACAGGATTCTATGCAGAAAAACTCCGCTCCAGGCTGTCACTCCTGACAGCCCCGACGGACGCCGCCGCAGTCTGAAGGCAGCCTCAGTGTGGAGGCAGGCTCACATGTCAGGGGGCCAAATCCCCGCACACCTGATGCATTTCGGACTTTATGTCCTTATGGTGGGTTTACACACCCCAACTTATCTGTCCAACTTCTGACCAACTTGCTGGTTGCAGTGAAATCATGGACACATTGCTCTATTTTGTGGCTGTGTACAAATGGAGCAATGTGTCCATGATTTCACTGCAACCAGCAAGTTGGTCAGAAGTTGGACAGATAAGTTGGTGTGTGTAAACCCACCATTACTCATAGGCAACTTAAAATCAAATGAACAGACAATGTATTTATACACATATAACAACCCACTACCCCATGTGTGATTAATTACAAAACAATTAGATGAATCATTTTCTGTTGGAATCAACCTTCAAATCTTGGTCTAAAAAAAGAGAAAGCAGAATTTTAGATTTGTTCATTAAACAAATGTCACTTCATATTCTACGTCTATACTTTATGTTCATATCAGTGATGATAGTTACACTGTTATAAGAATAAACAAGCAAGATGTCCATTATTTAAAACTTTCACAAAGAAATCCCGATGGATTCGGATTTTTCTCCCGGACACAGAAACGTTGCTTGCAATGTTTTTGTGTCCGGAGTGAAAATCTGCCAAATCGGATCATCCTGGATCCGGGCCCGGATGCCAGGTGCTGGAGTTTAGCAGCTAGCGCCGCACCACCAGCTGTTTCAGGACTGTGGCTAGCTCCCTGCCAGCCACGATCTTAAAATTCCAGGAGCTGCAGCTGCGCTCAGCTGCATCCGCCTGCAAACCAGACCGGAGGGCAGGAGGCCATATTTGCCTTCCAGTTCTGTTTGTAGATCGGGTTCGGGGCTGTCCGGTTTAGACCGGCCCGGACCTGATCAGGCCGTCATGTGAACCCGACTTTAGTTGTATAAAAAAATAAATTGTTTAGGTAACTCATTTAATTGTTTTCTTCTTTTCATTTGTGCTTAGCTATCCTCATTATTCACATGACACAAATTTAGCACAAAAATCTCAATCAACTGACACCGTATGTTTTTCCGGAGGTAAATTTGGGCGCTGAAATATACAAAATCTAGACATATATATATATATAATTTTTTTTTTCTTTAAGGCGGCCGTCACACGCATCAATATCGATAGTGATATTGTTAGCGATCACGTGCACGCGCGACCGCTAACAATATCGCTCACATCGTTGGTGAGCTGTCACACAGACAGACTCACCAGCGATGTGGAGCAGTGAGATCGCTGGTAACTATGGTACACATCGGGTTACTAGGCGCCGCGCGGCGCTTAGTAACCTGACGTTTACCATAGATACCATCTCCCAGCATAGGCTCTGCCGCTGGGAGATGGATCATCGTGGTGTCACACACCACGATGAGGCAGATTGATCAAGCGTTTACCGCTTGATATGAGCTCCGGCTCACAAATCTGCAATCTAACGATCAAACGATTTTACATTGTGAAATCTCTTGATTGCACGCAGCGATGTACAAACGATATCGCTTAAGCGATCAAAAAGCAATCGCTTAAGTGATATCGAGCATTAAATTGAAGCGTGTGACGGCCGCCTAAGAGACATCTTCTAGAAGCTTTTTGAAAGGTTTCCTTCCAGATTTCACTTATGAAGTATGTTTGAAAGTTTATTATAAGCACTTGCATTACATTATTATTAAGCAAAAATGTAAACGGCAGTTAAGGCCACTTTACACACACCAACTTATCTGTCCAACTTGCTGGTTGATGGACACATTGCTCCATTTTGTGCTGTGTACAATGAACAATGTGTCCATGATTTCACTGCAACCAGTAAGTTGGTCAGAAGTTGGACAGATAAGTTGGTGTTGTAAAGTGGCCACTACACTTTAAGGAAAAGATTTTCACATCTTTGTAAAGCGGCCGTCACACGCTACGATAAATGGCTAGATATCGTTTAAGTGATCTGCGTTTGATCGCTAAGCGATATCGTTTTGGCATCGTTGCATGTAATCAAGCGATTTACTATGTAAAATCGCTTGATCGTGACATGGAGATCTGAGCTCCGGAGCTCAGATCTAGCGATGAACGATTTAACGATATGCTTCATCGTGGTGTAAACATCACGATGAACGATCTCCCAGCGCAGAGCTATGCTGGAGATGTAACTATGGTACACGTCGGTTACTAAGCGACGCGCGGCGCTAGTAACCCGATGTGTACCATAGTAACCAGCGATCTCGCTGTACACGCGGTGAGTCTGTCTGTGTGACAGCTCACCAGCGATGTGAGCGATATTGTTAGCGATCGCGCGTGCACGTGATCGCTTACATATCGCTAGCGATGTCACATGTGTGACGCCGCTTAAAATTGATTTGTTTCATTCACTTTAACTACAGATTGAAAATATTTTTGAAGTGTTCATTACCTGTTTATTGTTTGATGAGGTGATGATTCTGCAATTAAACGTTTTGTGTCATACATTAATGCTAATGAGACTAATTTGCATTTTACATTTGAGAGTGATAATTGCAACATTCAATTTACAGGCAATAAGCAGTGAAGTTTCCATTAGCCTCTACTATATCCCTATGGCAGATAATTCCATTCTTAGAAGCCGTTATTACCACCCCTACCAGACTATTGAAAGGAATCTGTCACCGCTTATGTAGTGCCTAATGTATTACCGTAATATGGGCATACTGATTACAGACTGCTGAAAACGTCCTACCTGTATGTGTGATATTAGATGCCTTGTTGTGGATAACTCCTCTTTTATCACTTTATGTAAATAGGCTGTTCCAGGCTACTTGCTCAGAAGATAGCACTGTCTTTTCATTTTATTATCATATGTGTCATCTCCCATCAGAATTGCTCTATCCATGTGATGTCGGGTGCTTGTCAGGAAATCTCGCGCCTGCCCATTCCATCTTGCATCGTTCCTCCTCAGTGTTCTGCCTCTCAATGGGCATAGGCGTCACATTCCTTCTGCTGAAGTGCTGGTGATCCACTGGTATTTGTAAAGATACCATTACACGCTTCAATGTCGTTAAGATTTCACCAACGATCTCACGTGAGATCGGTCGTTAGGACATCTTTTTGACATCATTGGTGAGATGTCACACGTCTAGATATTGTGAATGACGCACCAATGATGTGGCGAGCAGCTATCGTTCGATCAACCCAGCGAACGATACTTGTTCACTGTTGTGAATAGACAAAGTCGTTAATGACATCGTTATCGCGGTGTCACACACAACGATGCAGCAGGTTGACTGAACGATGATCGTCTGATTTAATGGTGGGTTTACACACACCAATTTATCTGTTCAATCTCTGAACCAATCTCTGGTTGCAGTGAAATCATGATACATTGCTCCATTTTGTGGCTGTGTACAACATGGAGCAATGTATCCAAGATTTCACTGCAACCAGAGATTGGTTCAAGATTGAACAGATAAATTGGTGTGTGTAAACCCACCATCAGAACATGTTCTCAAATCTGTAATCAACGATTTAATGATTTATCGTTTTCGTATCTGTCACAACCAACGAGGTAGTAACGATGTCGTTTGAGCGACTCCAAACCTGTGACGTTTCAGCGATATCGTTAACAATGTCGTCCTGTGTAACGGTACCTTAAAGTGCAAGATTCTTGCACACCAGAGAAGACTGGTAGCATATGAACCACTGATTTGCTGGCCCCTGCGCAGAAGCAACATGAAGCATATGACCGTAGTAGGGTGGAACACTGAAGGTACCGTCACACGCGCAATTTTGCAAGCAATTTCACTGGCAATTTGCTGTTGCAGTGAAATCATGGACACATTGTTCCATTTCTACACGGCAACAAAACAGAACCATGTATCCATGATTTCACTGCAACCAGCAAATTGCCAGTGAAATTGCTTGCAATATTGCGCGTGTGACGGTACCTTGAGGAGGAAAGACAGGAGATGGAATGCCAGGTGTGCTGTTGTTCCTAACAACAAGCCCCCGACGTCAGTGACGAGACAGAGTAATGCTTATGGGTAACACATATGATAATGAAGTGAAAAGGCAGCTCTATCTTCTGGGCAACCTTATACACATATCCTGAAAGGGCTCATTTACATATATTAATAATAAATGATTTATTATCAACAAGGCATCTAATATGACACACCGTATGGCTTTTTTAACCTGTATACTCATATTAATGCTTTAGATACATCAAATATGATTATAGATTCCTTTTAATAGAAGTCCTAGTGGCACAGAATATAGACAGACCTACATGAGTGTCCCAAAAAAGTCTAAGGGCCACGTCACACACACAGATAACTGTGCAGAGATTGTTCGCAGATCTCTGGTTGCAGCGAAATCATGGACACATTGTTACATTTGTACACGGCCACATAATGGACCAATGTGTCCATGATTTCACTGCAACCAGAGATCTGCCAACAATATCTGCACAGATATCTGTGTGTGTGACGTGGCCCTAAGGGACACTTTACACACACCAACTTATCTGTCCAACTCTGAACGACTTACTGGTTCAGTGAAATCATGGACACATTGTTCCATTTGTACACAGCCATGTGTCCATGATTTCACTGCAACCAGTAATGGCCACTTTACACACACCAACTTATCTGTCCAACTTCTGAACAACTTACTGTTGCAGTGAAATCATGACACATTGCTCCATTTTGTGGCTGTGTACAAATGGAACAATGTGTCCATGATTTCACTGCAACCAGTAAGGTGCCTTCACACTGCGCAGCGTCCGTCGGGCTGTCAGGTGACAGCCTGGACAGGAGTTTTCTGCATAGAATACTATCGGGCTGCACGGAGCTGGATCGCGGCGGGTGGTAATTATCTGCTATCCGGCTGCTGTGTCGCCGGATGAATCCTGCAGAAGTGGGGATTTGTCTGCCGACTCCAAAACGTTGCATGCACCGTTTTTGGAATTGGCAGACAAATCCCCACTTCTGCAGGATTCATCCGGCGACACAGCAGCCCGATAGCAGATAATTACCACCCGCCGCGATCCAGCTCGTGCAGCCCGACAGTCTCCTATGCAGAAAAACTCCGGTCCAGCTGTCACTCCTGACAGCCCAGACCGACGCCGCCGCAGTGTGAAGCCAGCCTAAGTTGTTCAGAAGTTGGACAGATAAGTTGGTGTGTAAAGCGGCGCTTACACTTGAGTTTTAGACAACAATATGGTGCATTCTTCACTGTTTCCCATAAAATGCAGCAAGGTGGTTTCAACAGTAAAATAATAGCCATACAAATACCCTTCTGCCATATATAGAGAAAGCGGTATTATATGTTGTACGTTTTAGGTGGGGGCTTGCTGCAGATTAAGCATTGGCGCTCAGAAGCTTCATGTTATAACCAATTAAAAGATTAAAGTTACCCTTCACCCTGAGACTGAAAAGTGACTGTATATATCCCATGTAAAATCACTCTGCTGCTGCCTCTTAAGGCCCCGTTACTTGGAGCGATATCGCTAACGATATCGTTGCGACGTCACAGGTTTTGTGACGTTGCAGCAACCTCGCAGTGATGTCACTGCGTGTGACATTCTGCAGCAAGAAGCAATCAGCTCGCTGATCGCTGCGGAATGGCCAGGACCATTTTTTTGGTCCTTGGTCTGCCACTGGGCAGCAGACATCGGCATGTGTGCTTAGTAACCCGATGTGTACCCTGGTTACCAGCGTTCTCCCGCTGGACCTTGACATCGTGGAAAAAGAATAGTTTCTTTTCTTTTCCACGATGTCGAGATCATTACACGGGTTGCTGGTGAGATCTGCCTGTCTGGCATCTCACCAGCGATCACATAGCGATGTGCCAGCGATCCGATCATTGGTCGGGTCGCTGACACATCGTTATGTGTAACCCGGCCTTTAGACTCAGGTTGATGTTCTGTTCCTCCTCATTTAAAGATGGCCACCATAGTGGTAACTTGGAACCATGCATTCCCTGCCTTTCCCGTGCTGTGTGATGAGAAGTGCAAAGGAGGCATATTGTAGGTACCTTCACACGCCGCAATCTCGCCTAGCAATCATAAAGGCGATATGTCGCCCTGGAGCAATCGCCGTGAAATTGCCTCACAGTTGCGGCGTGTGTTTGGGGAATTTTGCCGCGATAAATCGCCTCTCAGCCGTTGCCTGATTCCTGAACAGTGCTCAAAAATCAGCCGCGACCATGAAGGCGATATTTCCGTGTTGTGGCATGAGAACGGGCGATAGTGATGGAAACAGCATTGCCTAGGATTTCCATAGGCGTACCTCAACCATTCTGTAGTCTACGCCCCGTCTGCGAAAGATTGGTATTGGCTACTGTGTCCCCATTGGCTGACAGTTGACAGGGCGCCATATTTGAAGAGCTGTCCGTTCAGCAACACACACATCTACAATTGCGTCATGTATTAGCCAGCCTTCCAGAGCAGGCTGACCAATCGTAACGCTGTTGCGTTGTCCAATGAGCGCGTATGTGGCGCGGTGTAAACCACTGTGGCACGCCTATCTCCTTGCCGCACTGAACATGTACACCCACATTGCCTTTGGAATTGTGGTGTGTAAAGCGGCGATGGAATGAGGCAAGGTTGTTTCCGCTATAGGTGAGGCAATTTCCGGAGCGACACATCGCCTTACTTTCAGGGCGAGACTGCGGCGTGTAATGCCGCCATCGGCAATCTGAGGCGATCATGCAAAACGTGCATGCGCACGTTAGATCACCTCATATCGCCAGGCGAGATTGCGGCGTGTGAAGGTACCCTAAGGGTACCTTCTCACGCCACAACCGCGGGAGACATTTTTGGCGGAGATATTTCTCGCTGGGAGTATCGCCACCAAATTGCCTCCTTATTTCGGCGTGTAAATCGGAATTTGGCGGCGATAAAACAAATGTCGCCTGGTTTCGATTTTGGAGCAGTGATCCAAACAAATTATTTCCTGGAAATGCCGGTTTCGCATACTATATAAAGTAGTGGACTCCACACAGTCTCTCTATTTACATTATGAGCCCTAACATAGCTCCCTATATACAGTAAAGTCAATACATAGTCCCGCCTAAAAACAGTATGAGCTTCCACATAGCTCCCTAGATACAGTATGAGCCCTCATAAAGAATTCTAATATACAAGATGAGCCTTCACATAGCCAGATGATAGATGATAATTATGGAGCTGTGAATCTAGGGAAAGGGAATGTGGGCACCCTTAGCCAAACCTTCTACTTGCCTCTAGCTCCCCTGGATAGGTTCCGCACTTATTCGCCGAACGGATATCTCTCCCTGCCTAACGTGGATCTGGGATCTAGGTAGGGAATAGATGGGATGATCTCTTCGTCTACCCAACTAAACACTAAAGACACACAGGGAAAATGCAAAATAAGGATATGCTATTTGCCAAGCTCCTGACAGCAGCTGAAAGGACTGCACCAAAAGCAGGTCTTCAGTAGCAGCAATACACCTTCTTAGTCCACCAAGGTCTTTATAGAAAACTCTATCACCAATGTCATGTGAGTATTTAAAGAGGGGGCATGGTCACCAACCCTCATCACCTAACCAACAAAGGCAATTGCCAGCAAAGGCAAAAATGGCATTAACCTTTAATGCCCCAAAGGAAATAATACACAGCCTGCTGAGCTGTCACAAATCCTAAAGACAGGAACTTCGTGACAGCAACCTCATGACAATAACTGATTAGGCCACCCCTAGCAGCAACAACTGCAATTAAATGTTTGCAATAACTGGCAATGAGTCTTTTACAATCCTCAGGAAGAATTTTGGCCCACTCGTTTTTGCAGAATTGTTGTAATTCATCCACCTTGGAGGGATTCTGATCATGAACCGCCTTTTTAAGGTCATGTCACAGCATATCAATTAGATTTAGGTCAGGACTTTGACTAGGCCACTCCAAAGTCTTAATTTTGTATTTCTTAAGCCACTGAGAGGTGCACTAACTGGTATGTTTTACATCATGATCATGCTGCAAAATGCAAGAGCACTTTAGCTTGAGGTCACAAACAGATGAGGGGGGGACATTTTCCTTCAGGATTTTTGATAGACAGCCGAATTCATGGTTCCATTTACCACAGCAAATCTTCCAAGTCCTGAAGCAGTAAAACAGCCCCAGACCGTCACACTACCACCACCATATGTTACTGTTGGTTTGATGTTCCTTTTCTGAAATGCTGTGTTACCGCTATGCCAAATTTAAAGTGACATACTGTACATCTTTCAACAAGTTTAACTTTTGTCTCATCAGTCCACAGAGTATACTCCTAAAAGTCTAAAGGCCCCGTTACACGTTTCAACATCGTTTCCGACATCGTTCAAAAGTGACATCAGGAACGATGTTGAAATGACATCGTTGTTGTGTGTAAACGCATGATTCAACAACGATAGTTGTCCAAGTCGGAGTTGACAGGTTTTCCTGAATGCAGGTAAAACTGTCAACTTCAAATTACACAACCGGCGGGATCCTTCGGTGTGACACCGCAATAGCAATGTCACGGCCGTTACAGACTATTCGCTGCATTGCAACGGATCGCTCGCTGGGTTGATCCCAGCCCAGCGAGTGATCGCGGCACCAACATCGCAGCGCCATCACTGGCAACATCTTGCCTTGTGACAGCTAGGCTGCGATGTCAGAAGCGAGCGCGCACCTGCGGCATCGCATCCGACATTGCAGCCGATGTTGGATGGTGTGACGGTACCTTTAAGGGATCATGAAAATTTTTTTCTGGAAAAACTGAGACAAACCTTCATGTTCTTTTTGCTCAGCAGTAGTTTTTGTCTTGAAACTCTGCCATGCAGGTCATTTTTGCCCAGTCTCTTTCTTATGGTGGAGTCATGAACACAGACCTTGACTGAGGCAAGTGAAGGCTGCAGATTTTTGGAAAATGTTGTGGGGTCTTTTGTGATTTTTGGATGAGTCGTCACTGCTCTCTTGGGGTTTTTCGTCAGCCGGCCACTACTGGAAAGGTTCACCACTGGTCCATGTTTCGCCTTTTGTGTAAAATGCCTCTCACTGTGGTTTGCTGGAATACCAGAGCTTTAAAAATGGCTAGTGTTTAAGATTTCAGATCTAGCACTTACTAAAATGACAAATTTGTAGCCCACTTAGAATTACTACCCAATCACTTTATGAAAAAACTCCAATTTATTTTATCATCTAAAAACACAATAATTTCATTTTGTTAAATTACATTAAATGCGTTAAAATATCAGGTTGCTTCCTTGATGGTTTCGGTTGTTTATATGGGGTCTTCTCTTAAAGTTGCTATGTTATTCTTTTTGCAACTTTAAGAGAAGACCCCATATAAACAACCGAAACCATCAAGGAAGCAACCTGATATTTTAAAGCATTTAATGTAATTTAACAAAATGAAATTATTGTGTTTTTAGATGATAAAATAAATTGGAGTTTTTTCATAAAGTGATTGGGTAGTAATTCTAAGTGGGCTACAAATTTGTCATTTTAGTAAGTGCTAGATCTTAAATCTTAAACACTATTTGTCAATATTGAAGATTATATACACACGGATTATCTTCATAGATTTTTAGCTGCTGCTCAATTAGGGGTGATCACGCAGAGACCAAAGCTGACTCCAGTGTACAAACAACTAATTAAAAATGGCTTTACAACTTTCTCTAAACTGATAGATCTCAGTTGCTTTGTTTCTGAATTTCTTTGGATCATGGTATGATGTATATCTTTTGAGGATATTTTAGTTAATTTAGCTTTGTCAGGCAAGTCTAAGGGTGCATCCTCACGATCAGGAGACGCAGCGTTTTGGACGGAGCGTCTTTGAGCTGCGTCCAAAACGCTGCGTCATACAGTACTAGCATAGTGGATGGGATTTCAAGAAATCCCATCCTTACTATGCATAACCCGCCCGCAGCGTCTTTGGAGCTGCGGTGTGGGTTGCCGGGAGTCCGCTCCTCCGCAGCATGTTCATTTCATGCTGCGGAGTAGGAAGCGGCGGCCACAGAGAGACTGCATGGAGAAGCCGCCCTGCACCCGCCGCACATGGTGAGTACGGGGCGGCTGCGGTCTCTCTGCGGCCACCCGCGGCTTCCCTCAGGTCCAGAGGAGCTGCGTCCAACACGCAGCTCCTCCGGACCGTGAGGACATACCCTTAGGGCCACTTTATACACACCAACTTCTGTGTTCAACTTCTGAACAGATCTCTGGTTACAGTGAAATCATGGACACATTGTTCTATTTGTACACAGCCACAAAATGGAACAATGTGTCCATGATTTCACTGCAACCAGAGATCTGGTGTGTCAGTATTCAGGTCTGGGTGGGCTAGGGAAGTTAAACTCAGCTTACCAAAGATGTCATAAACCACAGTTAATTTCTGTTTTAGGGGGGGGCAATCATTTTTTCACACAGGGCCCTGTAAGTTGGGATATTTTTTTCCCTTAATAATAAAGACCTTAATTTATAAACTGCATTATGTGTTTACTTTTGTTATCTTTGTTCAATATTTACATTTTTTTGGTGATCAAACTTTTAAGTGTGGCAAGCATGCAAAATAATAAGGCTGCTTTCACATAACATTTTTGCTTCCTGTCCGTGGGATCCTACTTTTTGTAGGACCCCACGGACATGAAAAGACACCACAGGGAGTGACCTATTCTGTGTCCGGGTCCGTGATTATCACGGATCCGGACACAGCGGGGCACGTTCACTTCCGCAATGTATAAAATACATTGTGGAAGTGAAATTTAGTAGAAAGAAAGAGTTAAAAATAAAAAATCTGTATGCTCACCTCTCCGGGATCCACCGCTGCCTCCCAGCAAGGTCCGGGTGCTTATAGGACCTGTGGTGACATCACAACCCAATCAGCTGATCGGGTCACATGATGCAGTTACTGTAGTAACTGCGGTCATGTGACCCGATCACGCTCCCGGGTTGTGACATCACGGCAGGTCCTATAAGCACCCGGACCTTGCTGGGAGGCAGCAGTGGATCGCGGACAGGTGAGCATACAGAGTTTTTATTTTTAATTCTTTCTTTTACTTAATTTCACTTCTGCAATGTATGTACCGTATATACTCGTGTATAAGCCAACCCGTGTATAAGCCGACCCCCCTACTTTTGCCCCCAAAACCTGGGAAAACCTATTGACTCATGTATAAGCCGAGGGTGGACCCCAGCACAGGTATACAGCCCCCAGCAGTGTGGTATACAGGCCTCCCCAGTGGTAGTATACAGCAGCCTCCCCAGTGGTATATACAGCAGCCTCCCCAGTGGTATATACAGCATCCCTAAAGGTATAAACAGCAGGCCCCGGAGGTATACAGCAGGCCCCGGAGGTATACAGCAGGCCCCAGAGGTATATACAGCAGGCCCCAAGATATATACAGCAGGCCCCAGAGGTATACAGCAGGCCCCAGTGGCAGTCGCCCCCCCATCATGGAAAGAGCCCCCACACTTTGCAGAGTCCCCCCCCCGCTGCATTATCTTACCATCCAGGGTCTTCACCGCGGGTCCTCCAGTCCATCCTCGCGCGCTGTCTTCCCGGTCTCATGTGACCCGGCGGTCGCAGTGGAATGACGTCATCGCGCCGGGTCACGTGAGACCTGAAGACAGCGCGCGATGATGACTGCAGGACCCGCGGTGAAGACCCTGGGTGGTAAGATAATGCAGCGGGGGGACCTCTGCAAAGTGTGGGGGCTCTTTCCATGATGGGGGGGCTAGTGCCACTGGGGGCTGCCTGTATACACTGGGGGCTGCCTGTATACACTGGGGGGCTGTATGCACGGCTCCCCCTGCCGCTGTGATGGGCGGGGGGAGCCGTGCATATCTAATGAGCGGCCCCACGTGACGGGCCGCTCACTCATCAGCCTCCCCCCGCCTCCTCCAGCCTCCCCAGCAAAATAGTTACCATATTGACCCGTGTATAAGCCAAGGGGGTGACTTTTCAGCCCAATTTTTGGGCTGAAAAACTCGGCTTATACACGAGTATATACGGTATATTCATTGCAGAAGTGAAATTAGAGGGTTAGGAGCAATTTTAGTGTTCTGAACATGCTCAGTACACTAAAATCAGGTCCAAGGAACGATCAGCTGTTTACTCGAACCCGCGCTCTTAGGCCCCCATGTTAAACCCAGAGAATCGGATCGGATTTGGCCTAATTGCCATCCGATTTTGTGGGATTCGATTTTTTACTGAGCCCAAAATCATAGCAGTCTCCGATTTTGGGCACAGCAAAAAATTGGACACAAATTGGATCCCACAAAATCGATTGGCAATTAGGCCAAATCCGATCCAGCGCCCCATAGACTCCCATGTTAGGGGTGCTGGATCCGCGAGAATACATCAGCATCCGGTTTGGTTGAATTTTTTGCCCCGGACACAAAAATGCTGCAAGCTGCGATTTTGTGTCCGGGGCAAAAATCGAATGCAGCCTGATGCTGCTGGACAGGGATAAAACCGGATGGCAAATCACTGCCATCCGGCCCTATCCAGCACCATAGGGCTACATTATGTCCAAAATCAGGTCTGGGGCTGTCAAGTTCTCACTGGACAGCCCCAGACCTGATCACACCGTGGTGGGAAACCGGCCTAAGCGATGTCACCACCGGCAGAAAGCTGCAGTTTCTAAGCTAGAAGTTTCAGTATGTAACTAATTGCAGAAGGAGTTTTCTGTGTAATAACCGGAGCTGGATCACTGTCAGAAGCTATTTCTCTTCTAGATTATAATTTCCAACCCAAATTAACACTGACTTTATTTCCTCGCAAGCTGCCAACTGAGAAATACAATTGCTGGCATTTTTCCACTCTACAGTTGGCAAGCGCTCTCAAGCAGATCTATGACTCCTGGAAAGATGTCAGCATACCAAGCACTGAATGAAGGCATGTGATGGAAAGCTTAAATTTTTATATATTTATATCAGATGCAGCAAAAATGTAGTTATGACAATGTTTTGAGCAATGCTTTCTACAAGTCTTCCGACTATGTCTTTGGCAACATGTACCTTATTACCAAACAGTTGGATGTGCTTTAGTTGTGTGAAAATAATTTTACAAATCTGTTCACATATGTTTAGTGGCTTTCAGAGGTAGTAGACATAGTATCTTACACAATAAACCTGATCCTCACTGTGCACTGAGGAAATGCAACAACTATTATGGTACCTTTACACGGCGCTACCGAAGGTTAGAAACCACCGGGTGTTGCACGTGCACGCGCGCGTTCCAACGGTTCCTAACGGTACCTGATACCGCCTTTACACGCCGCTACAAGGTGCTCCACAGTAGGTTTTTTCGATCCCTGGAAGCACCGATGGGTGCCGCAGGTTACCTTCTGTAGAGCACCTTCCCTCATTTACACGCCGCTACCACAAGGGAATATGGGAGGACCTGGGGCAGCAGGGACAACACATAGGCGTGCCAGAGTTGTGGATTACGAGACGCTCGTACGGTGATTGGACAATGCAATAACATCATGATTGGCCAGCCAGCGCAGGGAGGCTGGCTAATACATGACGCTATAGCAAATGTGTAGTGACTGGTCATCTCGTTAAATATGCCGCCCTGTGCAGGGACAGCCAATGGGTACACAGTACTTCCCACCAATGATGGCTGATGGGGCGTGGTATACATGACGCTCAAGCACGCCCCAGGTAACTCAAATACCATACCTGTGCCCCGATTACACGCCGCTACCATAGGGTTTATACCCGTTTGTTATTGAGCACGGCTGGGAAACAGGTATCCAAAGTGACCGGTGGCAACAACCTGAATTACATGCCGCTACCTCGCGGTGTTTTGAAGATAAAAGGTACAATTGTCTCCGACATCCGGTGGTTTCTAACCTTCGGTAGCGGCGTGTAAAGGTACCATTAGGCTGCGTTCACAAGCTGCGTATTTGTCGCGTTTTTTTACGCGCGTATTTGCTCCAAAAATGTATGTGCATCTGCGTTTCCCAGCAAAGTGAATTGATATTCACTTTGTGCCATTCAGACGTCTCGTAATTTTATGCAGCGTTTTTAGAGCAAAAAACGCGCACATAAAAATAATGAACATGTCAATTCTTTCCAGTTTTTTACGCTGCGCTTTTTCCATAGGCCCCATTATAAGCACTGGAAAAAACGCGCGTAAAAAAACGCAATTGAAGTTGCTCTCTCATGCTTTTTTTTTACGTGCGTTTTTCCCCTTAAAAAGACGCGCATAAAAAACCGCGACAAATACGCAGTGTGTGAACGCAGCCTTAGTGCTATCTACACATTGGTGTCTCTTGTTTGAAAATTTGGAATTACATGTGATGAGCGATTTCATTTGATACAAGTTGAATTTGTGTTGAATGATACATTAAATTTGGAAGTGCCGGAGGGCTATTTGTGGTTCTGCGTGAATCGACAAAAAAAGCACACCAATTTTGCAAACATTACAGAAGGGTCACGTGACCTTAGGTGCGCACAGACATATTGATGGCTGCAATTTGACAGTCCGCTTTCAAATACTGTCTCAGGTTGTTTTGCAAGACTGCAATACATTTTTCAGTTTGAAAAATCTGCCATGTAAACATATTAAATAAATCCTAGACAAAATGACTGTGCTATACAGAGTGTATTTTTTTTGTTTTGTTTTTTAAAAGCAGAACTTCTCATAAGGTTGGAGTTACACTTGATGGTTAGGAAGTTCATTAGGTGTTTTCATTTAAATATTCAACTTTAATAAAGGAAAAACCTTTACTCTAGCACTGGGGTTCTGGGTTCAAATCCCAACAAGGACATCTGCAAGAGTTTGTCTACTCTTCTGGTGTTTACTTGGGTTTCCTCCTCCTTCCAGATATACTGATGGGGAATATAGACTGATGGCAATATCTGTAAAGCGTTCTGAAATATGATGGTGCACTGTAAGATAAATAACCTAAAATAAGTGAATATGATCTTTGGAGATCAACAGATTGATGCAAATTATTAGTTAAGAACAAGTAGTATGGAACAACCAATTTTCATGTCAAATTGGATTACCTAAACTAGGATCAGTGGTGTAATGGGGCCCCCATTTATTGCAGGTCTGTTATAGTATTGGTCTTTTCACAAAAGCTAAATTGACTTTTTGGGCCCCCAAGCCTCTTGTGCCCAGGTACGATTGCGATCCCTGCACCTATTGTAGTTATGCGCCTGCCAATGGTCTCCAGACTGGGTTATGTGAAACAGTGAGATCTGAGGTTTTATATACTGATTCACTTTAAATAGCCTATAAATACAGAGAACTCAGATCTGTTTTGGTGATTTCTCTGTCTTTTGGCAGGGTGTTAACATTGACGAGACATTTTTTATGCTGTGAAACTTGGTGTAGTTTAGTGATTATTACCTTCTGGCAGGGGCGTAACTACAATAGGTGCAGGGGTTGCGATCGCACCCAGGCCCTGCCGCCTAGGGGGGCCCCAAAAGTCCCTTTGGCCTATAGAAAAAGACCAATACTATTAAAGATTTGAATATATTGGGGGCCCCTTGGGAACTTTCGCATTGGGGCCCCTGGGCCTCAAGTTACCCCACTGCCTTCTGGTAAACTATTGTATCACTGTACATCAGAGGTCCCCAACTTTCTAACCTCGAGAGCCACATTCAGCTCTCAGAGGGTCGCAAGCCACATTCAGGTCTGAGAGAAGGTCTCAAGCCACATCCAGCTCCCACCCACCTCTGAGTACTGACACCCAGATCCAGGGGCTGACTGGCGACGTAAACCCTGGGTGGCAAAATTTTTCCGGCAGCCCTTGGGTGAGGACCAGGGGGGTGCTGTCGGAAATTTTTGGTGTCCCGTCTCAGTCCCACCAGCCCTTAGGGGAGGGCCGGGGAGAAAGGGGGGAGTGCTGTCGGAAATTCTCAGCGGCCCATCTCAGTCCCTCCAGCCAGGCCAGGCCCGTATTTGGAGTTCCTGCCGCCCTAGGCACTGTCAGAGGTGCGCCCCCCCCATCGCGCCACGCCCCCCTGCAGACAGAGGAGTAGCTAAAAGGAGCCTAGAGGTTCCCATTATGGTTGGAGTGGTGGACGGTTGCTAGATGACCGCCACCATGTCACAACAAGGTTGTGACATCAGCAAGGAGGTGGCAGTCATGTTTTGGGTCATAATCATGTGGAGAGAGCTAGATTGCCCCTATAGGGTCCATGAAGGCGTGAAAAGGACCACGGCAAAGTATATATGCTTTTAGACCACTTTTGTTCTTCGTACAAAATCATCCCCATGCATGACAATGCACCATCTCTTGGTGCAGAGCATACCCCTGAGTAATTGGCTGCTATGGACATAAAAGTAGAGAAAACCATGGTGTGGCCACCCTGATCTCAGCGCTATTGAGAAACTTGGAAGTACCTTTAAGTAAAAAAAATCTAAGATGCTGCAAGACATTAACTGTCAAACCAGCAGCTCTGGGAGTCAATTATGACATCCTGCAAACACATGCAATCTTAAAACATCCAAAACCTGACAAGTTCAATAAATGCAATATTTGTGAAGGTGATATCAAAGAAAGGCGATATACAATATGAGACATACTGGTAGGGTGTTTTCATTGTGAGCCCCAATGGGGCAGTGTTGATGATGTATGTAACGTGCTGTGGAGTTCATAGTGTATGTAAATGTAAAAAAATATTTCTTCATATGTCGTCACAATACCAGGATCTGAGGATCTTCTATTTCGAGGTCAGGGGCTCTCTGATGCCATGTCGCTGCCTGTCTCGCTGTCTTCCTCTTTTGACACTGCAGTGTGGTGGACAAGAGGGCATTAACTGGTTAATAACAAGAAGTATGGTGTGTACTAACTGAGCCATACACCCTCCCATACCATGTCCAGCAGACATTGTAGGATTACTATATGGATTTTATTATTAGGGCACGGACACACTGGCGTAAAGCTCGGATGAGTGCAATGTGTGATTTTATCGCAGTGCAGTCAGTTAATCAACGTCTGAAACACATTGACGAGTGTCGGACGCTTTTTTCTCATCCAGATTCTGGATGGGAAAAAAGTCACAACATGCTGCGACAGTATGCAATTCATGTGCGAGACTCGCCAATGCAAGTCTATGGGTCTGACAAAATCATGGACCGCACACGGACCATCCGAGAGGCATCTGTTTTTTCACTGATACATTATCATTCTTCAGCTGAGACAACTGTAAAATGCTCCTGTAAATGATTCTACACTAATAGCTGCTGAGAAACAAAACAGATTGCACATGGATGTGATCTAAGAAAACTGTCGGACACTCGCACAGCATTTGGATGTCCCAGTGGCCAGCTACACAGACAGCCCGCCACAGCCACACACAGAGCCACAACCCCACAAAAACAGTCAGCCACATAAACAGCCAGCCATATAGACAGCTACACAGACGCAGAGAGCCACACAGAGAGACACAGCCACATAGACAGCCACACACATAGCCACAGCCAGCCACACACAGAGCCACAGCCAGCAACATAGACAGCCATAGCCAGCCACACACAGGCACACACAGACACAGCCAGCCAAACACAGACACAGCCAGCTACACACACAATATCAGCCACACACACAATCGGCCACACACATACCCAGCCACACAGCCAGCCACACACAGCCAAAGCCAGCCAGCCACACATACAGCCACACACATACAGCCATCCACATAGACAGCCACACACACAGGCGCAGCTACCCACACACACAGACACAGCCAGCCACACACACAGCGAGCAATATAGACAGCCATAGCCAGCCACACACACGTATACAGCCAACCACACAGCCAGCCACACACACAGTCAGCCACACACAGCCAAGCAGCCCCAGCCCCACACTCACAGTCAGCCACACACAGCCAAACAGCCCCAGCAACACACAGCCAGCCACGCAGCCTCAGCCACAGCCATGCAGCCACAGCCAACCCCAGCCAGCCACAACCACACAGCCCCAGCCAGACACAGACATAGTTAGGCACACACAGCCAGCCACAGCCACATAAAGACAGTGAGACACACAGACAGCCACATGCAGCCACGCAGCCCTAGCCACCCATAGACACAGTCAGCCACACAGACACATTTTGCCACACAGCCAGCCACGCAGCCTCAGCCACACAGACACAGTCAGCCACAGACAGCCCCAGCAACACAGACACATAGTCAGCCACGCAGCCCCAGCCACACACAACGAGCCACAAAGCCCCAGCCACACACAGCCAGCCACATACAGCCAGCCACAAAGCCCCAGCCACACACAACCAGCCACACAAAGCCCCAGCCACATACAACCAGCCACAAAACCCCAGCCACATACAACCAGCCACAAAACCCCAGCCACATACAGACAGTCAGCCACACAGACCAGCCCCAGCCATACACAGACACATAGACAGAAAGACACACACACACACACTACCCACCACCACCAAGCTGCTGCAGCTCATCATGATCTGAGCAGCCAGAGCTGCACAATCAAATTTGGAACAGTATGGCAGCCATCACTGTCTGCGCTCCACTCTGGAGGGACTGGGTGGGTTCACACAAGGTTCTTCACTGCCTGTGTGCTGACGTAGCACGCAGGCTACACATACCCACCGCTCTGAATCCTCCCTCCTCCCTGTCTTTGCTGGGCTGGGCTGGCCTGGCTGGCGCAGTGGCGCAGGCGCCCTCTCATCCAATCCCTGCATCCCGCAGGCCAGCCGGGTGCCATGACAACGCACCCGCTGCTGCCGGAAGCCCGGACCGGCCCCGCAATGGCGCAGCCTGCTGAGAGAGCTGAGAGCTCTGCTCAGAGGTGAGTGCGGCTGCGGCGGTTGCGGCCGAGCCGACAAACGGCCACCCGCTAGCACTGACTCAGTTAGTGACTTAATCGCGCCCGGCGTCCCGCCGGTTGCCAGGACGATGCAGCCCTTGCTGCGATTTGAAGCCCGGGCGGTCCCACTGCGGCCGCACCGCGCTGACAGCCGGCCGCTCAGTCAGATCCTTTCACTATTCCGGGCGGCTGCCAGCAGTACCGGGCGGCCCTAAACTGTCACTACACCGGCGGCCCGGAGGGCAGTTGCCCCCCAGGAACCCGGCACAGTCCGCCCCTGCCCAGAGCCCACATTACTGGTATAATCACAGCCAAAGCTTTTCCACATAAATCACACCAAGGCAGTTTACCAAGATCAAGGGAATCCTTACACCCTTTCTGATTTGCTCTTCTATGTGGATCTACTCAGAAAAGTCACCATCTGGAGTCTTGCTCTTTAAAGCTGCTTGCTAAACCTGATGCTAGTGCACCAAGCTGGCAGATGCTCCCGAGCCAAAGGTTGGGGATCCCTGCTGGCTGTATATAGTAAAAATCAAAATCATCTTTGAAGCCCAGGGGTGATCAGCAGACTCCTAGCTAGCTTAGCAACTCATCTGCAGATACTGTGTGCCCAGAATGGCATGCTTCCATACCAGTGCAGTGTTAATGATGCTGTCAGGGACTAACAGTGACATGTGACAGGTTAACAGTCATGGGTGGCACTTGGCTCCAAACAAGGCTCGTTTGAGGCAGGTCCAGGCTCTGACACACAGCCATTATTTTTTGGGTACAGCCTGTGAGCTTGCTGCATACACCCGCATATGTATTGTAGATGTCGGGAAGGAGGTAAAATTGTATAACCACTTCAGAATTTTGTGAGAACTTATGGCCAATTACCTTCACTAAATAAATGGTCCTATACAATGTTGGCATATCTGCATTAGACTAAATAATTATTTCCCTAGCTTCTTTCGCACCACCTGGAAGGTGGTCTGCGTTCATCTCTGCAATGATGTTCTAAAACATCACTGTATAGTAGTGCAGTTGTGGGAGCTAGGTGCCAACTGTCAAGCACAGCTGGACTCCCCATGAAGAAGGCAGAGATGATTTATTATGGTCTCTACTTCCCCAATCACTGTACAAAAATATTCGAATCTGAGCGTTCTCAGTGGTTGATACCTTTTAATGGCTAACTGCAATCACAAATTATTTGGTATTATTATTCCAATCATTTTCAGGAAGAAACTGCGCATTATCTGACAGAATTGCAGGGGTGTCAATACTTTTGGCCACAACTGTATAAAGAGGGTGCACTGTTAGTCAAATACAGTGGGTGCAGCATCAAATAGAAAATGCAAAGAATAACAGAAAAAAGAAAAGACACCAGAAAATAGAGTAGGTATCTAAAAAAATAAACTTTATTATATACTAAAGGGACATATAAAAACAACTAAATACATAATAGATCACACTGCCTATATAGGTAATTGCAAGTACACAGCCTTGTTAGCATAAATATATGGTATTTAATCACAGGACAATACAATAAACCAGCAACACTGATAAGTGCCAGAGCAGATAGTGCTCATAGAATTCTATGGTAGATCAAGACCTGTAAATACAAGACTAGAAAAATTACCAAAAAAACAATAAATCAGCAGGGAAAGATCCCAATGGCTTATCTGAATTCTGGAATATAGTCCAGTATTTACAGGTCTTGACCTACCATAGAATTCTTTGACCACTACCTGCTCTGGCACCTATCAGTGGTGCTGGTTTATTGTATTGGCCTGTGATGTATACTGTATTTATGCTAACAGGACTCTGTTTCTGAAATTGCCTATATAGGTAGTGTGATCATATGTGTTTTTATATGTCCCTTTAGTATATAATAAAGTTTGAGATATATTTTTTAGATACCTACTCTATTTTCTGGTGTGCGCATCTCTTTAACTACTGTCTTTTTCTTTCTTTTTTCTTGGTTATGCGTGTGTATATTTATGCTTGTTTGTCTTTGTACAGTTCTGTGTAATGTATGCATGCATATCTGTGTATATATTATTGTATGGGAATTTGCTATCTACCTTATGGAGAGACGTTTTCTTGCAACCATAAGAAGACTTAAGTAGGTGAGGAGATTGTAGCCACTTCCCCCCCTCTAGGAAATATGCAAATTTACACTTCAGTAAGGAAGTGGAAAAAACTCCAGTGCCACATTTAAGCAGCTCCTCAAAGTCATAATCTCTTTCCAATAAGCTTTTAATATGACTAGGGATTTGTGCCAGATCAGAACCCCAAACTACAGACGCTGCATTCGGGTACCTGCCCCTCATCAGTGTAGTGTGTGGGATATTCTGATCTGGCAGTGTGAGTGGGCTAAGACAAGGTCTGGGAACTTGCTATCTACCTTATGGAAGAAGACAGTTAAGTAGGTGAGGAGATTGTAGCCACATTCCCTCTCTAGGAAATATGCAAATTTTAAGAACTCCAGTACCAGTGCAGTTACCCTGAAACGCAGCATCTGTAGTTTGGGGTTCTGATCTGGCACAAATCCGTAGTCATATTAAAAAGCTTGTTGGAAAGCGATTATGACTTTGAGGAGCTACTTAAAGGTGGCGCTAGATAGAGTTCTTCCACTTCCTTACTGAAGTATATATTATTGTATATACTGTATTTTTTTTTATAAAATGTGTGAATGTTAGGGGCATATTTGGGGGGTGGCATGGGGCACTGACAGTATATGTGGAGATAGTAAGAAGAGTGACCAGGCAAATATGTGAGGAGACAGTATGGTGGTAGAAGAGAGAGGGGGCTGCATGGGGGGACAGTTTGATGGCACAGCAAGGAAAAGATAATATACTGAGGAGGGAGAGTGTGATGAGGGGGCATTATATAGAGACTGGGCACTATAAGAGAGAGCACAGTAAGAGAGGACAGTGTGAAGAGGGGGCTCAGTAGGAAAGGAGGGGGCAGTGTGGAGAGCATGTCCCATAAGAAGGACAGTGTGTAAATCATATTTTGTGCAGGGAACAATGAAGAGGAACAATTATTCTGGAGCATTATAATCATTCTACTATTTTTAAGGGCATAATGCCAGGATGTGCTGCAGAGGACCAGAGAAAATGGAAATCTGCAGACACGAGCTGTGGATGTGAAAACTCATCACGGTGTCTGGACAAGATGAAGAAAAATAAAGATAATGACTCTAATCGGAGAAGATTCACCTATAAGGTACCTGAATGTAAATGTTTCTTTGTGATCCTGCCTGCATCTCATCAGTGCTGTGGTTCCTGTGTGATCCACAGTCTGATGACCAATGACAACAACTCCCAGTAGCTTCTTACCATTGTTATCTGCTTGATGAAGGGGCAACAGTGTCCCGAGCGCTTGCTATGTTTACCATCTTTTCAGTTGCCATTAAAAGGTATCAACCACTGAGAACTCTGAGTCTAATATTTTTCTACCATTGTTAAGCACATACTGGCAGTAGGAGGGAGCTTGATGCAACACAACTGTATAAGGGGCTGACCTGACAATATAATTTGATGGTGATCCTGGAGCTCAAATTCATATACAAATGGTGGCCCTGGTGATTTAGTCATGTACTGATGGTGGTTCTGATGTTTTGTTTATGTACTATTGATGGTCCTGTTGATTTATTCATGTACTAATGGTGGCCCTGGTGATGTATTCATTTACTGCTTGCTGTGGTGATGTATGTCTGTACAGCTGGTGGTTCTTGTGATGTATTTCTGTACTAATGGGTGTTGTGATGGTGTATTTATGTACTGTTGGTGGTTCTGATGCTGTATTTATGTACTGTTGGTGATTCTGATGCTGTATTTATGTACTGCTGGTGGTTCTGATTATGTATTTCTGTGCTTGTGAGGATAGTGGTACTGTGTTTTTGTACTGATGAGGGTTTTACTGATACATGTTGGTACTGTTGGTAGTTCTGGTGATGTATTATTGTGCAGTTATCGATTCTGATGCATAACATGTAAGATTATGTGACATATGGCTATGTGAATAAAGTGTTGCTCCATCTGAAATTTAAGTTACTATATTTTTATCTGTTAGGAGCTTTAAAGGAAACGTAAAAGTTTGTGATGAAATTCTGCAGTCACACTGTCACTGCAGACTTCTGAATTCTCACAGTGTATGCACAGACTAGATCAATGGATGTTTGACAGGTTATAGTTTCATTCAGCAACTATTTTTCTGGAATAATCTATTTGAGGTATATGACAACTCCCATCACATGACCCCCATCACATGACCCCCGTCACATGACCGGGGGGACCCACAGAGTCTGAACAGCCATGGGCCCTGGCTACCCTTAATCCACCCCTGAATGTAACTATCCCAGTTACAAGGGAAATACAAATTTAAAAAATATTTAAATGTTGAAATTCCCTTGCAAGTGGTCTTTTATTAATTTATGGGGTGGCACAACATGTGAAATAAATAAAAAAATAAATATATAATGAAACATAGTATTAATAAATAAATTAGAAAGCTGCTGCCAAGCCACCTGAAAAAGAAGCCATGTGATCCTATCCTGTATATCTATTCAACAACCCACAATAAAGGACTTTTTCACAAGGAACAACTATCGTGGGAGATCAAAGAGTAAACGTTTGCAGTACTTGTTAGTACAGTGTACAGTGCATGCAACATTTTTGTGTCCAGGGGAAAAAAGGTGATCTTCCTGGATCCTCCCGGATTTTCCCGGTCCGGTGCGATCCGGCGCCTCATAACATGGGGGTCTATGGCGCCGGATTGCACCAGAGCGACATCCGGGAGCCGGGTGTTGAAGCTCCGTGCCGGACGGCGCTGAACTTCAGCTCCATGGAGCTGTCCTCTCTTGACAGATCATGACCGCAGCTCGCTCCCCACGAGCCGCGGCCATGATTTATCAGCAGTGGCAGCTAAGTCCGGCTGCACACCAAACCGAAGGGCATATTTGGCCCTCCGGTTTTGTGTGCTGATCCGGTCTGGGGCTGTCTTGTCCACAGCGGACAACATCGGATCTAAACGTGATGTGAACCCGGCCTTAAACATAAATATGTACAGCAATAGCTCGACCTACAAGAAGTTACACGTTTGGCATTGACCAAACCTCTTATGGTATCCACTCTGAAAACCGGAATCTTTTACCGTAGTATTTTTCAGAAAAGTAATTAGGAAAACATGCCTTTTTATAAATTTTGAAAACTACAAAAACATTATCTTCATGTGTAAAAGGTCCTTTCATACAATTTCATTCTACTAAAACTGTCAAACTCCATTTATTTATTTGTAATATCACTTAATAATGGGATTAGTCAAAATAACACACAAAATCATTATATGCGGCCGTCACAACGCACAGATATCTTGCCCGATATCGTTTAAGCGATTCCTTTTTGATCGCTTAAGCGATATCGGGCAAGTATCGTTGCATGTAATCAAGCGATTTACGATGTGAAATCGCTTGATCGTGACATCACTGATCTGAGGTCCGGTTCTCAGATTCTAGCAATGAACGATTTCACGATCTCCTTCATCGTGGTGTATAACACCACGATGAACGATCTCCAGCGGCAGAGCCTATGCTGGGAGATGGTAACTATGGTACACGTCGGGTAACTAAGCGACGCGTGGCCCTAGTTACCCGATGTGTACCATAGTAAACGAGCGAGATCGCGGCTCCCCATCGCTGGTGAGTCTGTCTGTGTGACATCTCACCAGCGATGTGAGCGATATTGTAAGCGATTGCGCGTGCACGTGATCGCTTACAATATCGCTATAGATATCTGTGCGTGTGACGGCCGCTATGAAGGACAACAAAAATTGTTCCTCTGCACCTGATCGAGTTAATAAAGGTTCAGAGTCGTGTCGAGTTGTACTTATAAGGCAAAGTCCACATTGAAGAGCAGTCGAGGAGGAAACACATCTTAGCTACGCTATTGTTTTATTATTGTTTATTAATAGAGGATTGCAGGTCTTTTTTTCCATTTGCTGAGTACATAATTCTATTACTACATAGGAAGTTCACTAAAACTGAAGTAAAAGAAGTAAAACTGGCTGATAATAAAGGATGAGATGGTATTAATTGAAATTAGTATGTTTGTGAGGAACTGAATCAATTACTTGGAAGATAAGAATCCATAGTGTGCAGCTAAAAAGAACAACTAGCAATAGAAGGTCTCAATTACTAAAATGATTCTTGTAATGATCATGTAATGTGCATGTAAAGATCTAGAACACAGTCTACATTACTTACAGAGAGCTACAAAAAAACAAAACAAAGTAAGCACAGGTCCTTCAGAAGAAGGGCAGGGAATCCTTTCTGCCAAGGGCATTATATATAATATATATATATATATATATATATATATATATATATATTTGCAGGACATACACAATTACAGTAAGAATTTAATGATTAGCATGCTATATTTGGTAAAACTTAAATTAATTAATTTAATTAATTCACCCCTAAAGTGATGGCGGGAACTGCTTCTCTTTGGTGAGGCACACGTTAGGTAGCATTGCTACTCACAACCACTTTTCCAGGTTTGTATCAGTAAGGCTGGCTTCACATTTGCGTTTGTGTCTGCATGCTGATGACATGCAGACACAAACGCAGTGAAAAGCAGGGTCATTTTGATGTGTCCGCAGCGGAGAATGTCCGCATGCGGACACATCACTTTGGAGCCCGGGCAGCCAATCGGCGGTGTCCAGGGGCGGGCCGGAGGCGGAGATCAGCGGCGGAGATCTCCTCCTCCCGGCCGCCGGTAAGCTCCGGGACGTGTCGGCGGGGAGAAACAGCTGATCTGACAGCTGTTTGAATCTCCCGCGCCGACACCGAGAGGAGATGTCGGCGCGGGAAGATTCAAACAGCTGTCACATCGGCTTTTTCTCCCCGCCGACACCGCTAGGAGCTTGCCGGCGGCGGGGAGGAGGCAATCATCAGAGGCTCCAGCTGATCTCCCGGTGGCCGTCGGTGATCTCCTGTGACATCACCAGCGGCCACCGGGAGAGATTTCAATGGGTCCGCAGCGTTCTCCTGCGCTGTCGAGTGCAGAACACTGCGGACCCATTGACACCAATGCATTGTTTTGTGCGCTTGGGGAAGCTTGCTGATTTTCCAAGGTCCCCGAGCGCACAAAAAATGCAACATGCTGCGTCCCGGGTGCGGACGGGGAAGCCTGGAGGGAGCAGATATCTTCCGCATCCGCACCCGAACGCAGCAAACGCAGGCACTATGCGTTCCTATGTTAAACATAGGAACGCAGTGCGCATGCGCTTGACTGCGTATGGGAACGCAGCATACGCTGCCTTCCCATACGCAAATGTGAAGCCAGCCTAAGTGTGGAGCACAGTCAGCTCTCTGTGATTGTAAGCTTTCAAAAGAACTGGTCGCAGCAGTAAGTCATTCCAACAACAGAGGCATATTTCAATGTATGTCTCCTCAAAGTAGCAAATGTATTATTGCTCACATAATGTCTATAGAAATCAAAGCAGTGGAAGGTCTGCTGTATATATTACATAGTAGACCCCAACACTGCTGTATATATACAGGTCCATCTCAATGAATTAGAATATCATCAAAAAGTTAATTTATTTCAGTAATTCAATGCATAAAGTGAAACACATATATTATATAGAGTCATTACAAACAGAAAGATTTATTTCAAATGTTTATTTCTGAAAATGTTGATGATTATTCCTTACAGCCAATGAAAATCCAAAGGTCATGACATTAAAGTTGTGAGGATAAAGGATTAAAATCTGTGCTGTTGTATTCCACAAGACATCAAATAGTGAATATAATATTGATTTATTAGTCAACATGTTTGAAGACTCCCTGAAACGCTCTGAAAAATGGCAATATGATATTGATTTGTCCTGAGAAAGGAGACAAGAGCCCTGAAATGCATTGACTAATAATCAATATCATGTTTACCCTTTGATGTCTTGTGGAATACGGCAGCACAGTTTTTAACCCTTCATCATCTCTACTCTATATACACCACGCTGGGGACTGCAGCACCCGTGATATGCCTTTGCAGTGGTTGTGTCTCTCACAACCACACAAGGTGAAGCCTCTGATACCTATTTAGGTAACATTTTTGTCTCTCCAATCATTCATCCTCCCTACTTTAATTTTCTGAGATAATGATCTTTGGGTTTTCATTGGCTGTAAGCCATAATTATCAACATTAACATAAATAAACACTTGAAATATAATATATAAAATATGCGTTTCACTTTATGTTTTGAATTACTGAAATAAATGAACTTTTTAGTGATATTCTAATTCATTGTGATGCACCTGGACATTCCATAGGATACACTGAGACTGCAGTATACATCATATAGGACACATACAGTACATTATATAGTATACAATGAGATAGCTATATACAGTGGTCTACTTTAGAGTCTAATGAGCCCCGCTGTAAGATTTAGACTTAGGACCCCCTGTACTGCATGTTGTTCCAATATATGGGCCTTTTATAGCGTTCCAAATATCTATAAAGACATATGTGTTGCCCTCCCCACATTATGTAGTAATATCCCCATCCTGTACTTATATCCCCCATCCTGGGCCCTTTCCAGGTATATATCCCCCATCCTGATGTATATATCTCCTATCCTGGGTCCATACTGGTAATTCATTTCCCCATCCTGGTATTTCATTACCCCATCCTAGTATTAAGTGTCCCCCATACTAGGCCCCTTCCAGGTATACATGTTCCCCATCCTAGGATATAGGTGTCCCATTCTGGCATATGTGTCTCCCATCCTGGTATATATCTCCCCATCCTGGTATATGTATATCACTCTTCCGTTGCTTTTTTTAACACAAAGAAAAGAGCAAATAAACATTCTACTCACCTTCCTCTGCTCCCATGACGTTCAGCATCCTTTTCTGTAGCCAGAGTAAAGGTTGACAGCTGATGTTGGTGTACCTGGTTTGATGATACATGATGCTACTGTCATTCGATGCAAACATTGCATGGCAATGTCAGCTGTCGGCCTCTAATTGGTCATTGGCATGTGTTGCAGTGCAGGAATCCATTGGGTCGCTGTGCCGCAATATAATTCAACTGAATGTGCGTCAAAAGACACACATTCAGTTAAAACACTCACATGGGTTGGTGGGCCCCTGCAGCATGGGCCAAGTAGCGATCTATGTGACCACCATTGTTATGTCCCTGGCTGTATACACCATAAAAGATTTACTAAGACTGCTGCACATGCCTCACACAGGATCTGCTGAGACTGCTGTATATTCATCACATAGAAAACAAAGACTGCTGTATATACACTGACAAGCAAAAGGGTAACAATGTTTTGAATATTTGACTTTTAGGCTCCATATCTCACCATCCACTACCGCATTGAGCTTGAGATAACTTTAATATTATAAACTATCTTAGTACTTCATACCTAAATTTGGCTTGAAACTATTTAGCACAGTGATGGCTAACCTATGACAAGCGACACGCCGATGCGATTTTGCTGACACGCATGTCATTGCTCAGTTTCCCCCTCCACCTGTTGCCGATAACATAATCAGCTCTACGGAGACACCACCTCCTGGTGGTCACATCAACTGACACCAAAGGAAGGGACATTGACTGCTACAACCCGACCGGGCGGCCCATCTGCCGATACTGCGACAAGGTGAGACACATTGCAAGGTAGTGTCCTTTAAACGAACAACCCCTGGGGCAGAGAACCAACCCCCAAAATTAAAGCAACCAGATCCACGCAACTGGAGGGACAAGTACGTCAGGGGGACGGCCTATCCTGCCCATTCTGATTGATAGCATTCCAATGAATGCTCTATTGGAGACTGGCTCCCAGATGACCACGATGCCTCATATCCTTTATTATTATTATTATTTATTTATAGAGCACCATTCATTCCATGGTGCTGTACATGAGAAAGGGTTACATACAGACAAGTTAAAAATACAATGAAAAAAGTGACAGACTGATACAGAGGGGAGAGCAGTAGGGATGAGCGAGTATGCTTGTCACTACTCGGTACTCGCATGAATATCTCGGTACTCGGGCTACTCGGCGAGTACCGAGTAATCTCGCGATACTCTTGCTATGCTCAGGGTCCACCTTCCTGCATGTTGGCGCTCTTTACAGAGCCAGCCCACATGCAGGGATTGGCTGACGGACACTGTAATGCCACAGCCATGTTGGTTGTGGCATTACAGTGATTGGCTGGCCGCACAGCGTCATCAGGTCTTTGTAAGGCCAGACCGTGCTGTGCTCGTTACTCTGCTCCACAGACAGTGTAGGGAGAGCTGCTGCTGATTGAGGGACAGATTTGTGGCCTTTCAGCTAGTGTAGACGCAGGGCTGCCAGTCTTATTACCACAACAGTCCTTCTGAGGACTAATAGAGCTATATACAGGGAGGCAGGGTATATAGCAAACTTCGTTGTGCCAGTATACCAGCCTGCATCACATCTGGGGCTGGTGTACAGGCTGGACATCTCATCCATCCATCCATCCATCCATCCATCCCAAAACAGTGCTTTTAGGGAATAATTTAGCTGACTATAGGCAGGAGTAGGTTGTAGCGTCAGTTAGGATACACCAAAAAACTCGCTATTCTAGTCAGCGTTTGTGTCTGACTAATCCACCTATAGGGCCTTAATTTCAAATCTCAGTGTCGTACTAAAAACCAAATCTTGTCAGCACTCATTTAGCATCTTAGTGCAGCTACAGTAGGTTGTAGCGTCAATTCGGATACACCAAAAAACTCGCTATTGTCGTCAGCGTTTGTGTCTGACTAATCCACCTGAAGGCCCTTAATCTCAAATGTCAGTGTCGTACTAAAAAACAAATCTTGTCAGCACTCATTTAGCATCTTAGTGCAGCTACAGTAGGTTGCAGCGTAAATTAGGATACGCAAAAAGACTCGCTATTGTAGTCCGCTTTTGTGTCGGACTAGTCCACCTGCAGGACCTTAATCTCAAATCTCAGTGTCTTGCTAAAAAACAACTCTTGTCTGCATTCATCTAACATTTGTGTGCGGCAGGAGTAGGTTGCAGCGCAAATTAGGATACGCAAAAAGACTCGCTATTCTCGTCAGCGTTTGTGTCTGACCAGTCCACCTGCAGGGCCTTAATTTCAAATCTCAGTGTCCAGCTAAAAATAAACTCTTGTCTGCATTCATCTAACATTTGTGTGCAGCAGGAGTAGGTTGCAGCGCAAATTAGGATACGCCAAAAAATTCGCTATTCTCGTCAGCGTTTGTGTCTGATCAGTCCACCTGCAGGGCCTTAATCTCTAATCTCAGTGTGCTGCTAAAAACCATTTTTTGGACGCCTTCATTTAGCTGTATACAGTCAGCACAACATTGAAAATGCGCAAGGTTGGTGACAAGAGACAAGGAACTGGACGTGATGGTGGTGCAGGCAGAGGCCGAGCCCATGTGCAAGCACGAATTGCGCCACGACAAATGCCCACATCATCTCGCTCGACCTTCCTGTCCCAATTTCTAGGGGACCGCAGCAGTACTCCACTATTAAACCAAGACAAGTGTCAACAGGTTGTTAGTTGGATAGCAGATAATGCTTCCAGTCAGTTTGGCACCACCACAAATACTCTGTCTTCCACACGGTCAAGTGTCAGTAGCCATGAGACTGGACCGCAAATTTCACATCTTGATACTCCTTCCTCCCACCATGCCGAGTGCCCGGCCCCGGACATAACATAGTAACATAGTAACATAGTTTTTAAGGTTGAAGGAAGACTTTAAGCCCATCTAGTTCAACCCATAGCCTAACATGTTGATCCAGAGGAAGGCAAAAAAAACCCGTGTGGCAACACTAAGCTCCACATTGGGGGAAAAAATTCCTTCCTGACTCCAGATACGGCAATCAGACTAATTCCCTGGATCAACGCTCTATCAAAGAATCTAGTATGTATAACTGATAATATTATAGTTTTCAAGAAAGGCATCCAGGCCCTTCTTAAATGTTAGTAGTGACTCACTCATTACAACAGCATGTGGCAGAGAGTTCCATAGTCTCACTGCTCTTACAGTAAAGAATCCGCGTCTGTGATTATGATTAAACCTTCTTTCCTCCAGACGTAGAGGATGCCCCCTGATCCCACACTTGGACACTCTGAAGAGCTGTTCACTTATCCATTCGTAGATTCTGGCCTCTTGCCAGCTCCACTTGAAATGGGTCATGAGGAGATTGTATGTACCGATGCCAAAATATTTGAGCATCCACGGTCTTACGAAGGCAACGGTGGGAACGTGTCTCAACAAGAGGTGGACGATGATGAGACACAATTGCCAGAAAGTCAGGAGGAGGACCAGGGTACGGAAGTGGAAGACTACGTGGTGGATGATCCAGTAACTGACCCAACCTGGCAGGAGGACATGCAGAGCGAGGACAGCAGTGCACAGGGGGAGTTAGGCGTAGCATCACAACAGGCTGGAAGAATCAGGGAGGTGGGCGCAGGCAGAATGCAGGCAACCGTTCCCTGGAACAACAACACGAGTGAAGTTGCCAGTACAATTGTTAGGTCTTCCCGAGACTGGCTGTTTTTTAAGGTGTCTGCAGGTAATTCGAAAAAGGCCATTTGCAATACCTGCCATGCCAGTATCAGCAGGGATAGCAAAACTAGCAGCCTGACCACCACCAGCATGATCAGGCACATGGCAGCAAAGCACCTGACTTTGTGGGATGTACAGCAGAGTCCAGGAGCAGTGTCTGCGGGTGACCCCGCTGCGTCTTCCACTGTTGCGTGTGCAAGCCAATCCTCTGTCCATACTTCAGGCGAAGATGCCTCCTGTCCTTCACCTGTACTTGCACAAGCAGAAATAGCACCATCATCAGCCACGTCCTTGTCCCAGTGCAGCGTTCAGTTATCCATACACCAATCTTTGGAACGCTGGCGCAAATACGCTGCCAACGCCCCACATGCCACAGTTCTAAATGCACACATTTCACGACTGCTTGCACTGGAAATGCTGCCTTTTAGGCTGGTGGAGACGGAAGCATACGGCAACCTGATGGCGGCGGCTGTCCCACGTTACTCGGTCCCCAGCCTCCACTATTTTCCCGGTGTGCCGACCCCGCATTACATAAGCACGTGTCACAAAACATCATACGTGCCCTTAACAACGCAGTTTCAGGCAAAGTCCACCTAACCACAGACACGTGGACAAGTGCTTGTGGGCAGGGCCGGTACATCTCACTGACTGCACACTGGGTTAATATTCTGGAAGCCGGGACCCAGTCTGAGCTTGGGACGGAACATGTCCTTCCGACACCAAGGATTGCAGGCCCTAACTCAGTCAGGGTTTCACCCACAGTGTACAGCTCTGTCACGTCATGCTCCTCAGCCTCCTCCTCCTCCTCTTCCTCCACTTCACCATCCACACCAGTCCCAACCTGGAGGCACTGCAGCACTGCCTCGGCTAAGCGGCAACAGGCTGTGCTGAAGCTAATATGCGTAGGTGACAAACCCCACAACGCTAAAGAGTTGTGGACAGCTCTGAAACAGCAGGCAGATTACTGGCTCACACCGCTGAACCAACAGCCAGGCATGGTCGTGTGTGACAATGGCCGGAACCTTGTTGCAGCTCTGAGGCGAGGCGAGCTGACACATGTTCCATACGTGGCCCATGTGCTCAACCTCGCGATTCAGCAGTTTATTAAATCCTACCCGGAGCTGTCTGATCTGCTCGTCAAAGTACGCCGCCTGTGTGCCCATTTTAGAAAGTCACCTACTGCTTCTGCCGGCCTTGCCGGCTTTCAGCAGCGTTTGCAGCTTCCGCCTCACAGACTGGTGTCTGATGTCCCTACGCATTGGAATTCCACACTGCACATGTTGGTCAGAATTTGTGAGCAGAAGAGGGCAGTTGTTGAGTACCAGCATCAACTAGGCCGTCGGTTTACGGTTCAAACTCCACACATAAGACCTCAGGAGTGGACATGGATGTCCGACATATGTACCGTCCTTCAAAACTTTGAGGACTCCACCAAGATGGTGAGCAGTGATGACACCATCATTAGCGTCACCATCCCGCTTCTCTGTCTTCTAAAACGCTCTCTGCTCAAAATCAAAGACGATGCATTGCAGGCGGAGCACGATGACTTGCAGCAAGAAACCGTACTGGGTGATTACACACAGCCCAGCCTCATCTCATCCCAATGTGCATTGGAGGACTATGACGAGGAGGAGGAGGATGAAGAAATGGAGCTACTTTCATGCGGAATTGACGGTAATACATGCTCGACCGCCAGACCGTCGGTTCAGCGTGGATGGCCAGAGGACAGGGGAAAGGAGGAGAAGGATGAGGATGAGGTCAGCATGGCCAGTCATGCTGTTGGTGAGGACCCTGAAGTCTTGCCTGTTAACAGTTTGGCGCACATGGCTGACTTTGTTACGCTGCCTGTCTCGTGACCCTTGCGTTATCAAGATCTTGGTGGACACTCTTACTGGTTGGTGACACTTTTAGACCCACGCTACAAAGAGAACTTTATTACTTTTATTCCCGAGGCGGAGAAGTCTACAAAAGTGCTGCAGTACCAGAGGGCCATAGTCGCGGAATTAGTCAAAAAATTCCCTTCTGAAAACGCTAGCGGCAGAGGTCACTATTCAGTGGACAACCAAGGCGTCAAGCCGAGAGAGGCACAAGTCCAATCCAGCAGAGGTAGGGGAACACTCTCAAAGATCTGGGACATTTTTCTTAGCACCTCCCGTACCACAGGCCCTGAGGTGCGGGGTAGTGTCACAAGGAATGCAAAGTTTGCCAAGATGCTGAGGGAGTACCTTGCCTATCGTACTAAAGTGCTCCTAGACTCCTCTATGCCTTATAATTATTGGGTATCCAAGCTGGACACGTGGCAGGAATTGGCTCTCTACGCCTTGGAAGTCCTGGCCTGCCCTGCCGCTAGCGTTTTGTCAGAGCGTGTTTTTAGTGCCACAGGTGGAATCATTACAGATAAACTCACCCGCCTGTCAACTGAAAATGCTGACAGGCTGACTTTGATCAAGATGAACAAGGGTTGGATTGGGCCTGACTTCACCACACCACCACCAAATGATAGCGGAATTTAAATTTTGTGCCGGTAGATTGCCATGCACCTCCGCACACCCACACATTGGTACACACTTAATGTCTGTGGCTACTTGCTGTACTGCTCCTCCTTCTCTTCATCCGCCACCATCATATGATCAGTGTGACCGTGGTTCATGATGCCACAAAACCATAATTTCTTTTGCGCTCCATTGGGAGACCCAGACATTGGGTGTATAGCTTCCGACCTCCGGAGGACACACAAGGCATTACACCTAAAAGTGTAACTCCTCCCCTACTGCCTATACACCCCCTCCAGGGAGAATCCCATCAGTTCTTTGCTTTGTGTTGAAGGAGGCACACTCTACACTCATGCTCTCTCACTACTTAGTGTCGGATGGAAGCAAAGAGGATCGTTTGATTCCCAGCATGTCTCCTTCCTCTTCCCCCGGGCGGAGGCGGTTGAGGTACCCCTGGGGTACAACGGGCTGGAGCCCTCATGCTGCTTGTCCTTCTCCACCCCTTAGGGGCTCTGGAGAAGTGGGATCGTTCTGGCCCCCACATGCTGGGCACATCCACTCAGTCCACGGCTCCCCCGGTGTCTGCTGGCCTGTGTGAGGGATCCCCAGGGACCGGACCCTGCACCACTAATGAGGTACTCTGTAAGGGGCCGTGCTGCTTCTGCAGCTGGTCTATTCATCCGGGAGGGGGTCGCTGCCTCCCCTGGGTTTTCTGGGGTCCTGGCCAGGTAATGCTGCGGCTAGTCCGCAGTTTTGGCGGTGCTTCGCGCTCTCCCCCCGCTGACAGGCGGCCGCGGAGCTTAATTTAGGCCCCGGCTTGCGGCCTAGTGCCTCTTACTGCACGCTGGGGCTACATAGGACGGTGCCGCCCTTTGGGGACGGCCTCGATGCAGGCCGGTCCCCTTCTCCTATGGGGGGGATGCTTCTAAACAGCCTGGGGGCGTTTACAGTCGGGGGAGAGGACCTGCCCTCCTGTTTCGCGCGCTGGATGGGGCCACACCCTTGTCCAGCCCCCTCGCCCAGCTCCGTCGGCCATCTTGCAGAGTTCTCTCCTGCATTTTGCCAGTGGCTACAGGGGTTGCACTTCTACGGAGGGCACTCAAGGTCTGGTAGGTCACCCCAGGCATCTGGTGGTGCTCTCTTCTCCCCCCTGGGTCCGTTTACACTCCTCTCCCCCTCCTCTGAGTTCCCTCATTGAGGTCACTATAGGGGACACCATGTCTAGCTCCAGGAACAAGGGTCCTAGGGTGCAGACACGTTATCATGCTTGCACAGCATGTAATGCCCAGCTGCCTGCTGGATCCTCTTTCCCTCATTGCTCGGCTTGTTCCCCGCATGAGGCTGTCATTTCTCCTGCTACTGCAGTCCAAGTGTCTGCCACGGTACACGAGGCTCCCCCCAGCTCTGGGTCTTCGGCGTCTGCGCCTGGGCCGGTGGATCCAGCGGTGCCGCCTCCTTGGACAGCTGTGTTTGCTCAGTCCATTTCTGACTCTGTAGCTCAGTCCATGG